>JAGPOW010001327.1:10355518-10385639 GCA_030014935.1 Caiman crocodilus | reverse complement strand
TCTCAGTTTATGTGTAAAGGCTGCCCATAGCCCTTGTCAGCAACAGAAATATGCTTTTCCATTTATTTAACTATTACTGATTGTGTTGCCAGGTGGGAGCTCTGCCTTGGCACCCATCAACATAGCCCTCTCTTGGCATTTCAGCATCACTGCTTCCCAGCTTGAAGGATGCTCACACACCTCCAAAACACAAGGGAGTGGAGAGGCCAACACAAAGTTAACAATATTAAACCTTTTAAAGAAGGCTAATAATGGGGCCTGGCTCAAATTCTAGAGTATTTGGGTCAACTCTTCATTTATTAGATGTTTTGTAACATCCTCAAAAGAGTCCTTCTGTACATACAGAAACAATTCCTACCTATCTTCTGAGATGCAGCAGAATATATGTTACAAATATAATAAAGCCAGTCTCATTTTATGGTAGAGAATAAGGGAATGAGGCAAAGGGGATCCGTTTTATGATTCTTTGCCATATGTCTAATTTTTTTTTTTTTAAGTATTTTAGCCTTCTTCCTAGCAATACCGTGGACATTTTGACTTCCATCCTTTATGCTTCGAAGCCGAAGTGTGCAGGAGAGAGGCAAGTAGAATGTCCTATGAAACGAAAATTGCCAGTAGAGAAAATGAGCGAGGGCTGAAACTAATAGATGAAGAAGTGTTACTCTAATCTTTTGCAGGTTGTCACTGTGGTAATGTGAATTAGACCTTCAAATTAAACCTCTCTCTAAATGGCTCACTCTTTGTCTAGTGACACTGTAGTGGTTTCAGTCCTTGGGCAGCTTATGTTCTCTCTTCATCTGAAATGTTCTTGGGAGTCCTGACCTTTTCATTTCAACTTCATATTTAATTTGATGGCTTATTGCTTACTGGCAGAAGGCGCTGTGATGATTTCCTACCATCTTGATCACACTTGGAGACCTTCTTTTACAGTAAAATAACTGCAGAAGCATGAACACAGTAAGACTTTTTTTCTTCAAAACATTTAATCTGGCTCTTCTTTTCTGAGCTGTTTACCTTTTCCTCAATTGAACTACTTTGCTTTTGTATTCTAAAAATAGCTGTCGTGACAGTTTGCAGAAAGGAGCCAGGCTTTTGCAAACTCTGAAATCCATCACTGTTTGCAGTTCAACTGACGTGTATTATCTTACCTGTGCATTCTTTGACACAGTCTGTGTTTGAGCACCTTTTGCGATTGCTATTCATGCTGACATGCAAGTTTTCAGGTGCCGGTATTATTTTAGTATATATCAGTTTCAAAGGGGTGTGAGATGAGACCTTGTTCTCAGGTATAAAGGAATGAATTGCTTCTAAAGAGGAATTTATTTATAAATAAATATAGAGAGATTGGTACATACGTATTAAACTATGTCAAAAGGCAGCCTGCATCCATTAAAACAATCAACTGAACATATAGCTGGCCTCTTGTCAATTTTGCTATTTCTACTAAATGTCTTAATTTCTTTTAACCAGGTGGTCTGGTTGCTGTGGCAACTTTCTCTCACTGTGTGATGCAAGTTGTCTCTCAGCTATTCCTTATTAACCAAAAGTTGCTCGTGATACTCTCTGCTCCGGTGATTCTGACAGTGTTTCTTTGCAAGCCTTTCTGTTGGGAAGTCTTTCTAAGAGAGCAAAGGGCAGAGATGCTTCCAAACATGATGTTTGGCAATTCCCCAACCTGATCTTGATCACGTCAATTTTCAGCAATGACTGCAGTGAAATTGTTACATGAAGTAATCTAAAAGTACTATGTCTAAGATTGCCAAGTGTCATGCATAACAATTTTTTGACAAATACAATTGCTCTGCAGCTCAGTCACCCTGAAAAGGAAACAGCGATTGCATACCCTGGTAGTATCTGTGGACTGGCTCTTATCTCTTAGATCTTCATACAGAGGGCACTTTCCATGCACGTGGACATAGCCGGCATGGAGGATGGATAGGTCACTGCCACAAAAGTTTCCTTGACCCTAAACCAGTGGCGCTCAACCTTTTTGGCCTGCAGACTGGGTGAGGAGTTCCTGTGCTGCCCATGGGCCCGATCTGGCTGGTGATCCAGATCAGACTTGGGGTGGTTACAGCAGAGCCACATCTAGCAGCACAGAGGAGGGCAGGGGGTATCCTGCCTCCAACCTGGGCCTGTGGGGGGGAAGGGGCATGACCCAGTTCCAACCCAACCTCATGGGGAGCAAAGGGGCTTGGCCTGGTCTGGCAAGGGGCTTGATTCAGCTCCATGGGAAAGGGGGCATGGCCCAATACCATCCAGCCCTGGGGCTAGGGACATGGCCTAGCTTTATCCAGCTGTGAGGGCAGGGGAAGGGAGTGTGACCTGGCCCCAACCTGCTACATGGCATTCCAGGTTTGGAAATTTGGCAGAGGGGGAGGGTGACCACATTTATTCCCACTGCTCCCCAACACTCAAATTTCCTGATCTGTGGGAAGCCCCACAAGCTGGATACCTATAGAAAGTTGAGGTTGGAAGGACCTCAGGAGGTCACATCTAGTCCAACCCCCCAATCAAAGCAGGACCAACCCCAACTCTATCATCCCAGAGAAGGCTTTGTCTAGACAGTCTTAAAAGCTCCCAAGGTTGGAACTTCCACCATCTCTTGGGGTCACTTGTTTCAGTGTTTTTACTACCCTCCTAGTTATAACATTTTTCCCAATATCTAACCTCAACTTCCCTTCCTGCAACTTGAGCCCATTGCTCCTTGTTCTGCCATCTGAGAACAGCCCAGCTCCGTCCTCTTTTGAACACCCCTTCAGGTAGTTGAAGGCTGCTATTAAGTCCCCTCTGTCTCCTCATCTCTACACTAAATAAGCCTAGTGCCCTCAGTCTTTCCTCATAAGACACGTGCCCCAGCCCCCTCACCACTTTTTTTTTTTTTTTTTTGGCCTCTACTGGGCTATCTCCAATTTGCCCACCAGTCACATCTGGCCCCCAGGCCAGAGGTTGAGCACCCCTGCCATAGACCAACAGCTTGCTACATCCTTTGAGTTTGACTGTACCTTGTACAGGTCTGCAGGCAAGGTCGTGCATTCCTCTGCTGTAGGGCCCTTTCTGGGAAGTGGCACATGTTTTGGGCTAACCCCCCAAAAGGTGTTCAAAGAGTATGAAGCAAGTGGGAGATGAACTCGCAGGGAACCTTCATTGGGAGCACTGCGAGTTTGAGGACCTGTAGGAAGGCCACGGCCTGGAGCCTCCATGAAGATGTACTCAACTTGGAATGGACCCAAGCATATAAAAGCATGAGCTTCTACTACCATGAGCTAAAGCACCAGCTATGACACCCTGTCTGAATAGACAGGAACATGGAGTCTCACTCCTGAAACTCGACAGTGTATAGTCTCCCTAGAGGTTACCCAGGGCAAGAGTAAAACACCTATGCAAAGAAGCAAGGTACCGCTATTGCAGTCCTTGCCAGATTGTGTCCCTAGGGAACACACTTCTCATCGCACCCAGGGAGACTGATGAGGAGTGTTTGAAGGTAACCTCCTGGAAGTGATAGTAGAAAAAGCTGCAGAGACCTGAGAGAAATTGCAGGCAAAGAGTTTATGGAACAAATATTGTTGCAAAATGCGAATGGCAATTGGTAATAAAATTGGAGTAAAAGAAGGACTGGAGATGCTGGCAGTTTTATGAAAGGGTCTCCATTTGTGGTACTGAGTTTCCCATGTGAAACTGCTCTTTTTCTAAGAACTGTAACAGCAAATTTAAGGCACAGCACAAGTAATAGCTGCAGAATATAGGCAGACATCCCAGGCAGCCAGAAAAATAACACCTTATTGAGGTAGCTGGTCAGTCCTTTTCAGCACCAAAGGCCAAGTTGGAGAGCATGGGGACAAAATGACTATATATCATTGTTATATACTTGATAAACCAGACATTTAATGCTAAGAAAGCATTTGTGGGGAAAATGCTGTAGGATGATGAATAGACTATAGAGAGTGGTGACATCTACCAAAGCGGCTTGTCCCTTTTTTGTCTTTTACCTGGAGAAGGGAAAAGGTTTAAGTATCTATAGCAGGGGCGGGCAATTATTTTGGGCGGAGGGCCGTTTATTGAGTTTTGGCGAGCCATTGAGAGCCGCATGATAGGCAGCCAGGAGAAGACAAATATTAATTTTCTAATTTTTTTTTAGGGTCCCCATGGGTCAGATAGAATGGCCTGGTGGGCCATATCCATCCCCTGGGACATATTTTTCCCACCCCTGATCTATAGTGATTTATTTGTAATCTCTCACCCTTCCTTTGTTGCTGTGTTTATTACTTGCTCAGTCTGAACACTTTAAACAAGAAACAAGATAAAAGAAAATGGAAGAGCTCTTTTGATGAAACAGTCTTAAGGAATGCTTTCTTTTCATGAGATCTAGATTTTACTTTCACATTGTAATGTATCTGGCAGAAGCTTAACCATCAGATAATTACAGTTGTACACAGTACTCCTATTGATTTGTTAAACATGGAAGTTGGAAGGATCAGGGTATTGTATTTTTTTAGTCTAACTTTCCATTTGTAATGCATAATTGGGCTTATTGTGGTTTTTGGAGTGAAGGGTATCCACTGTGTGCTCTCTAATGTAGGAATCCAAGCTGGTATGGACTGTTTTGGGCTATTACAGCAAACACTAAGCATTAGGACACTTACTTTCACCTAACACATTTGCCTCTGATACATTTAATCTACAGGGAGAATGTGTTTTGTTTTACTGTCAAGACTTTAATAAGTTCACATTATTCAGGAATAATTCAGGAACATTATTCAGGCTTTATCAAGCCACAGAAGAGTGACACAGAGAATCCCAAGTCAGTGTTGATAAACTTGCACAGACTTGTATTACTTGTATTCAGTATATGCCTTGTATGATGCAGCAACACGTTTTTTAAAGTATTGCCAGATCATGATCATGTTCCCGGTCCTAAAGTTACATGGCAACTTTTAGCTTTAATTTAAAAAAGAATCTAGCCATTGAAGAAATGCCATAGTTACTGTAAGTCAAACCAAACAAGGTCAGAGAACCTTAAAACCAGGAGTGGGCAATTATTTCAGATGGAGGGCCACTGACTGAGTTTTGGCAAGCCATTGAGGACTGCTTGATAGGCAGTCCAGGGCAGATGAATACTAATTTTCTAAATATTTTAGGGGCCCCATGGGCCAGATACAATAGCTTGGCAGGCTGCATTCAGCCTATGGGCCACATTGCCCAACCCTGCTTAAAACCCTCTCAGTATCTTGTGCTTAGGCACAAGTTCCCTTGCCAAATGAAAGCAGTTGCCTGTATCCAACTGCCCAGTAGTAGCCTTGCCCAGAATATCAAATGTGAAAATGGTGAAGCTGTGGGCACATCTATGCCAGGCAAAGGAGTGTCTTCAGCTCACGTAGACCTAACTGAGCAGGTTTTAAAACTAGCCATCTTGAGTACCAATAGCTCTGTAACCACACAAACGCAAACATTAGCTGCAAACATTGCCTGGGGTCCCAGATACAAACTTGGGCCATTCACCTGTGTTGAACTCTATCCTGCTCTCAGCAAACAAGCAAGGTCACCGAATGCTCGTATGAGACTGTCTCAGCAAGATGCAGCCACCTCCTGGAATTTCAGGTATACAGATTGCACACGTAGGAAAGACTGGCACTTGCCTATTCTGGCTCTCTCACTAAGCACTAGTATTTACCTACTTTATTTGCAATGTGGCAGTGTAGATTTCTGTATGTAAAGGATGCAGGGAGCTCTCAGACTCCATTATAAATAATCAGTAGCCATCTGAAGCTTCTCTAGGACTTTATGATATAGCCACCTATGTCACATCCCCAGTGGTCTTAGGGAGGGATGCCCAGGCCCATGCCCTGCTCATTTGTTCCTCTGCTTGGACATACCAAAGTTGGAGGCACTCTCAGAATCATAGTATCAAAGAAAATGAGTGTTGGAAGGGACCTCAGGAAGTCATCTAGTCCAACCCCCTGCTCAAAACAGGACCATCTCCACCTGTATCATCCCAAAAAGCAGGTGGTGAGGGTAGCATCATGCATGTCCCCCACTGCCACCCAAGAATCCTCTCCAGTGTGGTTGGGAGTGGTGGCAGGGATCTCCCAACATCAGCTTCACCACCATATTTCTGGGTTTTACATATATGAGCAAGAGCAGGCAGGGTGGTGGGATGGGTCACACTCTTGAACACCTACCTGATAAGACCCTGAGAAAGTGGGCAGTGAGGAGATGAAATGACCAAGCCTGGTTGCCAGTCATGCTATTGCATGACTAGAATTCACCCCAATGGTTCTTACCTTGCTTTATTTTTTTAAAGACTTTTTAAAAAACTTGACCCAGTCATCATCCCTCTCATTTGACGTGTGTATGTTTTGGCTGACTGCTCTACTTTGAGGTGGAATTTAATTAAATGCTTTGGCCTGCGGGGGCCTTTTGAGCTTTTTTGCAATTTACATTTGTAAAGGTTTGATTAGGAACATGTTTCTGGGATGAGGTCTGAAACCTACAGCCTTTTGTACTGAGCAAAGTTCAAAGACGCAGTCAATTGACATATGTCTCTCTTTTTTGCAAACTGCTTCATTACCTGGGTGTGATCCTGACCATCTGTCACTTAATGCCAGCCAAGTACCAGCTGCAGGCATGGCGTAGGTTCAGTAGCCTTTAGTATGGTACCTGCTGCTGAAAGCTCTGTTGCTGCTGCATTGGAAATCTAGAGTCAGGATGCCACAGCAATCAAAACGCAGAAGAGATGACACACACACTTTGGAAGATCAACTGGGCCAGAGTTGCCACTGGAGTGGTAGCTGCAAGTACCTTGAAGGTCAATGTTTTAATCGTACTTTCTGTTTCTAAAGGCATAGAAACATATTGTGTATAATCTGAAATCCAATGAAAAAATGAGCTGCATAGAGACGGCTTCCCTTTCCTTTTGTGGAAGTACATTGAGGGGGTTTCACAAGCTTTCATATTCCCCTAAGTAAAAAAAAACTAACACCACCACCAAAAATAAAGCTTCACTTTGTAAAATAAGTCACATGCAACTTTAAGTTATACCATCGTAACTCTTCACTGTGTTTCAGATAATTATAGAAACAAGTCCAGGTTTGTTCAGAAAACCAACTGGAGCAGATTAGGAAGTTTGAGAACTACTAACTCATGTGATGGAGATGTGAAGTCAATTGTGTTAACACAACTAATCTTTGCAGGTTGTTTATAGGCTATTTGGAGCAAAATTCCCTCCTGAGATGTGTCTAAAAAAGTTTTGTAAATCAGGTTCATCAGTTCAGATGTTCCAGTAGTTCATGGAAGATAAACCCCCTGAAGTTTACTGCTGCAAAAGAGTCTGCAAAACCTTTAGGACTATTATCCCTGTGTGTTACCTTTATTCTCACTGGGGATGTTACAAAACATTTGACATGAGAGGTTGACCTATAGAATATCCCTTAACAATTCCCCTGATAGTAACAGACCTTTGGCTCAGGGACTTTATGAAAGTGTCAAAACACTTGAGGAAAAATCAAGAACCCTGTTGTGGCTGTTTAATGGCTGCTGTATGAAATACAACCTGAAATACAACTTTTACCCAATACAGTAGCATGAAAGGGGGATGGAGATCACAGCTGCACTGCTGCCTATAACATATTGAGTCATGGCCTAGCAGGATTTTGATCTCCAGATAGAGAATTACTTCTTAAGAAGTTAGGGCTGTTAGGTCTGGAAAAAGCCTTTCATCCCAGTCTGCTGGACAATTTTATCCCTTTTGCAGTGTCTTAAAACCAGTCCTGCGAAGATATACATGTTTGCTTAACTTCATAGACCCTGAGCCAATAGGACTTGACATGGCATGTGACACTAAATACAGGATTGGGATTGTATTTGTGGTGTTTTCCAAAGACTTGTGGATCCAACAGAGTGCAAACAACTATGCCCAAAGGAGTTAGGTGCTCCTGTGACAAATGAAACTGGAGTTGAAATATGCTGGCAGTTAAACCTCGTTTTTGTTGTTGTTCTTTAATGTCATACTGCTCTAAGCTGGCCCGTAACAAATCAGTCGGTGTGTTTACATGAGATGTTTAATTCACAGTACCCTAAAAACACTGTGCAGTAGCCTGCCAGGTAAAAACTGTGCTAATATGCTACTGCGCAGTAGTATTAGCCTACTGCAAAGTAAGCATGACTGAAAAAAAATGTACACTGGTGCTACTGAACAGTAACTGCAGTTACTGCTCATTTAGTAATTACTTCATTAAGCAGGTACTAAATTAAATGTGCAGTAATCATTGCACTTTAATGAATGTGCAGTCACTCCGAGTATAAATCAACAAACATTATCACTTACTACTACCATTGCCACCACCATCACTACTCCTACTAATACTCGGATCTTGTCAAACACAGTTCTGGTTTTATCCACTAAAGGATAACATGTTTTTACAAGAGAAGGATAATTTAATACTGCATGTGTGAATGTAAAGATGTAAAGCACACGCCTACTATAGAAATGAGCAGAAATATGTTGAGGTACAAATTGCCATTGAAATGCTGTACTCCCGTTAGGTATAAATAGTACTATGGCATTATTAATAGATGCCAAGCTGTCTGATATTCTTGTTCTTTCCCCAATATCCATGTCTCTTAAACATGCCTGAAAAATCCAGTTAAAGTGGCCCTTTTGAAAGGATATAATCTATGCTGAATAGCCTGAAATACATGCCACTTCTTTGAATACTCTTCTAAAGAGTGATTTAACCCTGCTATGTTCATTTAGGACCTGAATCCAAGCTTGTTACTATTTATCAAAATGCTCTTACTGGAGTTTGGATCCTATCCCACATTGGTTCACTCTGTCAACACTTTCCTTCTTCAGTAATGTTTGTGAACGTACCAAGAGTTGGGGTAGCTGGAAAAGGTTAGGTGCTAGGAGGTGGCTGGCTTAAGTAAGCATCCAGAAATACAGGCCAGGGAGAACATGGTACAGTAGCTATATAAGAAGACCTGCCCAGGATGGATCATTCCATCGCTGTTTTTAAAAACAACATCCCCAGGCCATATCTTCACCGCAGTCCCACTGAAGTCAATCCAATGCTAATGTCTGTATCTTCTGGTTGTAGACAATTAGAAAGAGATAACATGCTTTATCCAGCTCTCTCTGGATCTTTATTACCTACAGTACAGTTCCTAGTAACTTTACCCATGGTTTTTTTTCAGAAGTCCTGAGCAATTGAGCTTTCATCATTACCTGGGGACTGGTCACCTTGCATTTGATGATATCATTATGCTGAAGCATTAGCCTAAATTCTCTCCTATCTGGTATTCATACCAAAAAAATGCTTAAAGTTTTCATTGTATTCAATAGTTGTTAGCAGTATGCTTGGTTCTTTCTTTCTCTCTCTCTCTTTCTCTCTAGATATGTAGATGAAAGAATGAATAATATAACCTTGCCTCCATACACGCTTGCATGAGGATGTTCAGCATGGGTATCACTGCAGGCGTAATTGTTTGTGAGCTTGGGCAATTCAGAATAGCAGCATTTACCAAGGCTGTGAACATGTCCTCTATTGCTTCATGCTTCTCTAAGGGAAGAATGGGTAGAGCAGCCATGACCCTCCGTTGGTTTTCAACAACTGCCCAAGGCAGTGAGAGGGGAACCCAGATGGCATCAGGCTACAATTTATTGTGCTTATCAAATAACTCCTATTTTTCCCTCTTTTTTCCTTTGTGAAGATGTCATCACTTATTTTCTTTTTATGGGTAGAGATACCCCCTTATATAGTTGGGTCAGATGCATTGTATGGGATATAGCCACAGAACGCACTGGTTTTACTTTGGTCATGACTGGATGCTATGAGATTGCACCCAAGCACAGCGGCATGCGTAGGTATGACTTCTGGAATTGGGTCATACGTTTGCATGTCCATACATGTTATGCTTGGCCTGAGACTACTGAAACTCCAGTTCAGGTCAGTCTGTTGACAAAGCACTGGAAGAAGTTAGGAGTACTAATAATGTCTTCCACCATGGGCTTGAACTGCTGGCTATCTTCCACAGAACAAGAAACTATTTTTTCTTCCAAAAAGATAGTGTCTCTCTAATGCAACCTGGATTTGGGCAGGTCCTAGCAATGACAAGTCTAAACTGTTCTCTGCAATTAAGACATTTTGGACTTTCATTTAGCACAGTTTGGGAGCAAAGTTGTACCATCAGCTAATATTGAAGGTTCCTGGACCCCCAGCGATATGTTCTTTCCTGAGAATGTAGTGTTCATATTTAAAAGCATCATTCCATGTGAAGTTTCCATAAAATTGGAAGAGAATATATCCAACCTTGATGCATTTTTCCCTGGGATCAACCACTTTAAAGTCCAGAGACCTTGCTTGTAAGTGACCCTTCTTCTCAACTGAAGTACATCAATCCTATTAGTACCTGTTGAATGTCACACACTGAAACCGCTTCAGAGTGTTAATCAAATAATGTAAGGAACAAAGGTAGCATGTCAAAGAGCTGCTTTTAGAGTGTTTCTAAAATCTGTTCATTGTCTCAGACATATTAAAACCCCAATACTGTGAATCATTGTGGTGAATCAGACCAAAAAACAATACAGTCCATCGGTTCACTGGTTTATTTCCAAGAAGTGATGCTGGATAATCTATTAGGTTTTGTTGTTCTGTAACACTGAATTTTGTTTAATTATTTTCACCTGTGGAAAAAAAGGTTCGATTTTCATTCCATATTATGCTTAAACAGGTACATTTTAGAGTCAGAATGGCGAGTGATTAGTGGGTAAAACTCATTAAAATAGTCTGGATTAGAAATTAAGCATTAACTTCATACTCCTGTAACCCTTTAGTGTCAGTTAAAGGGCTCAAAACTGAGAAACCTGAACTGAACTCTCTTCCTCCTCACCCCATCCAAGCATACCTCACATGGACCAAAATATATGATGCATAATCTGTGTCCTCTTTGGCTTTTCTACATATCGTCTTAACAAAGCATTTTAGTGTCTGCATAACACCTTCAGTCAGTTTGCAGTAGCTGCCTTTGGATTACAGATTAAATTTGTTTTTTTGGGATTTTTTGCCTAAATATTTCCTCAAATGTGTCCACTTCAAACCTTCACATACCAAAACTACCAGAAAAACCCAAGGGCACTGCACAGCATACTAAAAGCAAGGGAAATGAGGGTACTGGCAATGTTCTGCCTTCCAATAGAAGAGGACTAACTGGTCAATACATGTTCAAAAGATCCAAGGAAGATTACTATATCCTTACTGCAAAAATCCCCAGAGTTTTAAGAATGTCATAATTGTTCCATCTTAAAACTTTGAGAATAACATTGGAGGGGTTGGAATGTATGGCCTTTATTTGTTTTAATTCCCTTAACTCCTTGTTTACATAACCTCTTCAAATAATTTGGCTCTTATCCTCTCCTTTCCTTGATGGGTCACATATCTTTGTATCCCTTCTGAAAATAAGAGGGGTAATACAAAAGATTACAACCTGCGCGATACTCCAAAGGCAAAAGTTACTGTACGATTGCAATTTCCTATGAAAGAAAATGCTCTTGCACTCTCAAAATCCACTTTGATAACAAACTGCAACTCCTGTGACAGTGAATTATACTGATAGCCAAATAATCAAATAGGACAGCCATTTGACAGTTGAACCTTTCTGCTGGTAAAGTGGTCTCTCTGGAACACAAAGGTTCAAAGGTGCAAAGGTTTGCTTGAATTCTGGCATTTTCACTTTCAAAATGGGGGCTGGGGTGGCATGGATTCCAAGGTGCATGGTTGATGGTCCAGAGGTCACAAGTTTGAGGTCATAGCAAAGTGCTCATGGCATGGCCCTGTCACATCCCAATGAATCTGCAAATTCTGCTAAATATCTTGTCAAAAGGAAAAGTAGGCCTTCAAAATATTTTTTAAAAGCCCTATTGCTCTGTAGCCTTGCCACTTGGCTGATTTAGGCAGTTAAATGTCTTTAATACACTGCTTTAACAGAACAGAGTTCAGACAGTTTTTTGTTTTTTTTTTAAATAAAGCAATGAGTTATTCAAACTGATGAGCTGGTCTACATGATGCTTTTGAGGCACTGTGCAAAAGCCTGATATTCAAATACTTGTTTCCTATGGCTAAGTGAAGTTTGTTTATTGAAATACAAACCTGTTGTCATCCAGGCTTTCCAAGGTTTAGGGGACGAGCCGGTTCCATTATATCAGGATAATAACCCTGAGGACACAGTTGCAGTCCTGGGCATTAGTTGCATTTTACTGCATTAAGTAACTTAGCAGATTCCCAGGCACATTGCAGTTCTGTGTTCCTTAGGGCTGTTTTTTCTTTTTTACCTTTTTAATAAGACTGAATCTTTTTTCATGAATGCTAGCAGGATCTGGAGTGTGATAACATTGGAGCGAACGTTACGCTTGTAAACCTATAGCACTGTTAGTAAAAGGTTTTATGTGTTAGAAATATTGCTACGAGTTGAAATTCTAATATTAAGTTTTCTAAAGGCATCTGGGAGACATGGACACCACATTCCTATTTACCTTGAGGGCAGACATTGTTTTAAACAACTTTGAAAGTCTTGGCCAAACCCAGAATCATAAATTTGGGTGACAGTGTGCACTTAAAGCTCCTAAACTGATGTCACCTCCATCAGCAGGTGGCTTTGCTTTTGGGTTTTGTTTGGTTTTGTTTTTCAGTTTAGCAGTTTGGTATCCAAAGCACATTGTGCACATCTGCCGTTAATTCCTACTGTACACATTGCTGATCTTCTAGGGTACTGCTGTCCCAGCTCCGGTGCTGTCTGCATCAGTTCAGCCCTGTTTGTGTGCCAGATTAATTCAAGGGAACACAACTTTCCTAAGACACTCAAAAGCAGAGCACCTTCCTCTGATCCCTCATATAATGAAGGGCTAATTGGACCCACAGTCAGGCACTTTAATGTGTTCTGCAGCTGTGCACATTTCATGGCACGGCCGTAAAGTGCTTTCAGGAGGCTGATCAGAACAAATGTAACTTCTGTCTGCACCCCTAATGGCCAGACAGATGGGTTGCACTGTGTATATGGCTAAAGTCTATGAGTCGTGTAACTGTTGTATAACTATGGCCTTATCCCACCCCTGCCAACTTGCCCTGTTTTTTTTTATCTCCCTGCTTTTTTTTAAATTAACAGAATGACTGAAGCGTTAGAAGAGAGAGTATCTCTACAGTGACTGGTATTGCAAAACTGTGGAACCAATGATGTCTTTGTTCCTGTAATATATACAGTGTGCTCCAGCATGTGCATATTTGACAAATGCTCAGTGTGCTTAATTACATAGCAGAGTATCTGTCTCAATTAGTTACCTATTGCTCCCCTCCTAACAAATGTATGTTATCAGCATACCAGCTAAGTGCACAGCATCTTTTTGTCCCACAGTCTACTTTGTGTAACCTCTTTGTACTCTTTATAACTGAATAATTGAAACCAAGTGGGTTCTGTCAATTTTGAGATGGTTAGAGGCATAAGGCCCACTCAAGAACCAGATAAGGAGACTTAATGAGGTACAATGAGCTTTGTGCAGGTGGATTTTGCAGTTTAATGAGCACTGTTTATTTTGGGTTCAAGTTAGTTCATGGTCTTTCTTCAGCTCTGAGGCCATGTACTTAAATGAAATACACTGTAGGCATGTCTACACCTGCAGTTAATGTGACCTGAATAAACTCTGGTGCAATTTTAGCTGGAGTAAACCAATCCAGATGTCACCATCTACACATGGGTTTAAGCACAGTAATTTACTCCACATTCAGATAGTATTTATGTTAGGACTACCTGACAGTGAAGTAAATTAGTCTACACTGGCCTAATTGCCATGCATGTGTAGATGGTGATGCTTTACTGTGCATCAAATCAGTCTACTGTAAAGTACATGTGTATATGTGCTCAGTGTGTGTGTGTGTGTGTGTGTATGCACACACATGTCCACAATGTTCATACAAGATTAGCATTACAAAACTTCACTAGGAAGAGGGAAGTGTGGAAGCTTCTCTACTCTTAACTCCTAACACCCCAGCACCATTTTAAACCACTCCAAGCTGACCAAAAATAATTATATCTGCTTCTCCCTGACATTTGCTCTTCCTGCATTAGTTAGGAAGGCTTACTTGTGTGGTGTAAGTAGCATTCTAACGTGATGGTGCATCTTATTACCAGTCTCTTTCCTCGTGTTTATCCTATATTTTTCCATTCCTCTGTTTCATTACATTCCTCATAGTTCTCTCCTTGTATCACTATAATCCATTTTTCATCCTTATTGGCATTTATACCTTGTGAAAAAATGTTTAAACATTTTACTGTTTAATTTTACTGTCTCAGACCAGGAGACACTTCTTCCATGTATTACTACATTCTTGCTTTTGACTTTACTGAGCTTTCATTGCACGCCTTTTTTAAACAGACTTTCTTTAGAAAATGTATGGTACTAGGAAGATTTTGAGATTGGAGAGATTGAAAGAGTAGTGTCAGAGATGATCCTCTGTAAAAATTATTTTGCTTTAACTTATAATATGCTTTAGAACAAACACTTTTAATGATGTTGCAATTACTTATTGCTATAACCCATCAGACTTTCTCACAATTAAATTTTACAGGACTAGGAGGTGGACAATCAGATATTTAAAAGTTGGGGAAGGCAGGATTTTGAAAGTAAATATGTGTAAAAGATGATTAAACTGAGTTCCATAAACACATATGTGCCTAGTTTTAATCATACTGATTGTTTTAATGAATTTGATTAAACTAGTCACGTCAGCAAAGTTTAGCAAACAGTTATACGCATGCTCAAATCTTCTGAGACGGTTTTGTGCGACTCCTGGAAATGATAGTGTCTAAGGAGAAGCACTGATTCAGAGTCTGTTGAAATTAATGAGTCTTAACATTGAATTGAATGGCAAAATAAAACACAGCCTGATACTTTAGATGTTCATAGCAAAGTAACCACTCTGCTGTATTTTCATCTTCTGTATTTCTGTACTAGAAATGAGAGAGATGACAAATGAGAGCAGACACTGCAGTTTACACAAGGGTGACTGCACTGAATATTCAGTGCTTCTTTAGTGGGCAAAAACTGTTGTCTTTCACATTTTTCTGTGTGTGTGTGTGTATGCTAAGTTATATATGTCCTACTAGGGATTCATTTTTTTTGCTTCATTTTCTATGATCTAGTGGGATATGGAAAAAAAATGTTGAGAACAAGCAGACTTGAGGGCTTTTAACTGTTTTATTTTTTTAAGTACTAAGGGTATGTAAACATGTGAAACTTGCATTGACCTTAGACTGACAGAGCAATGTTAAATGCTGAACTGTACACAAGTTCAGGAGGTTAGACTGCAGAAAAAATGGCTGCCTGCTCTAGCCTGTTTCACCCATATGTGAACTTAGACTCAAGGTGGGAAGATCCTTTTCCACCCCGTTCCTTCCCACCGGAGTGTTCAGCATGGCACAAAGTGGCACTGCACTGCATCTCCTGGCTACAGCCAGGGAAAAGGAGCCCCCCTGGCTGAGCTGCAGCCCACCATGGGGCTGGGTCAGCTGCAGGCACAGAAAATCGCCCTCCCATTCCCATCCTTACCCCCCTCCTTTGTCCCCTGGCCAGGCTGCAGCTCACAGCAGATCAGAGGGAGGATGTGGGACTGAGATCAGAGGCTATCACTGCCTTGGGTCAGTGATAGCCAAGGGAGTAGGGCTGGCCTGGTGCTTGGGTAGAGCAGACAAGCTTTGCCCAAGGCAAGCACACCACCCTGCAGGAGGCCCCTGGGATGCCAGCGAATGCAACCTAGCTTAATCCCCACTGGGATGTGACAAACACGGATATTCAAAAAAGCACTCTAACCTAAAGAACTTTAGTCTGATAGTGTCTCCATCGAGAATTAATTTAAAGCATGATCCACCATTTTTAAAGTGCTCTATAAGCCATGAATATCTATTCTGTTATGGCTATAGTACGAATGTCTGTTCTTTCTGCATGCTTATAGCATAATAGGGGTAATGTCTGTACCCAGTCCAAGTTGTACGGACAGTCTATGTCAATGCAAGTGCAGATTTAAAGAGCAAATGTATTTATGGGGGAAAAGACTGATGGAAGTAAATGTTTTCTTGGAACACCACTAAGCGCAGTTTTTTTCTCTGATATGACTTTGTTCAGTGCTTCTTTTTCTTCTTTCCAAAACTGCTAAAGCAGATTTAGACTTACATAAAGGCTTGTGAACAAAGATCAGGTTTATGGCCACATTAGCAAAAGAGAGTACCAATATGGCCATAGCAGAAAGGAACCCCTCCCCTCTCCAGAAACTCAATTCAGACTTATGTGAAAAACCTTGGATGTAAAAACTGCATGAACTGGATAGAAAAATGCCATAATATTCTGCAGGAGATGCATTTCTATACAGCGCAACAAAGTTTTATTAACATAACCTAATATAATATACTATATTTGTGTGTGTGTATATGTCATACTTGTCAATATATGGTACGAGTAGATATCAATTGTCCCTGCTCCCAGGGTGTCATTTGCCCATTGTATTTTTATTATATATACATATATTTGGTATTATATATATGTATATATAATAAAAATACAATGGGCAAATGATGACACCCTGGGAGCAGGGACAATTGATATGCACTCGTAGCTTGTATTAACAAGTATGAAATGTCTTTATAATCAAAATTCAAGTATTGACATTCTTCATAATCAGTTCCAAGTGATACCATTTAGCTTTCCTCAGTAAAACCACCAGTTGTTTACACGTCAAAAAATAAAGGACACAACATTAGAAAACGAAGGTTGCAAAAATCAATTGGGAAACGGAAGAATTAGAGGGGCCTGCTCAGCCTTCCCGCAGACCTCCTTCTCTCTCCTGAGTCTGCCAATGAATTGCAGCGTTGCACAATACAGCATCAACAATGCAGTGGAATTTCCTGGTTTCTGGCAACTTTTGATATTTCATAACTCTTGTTGCATGGGAACAAAAGACCTTTCAAACGTTTTTGCAAAAGGATTGTCATCTTGTCTTTTTTCTAGTTTAAAAGCCTGTGGATTTTGATCTGGGTCTGCTGCCTGCAGCCAAAAGTGGCTCTCTTGTACAGCCTGGACCTTAGGAACCTGACTGTCAAAGCTGAAGAGTAAGAAATCTCTATAAAATATTGTGGCTTTGACAAAACAGCGTACTTTGATTTGGATGTTGCATTTCCCACCCCCTTTCCTTCCCTCCCCCCGGCTTCATTCTGTGCACAGGCTGAACAGCGTTCAATGAGCAGCTGTTTCACTTATGTGTATGCGTTATTTAGGGCATAGTTTTAAAATCCTAATCCAAGGACACTATTTATTTACCTTCCCTGCCAGCTTTTTTTTTCACTCTTATCAATGAAGCATGAGTGCTTTACCAAAATTAAGAGCATTCATCTTCACAACGCCTCTGTGAGGTTAGGTGGGCAGCCTATCATAAACAAATATTTGTGTATCCTTTTCCTTCTTCCAGATACCGTTCGTATATTCTTTTCTAGGTCAATATAGGTCTAGAACTGCTTATGAACCAGATCTTTTTTCCCATGAGAAATTCTAGCCTCGGGAGGGAAAAGCACTTGTTGTGAAAGGGAACATAACCCCAAAGCTGCTGCAAAGACCCATTCTCCCACCTAGAACGTACATAGAATTGTTTAGAAATTATCGGTGTACTTTTAAATTTAGATTGAAATAGCAACTAGAACTTCTATCATTATGTATCAGCTCAATAGTACTAAATTTTAAGCAGAATTGATGCATCCTCAGGAAATGTTTTCATTGCAGATAAACCACATCTGCACATGAAACCATTGACTGTTAACATTTGCTGCAATGGCTGATTTTGTTTTATATTCTTCCTCCTCCAAACATTTCTTACCCCAATTCTTTCTAAATAGGCATTCTGCTTATATTTCCAGTGGGAAAAAATGTGTTAATAGCTATCAACATCTCTCCAGTACCTGAGTATCCAGTATTGCTGATTTTGCATGCAGTGGGTAAAAGTAGAGGTCAAAGAGAGGTTAGACGGAAGCAGTATAAGAGCCCCAGTGTTGCTGGGAATTATGAAAAGACCTGTTTCTTTAAAATAAAAGGGAAAGACAGTTTACTTTTCTAAATTTTTCTCAAAAGTTTTATATACAGCTATCTGAGAGTAAAGGATTAAAGTTCTTTGGAGCTGAAGGAGTCTTGGGAAGAAGACCAAGGGAATTATTTATTATAGAGATCTGCAGAATGAGAGTGCATTGAGAGCAAATGGACAGATAAGTCTGAGAAAGATGCAGCAATAAAACATTCTGAGTTATAACCCAGGCACCCAGACCCTCTGCCAAGACTTTGAAATCCATTAAAGAGAAAAAGGATGTAAAATAAGTGATCCAGGGGCTCTATGCATGGTGGGCTTGTTCTGTTTTGTTTTTTCCTTTTCACCATTATATCTACCAAAAAAAGGAGAAAAAAAATAATCATTCTCATTTTCCCTTTTCAAGAGATTTTTTTTTTCATGCCTTGTCTTTCTAACTAGACCAGGATATTCACTTGCCTCCCCATTCTACTACTTCCAGAGGCTTGATTTATCGTTGCTGAGAGTCTTTTCTGCTTTTCCTATTACAATACAAAGGGGGAGGGGATGGGGGGGTAGGGACAGTCACATATCTGCAAGGGGCTGGTGATGAACAGAGCTGCCCAAATTTAAGAAAAATGGAATAGGAAGTCAATAAGCTCTACCAAAACTAATTGAGTAGTGTTACAATTATTGATTGCCAGCAAATGAACACCAGTAAACGTTAGCCTTACTGAATGTCAGTAGCATTTCTAGTTGCAATGCTATGCAGCTGATTTCATTCTGCCCCTCCCCGCCCCCCCAAAAGCATGTTTTTGATTCCTTTCTCTGATACTGTATGCCACACTTTGGATCCAATATGGAAAATGATGGAAAAGGGTAATTACCTGGGAACTGTGTTTTATCTTCATACTTGCAACATTTAAAGAGAGGTTTAGTAGCACAGCCATCAAGCTATGCAAACAGCAGAGGAACTCTGCCATGAGACTGTTTAGGAAAACCACTGGATCCCCCTGATCTCCAGTACATTGAACATTTTGAACTGTCTGCCACAGCCGCCAAGAAGGCTGATAGATGTTGTCAATATGCTTGGAAGAAATTGCTTGCTAGGTGTAAAAGATTAGCTTCAACCCAGCCAAAGAAAGAGAGGTGGGTAGGAAAGGGGAGTCTGCACAGCACTCTTGGTAAGCATTTCAGTTTATTACCAAGTTTGTGCCTTTTGACCATTAGTACAGAAGCTTTTCTGATGGGCCAAAATACCAGCACAGGTGCAATGCCTTGATTCATCCATAGCAACGGTGGCTTTGTGGAATTTCCCTATATATATGCACTGAGACTTTAATCATAAATTCTGCATTGAGTCATTTCAGTATAATCCAGGAGAAAACCATGCCCATTAGGAACACAGTGCTAAGCAAACAAAATGACCTTGAAGGATAGGATTCGAGCTGCTAACATTATTAATCAGCTATTTTTGTTCTGGATTCTGATACATAAGTTGGGTTTTGTACACGTTAGCTTGTGTTTCCTGCAGCTGCCGCACAATTACCTATGACTAATTTCATGACAGTGCCAAGCCAACGTGGTGGTCCTGTGGATAGGAGGACTTATCTTTGAAATACAGAAAGAAATATCTCCGAGGCATGCAATGTTTTTGAAAAGTAAATTCTATGCCTTGCAATTATGGCTGAACTTTAGATTGTGTGGGTCAGTCCTGGCACTGCCTTGACTTCAATTCCAGGTGTCTTTGGAGGTGCAGAATTAGAACCCAGGCTCTTCAGCAAAAAGCATTTCTCTGCTTGTTGCTGTTGCAGCCGTCACTGGGATAGGGCCAAAACAAGCATTAGAAGTTTTCTATAACGGTTTGCAACTCCTGAAACCTGTATGTGAATAGACTTGTGTACCTGCAGCATAAAGGTTGGTGCCAGGGATGTTGTCTCTTTAGACCCGTGTTTTCACATAGCATCTCCCGTTTTGGGGTTGTCTCCATTTGTTCCGGTAATTACCCCTTTTGCTTAAAACTGCTGTCTTATAGCCAGCAGTCTCTTATACTGTGTTGGAATGAGTAATGGAGGTTGGGGCATAGCTGTCATCTGGTACTTGTGGTGATTTCTAACATCTGTGTCTATCCTGACAAATGTGGCTGATATGTGAACAGCAGTCTCTCTATTAGGCCCCCCCAGCTTCAGTTACAAGCGAGGCTAAATTTGTTATAGGATATTCACTTCAAAGTCTTTAAATAATATTCATGCTATTAGGAATTGTAAAGGGAATGGACACTGGTATTAGGTTATTTAAATTGTTGTGTTTTTCTCTGCTGTGCCTCAGTGGGAATGTTGAGTGCAGCACAAGAGCCATAATTGAGGAGTCCCTCACTCTCTGTGACTCTGATTGCTATTATAATTGGAATAATTTGCATTTTTATGAAGATACTATTATATCTTCAGGCACCATGACAGTACTTGATGTTGTGAAAGGCCTGAAGATCATTTTGAAATACACACAGAACCAATTTGTTTTTAACAAGCTGGTCCTTAACATAGAAAGAAAATGAGTTGTTTAGGAGCAAAAAACAACCCCCAAAACCCCCAAACCAGGGCAGATAGGGTCAAAGGGGAGATATTTATAAACAGTGTCTTGGGGACTGAACTGTCCTAGATGCTTGGTCACACAAGGACACGTCTTGCTCAAATCAGCCGCTGTGCAAACACATGCTGTAGGCTACTTTATGTCACCCATCCTAAATCCTAGTTTTCTCTCTTCTAATAAGAAATATCCCCGTGGGCAGGTTATTATTCCGTAATTGCCTGTTCCAGAAATCCTAGCATCTCCTGAAGCTGCCAGCTCTGCTGCCAAATCGGGGCAGGATTTTGACCTTTTAGGTTAAATTCTAGAGTCACTCAGTGGTTATGGTACTCGTGTGCCAGGCTGAGGTTGTGTAACCTAACCACATAATTTCCAGTAAATGATTTCAACTGGGATTGAAAATTTAAGGTATCGTTCACTTTGACTTAAGGGTGGCTGAATTTCTCTTAAATGTCATTTGGGCATTTTCTGATATCTTGACCAATATTGAATACCTACGCCACATACAGACCCAATGATTTTTCAGGAAGACTCTTTGTGCAGTAGGAAGCCATCCAAACTAAAGGTATTAGGGGAGGGGGCATATTCAGTCTGGTCCATAGGGATTTATCAAAGGGACTAAACTCCTGTGTTAGACAATATTACTTATTTACAAACTATCAGCTGGTAAGCATTATAAGGCATTGATAACTCTGTGCATTACTATTGTCCTTCTAGATTCATATTAAATCAGTTAAAGATTATGGCATTAAAATGGTAATAATATGGCTGGAAAAGTCTCAGAAGACGTGAAATGTCATGATATTGATTCTTGTGATTATAATGAATTTGTAATAACATTTTTAGGTTTTATTTTATAGGTGCTCACCTCGGTAAGCATTCCAGGTGTTAAATAAGTAGATGTTACAAATGTAGTCTAAAAGAAGAAATGACTTGGTTGTCTCCGACTCTAGCTGTTTATTTTTTTCCCGTGTGTTTCAGCATTAAACATAATATTAGGATCTTTTGGAGAGTGACTTGAGGAAAACTCCTTTAGTGCTCTGGACCTGTTTCCATCATGCCCTACATGGACTACATATTACTATTACAAATGACCTAACACCGACTGATAATTCCCTGACTAATAAATCTCTGAGTTTTATGTTGCAGCTTTAAAGGCCCTAGATTTGATCTATGAAGCACAGTCCTTCTTTTAAAAAGAAGTAGATGACATGAGCAATAAACGTTTGCTGATTGTTGCCATAAATATACTGGGGTCCATATTCACTTGGATTTAATATGTCAGAATGGCAGTAGCACAAGCCCAAGTGTTCAAAATTAAAATCATGAGTCAGACAGCCTCCCATCTCCTTCTCCCCATCCCTCTACCACCCCCAAAACATTGTCCTAAAACTCAGGAAAGACTAAACAATTTTCGAGTGAAGGTTATTGGAGCTCTTGCTTTAAAGACAATCTCATTTGGCTCTAGGAATTGGGACTGTTAGACAAATAAATACATCCAGAGTGTAACATTAGACAATATTCGGTAGACTCTAGATACTCCTGAACTATTTGGATATGAGTGGGGGGGGAGGGGGAAATGGGAATATAGAAATGATGATTCATGTAGAAGACACATTCATCTCTGACTCGAGTAGAAAAATGCATTTGGGAATCTCCTGTTGCAAAAGGCCCTTAAAGAAAGGAATAGAGACAAAGTTTTAAGACCTTCATAATATTTTGAAGAAATATTATGTTTGTCTTCCTGAGGATGGGCACTTGGTAGGTGTTGCCTGAAGAATGCTGAAACAATATAAATCCTCTAGGCTTAAAATGTTGAGACTAACAAAACCTTTTGAGTATCTAGGAGTGCCTTCCACCACGTGTTGAGACTCTCTGTTCTGCCGTTAAAAGGCTTCATTAAAATACAATTAAAAGGTGTTTTAGATCGTTAAAGCTAGAGTGGGGAGAATAAGAGCCAAATATCTGCTCTGTGCTCTTGTGAATCTGAAGTTTCACTTTGGAAATCAGACATTATTTTCTCCCTCTCATGTGTGTCAAAACATTTTTTGGTAAGACAGCACCTCTAAATTACTTGATTAAATTCCTGAGCAGGATTGCAAACTTTATCCCAAATTATTTGCTGGCTTTTTTTTTTCCCCCCTGGCTTGTGGGAGGCTGGTATGTCAGGGTCCCCTCTGCTTTTATTCTGTAGTTTTATTTCAATACTGCAACCGAAGAATGGAGATTTCAGTTACTAGGTAACAGTGACCTTGACAAGCCTATAAAAAGACCCTCTCAACAGAAAGCTGCCGTAAAATTATGTGATCATCTCTTCTAAATGTCTCTATATGCAGCACTTTATAGCAATTATTAGGAGAGAAGCACATACTTCATTACCTGATAACTATGGCTATTCCTGCAGCACATGAATAGGATTCTCAAGGCCATCGCCTTGTCTGAGGTTTCTGGCTGTAAAAATCTCTGCCCCAGCATCTCTGTGGCTATATGATATGATTCCTGGAGGCAGATAGGGACACAAAACCCAAATCCCCAGGTTAAATAGTACTGGCTTGGAGAAATTCAAATCCAGGCCACAGTGTACAGTAGAGCACTTTCCTCACAATAACTAGGTCAAAACTCCAGAGCCAAACATCAGAGTTGCTGGGTAAAACTCCCCTCATGATCTGGTGGCAGGTCCACCTTTTGTGAAAGTGTTCTTTTGGTCATAGGTTGTAGCTGTGTTGGCAGACCTTGAGTTGGTCTAATACAAGATATCAAATTCACCGAAGGAACCTTGTCTTTTGGTCATGGCATTTCCAAGAAGGATAACAAGGGGCTCCTGTAGACATACTGGGAGCCTGCTCCAACATGATAGAAATCCAGTGTTTTGGAGCAAACTTGATTAATCGAGTCTGCTGAAGCATGGAAATTGATGCTTTTCAGCAGTCTTCCGTGTCACGTTCGTCAGCATCCGCGCGTGTCCTCGCTCTGAAAAAATGGCGGTGGGGCACTTTGAAATAAAACGCATTTAATAAGCTTTAGTTCAAAGCACCTTGCTACCATTTTTTTCAGTGTGGGGATGAACGGGCACTTATAATTAGCATGGCTCACTAACTAAAGCACCCGACATCACATCCCAGAGCACATATAAAAATGCCCAAGAAGTCTAGTTATGCCAGGAAACCTACCAGCATTTAAGCCACCTTCTTTTTAAACACACATCCACAGCGGAAAGAGAAAGAAAAGGAATTATGATTCCAGTGTCATGTTGTTTCTCTTTTCATCCTAAATGTAATTTGCTTTTATAGATTCATAGATGTTTGGGTTGGAACAGACTTCAACAGATCAAGTCCAGCCCCCTGCTCTAGGCAGGAAAGAGTGCTGGGCACCCCAGGCAGATGCCTGTCCAGCCTTCTCTTAAAGACCCTTTCTGTAAATTTGGACACAATACAATTGAGGTCCTAATCAAGTCCAGTCTTTGAAACTCTGGTTGCTGCTGGAACTGGATTTATGATCCAGATACTTTGGTTCTGGGCTTACCCAAACCCTCAGACTGACCACAACCTCTCCATTCAATAATAGGCTAATTTTATTGACACTCAGAGATAGTAGATAGGAATAATGCAAACAATTTTATATCTCCAGGCCCAGGGTTCACAGAGTCAAGGTACATCTGGCCAGTACACAAGCTTCACTCTGAGGGTCTTCCTTGAATGTCAGAACCTCTCAAGAAAATATTAGGTTCTCTCTTGACCCATGGGGTGGGTGAGATAGGCTGGTGATGTGCCCTCTGTCCATGGGGCCTTGGGTTCCCCACCCAGGGACCCTTAGCTGCTCTGAAATCCCTCCTTCTATATTCTTTTCCTCCTTTGATGACTCTTCATCTCTGGGCATCACTGATTGGTCTCCCTGTGGTTCTCATACTGTCTACATTCTGTCTTGTTAGTATATTCCTTTGTTTCACAAACCCATCACACTAACACATCTTAATCTGGTTATTTACTGGTTTCTTCTAATTTGGTCCATCTACCAAAAGCAGAAATCCCAAGGGCTCTGCACCTGGGCATTGTGACCTGGAGCCAATGCTGCAGAGTCCCTTAATCTCTGTTAAAGAACAGTGTGGTACATGTCTTCATTTCCCAGCCTGTGTGTCTATGTCAGACACAGTGGGCCTTGAAGTTAACTTTGTAAATACAGGCTTTTAGAAATCTATTAACTCTTGTTGTTGCCCTGGGCCATTGTTCTAATGCAGGGGCAGGCAATTATTTTGGACAGAGGGAAGCTTACTGAAGTTTGGCAAGCCATCAAGGGTCACATGACAAGGAGCCCAGGACAGATCCATATGCATTTTCAAAAATTTTTAGGGGCCCCGTGGGCTGGATAGAATGGCCTGGGCCCCCGGGCCGCATTTTGCCCATCCCTGTAATCTCATGCATATTTACTTTACCTAGAAGCCATTTCCCAAAAGTAAAAGTCTAAATACCACGTTTAGCTATCATTTGCCTTTTCTACAAGGGCAAAAAGTATTCCAGCTCTAGCACTATCTGTCTTCTAAATCCTGTTTGCCATTTCCTTTGCTTAAAATATTTTTTCTTCCTTTCCTTTCCTAAACTGCTAACCTTGTGTACTTTGCTTAAAAACAGCTGCTACTTTCCACCTACACAGATGGTCTACTTAGTGGTGAGTGAAAGAATATACCGCCAAATCCTTTACCTTTCTCTCAGGGTCATTATGAAGCTTAACTACTCCAGATTTATAAAACACATTGTGATCCTTGGATGAAAGATGCCATCAAAGTGCAGTGCATTATAATCATTACAACCCATTTGCACTTTCAGAAGATTTCAAGAGGGTTAACTTTGAACTTCTATAACCAAACAAATGTGTTCATCTATAATGGGGATGGTTTGAAGCATAGACTAGATCAAATCACATGAGAATTTTTCTGCTAATTTTTATTATAGCACTGCTTTTCATGCTGTGTGTAATTAAAGGTCTGTCATCCTTTCTGTTATGAATCTCTCTCTGTTGGTTTATATAAGTTGCCAGTAGTACACTCTGAAAAGAAAAGCTGTAACACAGGATCATATCACAAGAGCAGAATCTTTCTAGATTTACTTAGGAAAAAATGGCCAAGATTTTCAAAAGTCCAACCTGAGGCCACCTTAAATTGGGCATGAAGTTTAGAGGTGTGCGTGTCTTGCCATTTCCAAAATTTGACTAATATTAAGGTCCTTAATGTGGTCACCCAAGACCATGAGTTAGACTTGAAAATGTATTGGCTTTTTGTCAGTTTGCTTCTTTATTATTCTTTTTAATGGGAAGATACCACCAACAAAAAGAGATGCTGGTGTCAGAGGTTCCTTGTGATACTGTCATATTGAAAAGGCTTAATTCCCAAATGAAATGTGCAGTCAGTTATTTTGGACTTTGTTATTGAAAAAAACACAAAAAACAAAATGACTGAGGGAAAATAACTACCACTGCACTTGCCTAGCAATTAATTTCATTCAGAAATACCCCAATGACATTCAGGGCACAGTTCATCTGCATGTACAGGCATGTTTATTAAAAGTTTCCAAAGCATGCCTTGCTATGAACTTTGAAAGAGCCCTTGTCTCAATGATTTGTTCGGTGCTCAGTCACTGAGACTCTAAGGGCACATTGTGCTGCTGTACAGAGAATTTTAGCTGAAATCTATCAGTTCCTTTAAATTCTGTGTGTATTTTTTTCTTCTCCCCTCCTTGGTGCTTCATTTGGTACTATATGAAAAAAAGAATAAACACATGTGAATTGGTAACTTCAGTATCAAAATCCAATTACATCAAAGACCAAAGAATTCCCACTCCACTTCAAGCCAATATAGGGTGTCTTGCAACTCCTTTCAATTATGTCTCTCTTGCTCCCCAGCATACATGCAGCTCCCCCCCTGTTGCCCCTCCCAAGATCTAGTGAGTTTCACCAAAATCTTACATCACACGGAAGAGGATCAAGAATTTGGACAATTCTTGGTGTGTGTAAAGGTGGTCTGGAGAAGGGGAGAGGTTCTGTTCTACGTAAGATGAGTAGTTTGTGACCTTTCTCAGGGCCTTGTTACATGTGGTACTTTGAGCCACACAAATGTTGATCGGTGTTAGTGCTAGCTCAAGTTTGGAGCAGTCCTACATTAAAGCTAAAAACTTCTCTGACAGTCCTTGATGCTGCACAGCTGTGACTTGATACTAGAGGGCTGACGAGATTGGGCCTGACTAGGAGCTGTAGTTGTGAGTTGCCACTACAGGGCTGGTGAGCCACGACAAGCTTTATCCCTGCTTTAGGTGGGGTGTTTTGGGTTGTTGGGGGGACAGGAACATGAAACTGCGTGGCGGAGAGTTAACGGGGTGGGTAATGAAATGGGAGGGAGTAAAGGAAGGGCAGTGAAAAGAAATCAGCCAGCCACTGAAGGATAAAAGAAAAAGTAGTAAGAAAAAAGAATTTTAAAAGAAGTGAAGAAGTAGTAAACTAAAGGTCTCATGAGATTTGGGTTTGGGGTGTGGAAGGTGCTGGTCATGCTTCCTGGGGTAGCTGAGAGCTGGGAGCAGTCAGGGAAGGCACTTGGGGAGGAAGCTACTGCCCCTGCCCTGGAAAGAAGCCCCAGCTCACAAGGCCCTAAGCTGACATCCTCCTGGATGTCATCCTGGACTAATCTATGCCCTGCAATCTGTCTGGACATAGACACATTTCCACACAAGTGCTAAGCCCATACTGGCAGATGGTCACTTCCCAGTCCATTCCCCCTGAGCCCCAGAGAATAGAGGAGAGCCACAGCTGGCCCCAGAAAGCCCCCAGACCCATCCAGGCTCCAATAAGCCCTGTGCTCTCAGCTGGCACACAGCTTTGCCAATTTTAATGAACTGCCATTACCCTTAGTTAATTGTAATTTTCCCATTGCCATTCCAGGCGGCATGGTGGCTGGCTAGTCAGTTCGCAGGGCATAGACCAGTGGTCAACAACCAGTAGATCTCAATCCACCAGTAGATCTTGGAGCCCCTTGGAGTCTATCCAAGGCTGGGATGGGGGGCTGAGTTGCTTGTGTGCATGCACGCATGCACCCTAACCCAGCAGGTCAGTCCATAGGCGAGGGAAGGGCGAGGGCTAGATTGATGCCGCTACGGTGAGGGACAGTGCCTCAGATGCAGAAACAGGGGTAAGCTGAGTGGGGCCACAGCCAGGTGGGACTTACCTGCTGGGTGGGAGAGAGGGGGTGGCAGTGGAGAATGGTAGATCTTGGGTTGCTTTTAAATGCCAAAGTGATCTCCTACTTAAAAAAGGTTGGAGACCACTGGCATAAGCCAATCTGAGAGGGAAGGGCTGGGGGAATTGTAGGGGAACAAGGCTGGGTTCCCGAGTGAAGCAGAATGGGGTCCACAGGCATGGCTTACTGTGTGGCAGGGGATAGGTCACATGGGACTGTAGCCAGAGGATGGTGGGCTGGGATGGAGATGGCCCTGGAATGAAATCCTTAACCCTTGAATAGGCTTAGCTAGCTGGACACTGAATTCATGGCCATGGCCCTGATTGACACCAGTCATGCATTGTGCACAGCACAGTGCCCTCACCCTCTTGGTCAACTTCTGGGCTTCATGGGGAATCAATCAGCATTGACAGCAACCCCAGCACCTAGCTAGCCCAGCATGCAAAGTTGCCCACTCCCAAGCTAGGCCCCAGAGACATCCCAAGCCAAGAACCACCCCCGAACTCCAAGCCCTCATCCACCACCTTCCAAAGCACCTTCCAGCCTGCTGGCTAGCCCTGTACTGGAGCACCTTCATGCCCCAGCCAGCCCCTCCACAGCACGTTGTGGTGGGCTGGAGTAGCCCCCAGCTGGCAGGCTCAACCCTGAGGCTCCCCGATAGCTGGGGCTGCTCCACTCTGGATCAACATGCTGCAGTCCCAAGTATATGTTCAAGTGGCATACCTGGGAGCAATAAACTCCGGCACAGTAAGCACTGGAGTTTATTGCTTCAGATTAATTGTATTTGTAGATACACCCAACATACTTAAACTATAACACTCACTTAAGCAATTTCCTGAACGCCCTTATTTTTTTCAGGAGTCAGGTCTTTTGGCGCACACAGGGTTTATGAAGCTCAATAAATGCTTAAATGCTGCCAGGTGTTGGTGCTGAAAGGAGAAAAAAGTAAATGATCTTCCATGATCCATCCAAAGAAAAGCTGAGTTGTCAATTTGGTCCTTAAAGGCTCAATTCTTGGATTAAGAACTAGCAGGTGAATGCACAATCTGCTTTCTGCACTGATGTACTGCACATGCTGCTTTCTGCATTTCTAGGGCATGGTGCAGAGGCCCAGACTCTCTGAATGAAGCCTGCTATTGGAACTTCCTCGGCTACGTGCAAAGTTTGTCCAAGAGAAGTGGAGTGGATGTTAATTTTTCCAGAGGCCTGGGAAGTAAGCCCTGGTCAGTGGGTGCAACTGGTCTCATGCTACGTACTCAAACTAAACTAGCATCTGGTGGCAGCTCTAACAGGGCCGCCACTCGCATGGATACTAACCCTCTGGCATTAGCGAACTGCTTGGAACTGGGAAATCCTGAAAATGTTTTGGGCAGCAACGTGGACAAATCTATTTTTCTTGTCTGTTCCATCTACCATAAAGCTAGGAAAAAGCTTTTGTGAATTTTGGAACGGGGCAGAGGCCCTTGCACCCTCTTTTCTTGACTTTTCTGGCTCTGGTCTCAGCTGCTTAGCCCAAATTGGCACTGAGAGCTGCAGATGCTTTTGCAGCCTAAAGCAGTTGCCTCCCTATTCACACTGGAGAGTGTTAGGAATGGACTAGGCACATTCAGTCTCTATTTCCCTAGTGTTTTATTTCATCTGACTTCCACCATATGCTGTGCATATTTGTGATTAATTTGTCTCTTGAATATATGAGCATATTTAAGTAGAAGAAAAGAAAGGAGCAGGCTAGTAAAATGGGGTTTGATTCCCCCCCCCCCCTTGCTTGCAAGCAAGGTACTGGAACAATCTTTATATTAGGATTTCTAGTAAAAACAAATCCAAAAGTACTTTTAAGTCTTTGGCATATAAAATTAACTTCACCTTGAGGGGAAAGAAGCAACTTTTCAGACTAGTGGCACTGAATCTGGAAAAAACGGAAGAGAAGAAGACTTGACGGAAGAGGAGTATTCCCACTGGGCCACTTAAAATCAGTGGTGGTGATCAAAGAGCCTGTTCTTTAAGGTGTTCAGCTACTTCAGGAGCCAGCAGAAATTTGAAGAAGCTCAAGGTCTCAGATGGCATTTAGGAACTTAATATTATTAGCCTGAAGGCCCTGAAAGGACAGAAGTAACTGGAACTGGGAAGTGACATGTAATGTCACCAGCCCTGACATAGTGGGGATCACAGAAACGTGGTGGGACTCGTCGCATGACTGGGCGGTGAATGTCGAGGGCTATAGGCTATACAGGAGGGA
>JAGPOW010001327.1:10327636-10355418 GCA_030014935.1 Caiman crocodilus | reverse complement strand
CCCCGGTGCTCTTTCCTGCCAAGGCAGGGGGTCGGACTAGATGATCTGCCCAGGTCCCTTCCGACTCTAACTACTATGATACTATGATACTATGATGTTCCCCGAAATGTCCGTGGAGTCCAGAGATGTCACTGTCTCTGCTTTGGATCAAGTCCTTTGAACTTAGACCAAAAAGATATCACATTACCTCAAAACTGGGGCTTGCCCTGCATGGTAGTGTGTGTGTGTGTGTGCGTGTGTGTGCGCGCGTGCGTGTGTGTGTGTAATAACTTTTTTTGATAAAAAAGGAAAAGAAAATCTTACCCTTTCATGACTGAAAAGTGATAGACCTTCAGTGTTACTTTGGGGTGAGAGCCCAAATCATAATTCAGGAGCTTTTAGGGAAAGAAGAATTTTATCTGGATCCTTTCTTTCTTTATAGTCAAGTTACGACCCAAATGGCCAAAAAGAAAAGTGCAGAGAAACAAGTCCCATACACTGCCCTAGGAGCAGAACCAGTTCAGAGCCTTAGGCAGAGAGTTCATGTCATATTCGATAGCTTGTGCCTGACTACGGATAAATGATTTGCTTGCTTAACTTCACGGGATCTTCTAAACATGGCTGGGTCAACAGCATCTTCCACTTGTAGGAAAAAAAAATGTAGATCACACAAGTGAGTTACCAAGTAGAGTCTTTGACTTTTTCTTTAGCACCAAGCTTTTACAGTAAACATTCTCTAGTAAATGTTGTTAGAAGAGGTTTGAGATGTATATACATGTTTGGAGGATGATGCTACTTTCTGAAACAGTATCTATATGATCCAGGAAATACTTTTTTTTACCTAAAAGAACTGAAAATTGATCTAGCTGTTTTAAATATCTATATCATAGCTGTGCAATTCCTATGTGTAGCTATGGTTTAACTTTTTTGCACAGCTTGATCTAAAATGATGACGCAGGGTGCGTCTACATGTTCAGTAACATGCTGTAGTTACTGTGCATTAAGTTAAGCCAAGTACTAAATCAATGCGTAGTAACTGTAGTTACTGTGCAGTAGCACTGGCACATGGCTTTTAGTCGTGTGAACTGCATAGTAAGTAGCCTAATACGACTGTGCAGTGGTATGCATGGGTTCTGCCCAGCATGCTACTGTACAGTATTAGGTTACTGCATAGTTGGCATCTTGTGTAGATGCACTCTCAGGGTAAGAAACTGGTCTGGTCAACTTGTTCTGAGTGGAGAATAACACTTATAGGTCCTCGTTCTCAGTTGCAACTAGATGACAGCTTATGTTTCAGAATAGAGATGTAAGCAGATGCCTGATGCGATTACCACTAGACTGTGTGGGAGAAATCATCTGCATCAGTTTTCTGTTAGTTAATCTAAATAAAGCAGCAAATACTGATTCAGACGTGCTAGTAATAGGGCATCTTAGCTACTGTTGAAGGTAGAAGATACACTAGAAGGGGTCCTCAAAACAGTATGTATTGCAGGGGCAGGCAGTTATTTCTGGCGGAGGGCTGCTTACTAAGTTTTGGTGAGCCATAGAGGGCCGCATGACAGGCAGCCAGAGGCAGATAAATATTAGGTTTTTTTAATTTTTAGGGGCCCCGTGGGCCAGATAGAATTGCCTGGAGGGCTGCATCTGGCCTATGGGCTGCATTGTGCCCACCCTGTGCTGCATTGCCTTGTTATCAACCCTCTATAGCACACATTCCTTGAGTGCATAGGATGAGTGACCCATGCAGTAGTGTGTATTGGGGTTTTAACACGCAGGCTTTGAACTCTACACCTCATTCCTTGCCCTTTCCTATCAAGTCAAATCCTGAGGTCAAGTTAAAATTTACTAAGAATGAACGTGGAATTTCTTTTTTCCCCCCGAAATTTTAAAATGTTAAAGAGAATTTTTTTTTTGTCTGTTGTCTTCCCAACTTCCTCCCCAGTCCAGACTGTCTCTTAATCTTGTTGCTGCGGATGAGTTATGTTGTGCCCCAAGCTACATTTTCAGCACACTCCCAGAAGGAAATGCCTAAAACTTTTATTTTGTCTATCTCCCATGTTCTTGATTTCTGAGAACTGAAAGCACACATACTAAGTGATTAGCCTGTCCTATAGCAACAGAGGGGTTGGATGTGTGCCTTTTCCTGTAATAAATCCAGGGTGTCTAACTGATTGTTGTGCTAGTTTAGGGTAGCTAATTCCTGATATCAAGTGTGTGCACTTGATTAAAATGACACCTGATGACGTAACTCTATATCTGAGTAGGAAAGAATAGCTGATGTTGTCCCGTGTCTCCCAGATATTTTACTGTTCTTGAGGAATATCCAAAAGGGTTCTCTAATCAGCTCATAGTTGATATATGCAACTCAGTCACACTGACTTATATATCTGTGGACTTTTTCCAACTTGAATCAACAGACATGCCTTTTTATTTAATAGTAATAATCATTATAACTTACAGCAAAAGTACAGGATGAATGAAAGATATGAAGAGTCTTTACGATTTATCCCTTCAGTTCTTCTGCTTCCAAAATGTGACTCCCATCCCCTAAATGCCATATTTTCAGAGAACAAAAATGCTTAACTTAATAGCAAACCTATTTTAGAGTCTGTAAAAGGCACTTATCTGGCCGCAGCAACCTCTTCTACTGCCAGTCATTATGAATGACTTAATTTATTCAGAAGGATTTTGGCAAGAATCAAAGTACAGTATCCTTAGACTTCATGTGGCTCTTGATACCCAGTAGCACCTGACTTCATATTGCTTGTACACATGCCTGTTTTAAAATGAAAGCTAAGTTACAAGAAAGCTTGCATGCAGGCTATCGACTGAAAAAAATGCTAGAAGATATCTTTCAAACTGCTGCTGACTAATACAATGTTCTTGCTTGTTATGGGGTTTTGTCATTGTTCTGATTAATCTCTATAGCAGTGCATTTCCTCATTCAGGGGGAAAAAACAATGATTTTGTTGTAACATCCTCAGACAGTCAACATTACAGTTTAGTCATAGCTGAACTACCCCAGGAGCAGAATAAAAAGTGAATTGTGGCTCAATCATAATTCTTCCCTTGCTTGTTTGGATTGAGCAAATGACTTATTTAGAGCTGGTTTTGACTGCCCCATGCTAAACAGCCTGAAGAATAAGGATTATTTAATACTCTTAAAAAATGGTGATTAGAACAGCTAGCTGTATAACTTAATGAAGCCAAAATGATCTGCAGAGTTTGGTCTCATGGAAGGTAAATTAAAAGGGACATTGGTTATATTTTTCCTGAATGCTGTTTCCTCCCTCGAGCACATGCGCTTAGCAGCTGTACATCCAATCTTTGAGATCCTGCCTATTGTTTTCTGCAGTCTGATGCCAGAGCCCAGTTAGAAAAAAGCAGTGGTTGAGTACACTTTTGACCATTAGCTTTTGCACAATGCTGGCTGAGGCACTGTACGGTGGAAGGAGGAATCTGTTTCAAGTTTCTGGCTGAAAAAAACCAAGAAAAACTACTGTGGCCTCCCATCCTAATGCCTTTTTTTTGTGACCAATACATCTTGGTATTTACCGGACACATCTACACAAGACGTTGACTGTGGAGTTAGCTCCGCAGTCAATGTCTCAGCATCTACATGTGCAGAACTATTAGGCTACAGTAAATTAATAACCTCTGCAGCAGGGTAGTACTTGTAAATACACATACTGTCCTGCTGTGGAGTTTTTTCTTTGCAGCAACATACATGTACATGCTGGCCCAACTAGCTGGGGCACAGGGGCTGCCTGTTGCCTAATCCCTGCACTGAAGCACCATCCTGTCCCAGCCAGCCCCTTCACAGCACACTGAGCCAGGTCGGAGCAGCCCCCACCCCAGGCCCCTTGCCAGCCAAATTGGCTCCATTCTGGCTCGATATGCTATGGTCCTGGGTGAATGTGTAAATGCAGCACCTGGTTGCAATAAACTCTGGTACAATATGCACCAGAATTTGTTGCATCATATTAATATGCATGCATTGATGTGCCCATTGCATGCAAGATATTTGGTTGTAAAATGAGAACCTCTCAAGGGCTACTTGGCTATATCCCAAGTAATTAGAAAGTTAGCCCACTATTGTTGGTCATCCCATAATAATAATTAATGCCTCCCATGCCTATAATCTGTGTGAGCTACTTGCAGCCTGAATAAAAGATGTTAGCATTACCTAGAGCAAGGTTTGAGCAGCTCTGGCATAATACCTTGTTTATCCCAAAGTTATCAGAACAGGTGCCCCTCATGCCCCTCGAATTAACCCGGTGTTGAACTCCTTCAACAGATTAACCTCAGCCGCTTCTTCATCTTTTAATATTCTTTTTTAAAGGATCATGCTCTAAAGTTGCAGATGATTATGTTGCAAAGGCAGTGTCTATGTAGTTGAGATACTAGAGGAGAAAACAACAACTCTTTTAAAAGAAATATAGCTTTCCAAACCCATGAGGCTATATAACCTTTTAAACCCATAAAGAGTGAGGGACACATATATCCTCATGCAAAAGCTGTCTCTCTTCCTCTGTGTCTAAAATAACATAACTCTGTTAAATAAACATATTGATAGCTTTCACGTTTGCATTTTATCCCATGCCTAAGGAGAATGGCATTGAGTTTACAACCTGGTCTAAGGAAGCCTAGTGGGATTCATTTGCTGGAGACTGCATTCCTGATGAACTGCGCGTTGGAGCGCTAGTCAACACAATCCACTCTTTTTCAACCGAAAGCTATTAAAGTTTAATATAGAGACATATTTCCCAGAAATGATATTATGTCCAAATATCTCATTTCAATTAAAAATGAAGGAGCTGGATTCAAAAATCCATGTTAAAGAAACCTCAGTATGATATGATAGTCAATAAGGAAAGTAATTTACTAAAATTAGCTAATACCCTTGGCAGACATCTCTTCTGTGGTTGATTTTTACAAATGGTCATGTGCTTATGAAAGAGGAGCTTGAATATAATGCAAAATAAGTATCCTCTGTGGAGATGCAATAAAATCAATAGACTTCTAGGGCTCAGACCTGAAGTCTTCACTCAGGCATAACTTCAGCTGGCTTCAAAGAGTTTCACCTGAGAACAGCAGAAAGCAGGTCTTCATTTTGCACAGCTGCAGCCCAAATCACTCGATGGAGCTGCTGTAAATAATACATTGACACAGTTAAATAATGAATAATGGAAGGAGAAAGAAATTAAGAGCTGTAGGCAAGGGAGAAAGGATTGGTTCAGAAGTGAGCTGGAGAGTCAATGAGGTGAAAAGAAAAAGGAAGGCTGCTTCCAGATGGGGGAAGATACAGAGAAGACTCTTGCTTCATCAGCTGGATGAGAGCTTGCGCGGAGATGCCGAGAAGTCAGTATTCAAGAAGGGTAACGGGCGTGTAGAGGAGCCGGGCAGGGAGTGATGCCGCAGAGAGCTTTGGAAACCAAAGAGGAAACTGAATTGTGTTTCTCCAAACTGAACGGTGTTCCTCCAAGGCCTTATTTCAGAAACACAGCTCTTGAGGCTCATTGGCGCTAGTGTTCAGGTGCATGTAGGGGCACACAGTGATCTAATAACTTTCAACTGTGGGGATCAGAAGTGATCCCACTGAAAAGAATGGAATTACTTCATGTTAGTAGTTTAACATCTAAACCTGGCCATATGGGCATTTTTAGCCAGTGTTACTACCCAGAAGGTATACCAGTAAAATGAGATTCGACTTCAGCACAAAAAATGACTTTATTTTTCCTGGTGGTAAACTTGATCTTATCCCACAAGAAGTTGAGAAGACCTAGATGAAGACAGGTATAGAAGGCCCAACAATGTAAAACTCTCATAGACTAACTCAACTTAGCAGGTAGATCTGTAAGAATAACCCTGCCGCCTTTACACTCCCCAACTCTCCCTGGCTTTTTCTAAGGGCATTTAGCTATACCAACAGAGCACAATGGTGTTCCTTGACAGCGGTGTTTGAATTACCAGGCCAGTAAAGCTGAAGATATCTGGTTTGAGCGTTTGGGGAACTCTGCAGCCAAGATGAAAGGAGTAATAAATGTTGCCTTGGCTTTGGGGGCTAGGGCAAAAGTAGTGGCGTAACTATAGTAGGAAGAACAAGGCAACGGCCCGTGTCTTGAGTGCCCAGCTACGTTCCTGTGCTATTGTGGGAAAGGGAGGAGAACAAGTGTAAGAAGAGGGACAGTGCTCCTGAACAGAGATGTGAGTTTCTTTCTCTCTCTATTGTTGTTAATGTACCAGTAGCCTAAACTATCATGAAAGGCCAGGGTTTGCAACTTGATTCCCTTTATGCATGCAGTACTGGTCTTGTCAGTACAGTCAATCCTTCTAGTGCAAATACGAGCTCTCTACCCATCTATTAACTGTGTGACAGCACGCTTTACAATTTTCTTCTAAATATTGTAATTAACAAAGAAGCAACACTTGTTAAATCTGACATAACTCATTCAGCAGAGTGCAACAATGTAAGTGCATCTGTATATTTGCATACTAAAAAATCTAAAAATACTTGTACAAAAAACCCCCAAAAGGATACTTTGAATACATAACAGTATGAGTCTCAATTATATGTTTCAGCATGAAGTATTATGATCTTGTTTTTGGCTACATTCATGTGACTACCTAATTACAAAGCAAAGCTTTTTAAACGGAAGGCCTGATTCTGATATTTACAATGGGGTGATTTGGAAAGGATGCCATTAAAGTTAATGTACTTGATCGCGTGTAAAAACTTTATGGTTTGTGGGTCAAACACATGCACACACACAGAGAGAAGACTCTTTATAATTAAAAATGCATTAAAACTGAGATTTGCATGCCTTGAAGATTGGCAACATGGGCACAGGGACTTTAACTGTCTTGTAGCTGACTTGAAGAAAAAAAATTACTTATAGTGAACAAATATTCCTACCATCTGTGGGCCATTCAGCATCCCACCTGAAATGAGTCTGCCTCAATCTTATTCTCAGTAGACAGATGTCCAAATGACAAACACATGTCTAAATGCACCTTAAATAGGAAAGTTTTGTATGCAGATTCAACAGCCCAGCATGTTATTAAGGGATTATGGGAATGCCTTGCTAGAGAGTTAACTTAACAAGCACATCCGGCTCCAAGTCAAAAATTGGACAAGTTAGGGTAAGAGTTCACTGTTTGCCCAGTTTCTCTTTTGTAAACTGTCTCTAAAGCAGAATACTGGCTCATACTTTAAACACTAAATTATTAAATTCCCCTAGAAAAACAAAATAACTGGGCAGATTTGGAAAATTAAATTATTCCACCTTTGAATGCATATAGTCTGATCATACCGACTGTAACAGGGTTCTTTGCAAGCACATGGATCTGCCTAACTGGATCCATTTGAAGCATTGGCCAACAAGCACAGTCCAGTTACACCAACACATTTTTCTGAGGTTTTTTCTAATAACTAGCAAGTCTTTTCCAAGTAATGAGGATAGAGTGTAAGCTATACTTTTTTTCTGTTTCGCTGCTACATGGTAGTCAGCTAATTGTAGTTTAGCATGGAAAATGCTAACAAAGAACTAGGATATAATACATTTTCTCTTTATGAATTGTATTTGAGGCCATCTTCCAACATTAAGACATTCCCTTGATGCAGCACTTTTTAGATCACATCATTATTTATTTTCCAACATACTTTTAACTGCTTTCTAAAGAAGAATCATCTGAATGAAAGAGAGAGAGCTATCAACTTCAATTAAGGACGTTTCTTCATTTCTTCTGCATGCAGAATTTGAACTGCTTCACATCTCACTTATAAGCATACTTTATTTGCTTAATAAAGTACGAAGAATGGGAAACTGTTTAGTGTTTCTTACCTCTAAATTGCTCCATAAATGTAACATGACATCTGTTTCATATGTTTTTTGTGTGTGCTGTGGTTTAACTCTAAATCCTTTTTTATGTGAGTACTTCCCTGGAGTCCAGATCTTGGTGCACTTTAATGGCATGACTTTTATCAATGATACAGAATGTGATCCAATTCTTCCTTAAAATCCTGTTGAAATCCACAAAGGAATTCAGCTTAAAGTTCCCATGCTTGCAGCTACTATACCTTCATTTCAATGGGACTCCCATACTTGGAAAGGCTACAAAATTGATAAGAGAGGCTTCATATGATGCTTTCAAATACTATTTCTGGTTTAGTGTTTGTATTCATGCAGGGAAAGTGCTCTTAGCCTAAGTTTAGTTTAAAGCATTAATATTCCCTTCATATAAAAAAGAAATTTTTAAAATCAGAAAATGATGTGTCCAACTCCTTCATCCTACTCTCATGTTCATGAACCATCTTAATTAGTTGTCTTGTTTCTCTGAAGATAGTTTTCTTTTTAGAAAAGAAGACAAAGTAAATCTTGCATTAAAAGCTCTGTGCCACATTTCCTTGGGAGCTAGCTGCTTTGAAAATTAACGGTGAGGTACAGATGTTACACCTATCATGTTTTAAGCAGGCAGGAAGTGCTCTAAAGCCATAACTAAAGAGGCATGGATGGCTCCTAGAGCGCTTTAAACATGGCAGATTGTGCTTTAAGGGTGCAGATAGAAGTGACAATTTTTGCCCAATCTGGCCACAGAAAGCAGCTTATAGCTGTGACCGAACACAAATGCATGACTGCAGACAGCTTCAAAAATGGCTGATTGGATGAAAATCTGACTCCTCATTGCATGGGGTATCAGATACAGACATTTCAAAATGTGGCATCTTTTGTAACTTGCGTCCGTGGACCTCCCAGCCTGTCACTGTTTTCAGAATGGGAGGGGGGAAGGGAGCAAAGGGAGTTCAGTCGGGGGGGGCAAGCCCCCCAAATGATGGGGTGGTGTTTTGGATCCCTGCTAAGGTAGGAGGGCTCCAGTTCACCCACCCCACCATTTAGCACCAGCTGGGAAGCCCCAAGAATGAGCTTTCTCTGCCGCTTTCCCCACTCCTATTGTGAGAACAGCATGCACTGGCAGAGTGCCAGGCCATTGCTGTGGGAACCTTGTTGCAGGGTCTTGGCCCATAGATAGATTCCCCTCCCCCCGGGATGGATGGAGGGATGGATGGATGGAGTCTTAGATTAAAGTGCTTTCTGTCAGAGTGGTTTATCATAAGTATGTGCTAGATCCCATCAAGAATTAACTTGAAGCATGATCGCCGCCATCTCAGATGGTGTTGCACAGGGCTGCACTCTAGCCATGGGCAGAGCTTGTTTGTTTTGCCTGAGCACCAGGCTGGCACTGCCCCCTTCCTCCAGCTAGCTGTGAGCTACAGCCAGCCGGAGGAGGCTACAAGGGAAGAAGTCTGAGGTCCCCCTCCCCTCGGCAGCCCTGGTACCATGGTGTGTGCACCTGTCTGGCTAGGGGAGCTGCAGGGGAGGAGTCCAGGGTCTCTCTTCCCGCAGCAGCTGTGGCCCCATGGTGCACTGCTGCCCAGCTGAGTGCACTCCAGGGAAACGGGTCCCCCCTCAGCTGCTGCCGACAGTCACCAGCTGGGGGTGGGAGCCCAGGCTAGGGAGAGAGGCCACTCCTGGGAGACATGCAGGCCACTGCGGGCAGGCTTTGAGCTCCCTCCCCAGTGAATATCTGTTCAGTTCACTTGTACTCTAATTTATAGCATTTTAAGTAAAACATGATAGAGCACTTCCATCAGGGGCTTTTTGAATGTCTCTACTTAGCCAATGTATATAAGTACACATATAACTCATGCAGGACTGCAAGAATGATGAAGATGATAAGAACCCTGGAAGGATAAATAATAGTTTCATCAAAGACAGCTCTTACCCTGGGAATTACTCTGGACATTCAATTGGCTCATTCTGTTATTGGTTGATGCTAGCTTTTGAAAAGGGAAAGGAACATTAAGAGCTAAAGAGCCAATGACTCCACTACCAGTCTCATCCCTTCAGCCGTATGTATAACATTGGTATTAGTGGGATTTGATCATCCATCCTAAAGAGCAAAATGAGAGCTGTGCTGCTCTGAATGTTATCCCTTTGAATGTCATTCAGAGAATATATCTGGAAGAAGCACACATGCCAGTGTGCTTGAAATCTCAGAAGTGCTAATTGCTAGAACTGTTCCTTCACGAAACCAGGAACTGAAAGCAATTCTGTGTTCCTGAAGGTCCTTCTCTGTCTCTCTGGAGCTCCTTCAGGGCTGAACAGATGCTCTTCGCTCCTAAAACACTCTACTGTCTGTAAAACGCAGTTGAGGCCATGCGGTATGTAATGTTTATCCCACATACACAAATCCTAGTAGAGCTACTTTGCCCATAAATCGGGTCCAGGGCAGCAAAAATACAAGTAATCCTTACGACCGACTGTTGTTCTGTCAAATTCTGTTCCCCCCGACAATGGAGGTGAATCCACTGGAAATATATAAATCAAAAGCAATGATGCATGAAACTAGATCTATCCTAATTTGGGTTTTGCTTACACTGAGATTAGGTGAGATTTGGTGGAAAATGTGAAACTAAGGTAGGGATAGGTGTTCAGATAATTAAGGCTGCCGACATATGTTACATTTAAGGTGCGACTGACAAGTTAATTGTGCCTCAAATAGTAGTCACTCACACTTGCAGTGGACATAATGTGGAATCACTTTGCGGTTCATTTGTGTCATGCCTTAAATTGAATGCGTGACCGAATTCATTTCGAGGTCCTTGGAAAAGTGAGTGTTTTTGGTAACAGTTTAGTACTGATGTGATCTTGCAGTCCTTACACCCATGAAAACCACCCACTTTCCGAAGGCACCTCCACCAGACAGAAGACTTCAGAAAAGTTTGCAGTCTATAAGGGCCTAATACAAGGGAACGCCAGCAGCAGATCACAGCTCTGCCCACGCTGTCACCTTTGCAAGCCCTGGAGCAGCTCCCCGCACAGCCATGCACCCTGCCAGTGCTGCTGGGGCCAGTCTCCATGGAAACCCTGGCCCCATGCTATCACGGCACCACCACTGCTAGGGTCTCCATGGAAACCAGCCACAGCCACACACGCAGGGGCTGCTGGGAAATGGAATCTGGCCTCTGGCTGGATCCACCATTTAGCCCACCCCTGATATAATCCCATACTTAAATATGGAAGAGATTGCAGAGGAAAAGTTTCTTTGACTTAAATTGAAGAACACTTAAAAATCTATCAATGTCTGGTGTTCACTGAAAATTCCTGGATGCAAAGATTAGATCTTGCCCAATATGACCACTATATGTGGTCTGTCTATCATGTCAGATTCCAAAAGTAGATGCATAATTGTAAGCCAAGTAATACGGGGCCTCAGAAGCGCAGGTACAACAAGAGGCCTTTACCTTTCCAAGGAGTTAACATAATAAGACACGACTTTGTGTACCCTTGCAAGTAATCACTGTATTTTTATGCTTATGCATTTATCCACATTTTCTTGCAATCCATTTGACAGAAGTTCCCATATTTGTAAATATCTGAAGGTTAAAAGTGTCTTTATCCAATGTGTTAGCTTAAGTTAATTAACACAATTAATACATTTTTTTCACATGCAAGACTAGAGCGGGTGGTGCACAGCAGGGAATCTGCCAATTGTCACTGGCTTTACCAGGCTGTCTTCCAATTCCAACTATCTAAGATTACGTGAGAAGTTCAGCTGCATGCATAGTACATCAGTGCTGCCAGACACGTAAACGCTAAGTTTCCATGCTAACTAAATTGAATGTGTCCCCCCAAGTTGGCATTGACTGGAGTTGTAGCCTACACTTTGCAGAAGGAAAAATACAGGGTTGCGTTGAAGTGCTCATAGATTCTTAAGACAGAAAAGATTTCCAGTCTGACCTCTGGCATTGCACATTTATAGAATTTCACTATGTAGCTCTTGCATCAAGCCCATAACTTCCAATTGAGCCAGAGAATTTTTTCCTCATGAAGACATTCAGTCTTTGTTTTGAGACATCGAGTGATGTCTAGCTAAGTTTTTCTAGTGGTTAATTTATCCTCAAAGTTAAAAAAAGGTGCACTTTTATTTCTAGGCTGAACTTGTTTAGCTTCAATTTCTAGCTATTGAATCTTGTTATACTATTTTGAGAAATCTCCTGATGTAGTTACTCAGACTGCAGTAAAGTCTCTGCATAAGCTCTACAGGTTTGAAGTTAAATTCGGTAGATATTGCAAAGGAGCTGTACTCCTGCAGAGTTTGGGGGCTTCATAAGCCTGAAGTTTCCAATTATTCATGCTACATATTTTCAGAAAATTCTGGACATCTTGTAGTGCAATGGAGAAAATTGAGTTTAGATCGATAGATAGATATTTTTAAAAGGTATCTATTTTTATCTTGCTAATTAATGCTGGATACCTCTAGGAGATGGCTTTACATGATCCATGGAGTGAGATGGGAGTCTACAAGTAGAGATAAAAAACTTGAAAATACAACCTCCCATAAGTATATCTCAGATTGTGGGTTTGACACAATTATGATCATAATTTTCCTTCTAGCCTTCCAAACTATGGATCTAATCTCCTTTTTTTCTAAATCCAGGGGGGAGGGGTGGGGAAACAGGCATAAAGAAATGGAGATTTTCATCAGTGTGTTCTTCCAGCTGTTGCCTTCTGATGAGAGCTGTTGGCAGCATAATGGTTGTTCTGCTGTTTTTCTCCAGTAAAGAAGCAATTAAAAAGGTCAAGATACAGAGTGAGAAGTCCTGGTCCTGACCGTGAATAAAGGAGGGTTGGGGTCTGTTTATAGCATTTACTATGGCATGTGTTTGTTACCTGCATTGTAAGGAACAGCCAGGTCTGCTACTGGTTATTAAAAGGAGTTCATTGCAGCTCTTACGAGAATACTGAATATTCATTTCCCAAACTGATTTGATACCCAATATCATCCTTTTCTTACTTTGCTCATCAGACAAGGATTGGGTCCTCTCACCTCGAAACAGACTTATTCTTCTAAGCCCAGAAGCCTGGAATATCTAATTAATGCATTCATTAGACATTTTTCTAAGTAATAAAGAAAGTAATTGAGATGTTAGCTGCCCCAGCATATTTCTCTGTAGATGTAATCTTCAGTAAAAAACAAGAAGTGACTCCCTGACCTCTGCAGAATTACTAGTCTCCAAAATCCATTTAGAGCTCTCTCAGAGTTTGGGCAGCGCGTGTTATCAGATCCTCAGAGCACAGATGATATTCCCTTCCACTCAGGTCCCTAAATTCTTATAATGAAATTGTGTTGAGTTAAAGCTCCAGGGGAGTTCAGAGAGGGTCCCAGCTGCTTTGATCTTCTTTAAGCTCCACTTAAGTCCCTATAGGTGGGTTTATGCAGTACAGTGCAGATCTCCAAGTCATCCTCCTTGCCTGGAGTGAATTCCAACCTGACATGATCTGGACAAATATTAAGCAAATCCCAGCAAAATAAGTGAACCTATGTTGTGGCCTTGCCAGATATAGTCCTTTGTGTGTGTGTGCGTGTGTGTGTGTGGTGGTAGTAGAAATGGTAGTCAGAAATATTCCAACTTAACATTTTTTTTCCTGTTGGAGAATACAAATTTCTCAAAAGCAAAACATTTTGCAGAAATGTCAGTCCAGATGAAATATCAGTTGCGTGCATTCTGATAAGGACGAAACCTTTTCTTCCCACCCTTCACAGGACAGAATACTGATTACGCTGCTCTGTTTCAAAATGACTGCTCATTTCAGTGTTGTAGAAGAGCAGAATTGGAACGCAACATTTTTCATTGGATTTACACAAAAGGCTTCAGTCAACCGGAAGTGGAATTTTTCCATTTTGGAATTTCCATTCTATTTTAAAAGAAAAACGAGGGGGGAGGGGAAAGAGTCTTATTTAAAAGTTTCCTTTGCAATAAAATTTTGTTTCCACCCAGCTCTCCTTTACTTGAGAGAACAGTACAGTATTGAGTTCATAATTTATATAGCCCAATCTTTTGTGCATTTGGTCACCTGAGTCTTCTCTGTTTGTGACCACAGCTCCCCACCTGCGTGGAAGACGAACCTCTAGGAAACAAAACTTGCTATCAAAGGAGAAAGGAATTATTATCACTAATTGTGCTGCATTCAGAGCTGAATACAGAACTCACTTCTTTTGCCCAGTTTTTTCTCAACAATTGCTTAAATGACAGATATGCAACACCCTTGCCCCTCACACATGTACAACTAGAAATGATTTAAGTTATTTCTCTACTGGATGCAAGAGAAGAGAGGGCATTTATTAATTCTGATTTCAAATGCATGTGAGCCAGTTGAGCACTATGGTTATTGGGCTATAGAGGCACCTACACTGCTGCTATTCACTCCTGCAAAGCAGTCAGACCCCACACTGCACTCCATTTATAACAGAAGAAAGGATAGGTAAGACTTTAAAAAGCAAAAATATGATTTCACTGCAGAGAAACAATTCTGTGCTCATCTAAAGTGTAATGGAAAGTGGTTGGTGCTATATTCCTGAATGCATACAAATGACACAGGGTGAATGCTGATTTAGAGCTGCTGCCATGAATTCTCAGTGCGTTTGGTGGCAATAGATGAAAGGACAAAAGAACCCGCCATCATACTTATCTGTACTTACAGTGCCTTGTGCCATCCTCGGACAAAAACAGTTCTGTGCAGTAGAAGCTGAAACACATGAGTTTTCATTTCTTTGAGGGTAATTTTGTGACTTCTGGCTCTGACTTTGTGCAAGAGGTACAGCTTTTCACTTATGAAGCCTTTAATGGTTTGTGTATCTTTGTCCCTTTTGGCCATGGTAGTTGATACTATCAGATGGAGCTTGATCAAACGGTCCATTGATGTGTTCTCCTGGGGACTAGGGTTAAGAAGTGGAGAAAACTCAGCATCGGAATTTATTTCTGTTTCTCATCCCCTTTCCACTAGACCTATCCTGATGCAGCATCCACAAGTCTTTGTGGCCCTTGTCTAGCATTTCCTAGAGGGGACAGGCTGCAATGGGGGAGTATGGTGTGTGGTAATGGTGATGTCAATAACATCATACAAATCATTTCATCACATCTTTTATTAGGCTGTGAACATAAGACTCAAATCACCCTCCCCACATAAATTGTAATTATTAAGTGTCTGTATAGATGGGAGTGGAAATGGAGAGGTATTATCTAACTTCCCTACTCAAAGCCAGGGAGATAGTCTAATCTTTATGCTGGTTACACTGGCTCTCTGGATCTACATAACTCTACAGTTCCTCTTTCCCTCATCAATCTAGAGGCCTTCTGTGCTTGACTCTGCAGGGCTGATGTGGAGGCCTCCTCCTGATGTTTACAGGGAAAATGGACGTGCTGTCCTGGCATTTTGCATCCATTTCCTTTATGGGGTTTATCTAGAGTAACTAGCTTGATACCCAAGGAAATGGGAGCAGGCACTGCCCGCCTCCAGGAATGTGCCCAGTCCTGATTTCTGTGTATAGGAGCTGTCTGTCCTGTTGATAGGGTGCCAAATACATGGTTAAATAATCCACAGTGGGATGCCAGAGCTGGCCAGTGACTGCAGAACAGGTCCCATTAGCACCAGAAATAAACCAACTGAAGACTGGGCAGGGTCCTTCCCAACCACTTCGTCTTCCCGTGTCTATGTGAATCTTCCCACATCCCATAAAACACCTGAGGGAGAACAACATAAAGGAGACAGAAGTTGGAATTCCCTTGACAATGGTTAAAAAAAACCCAATAGGGTCCTTATTTTCACAGACTTCCCAGGGCTTTCAGAGGCTCATCAGTGTCAGATCTTCTGGAGAGTCGCTCCATGGTGGGGGCATTCTTGAGAATGCCCAAGATGTCGCACCTGCCTGGGCTTGACATTGAAGCCCATCATATACCTGCAATCTAGTCTAATTTAATTATGCACGGAGGCCGAGTCATGTGACCCACATCCCCCTCCCCTTTCTGCCTTGTACCCAGTCTTCTGTGCTTTGCACCCACTCTTCTAAAGTATTATTTTAGGCCTTATCTATACCATAAGTTTGTTGTGCTTGGAAACGATACGCTCAAACACCCTGCACTGCTGTACACAGGCTGCCTCCTGAACCAGAAGCTGCGTAGCTACTTCAGCAGAGCATTCAGCAGAGATAATCAGCGCACTCGAATGACATATCCAGGGAGCTCCATCATGGAGGTGTGGTGACCTTGCTTCCGATTCAAAAGGCAACCTGCACACAGCAACACAGTGTGTTTGGAGAGCACTTTTGCAGACAGTAAGTCTGTGGGCCCGTTGCTGCTTTATGTAGAGAGCTTTCTCAGGAAATATATTTACCCTCCTGGTACCCCGTGAAGTTCTGCAGGGAAAAATTGCCATGGCCATGTCTACATGAGATGCTGACTGTGCAGTCGTTATTGCAAAGTCAGTTAGTACTTGTATACACAAGTACCGACTGACTGCGCAGTAATTGGAATTGTTGTGAAATGGCATCTTTAAACGGCTTTTTGGTGATGTTGACTGTGTAGTAGCTCATTATTAGCATCAGGTCGCACTTTGTCCCACACAATGCTACTGGGCAATAGTAAAAAGCTACTACACAGTCCATGTCTCATGTAGATGTGGCCAATAAGTCTGTGGGCCAGGTGCTGTTGTATGTAGAGAGCTTTGTTAGGAACTATATTTACCCCAATGGTACCCTGTAGAGTATTGCAGGAAAAAATTCCCAGGAGTCCCTTCAACACTTTGTGGGGGAAATGAGCAATATTATTTCTTATTTGTCTTAATTTTTCATTTTTCTCTCTCTTTCTTTTTTAAGATGTGTTCTCCCTTGTGTGAAAAGAATAATGTTCATAACATTGACATACGGTTGCAGTAAATTACTATTGATTTTATCAAATGGCTCAGCTGCACTTTGGTGTGAAAGCAACCTCCGGAGGCATTTATTGCTTCATACTGTGTATTCTGCATTGATGAGAACCGTGTGTTGGGAATAGCACTCCTTAAATTGTGAAGAGTAAATGTCCCTGAGCAGATCCAAATATACAGTCAGTAGTTAATCGCGCTGAGTCCTGGGTGTACTTCATCACTGGCAACAGGTAGTTTTTCAAAATGCTAGAATTTTTAGAATAAAACAGGAAAAAAGTATAATGTCATGACCTAAATAAATGTAGTCTGTTAAATGGAGCATGGGAGATGAATGAATCTAGCTCATGTATTCATCTCTGCCTATGATGCTTAGTAATCCATATATAGAACCTGGCAACAACTTATAACTTGGTCTGGATTTATTCCTGTGCCTCTTACCCTCATTTCTATAGTATAGAATGAAGGAAAATATATACATATTTTGGGGTTGCACCTTATGCACTTAGAGGTAAGCTGAAATGACACATACTTATGTGTTTTTTCTATTGGGGTTAACAGGATTAAATTTTTAAAAAAATGAGGGGTCTAGTGACAGCGAAGCAGGAATTAAGGGTCATAAAAATAACATTTGAAATGGTTCTCCAATTGAAATAAACTCCAAAAAAAAATGCTATGCTGGGAAAAAATATCTGAGCCCTGGGAGCAAACAAAATTTACCAGCTGGTGAAAGAAATGAGGGTAGAAACAGGTGAAATAAACTGTAACATACATTTTTGTAAGATCAGTCAATGCAGGAAAGAAATGCCCTGAAGACTGGAAAGTGGCCAAGGTAATTTTACCTTGTGAAAAAGAACCAAGGGACACAAAGGGAAATTACAGATCAGTTAGTTTAACTTTAGCTCTGGGGAAAAAAGCTTAGAAACTATATTAAGAGATCAAATATGGGAACCCCTCAAAAAACTCAGCAGGATTTGGAGGACAGTCTGTTTCGTTTCACCAAAGGATATTCACTTCAGATTTCTTTGGAGAAAATAGCTCAGAATACCATGTTGTTAAGAATTAGCCTTATACATTTTACTTAGTAGTTAGGAAATGGGGAGGATCCATATTTGAAGTTAATACCTACGATACAAACTTGCTGAGCAAATTAAAAATCTGCTTTATTGGATTGAGAAATAGCTGACAGGCAAGGAGAATTGTGTGCATTTTATCTAAAAGGAAGGTGCACTACTTCTGTCAGCCTAGCACCACGCTTTTCGGTTGTAGCCATGACTTCCTCACCATGCCCCATTCGTTTGCATTCACTCTTATCGGTACCATTGAATAATCTGGAACAGCTGCATACAAACAATGACACACTTCAAAAGGTCTGGTACTCTAAGCACAAGCTGCAATGGAGTTGAAACCAAAAGCTCTCTTCTGATGAAGGGGTGATAATCAAGGAAGGACTTATGGGACTTGGGAAGAAAATGCAAGTATCTTCAGTCCTTATAGGGATGGGTGAGATTTTTTGATCTTCTGCCAGGCTTGTCGCTGTTTATGGTAGATCTGCAGAACTTGCTGGAGTTAGTGTTCACAGAAGGGGGTGAACCCTTCTTGTCATGCTAGTGAAGAGGCAGCTTTCATCCTGGTAGCCTGATGTAAATGAAAGCTCATCCCTTCTTTTTCCCAGTGGTAGGGGCTCCTTCTTAGGATTCCCAAAGCCATGCAAAAGCTAATTGGATAAGTGGACTGATTGGGATTTGGTTATGCCCGTTGGTTCTGATATGGGCAAACTGTTTTACACTGGATTAGTAAACTAGACTGAGGTTCAGTTAAACTGTATGGGTACATCCGCATGAGCAAGAACATGCATTTCTCCAGGGACAAATACAATGGCACATATTTGTGCCTCTTCTGGTTGTTTCTAGGCACATCCCTGCACGTGTTCTCTAGCACACGGCAAATTGCACTAGATGGGGTAGACTAGAGGAAGCTGGGGCCAGCACCTGAGCTGGCCCCAACAGCTTTACCTGGGGTCATGGGGGCGGGGGGTCTCCCAGGGCTGCAGCAGCAGTGATCTGGGCATATGCAGCCCGGCTGGCAGTCAGAGCGTGGCTCTGGCTGGCCAAGCTCCTGTTGCAAGTGGCACATGCTGCAGCCGTGTGCACCGCCCTGCTTTTTTTCTGGCCTGTTTTTTTAGATACCAGGATGTACTGGTAACTAATTTTGCTAAAATGCTGCAAATATGCGGCACAACAAACCGAATCACAAGCGCTGCATGCATTTTGCAGTGCCTTGAATGGCTTTGAGGCACTGCAGATCTCATGTTCCCACTCGTAGGGATGTGGCCTATGTGTTTAGCATAAGGAAGCACCTATTTGTGATGCCCAGAAGTCTACAGTTATTTTGTTTTAAACCTAGCAGCAGTCATTAGCAGGTTTCAGAGTCCAGCATCCCGAAAGTAAACCTGAGAGTGGAGACAGACTGGTAAGATTGGATTGAAAATGCCTAGACAACTTAGTAACATGAATTTGGGATTCCTCCAACTTATTTTCAGAGGTTATAAGATGGCTGGGCAATCTGTAGCTTGCAAAGCTAAAGCTCTCGTGGTATGGCGGAAGCACGGTGATGGTGCCTGCGGACAGATGGCAGGATTAAATTTGAGAATGGACTCTAGGGACTGGCTTTAGTGCCAGGTAGCTGTTCTTTGCATCACTAATCAAACTGTGGTATTTTGACACATTTAAATCCAAAGTAATATTTTCATGTCTGTTTGTTTTTCTTCTCATCCTGTGTTACTAGCTAGCAGTATATACATCCTGTAGTTAGCTACTAGATAGCAGTATATACATCCTGTGCTACTAGCTAGCAATATATACCAGGCTTAATTCTGCAAGTTTAAAGGTCTCTTGTGAAATGCTGTTGAGCACTGTTGATTACTACTGAAGTCAGTGCTAAATGAACAAGTTCAAGCTCACAACCTTGAGATGAGCAATAAGAATAAAAAAAAACAAACCAGATAATACTGGCATGTCCTGATATCCATGCATAAATCTAATAAAATCCAGCTATAGATGGCTTCAGCTGTGCCAAAAAAAGTGTTCTAGTGTACCAGAAAAGTATTGCTATTCCACTGTTAAAGGAAAGGTAGCTCAGTTTTCTGTAAGGCATGGCATGAAATGCATTAAATGTAGAATATTCGGCAGACAAGGAACCTTTGTTGGCTGCTTAAAACTTGAGGAGACCTACATTTTATTTGCTGTTAATGCAGCCATTTGATTTCAGAAGTCTTATGGTAATGGTTGCAATTCAGTTTTCAAGTTTGAAGTGTGTGATACTTTTTGCCTTTTAAAGATGGCAACCGTCAAATCTGCCTCAGTAGGCCCTTTTGGATGTGGTTCTATAAAACTGTATATGGTATTTATAGCTTGCCATTAAGGATAAGTAAGTTCAGATCAAATAAGAACTGACTGAAAATCAAGGATTCAAACTGAGACAAATTACCACAGGAAATCACTGTGCATAGAAAAATAAGGAAGAAGATTACCAGACTGTAATAGCCCACAGAGGCCATGACTGGACACTTGATTGTGCTGAGTACTACACAGTTTTTAAGGGGAATAGGCTCCTCGGTCCAAAATGCCTACATCTTAAAGCACCATTTTTGTAATCCTCATTGCTTTGCTTGTTAAAGGGACTTGAGGATATGGTAGGACCGGAAGGGGCTCGGTTACTGTTTGAAAAAGGCTGCTAGCAGCGCGTTGGTGGGAACCAGTGACACAAGTTACAAGAGTTTGATAATTGTGAAGGCAGCAGTCAGTGGGCTGCCTTTTGGTTCCCATTTCCATGGTAATGAAGTAACAGGCTTTATGATAATCACCTGAAATGTTATGGGACAAGCCCTCTCTGCCTCCTCATTGCTTGACCCTCAAGTACTTAGTAAATATGACTGTGTGTTTAAACAAGTGTGCAAAGCCAAGCTAACTGAGCTGATGCGATAAAAGAATTGAGTGGCCCCCAAAGGGTTCAGGTCGTCCCGTTTTCCAAAGGTAGCCCACCTGGATTGCTGATTGCCCAGAGAGCTCCCAATTGTAAAAGCTGCCTTCAGCGCTTGTGGAAGTCAGCGGCAGTGGTATACACCTAGCATCTTGCAGTGTTATTCTCCAAAAGAGTATCCCCAGTGCCTCCTGTTTCTCCTGCAGCATGGTCTGAGAGTCACTCGTTTCTACCTCTGTTGCAGAGCCTGGGATTTTTTTTCTCCCACAGTTACAATGTTAAAATGAAGAATTTAGAAATGGTCTTAAAAATACATTTGCTGGGGGGGGGGTTTGGGGGGTGGGGAAGTTATTTTAAGACATTTGGAAGTGACAATAAGGACACTTGATGTATCCCTCATATTTCTGGAGAGGGAGACATGGTGAAAGACTGTGTTTGATGGTGTTTTTCCCCCCAGTCAGCTACCAAGTAGAGTCTTTACCGAGTTCTCTGAAGCGCTGCATCCTTACCTTCTAAATATTGTCTCTTAGTTTTTCCGTCCAACTTATTTCACAGCAGGCTCTCTTAGCAAGTCTACCAGGAGTCTAGGCAGCAAGTCCCTCAGAACCGTGCCTGGGATTGAATTGAAGTTTGTTAAAAATGAGGGTCGAGTTCTTCTTTTTCTTTTTTTTGGGGAGGTGGGGTTGTTTGCTTGCTTGCTTAACTATTTACTCTCCGGTTTTCCATTCTTATTCAGTGTTGACTCGCAGTCGCAAGTGCCAAGAGTGGTACAGCATATCGGTGCTTTGAGAACATTGTTGTGAAATTAAAACTCAGCCAACAAAACAAAGCTAGAATCCAGGAGGTTTTCTGTTCATGGGACTCAATATTTCCCTTGCCTGAGTATAACTATTTTTAAGTGCCTAAACCTCCATGAAGCTTATTGTGCTTGGTGAAGAGACTGTCACGCGTAACTCCCACTAACTCTAATGAAAGTTACATGCTTAAGTCCCCGGCACCATTTAGTGAAGCTACACAGAAGTCAAATTGGCATGAAAGCAGTAACAGCTTTGCTAGACTTATTGAAGTTTGTTTCAATCTTACATTGCTAAAAAACAAAACAAAACAAAACAAAAACCCATAAAGAAGCACTTGCTTCAGTCTATCAGGAAAAAAAATCTACTCGAAAATCTGGCAGGAAGCTGTGTGGTATTACTGAAATTGTGTGCAATTTTGATGCTGTGGGTTGGTTATCCCATTAAAACAGTAGGCTACCCAATCCAATAAAGATACCCTTGAATAGTGCACGTGGAGCATAATATTTTATGAAATTAGCACCACCCACTTAGAGACAATTTGCATAATTTGCAGTTTCTCAGACCAAATGGCAAACTATGAACAAGTGCATGGTGGGTAATGCTTAACATTCAACATTACTGGTGAATGCAAATATCTTTTTTATGAACCAAACCACCTTAGCTTTATGCACATTTATCTCTATTTAGCTCATTCTCTGAACTGGTTCAAGTCCCCAGTTTGCAATCCCCCTCTCTGCTCTCATTGACACCAATAGAAATTCTGGTGATGCAAAGCTGTCAGGATTGGATTCGGTGGGCATATCTACACATGCATTCATGCGCTTTAATTAACGCACATTAAATCTAATACCTCAGGGTGTTTACACATGTGCTCCGGAGTAGGTGGCAAGGGTTGTTTTAATCAGAATGGCTCTGAGAGCCGCTCTGATTAAAGCTCCCAGAGCATCTCATATAGCAGTGTCCCAGCACTTAAAAACATTGGTGGGGGTGCATTATCTAAAGCTTGTCAAGGAAACTTTAGACAAGTGCTCCCCACCATCCTTTGGAAGCACAGAGATGGACACATGAGACGTGGCAGGCTGCTAAAGTGGAATTACAGCATATAGGAGCAGCCTCCCTGCTTGTGTATAGGCGCCTCCCATTGTGAGGTACAGTAAAAGCTCTGTTATCTGGCATCCTCCAGGAATGGGTGATGCCGGTTAATCAAATATTCCGGTTAATCAAATGTGAACTGTCTGGTGCACTCCCCGATGTCAGTATGCCAGGGGACAGGGAGTGGGGCGCCGCGCAGGCTGCTTTGCCCTGGCCTGGGGCCGAAGAAGCTGCAAGAACTCTGCTCGCAACGTCGGCAAAACCCAGAAGTGGTACTTCCAGTTTCACTTTTGCTACATCCGTCAGATACCAGTTAATAGAGTTTCCCGGCTAATAAAGTGCTGGTTAACATAGCTTTTGCTGTACTAGGAAAACATGCTTTACCTTGTCTTAATGCACATTCACTAAATAGCAACATTTTAATTAAAGCTCGTGTAGACGCCCCTGATATGTAACTTTTTAAACTCTGCTCTGGAACTATGACTGATGGTTCCAGGCACTGTCCTGTCGCACTAGTCCATGCTGGCTAGCTGAGCCCAGAAACAGCACTCTTCCAAGGGTAATGGGTCAAAGAGCAGTTTATGCATAACACATTGGCAATTGTGCAGCTGGGTAGTTTAGTATGTCCCCCAGCCTGCTTTTGCAGAAAGGAAGTAGGGGAGGGAGCCAGGCAAACACAAACTGAGATGTGCAATCTCCTCCAAAGCCTCCCAGCTGTGTGACTTCCAATACATGAGGGTTACTCTAGTTGCATTGATAGTAGAGAGGATGATAGTGCTAAGCATCATTGACAGCTGCTTGAAAACAGGCTGACTAGTGCAAAACCCTAGGGATTATCAATTAATGTGGAAGGAACCATGTGAGTTAGACCCAGAGACTTTTAATTCCTTTGCCTTATAGGTACCCATGGTCTATTTAAAAAAAAAGCATCCTAAACATCCTAATGGCATAGAGTGAAGCAGCCCCATCTGGTACCAGGTAGGTATTTCGTTACATTACTAGATGTTTCTATCAATACAACATAGAGGTGCTCACACAATGCATTACAGAAGCTTAAGTTATCTGGGACAGAGAATGTAGACAGTTTTTGGCTTAGTTTTACATGTATTATATTATACAAAGATTAGGTTGTACTGCTACAACCATTTAATATAGCAAAGTCCTATGTTGGCCATTGCCCACGGTGCTAAAAAACAGTAGAGCTTGACTTTTTTTTTGTTCTTCCTTCCCAAATACTTTCTCCTCTCCATTAGTTGCTGCTCTTCAAGACTTGAAACAACCAGTTCAAACCAACTTTCTTGATGGGACTGGTCAAGAAATATTGTAGAAACTATTTCTTTGGGAAAGTGTTTTGAAAAATTGTCAACTTCCCATAAGAAATGCCATTGTTTTGTCAAAAATGAAGCATTGTTGGCTAAGATATCAACACCTGTTAACCAAAAGTCACTTTTCTGGCAAGGAATAACATGAGCAGCTCTATTTCCATCTTTGGAGTAATTTGCAGTACCAGACTCGTAATGCCCATTGGACCAATTCTACTGCGCATTAGTGCAGCCGGCAAAAACCATGCTAATGCACTAATGTGCAGTTGATAAGTCCAGTGGACATTAAGCATCATGCAAAAAGTGTCCACCTGTGCTAATGCACAGTAGCTTTAGGCCAGTGGGCATTAAGCGTCACACAAAAAGCATTCATCTGTGCTAACGCGCAGTAGTGCCATTTAAGGTGCATTTAGTACTTGTTATTCCAGGTACTAAACTGAATGCACCATAATTATAGCGCATTAATGAACATGTAGATGTTCATTATCTTTATCCTTTATCTTTGTCCTTTATCTTTTATTCCGAGTTTATGGTTACCAACAAAGCTTGATGTGAATGTAACCTAATATCACAACAGAAGCTGCTACAACAATTATTCTTCACTAGAGGACATAGAGACATCATAAAATCTATGCTGAAAGACTGTCTCCAAATGGCAGTCCCTGACCTGCCTAAGTGTCTCAAAATATCCCTTAGATTGGTGTTACAATTTTATCTGGCCTGTATTTGAAGGCCTGCCACCCCCAAGCAATGGAAATTTTCTGGATTATTTTGAGCGATGGCTTATAATAGGCTTCATTGTTTATGGGGCTAGATGTTTATGGGGCTTGGTCAATTGAGGACAATGATTCTGTGCCAGCTTCTGCCAACTGCAAGCTGGGTCCTGGTTCCCAGGTCTGAGAGGTTGAAGTCTGGTTCAGATGAGAATGCTTTTTATCTGAACAAGCCCCTTGGAGCTGGTTGAGGGTCTCCTGTCCCTGCTTCAACAGAAGTTTTATTCCAAGGCATCCCATCCATTTTAAAGTAGAATCTGACTTCAGTGAGCAGTGTGCTTAACAAAATATTACTGCATGGTCCCAGGGGCAGTGTTGAGTCCCTACAAGGTGTAGGCAACTCCATCCCCACTGCATTTACCTCTGACAAAAGTCTCGCTGACTTCAGGTAGAGTGAATCCTTAATATGGGCTGGATAAACATAAGATCAGGATTGGTGGATATGTCCTAGGGTCTTCAATGTGGATACTAGATCCTCCACTTTTTAGTAGCAGGGTGTGATTAACCCTTTCCCCCTCTAATCTTAGTCAGAAAAGTGACTTTCATGAAGCCTCACCTTTCTGTTCCCTCAGTTTTCACACCAAATTCATTCTCTTTCCACATTAGAGACTGTCCTAAAGGACAGCTTCCAGCGTCAACCTGAGCACTGAAAGCCAGTACCTGCAGTCCTTGTTTTCGCCTCATCTCAAAAATAAAAGGCTCTGAAATTGGAACAACTTAACTTGTAGTTTTCTGAATTGGACAGAATGGATTCCCACTCTATCTTTGCAACTGTATTTGGCACTATAATGTTAGTCTGCTTGTATCAATAAAGAGAGATCTGCTGAAGATATACGGGGACTACATACAGTGCCATGTTGCAATCGTTCTGTTGGCCAGATTAGAACTTGACGATCTTATTTGTGTCACGTATGGCACCGAGGTGTAAATCATGACTGCTTAGATTGGTGCTGGCCAACCAGGGTGCTGTAGCACCTTTGGGTGCCTTAAGAGCCTTTCAAGAGTGTTGCAGGGTGCCACATGATGTTAGCACTGAAAGGTGTTAAACCTGATTCACAAGACAAACCCTGAGATTTCAAACAGAAAGACCACAACAAGCCAGAACATTTTTAACAGTATTTATTCCTCAGTTCTTTGCAACACATGAGTTCTATTTTTTTTCTGTAGTAAAAAATAAGTGAAACTAACAGCTGGCACTTTCCAAGGGGTTGAGAACCCATCTATTGAGTATTGTGAGGCCATATCTATACGGTAAACAGCTTCAAACCCTTGTCCTCCGTCTCTGGAGCAGCTCAGTGTCCTTGGGTCTACTGCTTCAGTTTGACACGATCTATGCAGTGCTGTAAGTGGGTTAATTAGGAAGCATAAATGAGCCCACGGGTGCGACCAACGAGCAGGGCTATCGAGTTGACCTGAAGTGCCTCACAGTCATTGCCATGCTGCTTCTTGGAGAAGCAGCAGCCCAGCTTGAGGATGCCGTTGTGGAGCTGCGTAGGTTTGCTATGTGGATTGTGGTTTCAGCCCTTTGCACCCATAGTGCTGCTGTAATTTTGACAGCTCACTCCATTATCTCTTCTGCAGATCCTGAGGATCTAACAAAATTTGAAAGGCAGTTTCAATATAACCTGAAATGCTTCTCTTTTATCCTGTGTCACTCCATATAAATACCAAATTATATACATGGTCATGCTGGAATGGGGATGTAGCCAGGAGGGTCCAGGGACTCAAGGGGGAGTCAAGGATCTTTGTGGGTGGTGTTGTTTATTTGACCAACTGCACTGTGGGGATATAGCTAGACAAGGTTTTGAATGCAAGCTGTCCTGATGAAGAATGCCTTGCCTTTGAAAGCTTGTCTAATTTTTATTCCAGCCATGCAGTGGGTCCAATGAAATATGTCATCCGCAGAAATACTTGCTTCTCGCATTGTATACATGTTATTAACCGAGATCAAAGGAATCATTTCATGAGTCACCAACACCTTGATTATTCACTTTTTAGTGACTCATCTCACTGTGTGAACTTTTAAAAATCAAGTTACTGTAATTCTAGGAAAACACTTTTGGCTTTGAGATGTTATTTTCTTTTGTTTGCTTTCCAAGGACAAACCAGAACCATAGGGTTTCAAGTTAAACAAATAGGGAATAGCATATACCACTCAATATAAAGTCATTTCTCTATTAAAGGTCAGTGGTTAGAGTGTGAATAGAAATGTGAAGGGGGTTTGATTGTTTGTTTGTTTGTGTTTGTTTTGTACCATTAGAGCTGTAACGTGAAATACAGCTGGGTGTCAGGATTTTTCTGTTGTCAATGCTAAGTGGTGAAATTAGAGACCAAATTTTCATCAGTTGCTGAGGAGTACTCACTGCTGGTTCTTGAGTGTTCATCTTTGATTGGCTTTGGTATTGCTTGAGCCAGATGCCGCCGTTTTAAAGCCAGAAGGTGCTTTGTATAACCTTTGCCTGTGGAACCTGTGGCTCACAGTGGGCTCGTGTTGCAAAAAAAGATCAACTGTAGACTCAGAGGCATTGCACGGAAATATGCACCCCGAGCAGCCATCTCTCACCCTTTCTTCTCCCCACACTCACCTTCTTGGTTACAGGTGCAGGAAGTGGAGAGAGCAGAAACCAGGCAGTTTCGTGGAGTGCAAGGTGTTGGGGGAATCATAGTTCTCTAGACAGGCACTGGAGTTTGCTGCTGCAGCTGGGGGAAGGGAACCTTCACCCTATTTTTTGTCACTGAATCCCAAGCCCAGAGGACATCAAAAATGCTGAATTCAGCAGCAGAAAATGAGGTTCACTTCTCTTCCAAGCAGCTCTGCTGCTGCTCTACAGAATTAGAGTTTGCAAACAGTTTGCACTGTGTTGGACACGTTGCCTGGGCTGGCCATGTGTGTCATATAGGTCGACAGGAAGCTGTCAGGCAGCAAGGCAAGCAGTATCCCCAAAGTGAGGTGCCACCATCTGTAGGCACTACAGGGATGTGTGCCCCACTTGCCCAACCCACATTACACCATTGAGCGTACTGCACTGTACTAACAGACATGTCATCTGCAAATCAAGGGAAGTGATTTTTTTT
>JAGPOW010001327.1:10307668-10327536 GCA_030014935.1 Caiman crocodilus | reverse complement strand
TTTTTTTTGGCTTTATTCAACATGGTGGAGGCCTCGACTGCAGTACTACGTCCAGTTTTGGGTACTACACTTCAAGAAAGATGTAGAGAGATTGGAAAGGCTCTGGTTGAAAGCAACAAAATGATCAAAGGCCTGAAAATCAGGATTTATGAGGAAAGGCTGAAAGAACCAGACTGATTTGGTCTGGAGAATATCTGGAAGCTATCGGGGACATGGCTGGGAGAAATGATTTCAAGCTGCAGCAGAAGAAATTTAGGTTGATTGGGAGCAACTTTCTGGCTGTCAAGCACTGGAGCAGGCTTCCTAGAGAAGCTGTGGATTCTCCAGACCTGGAAATTTTCAAGAGCAGATTCAACAGCTTTTTGGCTGGGATGATCCTATATTGAGTGGGTGGGGGAGGGAGGCTGGACTAGATGACTTTGTGAGGTCTGTTCAGCTCTATGATCCTGGCATTGGACTGGTGTATAGCTCTATAGCTTTACAGACAAGCAAGAGTCCTTTCTAGGGTCAAGGTCTTGCAGTTTCCTACTTCAAGGGCTAAAAGGACCCCGAGTTAGATGCTGGAAAACCACAAAGTTCCCACCAAAGTTGTGAGAGTCTTGAACCTATGTGTTTTGATCTGTTCTGCTGCTTCCCACTTCTCTGGTGTGTGTGTGAGACAAGACTACTATATTACACTATTGCGCAAAGTGAGTGTTTGGCCTTGACTCCAGGATTTCTTACCCCCATCACTGCCCTCCAGTTAATACTGTCCTATAGCCCTCTATGCCATCTCTGCTACTGCTCCTCCAGCTTTTGCCAGGCTTTTGGGCAATGTGGCATGGAAACACCTGGCCTGCTGTCCCCAGGTGGCTCCCTGCAATGTGTGCCACTACAGCACCTAACTACTAGGTGGTGGGAGCCAGCTTGTATTGAAGAAATGCCATCTTTTGCTACCTTTTAGACCTGCCTCCTCTTTCACTGTGCAGATGCTCAGAACATGTTCTAACTTTAAATCCACACATATTTAAGACTACTTGTACTAATTGTCCCATGCAACAAGGCCCTTGTACTTGCTTTCAAATCACTGGGTACATCTACACATTTATTAATGCACAGTAGTTACTGTGCATTTAATTTAGTACTTGTTTAATGAAGTACTAACTAAACGTGCAGTAACTAGGGCTACTGTGCAGTTGCGCCGGCACATGGATTTTTAGTGACACTTGCCATGCAGTAGTGTATTAGCATGGTTTTTGCCCAGCATGCTACTGTGCAGTGTTATTAAGCTATGGCACATTAAGTGTCTCATGTAGACATGCCCACGGAGTCATATATTAAAACATATCAATGTAGCATGCACAGACTAACATTGAAGTATATTACATTAAAATCAGACCTATTAATTCTAACTTTGAAAAACATTATTCCCATTGTTATCAGAAAAATATTAGTACGCATAAGGGTGGTGGACGGACATTTGTTGGTCTTTTTATCTGCATTATACCTGCCCTAGGCTTTCAGCTTGACCTTCATGATGTTTCATTCCATCTAAAAAGAATAGCACCCTGCGTTATTGTGTGAAAAATTCTAACTTCACGCTGATGATAGCCTTATTTGATTATTCTTGGATGTGGCGCTCTATTGAACCATGATACTTATTACAACTATTTTGCAGTCAATTCTTTGTCAACTACACCTATTGTACAAACCTGATAGGTTATAGTCACTCATCCACTAAAGTCAAAGGAGTCATCTAACTAATTGTGCAATACCAAAAGCTGAAGCTGCAGAGTTTCAAAGTTTCATGTCAGCAAAACACGCCCCCAAAACCTGATTGCATGTGTCTATTAATCTCATTAACAAAGTTGTGACCTTTACACTAAAGTACTGAATACTAGTACCCTGGAGTTGAATGGGAGTGTTTATTAGTGGGGCCCAAATCTGGTCCAGAAGAAATAAAGATGAACTTTGGGTACCTAACATTAGACATCCAAATTCATGATTAAGCAACTGTCCACCTAGTCTATATACCAAAATGAAAAGGGATAGATTTGTCAGAGACCCTGAGCACTTGCAGGTTGTATTAGGATTGACGCACTTTTTTGGCTGCTAGGAATAATAGTAATTGGATCCTTATATAGCTTCCCAGTAATAAGTGTAGGAGCCTAATTTTAGGCATCTTGTTGCTTTGAAAATGTTGGCTGAACATTTATCACAAAGTCATTCATAGCGTTGGCTTCCACAGCAGAGCTGTGTTGTTTGGAGCCAGACCAGTGCTGAATTAAAAAGAAACAACATTGCAGTAGGTAATATCTGTTTACACAAATGTCCTGACTGTTAATTCCAATATCTATGTATACATACACTTCCTGTTTGCTGCTGGTGACTGTTTTTGATTCAGTTTCCTGTTTTGGTAGATTTCTCTCCCTCTGCAGTGATCTGATTTTGAATTCTGCGTCTCTCTCATGAAGACTCAATAGAATTATTTACTTTGTGTGTTAAACAGGAAGCAGTCCATCAGAGCCCATATCTGATCTAGTTGTAATTTGGTTAAAATGAGATTGTTTGATGAATGCCCTGCTTTGTCCTACTTCCCTCCTCATTCCCCATTTTGTTTTATTACCTGCTTTTAAACGATGCTTGAAAACCACAAATAGTTAGCCAAAAAGTCCATTTCCAGATTTACTTCTATTTAAATGCTGCACAATTGATTTTATTATATGATGAAACATGGAGAGTTCAGATCCTACCAGTCTGAATGCATGCACTGGGGTAGAACTGGTTGGGGACTTCATTAAACTGACTGTCTACTGGAAAATACAGTTCCTGGAAAACTGAAATTTCCCATGGGGAAGACTTCAGTTTTGTCAAAATGTTTTTGAGTGGCTCAACCCAAATCACAGCATCGTATTTTGCTCAAGTGACCCAAAGCTATTTCCTGAGAGAGAGTGCAAGGAAAATATTAAACCACATTTCCCCAACCTATTGCCTTGTGGGATTGTAGTTGAAGGTCCCACCTGCTCTCTAAGCTAGGTTCCCTGAAGAAGTGCATCTGCTATTGTCTAATGGGCTTCAGCTAATCCAGTTCTTTCTTATATGAGTACTATTGAGTGAATTTTGGTGCAACAATGGAGATGGAGTTTGGTTAGAGAGAGAGAGCAAGGCTAGGGTTACACACGTATTAGCCTTCTCTCTGGTTAGGCTGGAACTGTGTAGTGGTCCCTGTGGAAGTTGCCTTCCTGCCTGAGGCAGACGCAGCCAGGAGGACTCTCTGTTGGCCCTTCCAGTTAACCCCAGGTTCTAGCTGGAGTCCTGGACTGACCACAACTGCCACCCTATCAAATGAGAAGACCCAAATCAAATGAGTCCAGATCACTTGCCATAGTTGTCCCATGGTCCTCCTGGGGCAATGGCATTCAATGAGCAAAGACGACATTTTATTGCAGCTAGAGTTTCTCCTGGGATGTGCAGTACCTTGTATTTTGAAGCCTTTCTCTGTAATGCCCAGCTCTCTTAGGTTAGTCATGTATTAAAAGGATGTTGCAAGGCAAGTTGGATTCAAATGCTCTTGAGAAGAGCTGGGCACTCAGGTGGATAGCTGCTTATTTTTGCTGTGCTAAAGCAGCTAGTGATCCATAGGGTGGGAAAGGAGGGCTGCCTCTCTTGGAGGTTTTGCAGCTTTAAGGACATGCACTTCTATGTGCCCTTTTTGACTTGCTCCTTTCTGTGACCTCTTTAAATATGCTTTGGGGGACCCTGTGACTCTGGAATTGATTAAATTAGATTCTTTCCATTTTGCAAAAAATCCCTATGAAAGAGAGATGGAGAGGGGAGGGTTGTAGTGACACACCTGAGTAATTCCATTATCACCTTATTGCAGGGTGCCAACTAGCCTGAGATGTCTCAACTCACACTTTTTTCCTCCTGGCATAAATACTGGACACAGTCCGTTTAGTAGTCAAACTCCCGCAAACAGAACCAGGCCTCTTATTTTCAAGGGGGAGAGAGTGGAGTTGGCACAGCAATTAAATATTTTACAATGCCCCTGATAAGGCCTTTCCTCCTTGGAGTTAGGAGGCTGCACCCCAATAATACTCTACATCATTCCTAACCCCCCGACACATGAAAATAAATCTGTAATAGATGCATATTGCATTAGCTGCAGATTGCTGCTTCCATATGTAGAGCAGAGAAAATGGAAGGAAGGCAGATCCTCGTTGCTGACACAGTTAAGGAAAAACATCATGCCTCCTAATTGTGAAATGCAGTTGAGGACTCTTGCAGACTGTTGGTTGGCATTCTGCAAGAGTCTATAAACAATTCTGTGAAAATGGCAAAATAGTGTTTGGAAAGGCATTGGCTAATTAAAGACAGCCCACAAGCTTTGAGCAAAGGCGGGCCATGCTTCAGTGAGCTTTTGAAACTGTCTGAGGAGAGCACTGCCATGCTAGACAAGAAGGAATCGTATGCACATTGTATTCTTACAGATAGATTTATAACGAACAAAATGACAAGGTTCCACATCAGCTGGCTCCTTGGATTAGGAACTGAATAATGAGAGAGATACAGAGTGGTGCCAGAAACCCAAGTCAAGCTGTGTAAATGGAAAATCCTTGGAATTGTAATTAAAAGTATAAGTATGGCTGCCTACTATATACAGAGCCTATAGTGAAGACAGTAAATAACCTAACAAATGTATATGCTATGGTGAAACAATGTGCACTATGCAGACTGAAGTCCTTTTGTAAAAAGAACAAGCTCACAGGACTGGTATACACCAGGCAGAGGCAGTACGTTACACAGCCTCTAACAAGCCTCATCCCATCCCTCTGTAGTATCAGGAAGGGTGTTGTCTATATATGACCAGTTATCAGTATCTCTCAAAACTGAGCCAAGGCACCAGCTGTGTTGGTGGCTTCCATATCCTGGGCCTCCATTGCAAGCATGTAGCTTACAGATGTTGCATTTAATTTTTTTAATTAGTTGTAGCATAGTAGCTCTTTGAATCCCTAGTCTTGGACCAGGTATACTCACCCTGGGAGGAGATCCTGCTAAGCTACTACCCAGTCCTTCCTTCTACTGGTATCTGGAAGCCATAATGGCCTGAATACTTGTGTTCTGAGTATACCTAGAAGTTTTCTGATCCGATCCGATTAAAGAGCTCATCCTTGCCAGACTGACATGCACACATTTGCAGAGTATGCACCTTCCCAACAAAAGTCCTCCAGCTAACAGAGCCTGGAAACAGAATGAAGGTACTGACCTGTCACAAAGCTACAAACCTCTATACCCATCACTTGCTAATAGCCCTTATAACTGTCACACTCTCCCAAGCCTTTTAATAATTTTATTATTCATTTCTATTATTTTCTTGGTAATGCCAATAAAGCATCAAGATGACAAGTATCAAATGCAACATTTCTCAGCAATGAGTGCACAATAACCTCTGAAAATCAATGCAAACCCTGTGGAAGGTTACTTAAAACTTCTCTGTGCTTGTTCATACCATAGAAGTATGCATAGCTGACTCTTACCTGGAAACACAACTTACCCCTCAACCACAAATAAGGCTTAAGAGCATGTTTTTCCACGTTTTTATAATAATACATCATCTTATAATAGTCTACAAACTAGAAATGGAACTTGAAAAGTAACCGTGCAGTGCCTTCTGCCTTAATGGAGAGTAGATTTCCATTGGACTAGATGCTGTTCTGATCCATTAACAACGACTATCCCTATATTGAAAACCTTATTTTAAATAGAGAACAGGCAAAGCATGGGGAGAAAGGATGCTGCTATCCTATGGAAAGGCATCTGAAATGCATCTCTTTTCTTCTTGAGTGCATTCACATCGCTTAAGGTTAAGACTGGGATAGTGTAATGCAGGATCAATGCCTAAGGGCTGGTTTTGTAAAAGTATTTGAGTGTCCAAAGATGTAGTTGGTCACTTACTTAGTGGCATTATCAGATGTATTGAATCCATATATGTCCCTAAATCCCAATAATTTGAATGTCAGGAACCTAAAATGTCATAGGCACATTTGCAGCTGTTCATGGGTTATGTGACTGCATCTTTGAGCAAATAAATATCTTTGTGAATCTGGTCTTTGGGAAATCTCCTGAGGCAGTTTTAGCCAGAAATTGAACAAAGACCTCTTAGGGAACGTCCAGACGAGCGCAGCTGTGCAGTATGTGGTGCCACAAACACGTCTGCAGCGCTGCATAGCAAATTCAAGTGTTCTCGGTGGATATCCAGGGGTAATAAAACACCTGCAGAAAAAACCCCAGCAAAATGGAGCCCCACGTGCATGGGCAGTGTGCACTACTGAAATGCAGAGCCAAGCCATGTGGAGCCACGCTGCAGCTGCCAGCCAGGCTCTGCCCAGAAGGATCACTGCTGCTGTAGGAGACCCTCAGGACCTCAGGTAAGGCTGATGGGACCAGCACAGTGCTGGCCCCAGCCTCCTCTACCACTCCCAGGGTGACTTGCCATGCTCCAAAGCACACACCGCACGGTGTTACCCAGGGACAAGTAGCTGTGGCGCAAGGTGCACCACTGCTACTCATCTCCAGGGAACCAAACATTCGTGCTTATCTGGACGTGGCCCTTGAGTCTTAATTCAGTGTCTCAGCAGTGAAACAGTCTTAGTCTATAAACAGGCACATCTGAAGTAGTCCTCATTTTCTCAGGTTTTAACCTGGATCCAAACAGGGGCAGCACAGCCAGTTACACCCATGGCCCTTCCAAATTGTATTGCAAAAACTTTGCCAGTTGGTAACCAGTAAGAGCCCAGACAACCAAACAGGCTTGTCCCTGGAATGACTCTCAGATAAGTTAAATGACCTGTGATCAGTATACAAATACACCCAGTCATGTCCTGGGAAAAAAAGTATTAGCCCATTTTATCTTGCATACTTCACTGATACTTAAAGAGGGATAATGATGTCTTGTGTCTGTAGGTTCCTGGAAAAAGAGATTTACTCCTAGGAGAAAACCTCTTCTGTTTCCTCTGCTATGTAACCAGAACAGGCAACAGCTTAGAGCCAGACTTCTCTCTGGGAGGTGGGACATCATAATAGTGGTTTCACAGAGGCTGCTGCACCCACTGACTTGGATAGGTTATGCATAGGTCTCCATTTCTCTTCCACATACTGATTGCTCTGTCCCTAGGTGAACCATGCTGGTTCCACTTTCTAAAAGAAGCTCCTGCCACAGTTGCACAGCCACCTTTTGCCATGCAACCTGTCAAATGCAACACTCCTGTAAGGCTGATGGAGTCCTCTGTGGCACATCAGACACGTACTAGCATAGTTAAAGAACACAAGATGCTAACGTTTTGTAACTAAAGAAGAGAATAAAAACAAGAACAAAAGAGAAACAAATGTCAACCAGCCAATAAAAGTGGAAACACCTGCTTGTCAGAGAGGAACAGCTGTATGTGTGCAGCTGCTGCTGCTTTTACACAAACACTGCATCTATTTAGGGTGGAATGTGCTCTTGCTAGGCTAGTAAGATTTATTTTCTGCTATTTAGAGAAGGATGCTTTCCTACCTTGTAGATTTACACAACACTAATCAGAAGTTCTACTGCAAATATCAGACCATGAAACTTGTTCCTATTTCAGGTTTAATTGCATTTTATAGACAGAAGTTTTGGAAAGAAAGTGTTTTTCCTGTGGATTTCTGAAATAAATTATGGGAGAAATCCAGGTTCTGCTGAAGTTGGTAACAAAACTAAACAGACATCACTGCGCTAGATTTTCATTATAGGTTGTGTGGGCTAGACTGCCTTACTTGCACACAGTTCTGCATGGATTACTAAAGATGCAGAACAAATTAGCCGACATGGAGCCCCATTCTGTCATAGCTAGACTGCTGCTGGTCCCTGAACTAGCTCGGAGTTAGGTATCTCTGCACTACACTGCAGTTTTGTGACTGCAATATAGACATCCTCAATGTCAAAAGTTATTGATTGGACTGGAGAGAAGCAAATTATAAATGAAGAAAATCAGATTGCTAGAATTTATGAATGTCAATTAACTTTTGGTATAATGTGCACAAATAGAATCAGAAAACAGAAAAAAATATAGAACCCTAAAATCAGATCATTCAGTCCTTATAAAATTCAACATCAATATATCCCACTCCATAAATGATAATAAATTATACGGGGTAGATATAAAAGATATAGAAGGCCAATCTCTATTACAGTGACAAAGAACAAAGCAATCCTCTATAAAATACATTATTGGCAGTGGATTGCTCCATTTTTATTGGCCACATTTTAAGACGGTGTACATAAAGCAAACACCAAAAAAATCACTGCATTTGGAATACACGTTTATTTATTTAATTAAAAATTGACATAAAAATTGAAGTCCCACTAGCAGATCGCACTATATTCCTCTTAACAATAGAATCCGTCCTGCATGCTTTTCACAAATGCCGGAAGTTTATTCATGCTAGTGACTTTTGTGTAAATCCAACGGGATACATCTTCAGTCATTTTTGTTTAGAGGGAATGTACATATATCAAGAGAACTCCACATACAAGCTCCCTTGAAAAGGAAATTGTGATCTAATCCAAAAAGCAGTGTACTTCTGACTGAAGAAAAACTTGATATCATGTGAAGGACTTCAGTGTAAAGAGCCTGTTTCCTCAAGAGAGTATACCCTTGAAATGCCTAAGTGCTGTTAGGAGTTTGTCAGGACAGCTTTGCATCTCCATGAGGCCCCAAGCCCAGACTGGTTGATTGTGTTACATTCAGGGAATGTTTAAGTCCCAGTAGAGGTCTTAGTTTTGTTCCCAGCTTTCTTCACGGATTTGTCAGGCAGCAAAGATCACATACACCATTTTGTGGCTAGCCTTGCAATCATGCTATGACTTGATTTGCCTGTTCGCTGTGTACAAGAGTATTTGGTTGAACAGAATCCAAGTAGTGATCTTCCCTCACTGCTATCCCTGTAGATTTTAATGAAGGTCACATTCTTGAGGGACCACTACCTCATTCTATATTCAGCAGAAGAGTTAATGTAAGCATTCAATTAAGATACCGAATGCAATTTTATAGGCTCCTTTGGGTTTCCTGTGCAGCCCAGCAATTCTCAACAGTTTTAACTTCTCTCATAGTCAGCAATATATCTGGCATCAGCGTACCCCTCTTGCAGAATACTATAAAGTACATCCTTAGCAACACTGGATTCAGTGTTAATTAGCACTTCAGTTTGCTGCGCATGGTACAGTCCTTATCCCTTCATCAGCATTCTGCCATCACTGGTTTTTATTGGCATCATCACATCATCAATTCCTAGAAAAAAAGTATGTCAAGTCTTCCATGACCACAGGCAGAAACAAACTGCCCATTGTTTGTGAATTAATTTGTCTTGAGAGCATCTTAATCATGCCTGTAATTAATAAGAAGGTGATTATTGTTTTGTTACTGGGAAGCTAGTGTAGCCTTTGGCAGGTTGTCTAAACAAGCATGGCATCAATGGAGTCAGACTTTCTACTAATCCAAGGTCTGGGAGATAGCAATACTGATAACTCTACTATATGGATGTAAGACATGTTAAACAGGTAGAGGGACAGCACCAAACACGCTGTGTTAGAAGGCTCCACTGTAGCTGGAGGATGTAAAATGTTTGGCATGAGAGGGAAATTGTTGGCACTGGATTTATGACTCAAATACCTTGTTCCAGGTGGACCGAAACCCTTTAAACTGACCACAACTTCTCCACTCAATAATAGGCAAATGTTATTGATTCACAGTGATAGCAGATAAGAATAATATGAACAATTCTATATCTGCCAGTCCTAGAGCTGTCATCAGAGGGAAGGTACATCTTGCCAGTGCGCAAACTTCACCCTGAGGTTCTGTTTTGAATGTTAGAGGTCAGCAGCCTGGAGGTCAGAGGCCGAGGTCCACTCCTTGCCCCCTCCACCATGGGATGGGTGAGACAGAGTGGTGGTATGCCTTCTGTCCATGATGTCCTTGGGTTCCCCTCTTAGGGACCCTTTGCTGCTCTGAAATCCCTCTGTTTTGTATTCTTTCTCCTCCCCAATGACTTCATGTTTGGGCATTGTTGATTGGTTTTCCTGTGGTCATCATACTGTCCACGTTCTGTCCTATCAGCATATACCTTTGTTCCAAAAAAACAATCACATGCACACATCTTAATTTGGTTCTTTCTGATGTCCTCCTAATTTGGTCTGTTTATCAAAACCAGAAATCCCAAGGGCTCTGCATTGGCCACTGTGACTTACTGCCACCTTATTTCATGTTTGGAACAGTTTGGTACATGGCTTCAATTTCCCAGCCTGTGTGTCTGCTTGCTGCTTGCTTATGTCAGATGAAATGGGCCTGGATGGAAATTTTGTCACAAACAAGCTTTTAGAAATCAATTAGCCCTTGCTGTTGCTCTGGACCATTGTTCTAAAGCAATGTCCACTTTACCTACAAGTAAGTTCCCAAAAGCAAACCTCTAAATATAATTTTCTAGCCATCATACATCATAAAGATTTGTAAGCTGGAGCTTACCCCACTGAGGCTCTGATCTACAGCTGCAAAAGCTGCCCTGTGTTACTAAAAGCCTGGGAATATCTGGCTTTTAGCGAGACAAGACTACAGGCTGTTTATGATCAGAACCTCTTTTGCAAGCTTAGAGACAGAATTAAAGGTCAGTTACAATTCCCTTTGTACAACAAATTAAGATATAATTACAATTCCCAGTGATTTTCCATCCCATCTTAGGAGATAGGGTTTTACTTCCACCCAAGTCAGATAAAGGAACAAGAAACAGTTCTGTGACCCAAACTTTTTTTATTAACCCTCCAAAGCACAAGAATATATCTCACTTTAGCTACCCACAACAGCACAATGTAGGCTCTCACTGTACCAGCAGGAGAGACTCAGGATGAAGGAAGAGGATAGCACACAGATTGGCAGTAAGTCACCTTGAATTTTCTGAGATCTCCAAAGTCAACCTCCTGCCCCCATCTACATCCAATGCTTATATATGAATTATTTTAATAAATATTCTCTAATTAGTTATTCAAATATATTTTTTTCACTGAGACTTTGGAAACTGGGCTAAACTTGTTTTTCCATGGATTGGAAGATGCAAATTAGCCTGGGGTTTCTATCCTTGTAAAAATTACAGTTATGCAAGGCAAGATTTCTTATCTCTTCCCTTTTCCATCTGAAAACAGTACTTGCCATGCCCTGTTTCTCTTACTTTGCTGACCAGGATAGTTGTAACATCTATAGAGGTTCACTCTGAAATCACCTTTGTGGCAATCTACTTTAGCCACACTTCTGCAACTTAGAATAAGTCCCTTGGAAGTAGCCAAGGCTGATAACAGGTGGTTTTGGTGATGGACTTGTTCATTTCCATTGTGTACCTGGACTCGTACCCCAGAGCTCATGTAACTCTCACCTTCCTTTCCTTTCTATATATCGCATCCATTTTGGCTTGTCAGCAAAGGCATATTATCATCATATTTCCTCACATACCACATACATCTTTTTCCAAAAAATCAACCCCTCCTCCCCCCTAAATTGGAGTGCATGTCTTAAGCAGGGAAACTGATTTTATGCCCAGAACAGAAACATCTAACTTTGATTCCTCTTCCAGCTTTGATTCCAGCTCAAAGCAGCAGTAGCATTTCTATTCAGGGAGCTGAGGAAATTAATTGTCTTAATGGCTCATTATTTTTCACTTTACAGATTTTAACAGTTGTCTCTCCTTTTTAAAAGTCTTTATGTTCCACTAATTGAGCTAACTTTCTTCTGGTAAGTTTGCTGTCTGGTAGTTGCTCCTGGTCTCCTACCTGCTGTTTCACAGCCTTGCAGTTTTTAGCTCTTTTCAAAAGTTCAGATCCACCCCTGGAGACCAGTTTTTAGGTGCAATTAGGGTTTCAGCATTTTATCAAGCAGGAAACGGAGAGTGAGAGAACTGAAGTCTAAGCTCCATCTGTGTTCTACGCAGCCATAACTCTGCAAAAATATTTTACCCTTTGTTCTGCCTTCCCAAAAGAAAGGTGCTTGTTTTATTTGGGGCCATTAGGTATGCAAGAAAGTGTGGTATTTCAATAGGATACTAGCTGACTGCTTACAACGCACTTCTTACCAAAAGGCAAAATATCAGTTGCTATGTGTTTCTACTATTATGAACTTTCCACAAAGCAGATATTTACATTTGGTTTGACCGAATCATAGTGACCTTGATAAACAGTTTGTTATTCTACTAGGTGAATGCTTCTGGTTTAATTTAAAGCTGATTGATTATATAGAGGCTTAAAGACTTGCTGTTCATAATTTAGGCTTGTGCTAAGTCCATAATCTGCACTTGTCAAGATGGCCTGTCAGTGACTAACCACCTCGGTAGCCTACACATATGAGTACAAGGGTGATGCTCTGTCTCTTTCCAAGCAGACTTTGGCTGTCTTCAGTGATCACTCACCTTTTCCCCCCGCTTCCTGGCTGTTTTGCTTCCATATGGGCTTGCTCAGTGTGTTTCCACAGAATTCTTTATCTGCCCCTTTCTGCAAGGGGAACACCTGGATCTTCCAGGGTTTACCTCCTGAATGGTGAGTGGTTTAATGGCTTGAGCAGTAAGTTACACCTTTGTACTTTGTTTCCTTTCCCAATATTGCTGTTTTTTCTAGGCTTACCCTACAAATGCTTAACATTCCCTGCTACATTTTCTAAGCTATTTGTTTACCATTTCAATGAAAGTAGACAAAACCAAAACTGTGACAATTAGGAACATCTATTGTTTTTCTTATAAACTTCTTGTAATTAGTATGTTAATTCCCTGAAAATATGACTAAAGCTATATTAGTGACTAGTATTACCATATGCTTCTGGGAAGGAAATAATTTACAAATTGTTTAAGAGTCTTTTGGGAGAAGAGAATAGAGGAGCTGATTTAAGACAGTGCAATGTCTTGAGAAAATTACACTATGTCCCTGTCATGTTTTTATCTATTATGGGGCTGTCTGCTTATGCATTTCCATTTGAAGAGTCATATAATTTATCATACATCTAGAGACCTTCTAAATTATGGTTAGCTTTTTCATCAGTAAGCATAACAGTGGAGTCCATAGACTTCTATAGGGGAAAGCTAACCAGTAGGCACAGGGAGGAATCGGTGCTGTCAGCTTTCATTGTTACCACACATCACTTGACATCCTGTTTTGTGTTACATGAAGGGAATTTGTACAGCAATTATCTGATCTTCAGTTTAATCTGTTCTCTATGCACTTCTGAGCAGGGCATAGTGGCCCAAATCTGCTTTTGCAGCTGCTGGATGTCAAACGCTTCAGGAGATATCCTGAGGAAAGATCATGGTATAGAAGAGCTATGACCTTCTGGGTTTACGAGCCCAGGAAACCACTGAGAATTTTCTGCTGGATCAGTCCCAGAGATTGCTTTCCCCAAAAGCACACACTGCTACTGTAAACTAGTGAATTCAGAGATAAGCAGCATGATGATGTCACAAAAACTCAGGGTCATTTGGGAGCTCAGGGAATGTCCCTGCCAGGTATGGCTTTCTTTTGAGAAGAAAACCCCTTGCTAGGCATGTCAATGCAGGAGATGACAAATGCAACTCCATGGAGACTCTCTGAGGAAAAGGAAATTAGATCTTATCCTCCCCTCTTTGAACCTTCGTTATGTAATTACACCTGCACAAAATGGGTGCATATCCCTATCCCTTTTTATATGCCTTTACAACCAATTTACACCCCCCCATAAATTAATTAAATAGAATTTTACAAGGTTCAGCCTCAGAGTCTGTGTATCACATTAGAAACATATGGTTGAAGAAGACCTCCTAGGTCATCAAATCCAATCCCATGTTCTTAGCCATAGACTTTCATAGACATTAGGGCTGGAAGGGTCCTCGGAAGATCATCAACTCCAGCCCCTCATCTGAAGGGTCGGAGTCATGCTGCTATAAATCCCCTGAGAACCATTCTGAAGTTAAATTGCACATTTAATCCATTATCTCAGTCTCTTGCTGTCTGACAAAAAATAGCAAAATATTCAAATATAAATGGTGGCAACTTTCTATCTTCCTTATCACCTCTAGCCTAATGGGCAAATGGCTGTGACTTTGTGCTTAGGCAAGCCTGGAGGGGGGGCCGTTAGGCAGCAGAGGATTCTGTAGAGAAGATATGAAATGTGTTGGAAATTGCAACTTTTTCTTTCTTATGTGTGTGTATGTATGTGTACACGCATATAGGTATAGGTAAGCAATATATGCAGAAACAAACCAAAGATAAGGCTAAAAAATCTCCCCTACACTAAGAGAGAGTACATTTTTTGAGAAATCAGCAAGAGCATTTACAGAAACAGGTCTACATCCATGTTCTGCTTTTCTTTGCCTGACTATTCAGGCAGAATATTTTTCTGCCACCTCTTCTTGTGGAATTGTGCAGGATATACATAAAACCAGGGTTGACCAAAGACTTCAGATGCAAGTTATTCCTACACCAAGAACACCAAGAATTTTTTTTTTTTTTATAAGGAGGGTTCTAAAGGGAAGAAAATAAAATGACACTGAGCCAGGCATAGTATATGCTAGACTTGGGTGATTTTATTTTTAAATCCTTCACGCCCCCTGCTTTTTTGGTGGGAGGGGGAAGAGAAAAGTGCAAATTTGTTAACACCAAAGTTTTTTGTGCAGTCAGTTGTTCCAAACAATTTGTTTTGATCCATCTTTCTCCCCCCCCTTACCCCTCAAATATCTCCAAAAAAATCAAACCAATTGTTTTTGACATAACTTCAATGGCACTGCTTTCCTTCAATCCAGAAAAAACTCTACTTAAAAATTTGTTTTAATCATTTTAAAAATTCTTTAAATAAAAAAAAAAAACCCTGTTGTTTCAGGGCAAGGGCAGCTGTTTCACCAAAGATTAGCTTTTAGTTCAACCTGCATAATTTATGTATTTATTAGTTTATTTTCAGAACTATTAGTGAGCCAAAATTCTGCGGTGCACCCAGCTCCAGTCCAGCGCGGATCTGTACATGTGCTCGGCAGGGTTAGATCAGGCAATAAAAGTTGGCCTAACTTAACTTAGTTCACCTGAAGATGTAAATTAAATTAGATCAGCCATGGTTAGCCTGATCTCCCAAATGTTGTCTGTACATGTTTGGAGTACAGCCCCACCACTGAGAAAGCCCAGCTGTTTGCCCCAACCAAGGAGCTGTCTTTTTTCTATCCCTCCACCCCCAGCCAGGATATTTTTGTTCCCCTGATTGCCCTCATCCCTGGAAGTTCAACCCCTCCCTGCCTGCACACCCATCAGTTACCCTGATCCTGTCAAACGCCTGCAGATCTGCTATTCCCCCCACCACCACCCTGATCTCACCCAGCTCTCTCCCCACCCTGATTTAGTGTTCCCACCATAGCTCCCAGCACCAGCAAATGTCTGCACAATCAGGACCTGATCTACGATCATGCAGCATATCACAGATTGGGTCCCGGGAACATCTACACATACCCTAAGAGGATTGGAGAATTATCTTTTTTTTGTGTATTCCAAACAAAATATTAGAGAATGTTAATACAGCAAGCAGCCAAATCGGGAAAGCCTAACTGGGACAATATGACGTGTGCAATTGCATCTCAATAGAGCCTTATCCTTGCAACCTAAGGATAACTAAAATGTCAATGTTGTTAACTTTGCTGATCAGTACAGCAGAAGCGTCCTAAATGATTCAGTGGGATTAACATTATTTAAATTTGATACCATTTTATGGTATAATTACCTTGCCATAGGGCTTAAAACAGTATTATTACAAGGGAATGAAATTAGCAGTTGAGTTGGAAACAGTGTTGCAAAATGTTATAGTGCTAATAGTTCAAGTATATAAAGTGGTTTAGCTATTACTCTTAACATGCATTTAACTATGCTTAGGCACCTTATAATGGCCCCTGATTGAGTGTTCTGGTTTGAATGATATTCCAGGAGAAGCTCCGGCTTTGTACATTCGAACATAGCAATGCTAGAGCCAGCTGTCCTACATAAAGCATGAATGAGACACCATAACATGTAAGAAATTTAGCTGTGGGACACTATGATCATGAAGCAATGAATAGGAAATGAGAAAACTAATAAAATATTTTTAATTTAATTTCAAAAACCTATCCTTCGGGGCACTCTGATGTGGGAATAGTCCAGCAAAAGAAATAAAACAATCAAAGGGCATTACGTGACAAAACACAAGGCAATCTTCTATTTGCAAAATAATAGGGTTAAGAATATTCAGCCTCCACAATTATTTGATTAACTGAGCATCAGTAGGTTCTCCATCATGGATTATGGCAGTAAATAGCCTGAGGTGCCTAATATTCGTTAATATGTATTCATTGCACTCACCATGACAACTGTGGTGGTGGTGCAATATATTGCATGTGCGTGTTTTACTACTATACATTTCTGAATTGTACATCCAAAACACTAAACTGGCGGTAGAGGACATTACAAAAGTAGCACTTTTAAAATTGTAGCATGCTAATCCTGCTTTTATTTTAATTGCTGAATTGTAGCTAATTTTCAGCCTTATTAGAGAAAGCACTGCTATGAACCTGCCACCTATCACTCCAGAGCGTGTTCATTGGAAAAGAGTTAACACAAAAAACCCTTCCCTGATTTTAACAATAGTGGCTCTAGCAAGTGACTTGGTAGTACACTCATGTAGCAATACATGATCCTGCCAGCTTGTCCCGATTGTGCATTGAACATGTATGTGGTTTTCAGTATGGAAATCCCTCTTCACTTTGTGTTCTGCTCTGAGAACATAAAGGATGAACACATGAGAACCCAATAATTTACAGCTTCTCCTCAGAGGCTAATCTTAAAAATAAGCAAACGTGCAAAAATGGGATGGTGTATTATCCTATTCAACTTAACTTTATTGTAAAAATAAACTCATGATGTGAGTCTACAAAATCATTATGCATTTGACCTTATTAAACTGTAAATAGAAGCAAATTGTATACTATTGACCTTAACCTTGGCTTACTGTACGGATGAAAGAAAATAATTGCCAACACTAGAAGAAATAATAAAATGGTTGCGTGCAACTCTGCAAATTGAATGGACTTTGGCTCGGTATTATTAAGGATGATTTACCCTACAGGAATGGAACTTTATAATCAGCAGTGAACAGGAATAATGAAGCGCAGGATCAGACCTTTTAAATATCATTCCAATTAGAAAATAGACTGGCGGTGCTGCATTGTCTTCCGAGGAGAATATGCCCTGCTGAGTTTGGAAAGAAGTAACCGTTGAACAGCAGACTTGGAGAACAGCATGACAAATGTCCTCGTCCTTTCATAAGCAATCAAAGTTATCTGGGTAAATCTGATATCTTTTACTAGACCATCTCAAATAGTTGGAAAAGTTCTTCTTTGAAAGCTTTCAGGTTTAGATACCCTTCATCAGGCCGAGGAAGCATCTGCAGTTGGTGTTGTGTCCTCTTCCTGGGTCGTATGAACAGTAAAGAAACCAGAGGTTGCTGTGCAAGAAATAGTCTTTCCATCCAGGAAGGCTGAGGACACATCTGCAGTTGGTGTGTGCTCTGACAAAGAGTGCTCGTACCCAAAAGCTTGCTAAGAAGAATTTTTCCAATTATTTGAGTTGGTCTAATAAACGATATCAGATTCACCCAAAGAACCTTATCTGCCTAAGTCCTTAGACCATCAAGGCTACAACCTACACCTCATCCTTTCACGGCGTTTGTTCCTGCTGGTGTCAATGAACACTTCATCAGTTCCAATGGAAGTCTGTTGGAAGATCACTTTGTATGATGCTGGGGATATAAGCTTCCATGACGAACACAATCTGTCCTAGACCAACTTGGTCAGTAGGACAGACTTGTGACCATTGCTTCCAAAAGTGGAGTTGACCTGATACTCCACCAATTTGCACTGGACTCCATGCCAACTGAGCAACAGGAACAAAAAGTGTGCATGTTTTCCCTTCAAATGAGCAGCCCCTTCCCTTCCAAACGAACATGGAATCAATTTTGTTTTGTCCCATTAGTTTAATTAGCATGCACTGGTGTAACAGGGTAGAATTTGGCCTCGCTGTTTTAAATGAAGTGTGTGCTGCATCCGACAGATTCTTTCATATTGCAGTGCATCTTCACTACCGCGTCATTTAATTTCCTTTTTGTGTTTTCAGCCCTCCTTTTCTCCCTTACCCAGGCAGAGGATAGCTCAGATAATGTCAGTCAGGTGGGATACTTTGCCGCTTCCTTCACAGAAGCTGGCTATTCCCAAATGGACCACTTAATGGAAAACACCCTGATGAACATTTGACTCTGTGCTTTTAATATTAATGGCGCAATACAAAAGGCAAGATTTTATTACCACCACTGGCGTATTGAGAATATTTTAGCAGAGAACCAATGCCACACAACATTTACTGCCCAGCTGTTAACATGAAAGGGCGCAGACTGGCAGGGAAATCAGTAAACAATTGGCCTTCCTTGCTGGAGTGATTTTCATGCCAAACACATGAAGTTTTAATTATAAGCAGTTTGAAATATTTATGCTCATTGCGTTTCCTTATTCCTGTACAGAAACAAGATAAAAGTCCTTTTGAAATCTGATGACAGAAAACATTTGATACCAACACCATGCAGTGGTGGAGCACCTAATTAATTAGTCTGAGTGAATATTTATTTTGTTGTGCTGTCTATTACAGTACTCTTTGCTTAGTGATGCCTCGGGCCAAAAAGTGTCATTTTTAAATATGGCTTGAAACAACCAAGCCAAAATAAAGCAGCTTGGGCTCAGTCTACAAAAGGGATCACTGCTGCCCTGCTGGGTGTTCCACGTTTAACTTTTAGGTACTCCAGTGGGACCTGCAACCCTCAGAAGAGGTGTGTGAACTCCCTGTGCAGTGTGTTGCAAATTCAGTGCCTCCAAATGGGACCCACCACAACCAGGATACGGCATTGGAGTTTATTTAAGGTAGCTAGTAGGAAAGGTTGTAGGAAGGGGTATCATGGAAAAACCCTTCTTGGGTTGAAATGTTGAAACCCTGAGCTCTGGGAGGGACCTAGGTCAGATTGGGATTTGCTGACCAAACCATCTCAAGGACCTAGCACCCAATTTGTCCCTTTCTTTCAGTGTATGATAGGTGGTCATGGTTGGGGTAAAGGGGAAACTGCCTATGCAATTGCTAAAATGAGAGAAATTAGGTGTCTACAATATTCACTAAGAGTTCAGAGGATTGTAACCTTGGATTTAAAAGTCTCTGTGTGTATCCAAGTCTCTGCTCCCACTCAAACTCTGGCTCTAAAATGAAAGTTGCACCATCTGTTGTAACCTTGGCTCTTACCGTTTGCTCTAGTAGCATGAAATTGTGCTAATTTTCCAAATGGAAGGACCAATTCAATGACTCTCCAGTAGTTTTCCAGGATCATCCAGGGTAAGGCAAGAAATTACTGTACCGAATGTAGGCAAATACAGGGATATGTGGCAAGTGGCTTCCCAAAAGGAAGTATTGTACACAGGGGATGAGAGGTGCTTCCCTGAGTTCCCTCATTTATCAGGTGCTGTAAATTTGGTGCGCTCTAAGTCAATGGGATGCCATTAAAAGCGACTAGTTGTCTGGTGTTTCTTCATCTTTGCTTCACATTGATAATGTGGACATTGGTGTGTGCTTAGTGTCATTCTGCTGAAGCTGATTGTACCCTGAGGAACACCCTAGGATAGCATTTTTCAACCCGTGGGTCATGACCCAAAAGTGGGTCACACGAATATATGAAAAGGTTGTGAACAAACTTTAAAAATGGATTCTCCTTTAACGGAGAAAAATGTGTGAAACTGTGGCTTTTCCCTTGCAGGCAGCCCATCACTGTCTA
>JAGPOW010001327.1:10269028-10305524 GCA_030014935.1 Caiman crocodilus | reverse complement strand
AAAAAAATGAATCTACGACACCCTCCCCACCCGCCCATTCCCCACTTCCGTGCCAGAAAATGTTACTTTTGCTTCTCAAGACCTGGATCTTTGCCAGGTATCATGGCATGCAGGCTTGGGGCCCTCACATGGCTTCCTAAAAAGCTTTAGATGTGCTTGAATGATCTCTGTGTAGCAAAATTTCTGGGTATGTCTTTGGTGTTAAATCCTTCAGGACATATTTTTCAGAAAGTAAGGGCAGAATAATAAGTAAAAGGGGCTGACCTGGTACCCTGCAGGCAGCTACAGACTCTCAGTATGCCAAGGGATCCTTGAAGCAGAAGAATTTGGTCCTTATCAAGATGATTTGAATAAGGAGATTATTAAACCCCACTTTTAGCCATTGTCTAAGGTCATTCTTCTCGGCCTCTGACTTTCCTTTAATTAAACTCCATTGCAATGTGTAGTTGTTAAAATATCAGTCTGTTAGACTTTATCAAAAGCATGAAGTTGTAACGCAGAAATACACTCCCTAATGTCTCTCTTCCATTCAGCTTTTATACTTTCCTTACTGCTGGTGCAATGAGGCACAATAAAATATAGTACATTGCTTGTTCCTGCATTTCACTGATGTGAAAGCAGAATGCAATGAATATAAAAGATACTGTAAGCAAAATCATTGCAGAAAACCCTGAGGCTCATCATTTCTTAGAGTGTTTCTGCTGCAGATTCACAGAAGTTTGGTTTTAAAAGAATGTCAAAGCTCCTTTTTGTTTTCATTTTTCTCCCCTTTTAAAATTTTTGAGTGAATTTTAATGCTCATGGAGGGTGCCTGATGGACAACCTTGAAGGCTGGAGCGGGGCTGATCAGGTACCCCTGGGTGACGGGAGGGGAGCCATAGCCTGTTTTGCAGGGATTACCAGAATAGATTAAAGGGTTGTTGTCTTCATGCCCAGCCCTTGGCTTCTGAGCTGTGCTAGCAGATGCTGGATTCAACTAGTGCCAGTTAGAGTTTTATCTGGGACTCAAAGTGAAAGCAACATATGGGTTTTACATCAAACACTTTGAGATGATAGTGATGTTTGGTAACTAACTGCTTAGATTTGAACTAATGGTGCAAATCTCCTTGCCCTACTTCTCTAGGCAACATTTTGAATTGTAAATTCAGGTCGGTGTTGCCTAGACTGTGATTTCAGGTTTATTGGGGGGGGGGTTATGTCTCTGTCCACTTTATTTATCTCCTTGCTAATAGAAGGGGAACTGAAGGTGAAATGTTACCCCTGGGTGTTTGGATTACCCCTTTTGGTTTGCAGCTCAGATTTGCCTGTATCCTTCCACTCCTCCAAGGAGGGACTCTCCCATCTTAGAAAGCAGTCATCCATTTCTGCTTCTGGCTCTGCAGCCCCAATCATTTTAGACTCAAGCCACCGCTCATTAAACTCAAGACACTTCTAGGAAACCCCAGCTCTTAGTTTACACTATTTTTTTTTTGATTACTGTAAACAATAGAGTCATTCTTTTGTTACAAAAACTCAAAAGGACCTCAACATGGCTAAATGTTTTTAACAGTATGGATTCCTATTTGAAATCCCTAGGCTTGTCTTGCGAATCACATCTGCACACCTAGCAGCACTTGGCAACCCATGGTACCTTTGGAGGGATCTCAAGGCACCCAAGGGGGCCACGTCCCCCAGGTTGAGAATCACTGTTGTAGCTTCTAGAGTTTCTAGTTTGGGTTTGTTTTTTGGGGAGGAGGAGAAGAGCGCCAATATTTGCTCGTGTGTCTGGGACAGGTCATGAGTATAAAGACATTTGGCTTTGTGTGTCTAAGGGAAAGAAGATCTCTGTACTGCATTAAATATTGTGTTTTCAGTGTAACTTTTTCATTGGCCTTGTATGTGCCAGTTGCTACATCTGAGAATATGTTGCGTTGCTTCACGTACATTAAATGAATATGCCAAAGCAAAAGCCTCGAGCATGAATGAATATGCTTGGAAAAATCCTCATATGCTTCTGTTTGTGAGGCATCTGGTTCTTTGCACTCCCATTTTGTTTATTTTCGGTTGTACATGACTGCGCCAGTAGTTAAAACTCAGTGCCATGCATCAGCCTGCCGGGAGTGAGTTATGTTGTTTCCAGTGGCTCAGCCATTCGCCATAACTGTTGAGAAATGTTGTCAGCAAATGCTCTGTTACCATCATAAACATGCAGATTATTCAAAGCAAAGAGCTTTTTTTTCCTCATCCCCCCCAGGGTATTTGGCATCAGAGAAAATGTAAGTATAGTGGAAGAGCTAACCAAGAGAAGGTGACCCTGAAACATGCCACAGTAGCTAAATCCTCCACATTTTTCCTTTTTCTCTTGGCATGTGTTCCAGGAGTCCAGTTTTGATACCCTCACTCATGAAAAAAGCCCATCATTTTACAAGCCGTCCTGCTGATTTCAGTAAAATGACTCCAGAAACGAGAAATCCTCTGAGAGAGTAATGAGGGAGAGTAATGGCAATTGTATCTTAGGGAAGAAACACTGCAACTCAATCGTTCTGCAGCCTTACCAATGCCCTCTTTCTCAAATGTAGATCACTCTCTATAAATCACAGGATACTCAACAAATCTGTCCCTCTGAAAAAGGAGCCCTTTGGTATTAGCATACTTACATAAGCTGAATTGAGTGCATACATTTTTACAGTCCCTGAAAGAAAACAATTTATTGCTGGAAAATCAATTAAGTTTATTTTAACAGATTTAGCTCCTTTCTGTGCTAATGTAACGGGGACAATGACAGCTCAGAGGGCTGCCTCACTTCTTCCCGGTGCTGTACACATGCTGCAAGATCAATATTCACTAAATACCGTATCAGAATTAGGCTCATTTTTAAAGTAAGATCACATCTCAAATGAACAGCAGAGGGGAATTAAGGTTATCTATTGTCAACAGGTAGTGTGGGGAATGTGTAATCCATGCCTATCTCTAGGGAATTCATAAGATTTATTAAAGACTCTTAAGGTCACCATTTCTTTTTCTGAGTCACATACTTTTAAAACAAAGCAAGTAAGCAGCACTCCCTTAAACTCTACCTTACATTTCATCTTTCTTTTTTTTTTTCTGACTGTTGACCAGACATTTATGTGTTAACCTGCCTAGCTTAATGTTAGGTTGCATCAGTCAAACCACGTTATGTCAAGCTAATTGTACTCATTTCTAGATCCAATTACTGTACTCCTTATTCAGTCGCTCGTTCCATTCAGAGGCATTATATAATTCATTTGACATAACTGCATTGGTGTGGCTGTGCTTATACCTTACTTTGCCTTTGAATAGGACGAGGTGATCATTTCCCTGAGCATTTTTTTGTCAGTTCTTCAGTGACGGGAATTTCCCTACACACTTTGTTGTGGGAAAGGTAACCTAAAAGTCCACAATGAATGTAGAAATGACTAGCACCACCTATTGATGAAAGCTGTACAGTTCAGAACGATTCCTATAAATATTAAATAGGCATACACCATTCGCAGCACAGTGGGAGAAAAAGCTTCATCGTTATGATCTGCGTACATTATTTTAAACTAAAGGCTCAGTTTCGAGGAGTTGCCTCATGCCATGCCAGATGCAAGATCTTATCCAGACATAGACAGGAAGAACCTAATAGCAAAGAGCTGGCACAGTGGGTCCTGTCCCACATGTCCCTGCTACTGGTGCAGCCGGCACACCTGGCAATCCTTTCCGCACAGCTGTTCTGTTGGCTTCTCGGCATAATTTAGAGCATCCTTGAGCCTGACTATGTGAATTGGATCCAAGCAAACATATTGCAGCAGCCACATTTATTCTTTTCCCTTCAGAATATGCCAAACTATGCAAGAGGGTTGATCCAACACATTTGGCCCAGGCTGGGGGCAGTACCAAGGAGAAGTTGCACACTCATTGACCTGAGTTCAAGTTCAACAGCCAAGGCTAGGCCTAAGGAAGAAGTGCCCAAAAATACTTATTAATGTGTAAATATATGCCACTTCAGGTTTAAAGTTTGTTCATTTAGAGAATGCCACTGCCATTTGTGTAATACCAGAAAGGCTTGGGAGGGTGGCAAGGTGAAGGTGCAATATATAATGGGACTTGGGTGTCTTAAACCAAATTCCAACACAAAGGATTTTTGTTCAAATTCTAAAACTGACTCCATAATTGTATTAGATGTCTTACTTTACACGAGCCTTGCAGTCTTTGCAAGACTTGGGAGGAGAAGTCTTCCTCCTACCGAGATCAGCCGAAGCTTTATGTACAAGCAGAAATGTCTTAGACTTTTCTCATGGTAGAAATTAATATATGAACTCTATTCCTCCTTTTCATTTGTGAGCTATGAGAAAGGTCTTGGTTACATCGTTCCCTTCCAAGAAATATTAGAGGCTTGGACATCTACTCTTGTGATTACTGCTCACACCATTTTCCATTCATGGTAATGATGCATCAAGAATGGGGCAGTTCTGTCAATAGGAGTTTGAAGTTAACATCCATGAAGCAAAACTTGCTATGGTATCCACTCCTTTGGTTCTTGCTAAAATAAAAGCAGTTCTTCATACTCATTTTTAAGCATAACCCTTCATTCAAAGTCCATCTCTTTGAGGCTTTTTCTAAAACAATTAATCCAATTAAAAAAGTAAATGGAAAATTTTGTGCGAAAAGAGGCCACTATGGTATGATAGCAAGTACCTGAAAGATATATCTGCCTGATCTGCCTTGCCAGATCTCCACGTGTAGTTCTGAATGGGCCAATGGCTGTTCTTCCAATGGGAATCTGTCCACTGCCAGTTATGTCAGATAATATATCCCTGCAAACTCTTTGCAGGTAGTCAAATGCATCCTTTTATTTCAACCAGTCACCATGCTGTTGTTTTTACCTTATCTACCTACACAGCACCATTAAGTTACCCAGCAAGTTATAGTTTGCCACAAAGACCGCACGAAGCTCTGAAGAAGATTGGCAGGATCCTCAGCTACAACTAGGATCACACCGAGCTTCCTACACCTGCAGGCATGCACCGCGTGGCTCAGCTGATAGGAAGACTGTGCTGCATCATGGCAGATGTCATTTGCCAGAGGGGACAGTGAGGGGCAGGAGTCGTCCAAACTACAGACCCCATGAGGCACTGTGCTGCCATAGATAGATGCAGATTAAAGTTGAACTGACACAAAAGAAAATGGTTTGGTTCAGTTCAATGAACTGGAATATTTCAAAGTGGGTCAAATCAGTGGAAAAAAAAAGACCTCGTTTTGTCTGTCCTACTGGAAATCTGAAGGATTTGGGCAGATTTTAAAGTTTCTGACTGGGGGTGGAAATCGGCTTTTGCTGAAATTGCACTTTGTGTTGGAAATGAAAAGAAATATTGAAATGAAAACTCCCTGCAAGTCCAACCTAGTGGAACTTAATGGATATTTGCAAAGACCCTGGGCTTTAATTCACTGCTAACATTTGCTTACTTCCTTAGCATCGACGTTCTGGTCCAAAGCTCATTGTTGTCAATGCAGAGGCACCTGCTGATTTTTAATAGGTTTCGACTCAGCCTGGATTTAAGTTATGTTATAAACAGTAATAACATCTTTGCACTTTAACACACCTTCCTTTTCACAACACCGCTGCTCCCCACAGAACAGTCCTTGGTGCGTCAGGTTTACTTTCCTCTTTTCATTTCTCACCCACCGTCGCTCGTAGGCAAGCGCTTGAGTTAATTTCTGTATAATGTTTGATACCGTACACAGAACAATGGAAGGTTGTAATGAATCATAAAAAGACATTTTCATTCTGCAAGAATAAACTGGATATAGTTATTGAATAAGGCAGTTCAATGTTATTGTATCCAGGAAAATCTCATTGAATTGTAGCTAACAAAATCTTATGCCCACAACTAAGCATGACTAGGAATGAGATCTGTGAAGGAAAATAATGAAGAAATATTTTGAATGCAAGTTGAATGGATTTCAAAGATGCATTGAAACCAAATTTGGATTCAATTTACTACAATAATTGCAACTGAAGTCTAAGAGACTTTCCTGTGATAAGCGAAAGGGGGAAAATGAACTGTTTGGTGGGATTTACATATATAACTTGCCAAGGTTGGTTTGCACCTTGGAAGTGGCCATTGACTAGAAAGTGGGGCAGACTGCATTTTTAATAGGGGGAGATGACTTCTGTAGCTGGCACATTGTGTTTGGACTTCTGTCACGTCCTCCCTTTCCACTTTTTTCACTTCTAATCGAAAGACTTATTGATTTTTCCTGGTCATGGAAAGGAAACTCCTATAAATAATGAGGAAAAAAACAACTCTTATAAAAATAAATAACCAAGCACTGCAGCACGGCGAGATGAATGCTTAAAAACTGATGGCCATCAATTCTTCAATGGCACGATTCTGCAAACACTGCTCAGACAAGCAGGTGCTGAACTTAGCAGGACTCCTCCTCGGGGTAAAGGCCACTAGTATAGTTCCAGATTTTGAACTTTGCCATGCTCAGTGCTAGTCTGTGTGAATCCTAGTGAATTATATCCATTAGACTGAGCTTGAGGCAATGCGAAAAAACTCTCCAGGCATTTATGGGACTGGGACACAAGATACCCGATGATGCCATGTTCTCTGCAGCAGCCAAGTTTGCCACTTCTTTAATATGAATCCTTAAGAATAATTATTATTGATTTAGCTACTACCATAGTAAAATAGAACAAAGCAGCCTCTGATTCTGTTTCCCTCCTTAGGGGAAAAATGTGAGGAAGAAGGCACGGGGAGAAAACCTTGCTCTTGAGAAGCATGTGTTTGGGGAAAGCAGATTTTGCAAGCATAATGCTTCGCCTTGCATTATGCTCACACCTGTACAACCTATATTTATCATTCTGTCATCTAAGGAAGGATTAGTTACATGGTTTTTGGACTTGGCCAATGCCACTTTTAATCACAGTGTTGTCGCTCGCAACTAAATGGAGAGTTCCCTCTTTTCAAGTTCAGGGAAACGTGAAGGGAAAGGATGTTCTGGTGGCTGAAATGCAGGTCTTGGCTGCCATCTTCCATTGGCCTGAGGTCCAGTACTTCATGAGCACAAAATGGACGTGTTGGGTTCCCATACTCATGGGATGGTAGTCTGAACCTGCTCTGCTCTAGTATAAACGATACGATGGAGGCAGGGCATGGTGGCACTTCGGATACTGGTTCAGAGGCTCACGAGCTTTCATGGGCAGGAACCTACATTGCTGGACATACAATATGAAGGGCAGCAGAGGTTCAATTCTCAGCCCTGGCACAGAATTACTTACATTTTCCATGTCTCCTTTCCCCATCTATGCCAAAAGCTGATAATACTTGCTGAGCTCACAGAAGTGTCATAAGACACAATCCATTAGGGTTGGTAAAATGCTTGATTTCCTTCACGTGTTATAAAATGAGAACTGCAAGGTAATATAATACTATGTGCTACATATTTTTTTTCTTTTATTATTATTTCCTCAGCTATATCCCTGCTGCTGCTGACTTGGGCAAAGCAGATATGCAGTCTCTGAATGGAAATACCCTGTCTTCTACCAGGTCATGATTAACAGCAGCATCTGAGCTACACCAGGTAAGTTAATTCACATTTCTTCAGCATTATGCTCTGCAGTTTCTAGGCGTAAAACTTATTCTGCCAGGAATGCTCAAATGGTAGTAGAAACATAAGGGGAAAAACATTTCAATAGAAACCAATGTACCCTGGAAAATAGCTTCTCTCAGAGGCAGGATGCTGGAGTTAGATGGATAACAGTTCTGAGTCGGTATGGTCGTGTCTATTTTCCCATATTCTGTTGCAAATATATTGGGGGGGAAGGGGAATTAGACCATAAACTTCATCAGACATAGTTCAATCTCTTAATTATTAAAAAACATCATGGATACATAGGATGCCAATTTTAATACAATAATACGACAGTGTTTGGACAACCTAGTTCTTCACATCATTAGAATGCTCAAAAATAATGATAATGTTATAAAATTACATTTTATCTACAGTATAAATACCAGCAGAGGTGGCAAGAAGAATAGTTAAGTTAAAACTGTTGAAAATTGTGTGTGTGGAGGTAGGGGTGGGGAGGGGGGTTGGTTACTAGAAAGTGTTCATGCTTTTGTTTCCAGTGGTGAAAGCAGCTTCTTATGGGCATGAAATGTAGCAATAGAACAATGCTAGAGCCAAGCCCAGAAACTGTTTGTGAATCTAATGCAGAATACAGTATACCGCTAATCCTATCTCTGCTAAAGTCATTTAGACTTGGATTAGGTCCTACATGATATTTTGCACCATCTGCGTGGTTATTAGCTCATACATTGTGTAGAACTTCAGGGTTCAAAATCAGTACTCACGGCTTAAAAAATAGTTTTAAAGCAAAGGAGCAGTGGCACCCCAAGGCATATGCTAAAGAATCTGTCACAAAGGAGGGGATCCATTATATTTTTGTAGAGAGAAATCACAAGGTAATTCACTGTACTTCTGGGAAAGCATTAGCAATAAACCATATAGGAAATAATAGTAACATGAAGGAATATAATCACATGATTACTTGAGAACCTTGAAAAAGCAGCGAGTTACCATTGTACAAATTATAATGACTGAGTGTACCTCGTGCTTGTACAACTGCGCTGTAAAGGGAAAGGGGTGTTATCTTTGTTGTGGTCTGAGCACCTTGCTTTTCTGATGATTATCTTGAAATGGTGCAACTGCCTTTTCGCAGTCTCTTTTTCTAGAGAGAGTTATCCAAATGATATCCACAATCTTGAGAGGGGCCTGGGAAATACTGAGATGAAACAGTGAAGTAGTTGACATTATTATGTTTAATATCTCTTGTATTTATAAAGGTGTTTCTATCCAAGTCTTGCACACCTGCTTTAGTAACTAGTAACGCCCCCCCAAACTATACACATACTTACTTAGAGCTATTATGCATTATTTATAAAAATCAGCAGCTGCTCAGTTGCACACAGTAACGTTATTGTGTTATATTTGGGGAGAGGGCATGAAGAGGAGTGTCTGGATCTGCCAAATGGGTTTAGTTAACTGGGATGCAACTATCTGACTTTGAATTTGACTTTGGCAGCAGGGACGCAACTCCGACTCTTATCAAAACATCCCTGTTTCTTGCTGAAGCAGAAGGGGTCAGAGCCTTAGCTTTACTTTCATTCAAAATGACACCTCACTAGGGCTTTGGCTTAGTAAAGGCTGAGAGGGAAGATTGCCACCTACCTGACTGACCCGGCACAACCCTATTTAGCTTGTGAGATCTCAGAGGTTGTTAGCAGCAAGCAGTATGTTGGCAGGTGAGAAAAGCAGGGAACCACTGGACAAAACAGAAAGGAGGTGAGGCCTAGATGTAATTTTCTTTGAGGAACATACCAGGAAACGTGTCTGCTCCATCTCCGGGACCATATTACTGTTGTCGATTGGACCAGAGATATGTGTCCCAAAAAGAGCCCTTTTACAATACTATGAGCAAATGCCATTCAAAATGAAGCAGCTCATGGTCTTTAGGAAACCAGAGTTATGTTGTGAGATAGATTCAATTATTTCTATATGGAAAAAAGCATACTTACTTAGTGAACAGCAGTGAACGAAACAGGGCGGTGATTTGGGTGAAACAAGACTTGAGTGAACGTGCAAACACCAGAGCGACTCAAGTTCGTTCTTGTGTGGTGGAGCCTCCTAATTAGCATGCTGTTTAATGCCTGGTACACAACACTCAACCCACCCAGGAGTTTCACAGTCTAGTTCAAAACAATCGAGTTGGAGGGGCTGGATTGCCCTCTTACCACTAGGGAGAGGAGAAATGTTGAATAACCAGTGGGAAAAAAACTGAGATATGCCATCTGTTTGTGAAGGGGACAGGGACATAAACTACCATCACCCCCAATTTCAACTGGTTCAGCTCAATTCCTCTCAAAAAGTCCCGTTCATGATATTGCTGCTTAGGTACAGGAGTAAAAACAGCTTGATCTGTGCACCTGAACATTCCCAAGTCCCATCAGCATCACGGTCCTGCCTGGAAATCAGGCTAATATTATTTAATAGCCAAGCTGTAATGTTGGATACCTACACATAAGGAAGATTAAACATTTTGGCTAAGAATGCATCATTCTTCTAGAGGTCTACTTGGTAGATGTGTTGGTCTGAGACAAGAACACAAAATATCTATACTTTTCCCAGAGCCTGACAACGGGATTCTTATCCCAAAAGCTTGCAGAAAAAGAGAGTTTTCTTGTGATTTCCCAATTGATCTAATAAAAGGTATCATTTTGGAACCAAGAGATCAATTTTTTTGTATGTCATTCTTCTGGAGGTTCTTTCCTCTGAAAATCTGAAAGGGGTTGGCCTGCATTGACTAAGCTCACAATACCACTGTCAGGTAGGTAGGGATTTGCATCTTGTACCTATGAAGAAAAGGTGACAAAATCTCCTCACATGCACATGGTGAAGTCTGCAGAGCGACGGAGACGACCAGGCAGTCTGGAGACCTGACTCCAAGTCCAGTTTTTCTAGACTGATATTCTGGTCCTTATTCTGAGCACACACCAATGTAAATCAGGGCTAGCAGAATTGCACTGAAGTCAATAGCATTCTTGTACCCTTCGGTTCTTCTCTTGCAGACGCTACTTCATCAGACTTACCTGGACACGTCTATATGAGCTACTGTAACGTAGCTCATCACTATAGCATCTAAAAAATAACTGTGCACTGCCAGGACTAAGCAGTACCAGGAGTACTGCACTTGTTAAAGCAAGTACTAAATGACTACGCAGTACCAAATGCACAGTCAAGGGCATGTGTAGATGCGCCTACTGTCTACTATCTTTTTTCTGAGTGTGACTTAAAGACTCAGACTCCACAGAAAAGCTATCTAGCATACAGTGGGAAGAAAAGGCAGTCAGAAAGAGAATTAATGGTCTGGAGGAGCTTATAAAATTGCAATGAGTCACCTAAATGTGAAGGTGATCTACCTGAGAGGCAATCAGAAGCCAAGGATGAAACCTTTTAGAGGCCAAGTAGATGAGAAAGATTAGTTAGCTGCCGAAGAGATGATAAGATGGAAGTTCTGATGGTAGTTTAATAAATTCAGTGCTGTATGCTCACCTACTTCGAGCTAGTGAAATAATAGTTTCAGGGCACCCTTTCCTCTGAATCACAATAATTTTGCCCTCCTTAAAACGAAAGCATAAATCCGCCCAGTAGGAATATCTACATCTGAACGAATGCAAGTGATAAACAGATTATTTTCAACACTTAAAAAAAAAAAGCCTGTTTGCTTTTAAAGTCAAATGAATGAGGCCAAGAACATGAAGAAGAACATGTTCCCAGCTAAGGTAAACAAGCTGGTTTGGGAAAACTAGAACAACCCACACTTTCTTTCTCAAACGTTCAGATACAGACGGGTCTGATAGTGAGTCAGTGGGAATTCCTGGGGTTTGCTAAGCATCCTCTGTCAGGAGTGTTTCACCTATCACCTTGGAGGTCTGAGCCCCTAAATATGTATTCATTTTGTTGCACCCAACTCTTACCTGAGACCATAAGTTATTTTGGAGTTTGGGAATATGCTTCCCCCTTTTCCTTCCAAGGCTTTGAGTGAAGCCATGGCAGGATTCTTTCTTCCCTCTGCCTTTTTAAGGGAACAGCAAATGTTTGTTTTTCCCTCCTCCTACAAAAATCATCATGGCATATTAGGTTTGTGGAGGGCTTTGTGGTCACTCGGTGAGCATTATGAGCAAAAGTCTCAATTGTGGTAAGCTGTATGGCTCCATTGATTTCAGTGGAGCTCTGCTGAACTACATCATCTGATGTTCTAGCTTTAATGGCTGAATAAAGGGCACATGGGAATAGTAATATCTTCAACTTCTTAAATATGCTGGGGTTTGTAATAGACTTACTTAGGATAACAGTGGTGGGTGCATTAGCTCATTTTTTGGTAAATTACCACTTTATCCATTAAGTGGATAGATCCATTAAACAGAGTAGAGTTTCACAGGGAAAATTACTAAAGAGAGAAGTATATCTACTTGAGAAATTATTTTGATAATATACATGAAAATGCAAGTGAAACTTTAGGAAAGTCTATTCTCTGTGTGCAGTTAAATTATTTATATGGTGTATAATTAATATGTTGGGTGATTTTGGTAAAGAGGCTTAACTTTTAATCCTTCTTTAAAGATAAGAGATCACAGGACTGAAATGTAAATTTGAGGTCTTGTTTTATGTTTGTACAATAATATCAAGCACTTTTCACTTTAGATGAGTATTTAAAAAAAAAAAAATACCAGCTAGGAATCCAGAAATCCCTGAAGGCCAATGATTACCTTATCAATGCAAGCAACTATATTAATACAATGCTGGAAGAATTATGTGCAACAATAATACAATATTGCTGGATATGAGGTACAGCAGATGAGTGGGTACTGAAATTCATAGGTAACTTGGACAGCTAGTACCTGAAGTAACCAAATGTTGCAAAATCATTTATTTTTGGGAAAAGCCTTCCAGTTCTGGAGGACAGAAGGCCCCAAATACAGCAGAACTGCCAGGAAGTTTAAGATATAAATAGAGAGGCCAAAACAGATGTCAGCATGAGCGACTGGTGTGTCCTGAGTCAGGGGGGCACTTACCCCCCCAGCAGCCCGTCAGCAACTGGGGAGAAGGGTCCCTCCACAGCTAATCCTGCCAACCAGAGGCAGGTCCCCCGTGGCTGATCCTGATGCTGACTCTTCTAAGTGAGCACAATCAGCCATGGGGGACCGCGGGGATCACTTCTCCTGGCACCCCCACTCCCTGGCCGGTGCTCTCAGCGGGGACACCAGTGCTCTCACCTGCCCCCCCTGCCTGGGAATGCTGGCTGTCAGGGGGTGCACCAGTGCTCGCATGGGGTGCATGTGCAGCCCCGTGCACCCCCTACGTATTCCACTGGATGTCAGAGTTTCCTATGCCTGAGAACAGCCCATTCTGGATAGGCAGAAGGTAGAGGCTTATTGTGTGAATCTGATGCCTAGAGGTGTTGCTGCTTGAAGAAGTCATAGTAAACCAAACAGATGAACTCAGAAGTTTCTCTGTCTCCAGGCTGTGGTGAAGCATTACAACTGACTCGCACCCTCTTTGCATCAGTGCACACCCAGAGTATGCTTATGTGGGCTTCAGAATATCCTTAAAATGCGTGTGCAAAAATATGCTTTGTGGTGAAGATACTTCCATCACGGTTGCTGAAGCCTGGTATGAGCAGGGTGCTTCTTCAAGCAGATGCACACGCACTCATAGTAGGGAATCATTCCAGACCAAAGTGGCCAAGCTCTGTGCTCCTCTTCAAAATGAAGGCTTTTTGAAACTCTGAAATGTTTCAGTGAGTGTTTGCAAACTGCTCTTCTCATTTGCAAATGAATCTCAAATAAATCAAACCAGATAGCCTTAGCATCTTATAGTGGTTTTCAGGCCTCTTATCCAGACATCTAGTTGTTTGCAAAAGCTCCAAATGAGAATATGGACAACTTGATATGAATTCAACCTAGACTTTGAACTTTATAAGGTTCCCCCAAATCTTCGATGCCTGTAAGTACTTAACTTGCATGTGTTGTCATAGCATCAGCAATCTATTTACCCAACTATAATGGTAATCATCCCTCATGTTGGCTACTAACTGTTCCTATTTTATGATCATTTCAAAACTGGGAAGGCTAAACAGCCATCTTGCATGAGCTTTTTGTAAATACAGATCCACGTCAGACTGTTCATATAAGCTTTTCTACTATGAACGCACGCTGGAACCAACAAAGCATGTTCTGACCTGATGGATAGGCATGTGCCTGTTTATCCTTGATCGTGTTTTTGTGTGACAGTACGTACACATGAACACAACAAGTGTTGCATGGAGAGGTCCTGAATAGACATACTAAGCTTACACCCCGTGGGTGACATGCGTGCAATTTTATAATTACAATTAACGTTTCCTTTTGTTTATATTTCTTACATCTCAGTTGAATGAAACTGTGAATTAGTGACTCTCTGACAATGTTCCCCTGATTAAGACACAATGGGTAAAGCAAGAAGCTTGATAATGGAAGCTAATGGGAGCAAGCAAAAGTCAGCCACATGAAAGAATGATCACTCAGTGTCAGTTTGCATTAAATTGTACATTATTAATATTTCCCCCCTTTTTTAGGAGATGCATTTGCAAAGCTAGGTGCATCCCTGGAAAATGTAAAATTCTTACTATAAAAGCACCAATTTGTTGAAATAAGGAATACATGAATTGGCCAGAATTATGTATGCTATGATAGCTAAAAACCTAATATCCAGCTAAACCACAACAGGGTTTTTTTCTCCACTCTGTGGATGTGTAAGAGCTATATTTAAATGCAGAAGAATGGGTTTCCAGCTATGGATAAGTAACAAGCAGGTGCAGCTGTCTAAGTTTTGGCAGTGTTTGTTTGAATGTTGGAATTCATTTTTGTTCTTGATGTGTTTTTGCGTCTCCTGCATTTGAGGTTCAGACTCACACTGAAAAAAATACAAAGGAACCCTAAGCCCAGAATTACAGGTTTTTATTTAATTTCAGCTTAAAATAGACTGCATTTGACTTGATTTTCACATAAAACTACTTAGCGGGTCAAGCTCAGTTAAAACGTTCTCTAGTGTATTCACTCGAGGCAAGAAGCAACACGGTTTATATACTAGCAGCAGTATTACTGCAACATTGTTTTCACTAACCATTGACTAATAGGTTTTGTTGGTTTAATCACATCAAGCTGAAGCCATGCCTTTCTCCAGGGAAAATACTGATCGTTCATTGAGAAGGTTTTGTCTCATTGAGGGAGAGTTTTACCAAAACTGCCTACATTCACCTTTTCCTCTGTCTTCTGTGCTTAAATGAAATCTGTATTGAATGACAGACTTTTCAAATATTTCTGAAAATCCATGATTCTCTCCCCCCAACACCACCACCTCCCTCTCCCCTGGAGAAATTCAATCTCATGAGGACGGCATTTTCTTACACTATGACATGCCTTGCTTTGAACACAATCAGTTATCAGTATCATAGCAACTGATATGGTGTGTCATGTATTCACTTGTTGTTGACAACATCGTCTTTTTCACCAATCCACAGCAGTAAGTACCTGCACTTTTCCTGTTGAGTTTCTGCTCTGCGGAAACCACTAAACACGACTTGTCAGATGCTCCTTCCCCCGCCTCCTGCCTGCCACACACGCAGGTTTTTATGAAGTTGCCAAATTCATAGTTCATTCCAAGTGCAAGACAGCAAGTAATATCCATTGTCGTGGATGACAGTGGAGTCTGTCTGCTCCATTATCCTATCATACATTGTGTCTTGGTTAGCACGCTGGATGAATGCCATTCATTAGGAGGTCTGCTTTATTTGCACCTGCTCAACTAGACTGCCTTAACAAGGTTTCTTTCTTGTTAAGACTGATTCTGGACATTATAATTATGAACAATTCAGTGAGGTTAATACAAACTGAGCTTTTTATTTTTTTATCATGCCTTCATTCAGCTCTCAGCTCAGTAAAGCATTTTTTAGGTTAGTGACATTGATTTGAATTTTAGGTGTTTATCGGACTCCAAAGCCAGGTGAGTCCTGGATGATTTCAGGGTTTTTCCTTCCCTTTTGTTTCTTTTAGACAATGCGGCCAATAACATGGCTTTTTTTCCAGTTTTTTTTCAGATGTCACCATTCCATAGCATCAGCTCTCTGACCATTTCCTAATATTTTAAGTACATTTGAACATGCTCTGTATGAAATGGTTTGGTATTTGGGTTCCCTACCGGATTGTCTTTCATAGGCTAAGCCCCTTTACTGAGGCAGAATAAGTATATCCAGACCAGTGGATAAGTATAGCAATGCATGGGATGACCTGGTGTCCAAAAAGGCAGGATAAGCATATCCAGAGCAGTGGTGGCCCACTTTTTTTGGCAGACTTGCTACAGGTTAAGTCCTTACCCTCCCCTAATGCCACTCTGGTCCCTCTCCCCTCCAGATCTATAGCTGATAGGGCCTGTGCCCTAGGGTGCCAGAAAGGCTCTGGCTCCATTTCACCCAGAGCCTCTATTCTGGTGTCTCCCTTTACTGAGTGCTCAGCGCTTGCCTGCCATATTGCCCATGTCTTTTGTGGTACACGGTTGGCATCTCTGATCTAGACTATCCTTGACAAATGATGGTCTAACCAGTTCCTTAAACACCTCTCTCTACCTGTGATTCCATAGCCTCCCTAGGCAGCCTGTTCCAGTGCTTTACTTTGGAGATTAGGTAAAGATTTCTAGCTGTAAGCTAAATCTTTTTCCTTGGGATTCAGTTGGTTTCTTCTTGTTCCACATGCAGTGGGCCCGGGGAAACCACTGATCACCTTTAATCAATTTTAGAACAACATTGTATTCAGAGGACTCTCACCGTGCCCCAATTTCATTGTCTCATTTCCAGATGAAGCAACCCAAACTCTTTCAGCCTTCTCTTATACGAATTCTTCTTGTTCTCCTCTGGGCTTGTTTTTTTTTTACAATGTGATGTGCAAAAATAGACAGAGTCCTCCAGCTGAGGCCTTGCCAATGCTAGGTAAAGCAGAATTGGGTGGTAATTACCTCCCATGTTTTGTGTTTGACATGGCTGTTAATACACCACAGAATAGGATATATGTGTGTGTGTGTGTATTTTAACATTTCATTCTTCAGAGTGAGTTCATAATCCACTACAACCCACCCACAACAGATCCTTTCATGTAAGGCTGCTCCCTTGCCAGTTATTGCCCATTTTGCATTGGTGCATTCAGTTTCTTCTTCTGAATCACAGTCATTTTGCACTTTCCTTCACTGAAGTTCATCTTGTTGACTTTGGATCACTGAGCCAATTTATCAAGGTCGGTTTTGAATTCTGATTCTGTTCTTGAAAATACTTGCAACCTCTCCCAGGCTAGAATCACCACACTATGTATAAATAAACTTTCTACTCCATTGTCCGAGTATCCATGGACAATTTGGAAGAGAACAGGGAACAGAACATACTCCTGCAGGACTGAAATGTTCTCTCATTCTGACAGAAAAAATTGTTCATGGTTAAACTTTTTATTAAAAATGAAGCAAAGGAAGCCCTGAGTATCTCCGGGATTTTATATTGCTCTTAGGATTGCTTTTCTTCCTGCCCCACCCCTTCTCCCATCCCTCCTACTTGACATTTTCTAAACCTGTGCTTTAGAACAAGCTTTCTTCCAACTAAGCATGCCTCGATGAAACCCACTTCAAGTACCATCAGTACTGGTTTAGTGTTAGCTCTAATGTTAGTCAAGCATACTCTTGAAGGACTGCCTCCACTGGATGCAAATTCTCTACGATCAAGGCTACTGACTCATGTGTAATGCAGAGCTTGTTGGAGCTCGTGGCTCCCTGTGTAGAGTTTTTCTGAAGAACACACTGCAGTTCATGAAGGATGTATTGCTGCCAAATGGTCACCACCTGTGAGGTAGGCTTGGTGCCTTTAAATCCCATGGCAGTCAATGAGAACTTGAAGGCACCCAACCCATCTTGAAAATGATCATTGGGTTGCAGCACTAAGCCCACCTCGATGAATATGATCTTGTCATACAGGTGCTGTTAAGTGCAGTTACTGTGCTGTATACAAGGTATACTGCACACATGACATAAAGCAGTGTTTCTCAACCCCGTTAGACTCAAATCACACTTCAGAAAATGCTGGGTCTTAGCTTTTGCTTTGGAAAACTTTCACCATCCATATTCACTATGTAAAACTTTCACTTTCCATATTATTTATGGAAAAAATAATAGAGCAATTACTTTGCTTTAAAGAATGCAGAAAGACCACAACAGGTCAAAATGTTTGTGACACTCTGGATTCATAATAGAAGTCTCTGGATTTATCTTGCGACTCACGTGTCGGTGTTTTGCACGCCTCACAGTGGTAATATTAAGCAGCTCAAACACCTTTAAAAGGATCTTATGGCACCCCAGAGTGCTTACAGCATCCTGATTGAGGATCACTGAAATAAAGAAACCAGAGATATTGGTGAAATGTTGTATAGTGCTTTTTTTCCTTTCAAGAACTGTCATTAGTACATTTATTTCATATAGGTCTTCGAGCTGACAATCTGTTTGGCTTTTAAGAAAGCAGTTGGCAAACTAGAGGAGAATGCTGATTTTTCTGGGTATGCTGAAGCTAACACTTTCCGTTCACTCAAAAAATGGCATATTTTAGTGAATTAAAATTTCCGTCGCTTTGTGACAAAGCACTACACAGTAGCTCAACATATGCTCAAATGGGTGGTGAACCCATGGAAATCATTTGCATGAAAGCATATCCAGGGAATTGTTTATTCAAATATGGTTTCTGCTGGTTTGAATGAGTTTTGGTTCTGATCTTTGCTGCTATTTAAGCTGTTAGGGTTTTGCCATTGACTTCACTAGCAGGGGAACAGAATTGGAGCAATTTAGGCTGGATGATGCTATCGTGTTCTCCATTTCTGTCCCTATCATGTGGGCTACTGTGAGATTTATACCCCTTTCATTTTCACCTTGGATTTCTGTGCTGTTCCTTTGCAATTCTTAGAGAGGAACAAATACTCCCTGCTGTATCTTGATTGTATATGCATATTTCATCAAAGATGCCTTCACAATCCTCAATAGCATAATGACTTGGTCAGAGGCCACAAATAAAGGCCAATATTTCTTGAGACATGTTTAATTTTTCTTTTTTGATTACTTTTTTACAGGGTTTTTTTTTTTGCTTACTGCAGGGAAGATAGTGTAGTGTGCACAAGCTTTTGTCTCTCTTGTTATCTGTATACTTATTGACATGCTTGTCTTATGTTCAGGCTCAAGGACATTTTCTCACAGTGTTTGAATGCCTTTGTGGTTGCTGATCATTCGGCATTTTGCTATTCCATTTCTGGCAGGGTTTCAATCTATGTTTTTTGCAAGGATAAGGGATGTTGCCATGAAGTTAAATAAAAAGAAATATGAGTTCATTAATTGTTCAGATTTGGCTTTGTGGACTTCAATTTAATATTAAGATGCAGAATGTGTCACCTGGATTACTGCAGAGCAGCTGAATTGAAACAATGCAAACAAATAGTAGTGTTGGTTTGTTAGCAATGGTACCCAATTATTTTTCTCATTCTTACTTTGTGGCACCTTTATATTTCTTATAGAGGAACTTAATAAAAAGATCATGGAAAGATAAGGAAAGGACCACTGAGGTCATCTATTCTGTTCTAGGGTGGCTTTCTATAATATATATAAAATGCAATCCAGTCATGCCTTTTAATTGTCTCTAACTCAGGCTCAGGGCAGGCTTATCCTTGTCTGAACCATTTCATCATATGTTTGTCTTCATCTTAGCTCTCCTAATATCTTATAGGGTTGTTGGTTGTAGCCATGTTGGTCTAAGGACACAGGCAGACAGGGTTCTTTGTGTAGATGTGATATCTTTTAATTAGACCAACTAAATAGTTGGAAAAATTGTTCTTTGCAAGCTTTTTTGTGGGTGCACACTGCTCACAAGACAAACACTCTCTCTAATCTCTCAGTTCTAAACCTCAAAGGGAATCTACAAGACACCTTTAGTGGACAAGCCTATGAACTTCACTTTATAAATCTACTAGATATAAAAATCATGGACTAAATATAAACTTTGGATTTATGGCACACTATAACCTGCCTGCCATCTGATAAATCCAGGTAACCCGTCTGCATTTTATTACCTACATTTTTTTATCACCGATTTAACATTCTCTCTTTCCAAAACCCACATACCTGTCTCACCCCTGTTCTCTTCCATGGCTTCTGAACCTCTCTGCCACACATTTGCATTTATACAAAACTGCATTTTGCATATTGGCTTCTGTTGGACCCAGGAGAGCACACGAACATCAACAGACTCTCCCTATGCCTGACAAAGGGTGTTTGGACCCAAAAGCTTACAAAGAACAATGTTCTAACTATTTAGTTGGTCTAATAAAATATATCATATCTACCCAAAGAGCTTTGTCTGCCTAATATCTTACAGTCATCCTTCCCCGAATGCAGTTCCTGTTGTTTTAAGTTACTAAGCTGCCCAGAAAGAACTATGATTAATTTAGGTGGTAGCGATGGCTTCCATTATGGTGGTACCTGAGCCCCTGCTTCAGCCATAATCTCATCTCAGACATCAAGACAAAAAAAAAAAAAGTCACCTCTGTAACGTATGCCTCAATGTGTGCAGCCTCAAAATGTATGATCTTGTGATTGTGCTATTGATATTTTACAAGCTGTTGATTTTAATTGCCAGTTTCTTGGGGCATGGCAGGTTTTCTCAAGGTTGAAAAGTAGGAAACAAAGTTATTTTTCGTTTCCCTTTTTAAATGGAGTGGGGGAAAGGGACTGGGTGGAACTAAGGCATTTTCCACTAGCTATAGTTGCTGAGGATGAGATGGAGAAATTGTGATGACTTTTGATTGACTTGCTTCTTTTCTGATGAAAATGTGAAATGCCTAAATTATTTTTAATCAGAAGTTCAAAATATGAGTTCTTCTTTGTTTGCTAATCTAGATTTTTCCCTCTTCCTGAATGAAGTTTGGGTTGGGTTGGTAGCCATAAGTGCATTACTTCATAGTGCTCCGATTTTAAGTTTGGTTTTGCTGTTTCCTGCTCCTGTTTGGAACCTCTCTAGTTTCTTTCTGTATTATGGGTCTTTCCAAAGCATGAGATTGAGAATAATAACACCTGTGTTCTCTTCCTAGCTCTGCTACTGATCGGTGTGACTGTAGGCAAGTCATTGCTCTGTGCTATGGGAAGACATCTGCAGGGGTTTGATACTATTTCCATGGAAGTCAATGGTAATGCTTCCAGTGGAGCAGAAGCTGAGAGTAAAACAGTGGTGTATGAGAAAACAACCTACCACAGCAAGGCACTATACTTAGAGTGTTTTGAGACCCTGACTGGGAAGCCATTACGAAGTAGAAGTACCATGTATTACCTTCACTGTGAAATTATGGACTTGGAAATATGGATACAGCAATATAGCACTTCTTTTTTTTCTTAAGCTTGTGATGTGGGGGAAGGAGAAAAATATTTAAGTTTCTTTCAGCAACACAAGCTGAATGAATGATAATTGTGCTTTGCTGTTTTAAATGTAACTGCTGAAGTCTCATAGTTGTGCACATTGACTAAAACTACTGATTACTTAAATGAAGTAAAATGTAAATTGCTTTGCACAAAAATTAAATGCAAAGCTAGAATATAACCAAGGCCAAAAGGTTGATAGAAGCATGTATTGCAATTTCACAATACAAATAATGACACACGAGCCATAATATCCTGTTCTTTTAAAGGTCGTGGAGAAGTTTGGTTTTTATGATAATATGCCTCTGTTTTCCATGAAGCCAATGCATAGCTTCACATCTTTCTGGCTCTCATGATGGCAGTAGAGCACTATGGCCAGGAAAAATCAGGCTCATAGGGAAACGGGACATATTCCAAGTAGCTATCAAGTGAGCAAACAAGGGCAGTTTGCAAGCACTTCAGTGGGATCAAGGGGAGGAAGAGGAACCAGGCACCACATCCTGCTCCAGGAAGGTAGGTGAGCCAGGGAGAGCCAGTGATGCCCGTGAGCTTGGCTTTCTGAGTGCTTGTTCGGTGGGCTACGTGTTTGGGTGTGCGCTCTGAGCACCTGGGAGTGCTGCTGGCTGGGTGATGGCTGCGTGATTGCTGCCTACCTCTGACAAACCCTAACAAAGGGCTGGAGCCAGTCCAGGCCCAGGACAGTATAAAAAGAGACTCCCCAATTGAACAGGGGCAGCAAACAGAGCAGTTTACAAGCAGGACACAAGTCAGTTTGCCACCTCCCCTCTTTGAAAGGGAGCCTTTAAAGTAAGTGTTTTCTTTAATTAAGTACAACTAACCAACAGATATTTGGTGTAATGTAAGTACTTAGATCTCACCAGTGAATCCGATGCTTAAGCTTCTTGTTTAACTAGAGGCCAGAGGAAGGGGGAATTTGCTAGGGGGTTTACCTGGAAACTCTGGGCCTTGTTACACCTTATATTGCGCAGATTAGTGCTAGATTGGCTTAGTGCTATCTTGGAGTTTGGAGCAGTGACACCTTAAAGCTAAAAAGCTTCTTTGACCAGGGGCAGATTAAATACATGGGCCAGTGGGGCCAGGCCCCCTAGGACAAATCTCTAACGCTACTATGCGCATGTATGTGGGTACATGCATGTGCATATGCTCAAGCGCATGTCTGTATGGGCCTCAGGCTTCAATCACCGTGCTAGGCTGCAGGAGGAATAACCCAACCTGGACTTTTCTGAATGTTATGGTCAGTGTGGGGGTGTAAAGGCTGCTTTCTACCATGGGGGTGAGGCAGGAGTGGTGGCAATAGTGTGAGCTCAGAGGAGGAGGAGGAAAGAGTAAATCCATGGGGAAACAGGTGAGTTTGGACAGCTGAGGAGAGCTCTCAGCTCCACTCTCATGCCCCTGCCCTTTTCTGCCCCTCTCCCAGCCCAGGTGTGCTTGCTGCTGCTGAAGGTGCCCGGGCAGTATCCTCTGGCTCCTGGTGGATGTTTCCTGATCACACGCCCTGGTTCTCATGTGGGAATTCAATCACCCTGACATCTTCTGGGAGAGTAATACGGAAGTACACAGGCAATCCAGGAAGTTTTTGGAGAGTGTTGGGGACAGCTTCCTGGTGTAAGTGTAGGAAAAGCCAACTAGAGGCCATGCTCTTCTTGACCTGATGCTTACAAACAAAATTGGTGGGGAACATATAAGTGGATTGCAACTTGGGTAACAGGGACCCTTTGATGATAGAGTTCAGGATCCTGAAGAAAAGAAGGAAGAAGAGCAGCAGAGTATGGACCCTAGGCTTTGGAAAAGCATACTTTGACTCCCTCAGGGAGTTGATGTGCAGGATCCCTTGGGAGGCCAGCTTGAGTGGGAAAGGAGTCCAGGGGAGCTGGTTGTATTTTAAAGAAACCTTACTGACGGTACAGAAAAAAACCATCCTTATGCACAGAAAAACTAGAAGACCAGCTTGGTTTAGCAGGGGACTCTTCAGTGAGCTATAACACAATAAGGAAGCTTACAAGTAGAAGCTTGGGCAAACAACTTGGGGGGAGTATAAGAGTATTGATCGGGCATGCAGGGATGAAGTCAGGAAGGCCAAAGTGCAATTGGATTGGCAGCTAGGAAGGAGGATGTAGGGTAATGAGTAGAGTTTCTACAAGTATGTCATGAACAAGAGGAAGATCAGGGAAAGTGTGGGTCCCTTACTGAATGGGGAGGACAACCTAGCGACAGATGATGCAGAAAAGGCTGAAGTGCTCAATGCCTTTTTCACCTCAGTTTTCATGGGCAAGGTCAACTCCCAGGCACTGCACCTCATAACATAGTTTGGGAAGAGGTGAACAGCCAACTGTGGTGAAAGAAAATGTTAGTGACTATTTAGAAAAGCTGCGCATGTACAAGTCCATGGGGCTGGCTGTGATACACGCAAGGGTGCTTAGGGATTTGGCCGATGTGATTGCAGCACCACTGGCCACTATCTTTGAAAACTCATGGCTACTGGAAGTGGTCCTGGACAATTAGACAAGGGCAAATAGAGTGTCCATCTTTAAAGAATTGGAAGGAGGAGGGTCTTGGGAACTACAGACTGGTCACCCCCCACCCCTCAGTCCCTGGAAAAATCATGGAGCCGGTCCTCAAGGAATCCATTTGTAAGCATTGAGAGGGGAAGGTGGTGATTAGGAACAGTCAGCATGGGTTCACCAAGGGCACGTCATGCCTGACCAACCTGATTGCATCCTATGATGAAATGATTGGCTCTGTGGATGCAGAAAGAGCAGTGGACACAATAAATTTTGATTTTTGATACTGTCTCCCACAATGTTCTTGCAAGCAAGATAAGGAAGTACGAGTTGGATGAATGGTGGATAAAAAAATGGCTGGATCATCAGGCTCAAAGGGCAGTAATCAATGGCTTGATGTTTAGTTGGAAGCCAGACTTGAATGCCCCAGGGGTTAGTCCTTGGGACCAGTTCTGTTCATTAGCTTCATCAGCGTCTTGGTGTCATCCGCAAATTTGCTGAGGGTGTAATCCATCCCAGCTTCCAAGCTGCAAGGAGTAATAGATACACTGGAGGGTAGGCTAGGATTCAGAGAGACCTAGACAAATTGCAGGATTGGATCAAAAGAAATCTCATGAGGTTCAATAAGGAGAAGTGCCAAGTCCTGCACTTAGGACAGAACAACTCCATGCATCGTTACAGGCTTGAGGCTGACACTGTAACCCACAGAAAAGGACCTGGAGGTTAGTGTCAGCCCCAAGCCTGTACCAATGCATGGAGTTGTTCTGAATAGGAGTTGAATATGAGCCAACAGTGTACCCTTGTTGTGAAGAAGACTAACTGCACATAACTTACAAGAGGCTGAGGGAACTGGGCTTAGTTATTCTGGAGAAGAGAAGATTAAGAAGGGATTTAATTGCAGCCTTCAACTACCTGAAGTGGGGTTCAAAAAAGGGTGGAGCTGGGCTGTTCTCAGTGGCGGCAGATAACAGAACAAGGAGCAATGGGCTCAGGTTGCAGCAAGGGAGGTTTAGGTCAGATATTAGGAAAAGCTCTCTCACTAAGAGGGTAGTAAGGTACTGCAACAGGTTACCGATCCAGAGGGGTTATGGACTCTCCATCCTTGGAGGTTTTTAAGACCTGGTTAAACAAAGCCTTGAAGGGCTGATGTACCTGGGGCTTGGACTAGATGCGACTTCCTGAGGACCCTTCCAACCCTCATTTTCTATATGTGGTATTTAAAATGGCACCATGTTGGCGACATAAATTTCATCTTATCGTCTTCCTGAAGTAGAAAACGCTTGAGCTAGCAATACAGTTTGGGGACCTAGTGTGAAATCTTGGCCCTATTGAAACCCATGGGAGTTTGGCATTAGCCTCAAAGGAAACAGGATTTTAGTTTTTAATTTCATAATTTATTGCATAATCAATATTCCAGCCACATTGATGTGATCACATTGTCTTCCACTGGCTGCTTTTGGAGGGAGCATCTTTTGAACTCCAGTGATAGAAGTCTGTGGCTTTGATGCAGAATGTCTTAGATTTTAATACCCACTGTGACTTGGATGTGCATTAAGACCTTGTATCGGAGCTGGGGCTTTAATAGTCCTAACATGAATCTGTATGATACACTGACCCAAAGACAGTGACTATGACCTTCTTCTATCTCTAGTGTCTACACTGTGGTACGTGCAGTGTCTATGTAGTCTATGGCCAAAAGTAGTTCCCCTGCACTTCTGATGACAGAGGCTGTCACTGAATGCTTTGGATACAACCCTACTGAAGGCCTGTGGTTTGTAACTTCCCGTTACCATGGTGCCCTGCTAATTACTGTTTTATATATATATATATATATATATATATATATATATTTGGATTGCAACAGTAATTAGCAGAGCCTTTTATATACATATCAAATCAACTGGCCATTAATGTATTTTCTAATGAGACTCGCACATTTATTTTAATGAGGAAAGGGACTTAGCATAACATTTCTGGGAAAATAAGTGATGTTTGGCTAAGGAAGGTGAGATATAAAACATGGGCCATATGTGATGCGCCAGAGCTTCACTCAGACTAACCCAAGCCAACAGGGTGTGAATTTGATTGTTTTCACATACTTGTCACAGTTTTGCATTTTTAAAGGCTATGTGAATTGATCAAACTACAAAACTACATAGCTCATATTAGCTGTTTATTAAGGGCCAGTGAAAAAGAGTAGTGCTTTACAAGATGCCCCATGTATGGTATGGGAGCTATCTTGCCTTTTACCCCTAGTCACATTATTTAGAATAGGATTATGAGGGCCATTCATTAACCTCGTATCAGAGGTGGTGATGTTTGTGCAGTGTTCTTAATTATTTAATCTCTCTCTACCATTACTGACCATTTTTCATTGCATTACACTACAAATAGCAGGGGCAGGCTTACTACAGCGCAGGGCTTGCTCTCCCCAGGGTCAGTCCTTGGAGGTTAGCCATTAGGAAGAGTGCCGCGTGCCGAGCAGAAGTGGGTAAAGCACAAAATGCCATGGGACAAAATGCAACCACCACCTGGTGGAAATGCTTTTCAGCAATATCCGGACACACCTTGTTAGCATCACTAAATTTGTCCTGTGGTATTACAGGTCTGATCTACAATGTGCTTATAGCCAGACTGAGGCAGGAACCAGTGGCATGAAGAGATGAAGAAGTGCAAGTTGTGGGTTTTTTATACTGCCCAAAGTGGGAATTATTTATTTTTCAGTCAATTCTTCAACTCTTTAATAGAGTGACGCTCAACCTTTCGGGCTTGCAGGCTGGAGGAGAGGTACAGGGCCAGTACATGGACTGGACAGGAGCCTGCCTGCCAGGATCAGGCCCCAGAGGCCCCACACTGCCTCTGCCTGCTGGGATCAGGGTGCCTCCACTCACGCGTGCCAGGATCAGGCCCGGGGCTCGGTTCCACCCTGCTCACTCCGTCTAGCATGCAGGGCACAGTCACATGGGGCTCCCAGTGGACCCATGGGAAGCCCAGTGGGCCAGATGACAGGGCGCCAGGGGTTGAATCGGAGCACCTCTGCCTCTTCCCAGTTTCGTTTCACTGAGCCAGCGCAAGACAGCATAAATAGTTCCTTGGTAGAAGTCATACTGGCTAGAAGGAAATTTGCTACAACCTTAGTGGCATCCTGGGCCATATGGCTCTGTATACACATAGGTATTGTGGTCATAGTTTCTATGGCTTGCAAAAACCTGTATCAGAAAGGAATAATAAAAACTCTCCATCTACCCTAATGGCCAGTCTGAGAGGTTATTTTTTCCAAGGCTGGAATGCGGTTAAGTGCAAACTTAGCCGGGGCATCTCTCAGTCCCCCAAATCAATACCAGAACCAACTTCCAAAGCCAGTAGCACCTTCTAGGTAATTTAGCTTGCTGTCTTGCCTTCTCTATTGATTAAAAACCATAATCTTTTCCTCTGAGACACCTAATGGATGATCCCCTGAAATACATGCCTAAATTATTATCTGTCTCAGAGGCTCCTCTACATGGTGACTCATCATTCACTGTCATTATACTGCACTGGTTCTAATTTTGAGACCCTCATTAGACTTGAAATATCAAATATAGTATATGCCACCAACAGACGGTCCACTTGATTTGCGGCAGTAATTCGACAGTGTCAAGGGAAAACAGTTGCAGGGACAAATAAGAATCCCAGGTTGCAGGAGCATAAATCTAGAGTAACTCCACTCATTTCAGCAGAGAGCAAAGTCAGAGCAAAATCTGGATCAAAGGTTTTGTTTCACAAGCTTGTTCCAAAAGGAGGAATAAATGTTTGCAAAGTGTCTGCAGTGTCTGAAAAAATACTGAGAAAATCAGAAAGCCACGAATGACGCTGTTGTGCTCCAACTTTCTGCAGCATCTTCGGGAAAAAGGTGCAGAGAAGCACGTTAATTACTGCTTTAAAAGGCAACGGTTTCCTTTTTTTGTCATTGCTGTGGATGAGAAAGGTGGATTTGGGATTACAGTAACTCTTAGAGCATGAATTATTGGCTCCTATACAGAATAGCAGAGAAGAAAAAAAGGTGAAAAATGGTGACAAGAATGATAAGGTGATTCCTGGCTCCTAGGGCGAGTGAAACTCAGCTAGTCAGATGCTTTCTTCCAAAATTCTTTATATTGGATTTCTTTCAAGAGATACAAACATAGCAGATTAAAATTAGAAAAACATCCCTTGCAACGAACAAAGGAAGAACTAGATAAAAAATGAGACTCCAGAAGTAAAACCGGCATTGGAATATCTCGAATGTTGTCCATATTAGACTATTGTTCCTTACATATCATTTCCTTCATTGGGGGCCAGTGTCTGTTTCATGGATCTTGTTGAAATGTTTTATCAACATTGTTCTTTTGCAGGAAATGGGGTTTTCGAGTCAGCCAAATATCTACTGGCAGTGCTTGTTGAACAATTTGATGTTCTGTTGAAAAGCCAGACCCACTTTTCAAGTGAATGTATTTCCTCATTATCCAAAACATGAGGTTCGGGTTTTTCAATGAAAAGGCTAACATTTTCTGAAACAGGAAAAGAGATTAGCAGCAGCAAGCACAAAACAACATTTTTCCCAGTCTCCTACTTAAAACCGCATGTAACAATTTTCTGTTGCTTTCACTAGCCCTTGGGCTACTTCCTGATGTGTGTTTGTGTACTCTTTGAGTTAATCGTGGTCACTGAGTCGTTGATCCTTGGCATTCAAAACTCAGTGCGTTTGGTCACATAGGCTGTGTCCAGATGAATGCAGTTGTTTTTCTCCCTGGGGACAAGCAGCAGTGCCAGTGCTACTTGTCCCCAGGAACGCCCATGCCAGGCACGCTCTAGCATGTGGCAGGTTATCCCGGGTGGGGTAGGGGAGGCTGGGGCCAGTAACTGTGCTGGACCCCCCGCAGCATTACCTAGGGCCCTGGAGACGTCCTGGGCCCACAGCCACAGAAGCATGGCTCTCCAGTTGTGCACAGCTCATGCTACACCATGTGAGCCATCCTGCTTTTTTTTTGGCATGGGTTTTTTTGACCCCAGGATATCCTGAGGTCAAGAAAGCCCACCACGCTGCAAGGCAGCAGTGCGGGGAACACCTGCATGTGTGATGTGTGGTGCTGCAGATGGGTCTGTGGTGCCACATAATGCACACCCATGCTCATCTAGATGCAGCCATAGTGTCCTTTCTAATTCCTGCTTTGAAAAGCATCGCTCTTTGTTCAGGACAAGGCCTGAAGAAGCCCCTGAGTCTGTGAACAGCTTGAGCAGAATTTGTGGAGTAGTAGCTCAATAAAAGGTAGACATTTAAGGTGGGAGAGCAAATGAATAGGGTTAAGGAAAAAATTAAAATGGTCCTTATTGTGCTGCTTCATATAGAAAGTAAAGCCTTTGTTCTCCAGCTGTCAGTCAATTAAAAATATTTTAGGAGAGGGCATTTTGTTTTGCATGAGTGAGACCGTATTTTGGAGAGGAAGGAAGAGAGCAGGAACCTGATTGTCACTAAGGTGTTTGCTTTTGTGCTTTTTTTGCTGGAAATTTTGCAACAGTTGCTAGCAATTGCTGCTCCTGAAAAGACATGTGAGCTCATGGCAGAGCCTCACCATGCTCACGTTAGTCTTGATCTCTCCCCGCAGGCCTGATCCAGAACCCGCTGAAGTCTGTAGCGGGGCAGCCGATGACTTCAGCCACTTTTAGGTCAACCCTCATGGTCCTTGTTATTAAACAGGTTTAAAAGTCAGGAAGTTGGCATGGAGATTGTTTTCTCTGTGTACCCCTGTCTTCTGCACGTGAATCGTCAGAAAGTTTTTGACAAGGTCTCTTGCCAAAAGCTCTTAATAAAAGGACGTGACATGGGATGCGAGGAGGGTTCTTTTGTGGGTCGAAAGCTGATTATAAAACAGGAAACAAATAGTAAGGTTAAATAGTCACTTTTCAGGATGAAGAAAAGTCAATAGCTGGTTCCCCGGGAGAACTGTGCTGGGCTTAGTTTTACTCAATATTTTCAGAAATGACCTGGAAAAGGGAGTGCATGTGAAATACCAGTTTGCAAACGATACCAAATTATTCCAGGTAGTCAAATCCCAATCCGATGCTGAAAAGCTGCAGAAAGATACCACAAAACTAAGTGAATGAGCACTAAAATGGAGGATGAGCTTCAGCACTGGGAAGTGCAAAGCAATGCCTGTCAGGGGGAAAAAAAGGCTTCAACTATACATATACAACACTGGACTTTGAATGGGCCATTACTACATAAAGGGAAGGTAGGAGTCCTTAAGACTAGTTCTCTAAAAATATTGCCTCGATGTGCAGCCGTAACCAAAACGGCCATTAAAATGTTGGGTGTCCATTAAGATTGGAGCTGAAAACATCATCATGCTGCTATATCCAATCCATGGTGCACTGCACGCGTATCTTGGCTTCTCTGTGCAGTTCTGGTCTCCCAATCCAGAACGGATGCGGTGGAATTAGAAAGGTACGGAGAAGGGCAGGGGTATGGGACAGCTGCTCTACCACGAGAGACAAAAAAAACTCTTCAGTTTGGAAAGAAGACTGAGGGATACAGGTAAGTCTATAATACCCTGAAGGGACTGGATAAAATGAATTAAGAAGTGTTGCTCTCAGAGCCCTGGAATACAAGACCTAGAGGACCCCAATGAATTTAACAGGAGGCTGGTTTAAAAGAAATAATAGGAAGTAATTTTTTTTTTTTTACACGGTGCTTTGTTAACATAGGGAACTCATTGCCGCAGGGGGTTGTTGAGGCAGAGAGTATACCCTGGTTCAAAAAAGGGATTAGACAAATTTGTGGAGGACAGATCCATTAAATGGAAATGTCAGGGCTGTATCGTCTGATTTCTGACGATGGTGAATGGTGAATGACAGGGAGGGTGATGGGATGGATCACTCCAGCAGACACTCTGGGGGGAAGTTATGTGAACAGGTCACGTCTCGTGTCACTGCTGGAGACAGGATGCTGGGTTAGATGGACCACTGGTCATGGCACTTCTTAGGACCAAGCATAGTCCTCTCTTCAGTTCCCTCTAGTGGCTCCTGATGCTGGAACCAGTGCGGTCCCCTTTTACCATGGGCCTCTGGAGACAGGAGGATGCACGGTCTTCTCTGTGCAGCCAGCTGAGGCAGCCCGCATCCTCTACAGGGCATGATCTGGTCCTGTGCATCATTCAGTACAGCACATCTTCCTCGATAAAAGTCATTATGCTGCACTTTCCCCTGGTTGGCAGCGATGATTATTCTTCATATGTCACCACTTGGGAACTTCTGCTGGCTAATCATTCTCCTCTGCATGTTGCATGCAAAATCCTCCCTGCTGCAATCGGCATTATGCCTTATATGTTGTCCTATGTGAAACATCTGCTCAGTAGTCACCATGGCTCTCTGCATGCAGGCACGAACAGAATGCCTAGCTTAAAGACGATCATTCTTTACATGTTGTTATGACTGAAACATCTGTTCTGCAATTATTTTTAGATCTGTTAATTATCCTAAGGATGGAAAGAAATACTTTAAATAGTAAAGCATGCCTTAAATATGTGGCTGACCTTTGATACGGTATAATTTTCCCTGCTGCAAAGGCAGAGTTTATGCGAGGGTTACCAATCAGTCTAGTTCCTCGTAGAGAAACAGCGCTGAAGCTTTAAGTGCTGTTGTGCATGTGAAATATGCCTCGCTCTCCTTGCAACCTTCCTGCATAATGTGACTGTGTGATGTCTGGGGCAAGGACTGTCTTGCAACTGTGCAGCACTTAGTAAAATGGGGCCCTGCTTTCTCTGGGAGTTTACTGGTCTTTCTTTTATATTACAGTTGTCTGTAATCATTTTAACCCCTATTTTCCCACATCAGCTGAAACAATGCCCTCTGTTAATTACACCATTTAAAATGTCTGCCGTGAATCTCCGAACGACAGGACACCTATTTGGCTTGGGGTGTCGTTGAACCTTGCAAATAGCAAACTGTGTTGAAAAGGTTGCCAAGGTTCAATAACTTCAGCACAATTGTGATCCCCAGAAAAGTGTGGGTGGTGCAAAGAGATGTGGATTGGCACTAAAGGAAATGTTCACATTGAAGTAAAATACTAGGTTTTGTAGAGCTCACATCTGTAGCTATAACAATCTACAGACTCTTCCATTTTGCTGAATAAGCCAATTAGGAAATTCAATACTGTTTTATTTTTATTTTTTTGCCCCTGAAGACGAATTCAGTGCTACAGAAAAAAAAAAGAAAAAAGAAAGCTCGTCTTAGGTTTTATTCAGTAAAAGCATCGTCCTGGTCCTATATGGCACAGACGTGGCAAGAGCACTGCCACCTGGTGGCCTAAGGAGCCATTTACTTGCCCATAAAGGAACAGGCTTGATTCTCCCCTAACATTTGATTGGCGTTATTGCCAGCATACATCTGTGTGAAAAGAGAATCAGAACAGCAAACTGAATACACCTGGGATTGATTTTAATCCGGGCTGCTGTGTACAAGCCACTCAGCTATAAATGAAAGCAGAAGTGGGCTCCAGTATGTGAAACTTTGAGATACAGGACATTGAATCATGCCTCTCTCAACATAAAGTTGCAGAGACACTTTCACCAATATTTTTTTTATTGCTAACGAACAGTTTCTAATACCAAGTTTCCCAGGATACGTTCCCAGGTTATGTTAATTCCAGGGTAACGGTAACATTTTGGGTGCCCATAAAAAGTGGTCATAACCTATATTGGTGCCAGTGTGCATGTTTAGAGACCTACCAGATGGCTGATGCTTTGATCCAATTTTAGAAAGGAAAAAAGGACAATGTAAACTATCTATAATAGCCAATAACAACATTTTAGGCATGTTACCGTGCAATCTGCTCATAAATTAGAGGAAAGGGGATGGATTGCCATGACGTAACATCCATGCTCTCTCTGTAAAACACTTCTGTGCATTGCAATTCTCTCTGAATCCCACCTGACTGCAGCAAGTTGCAGTCTGATCCCAGATGACAGGGTCCCAGTAAAGTGCAAACAGGCAGGTCCCTTCTTCACACTGAACCGTGGGGAGTTATCAAACTGCCAGATCCTGCTGTTAATAGGGGAGCTGTGCATTTGAGAAATTGGTTATGGATAACTGAGCACTTGAATGATAGGTTCCAGAGAGTGGTCGTTGTTTCCTGATATTACTAGAGAAAGACTCTTTTATCATTTGCTCCCTTGTACATCCCAAGTAAATCTACTGTCGAGTGGGTTGAATTACTCTGGATTAATAGCAGTGTAACTGGAAACAGAATTTGGACCCGCATATGCTCTGAACTCACTCTTAAAGTCCACAAAGTGACTCTGAATAGCCGGGACAGAAAGCTGTTTAGGAGATTTCTGATTCCAGCGGTCATATGAACTAGTGGACTGAAAATTAAGGGCAACATTAATAGAGCCTTGATGGACTTTAAAAGTCAAATGCACTTGCTTATCTTTACAAAGGTCATGGGATAGTCAATGCTAATATTGCATCCAGTTACTCTGGTGCAATTCTAGTGAAAGCAATAGAAAAGTTGAGATTTACCATCAATTAGTTATCAAAAACTTATTTGTGAGATATTGCAAATTGATGAGTTGATGATTATTAATTAGCCACCAGAATAACCCAGAACAGATTTTGGTTACTTTGCATTCAGATAGATGTGACCTGACTTCTAAATATATTAAACCCAGTTATAATAATTTTTGTTTCGTTGGTGCGTCTTTACAAACTCCTAACTAATTAACAATGAGAGCAGTGTTTGAAAAGATCTCACTGCTTCACACCCCGCAAGAGCTCAGAAATCACAGTATCTAGCCTAGCAGTCACACAAATCCGTTATTTGCTTTAGCAACTAAGGTAATTAGCAAATTAAAATATATAATATTATGCTACAGCAATTCTGACTAAAGAATAACTCACAATTGCATAGAAAAAGTGTCTTTAGAAACCTTAGGTTTTGGAATATTTCTCACAATGTGCCACCTTTGATGGAGATGTTTGTCTTTATGGCCTATATTGGGGCAGCTGCTATATTCCACCCCTGAGATCTTGGAACAAAGCAGGTTTTGATTTGGGCTCCCCCTCCCATACCGTGCTAAATTGAATTTCTTCTTCTCCTTGCAGCAGATTATAGCCCTGGTACCACCCACATAGCTGGAGGTATCAGTGGGTACATCTAACATGCAATTAATGTTTAATTTCTTTGCAGAGAAAATTCAGGCTCATTAAAACACTCTGGAGCACACATCCACACGTTCACCCCTGTCCGGATCAAATTGAGCCTGACAGGAGCAATGCAGCTCTGCACCTTCAGCAGCAGCCAAGGGGAGCGTCAGGCTCCTCCAGGGGCAGGGGGCATGAGGCCAGTCCCAATCCCAGGGATCAAGAACTCTTGATCAATCTGATCTATCTACACAAAGGGAATGGGATGCTGATGATAGTGGTTGTCCTGTTCTTTCTTAAATCAATGTTATTCAAGAATATCTCTGTCAAAATTGAATATACCAGCATAAGTGAAAGGTTAAGTCATGTCCAATGTGCCTCCATTGTGTTGTTCTCTCCAGAGGTATAGGATTCTGGTTACTGGAGATAGGACTGAAGGACCTTGGGGCTGACTTAGCCTACATTTTGGAAACGTGTGGATCCAAAGTCAGGATTAGTGGCTCAGACAATGCTACATACAAGCCAGACAGGATGAATCTAATCTCTAGTGAACTTTAGGTTATGACTCAAATCCAGGTCTAATTTGTGAAATATAAATATATATATGTATGTATTTTAAATGTCCCCAAGCAAACAATTGTTCTCCACTGAAATAATGGCTTGCCCTAGTGTAGGAGTGGATAGGTAATGAAAGTTTTGTTAGTGACTGCAGGGAAGACAATGCTGATCTCTGTTTATAATCTATTAACAAAATAATATGGGTCTGATTCCACAAAGAGGGTTGCGTGCAGTGAATCATTGCATCTATACAGACCCAATGTGACTTCAGCAGGGCTCTGCATAGGCTCTGAGGTTGTCTTTCATTAGCCTATCCATATTGATAGGACAGGCAGGATTGTAAAGGAGAGGAGAATTTCACCTAATGAACAGCCTTATCAGTTGCTGGTAGGTGTGTTTATGTTTGCTTCTCTATGCTTCAGACAAATGAGCTGGAAAGTAATACAACCAAGGTGTTGACATGAAAAGTAAGAAGTGTAAGTGCAAGTTATTTCAAAGAGAAGCACCGAACCATAATAATTCTCTTAACCACAGTCCATAACCTTTTTAATTGCACAGTGGAATGGGTAGTTTTGGTTGATTTGCAAATTATTCAAGGAAGAAATTATTAAAACTCTTGTAATTTGCCACTGGAAACCTCCTAAAGTATTTTGCAATGAGTCATGGGAGGGTTTACCAATAAGCAGGACAAACAAAGCCTTGTAGAAATCTGCCCAAAACTTGCTGACAGCCAAGAACACTTGAACTCCAGACACCACTTAACAGGAGCTGAGGTGTTTAAATACTTTTGTGGAGCTAGCCGCAAATTGCTGTTTCCATGACCACTGACGGGCTCATAAATTAAGGCACACCTGGCTCTCAAAATCTAATGGAGTTAGCCTGAAAAGCTTTGTGCATATGGGCCTTCGGTTCTGATCCACAGTTCACTTAAATCATGGGTCTTTCTAATGATTTCTGCGAAGCTTGGCTCTATTTTCAGCTCTGTACAATGGGTAACAACAGCTATTTAACTCTTCCATAAGGGAATGATGAGGCCTTGTGGAAGTTTGGAGTAAGGAATGTTATTAGGTGGGATTCCCACAATATTATTTATTGCTTTTTGTTGTCTGATCCAATAAATTGTTTTCAGAATTGTAAATGTCAGCATAAGATTTTGTCAAATATCAAACTCCATTGAAAAAAAGGGAAACAAAGTTATGCAAAATGTTTCTGATTTTTTTTTTTGACCAGCTCTGTTTAAATGCAACAAATTTCTGTAAGCAGAGTAAAGACAAGAGGAAGATCCCTTCTCCATTTACAAGAGGTAGCTTGGCTCTACCTCTTCTCAGCAGTATTCCTCAGTGGTGGCAGATGGCAGAACAAGGAGCAATGGGCTCAAGTTGTAGCAAGGGAAATTTAGGTTAGATATTAGGAAAAACTTTCTTGCTAGGATGGTAGTAAAGCACTGGAATGGGTTACCCAGAGAGGTGGTAGAAGCTCCAACCTTGGAGGTTTTTAAGACTTGACTAGACGACGTCTTGGCCGGGATGATGCAGTTGGGGCTGGTCCTGTTGGAGCAGGGGTTGGACTATCAGTGAAGTCCTGAAGTCCCTCCCAGCCCAAATTTACTACTTTAGTCTTGGGAAAGGATGTAGGATTTAATCATTTTCTACTTTATATATATAATACTATTGCTATAATATAGGTTTGGGAAAAATGTATCATGAGGTGGAAGAGAGGATTTCAGTGCTAACTCTTTCACTGGCTAGTTTAGCTTTCATTTACCATGGGTTAAGAGTGTGCAGACAGGTAATTGCTGAAGAGGTGTAAGGAAAACCCTGAAAAAATGTTGTGATATAAAGCCTACCCTCCTGTCCCGTACAGTATCTGCTTTGCATTTCCAAACAGGTATTCCCAGGCAAAATATTTTTTTTAAGACTTCTTCATCAGTTATATAATTCATTTCTATTGTACTTCATTTCTTACAACACACACCGTAGAGATATCAGCTCTGCTCATCATTAACTATTGCTGCAAATGAGTTTCCTGAAAAGAAAATGTCTTTTAAATATGACCATTTTAATTAAAATAAACTCAATAGGGAAATATCATGAAATGATTAAGTGTTGGGGAGTCATGATAAAGATGTCACACAATCCAGTAGGGAACAAAAGCTGATTGTTGAGTGAGTAAAGACTCTGCAGTGTGGATCT
>JAGPOW010001327.1:10174505-10257644 GCA_030014935.1 Caiman crocodilus | reverse complement strand
GCCGCCGCCGCCGCCGCAGAGCCCCCGAGGTAAGCGGGCAGGTGCGCGGGGCAGCGCCCGCCGGGCTGGGGGCTGCTGCCGGGCTGCCCGGGGCCCTGGGGAGGGAGCGAGGGTGCAAGGAGGAGCCCAGTTTTGCAAGCAGAGGTTTTGCACGGGGGGGGGGCTGCGCGTTGCGGCAAAACGTTGCGGTAGTGTGTGTGTGCGTGTGTGTCCGTGTCCCCATGCCTGGACTCTGCCCCCTGCACCCCTCCTCCCATATTTGTGTGTGTGTGTGTGTGTGCGCGCGCGCGTGTGTGCCCTGCCCCCCTGGCTGCCCATCTCATCCCCCTGCCCCCTCTCCCCTCTATCCGTCCTGCTGCCCAGCTCCAGACTGTGGGGGTGTCAGTGCCCCCGGCTTCCCCTCCCCTCGCCCCCGGCTCCGCACTGAAAGATGGCAGCTGGCTCTAGCCGAGGGCTCCTGCCAGCCACCTCCATTGTCAGTGCGGGGACCAACTCCCACCCAAAAAGTTGCTCTGAGGTGTTGGCCAGGTCGGGCCGGGGGGGTTGCGGGGCTGGCAGGGCCCAGCCGGGCAGGGGCGGGATGCTCCTGACCCAGGGGAGGGGGTATCTGGGCAGCCACATTCCTGCATCCCTTGCTCGCAGCCCGTCTTCAGGCTTCCCCGGGCAGCTCCTCGTGTGTCGCTCTCGTCCTTTTGCAGCTGAGCGCTTAAAATAGGTAAAATCAGCCCAGCAACACTGCCTGTGTGTTGCACAAATCCAGCCAGCTCCCTAGCTAGGGGACGGGGTGGAGATGCACATCGTGTTAAGGACACTGTTCAGTCTTGTTTTGTCTTCGCCCTCGTTCCTTTTTCTTTTTCTCTCTCGCACTCTGCCTCGCTTGTACCTTCATTGCGTCCGCTTGTGCGTTCAGCGTCCTTTAAATGCACGGTGTGATTAGCGTCCCTGTGTGGCGCGGCGCTTATACGGACGGCGACAGGACTAGGGAGATGCAGGAAAGCTGGAACCGACTTTGGTTATCCTACTTTGTTAGTGAGGCGTGTTTGTCATGTTGGAGAGAGAGGAGGGTATTTGCAGAGCCTCGCTTTTTGGCGTGTCTGCGTGAGCCTGCGTGGGTTTACATTCTGCATTTGAAAGGATAGCTGCCTCGTATTTCTGGTTGGGTCGTTAAAAAAAGCCTTTCCATGCTGCTTTCGGTTCAGCATTTCTAGCTTATCTTGAATGCTCGTCGGGGACGGCAGCTCAGCGGAGTACCGTTTTTAACCCAAACGACTTTCTGGAACAATGACAACTGAAAAAAAAAATATTTTCTCTTCTCTTTCCTTCTTTCTTTAGATTCTCTCTCTTTGTTCAGGAGCGTAAGGTTGCTTGCTGAGCACAAGAAGATGTTTCTGTGGCTCTTTCTGCTTTTGTCGTCCCCAGCTGCTTCTACAAATGCAGATGCCGACACCTCCGTGGAAATTTGCAACGTGTGCTCCTGCGTTTCGGTCGAGAACGTGCTGTATGTCAACTGCGAGAAGGTTGCAGTCTACAGACCAAATCAGCTCAAACCACCTTGGTCTAATTTTTACCACCTCAATTTTCAAAACAACCTGCTCATTATTCTGTATCCAAATACATTTCTTAATTTCACCCATGCGGTGTCCCTGCAACTGGGTAACAATAAATTACAGAACATCGAGGGAGGAGCCTTCCTGGGTCTCAGTGCACTAAAACAGTTGCACTTGAACAACAATGAATTAAAGATTCTCCGAGCTGACACTTTCCTTGGCATAGAGAACTTGGAGTATCTCCAAGCTGACTACAATTTAATCAAGTATATTGAACGGGGAGCCTTCAATAAGCTTCACAAGCTGAAAGTCCTCATCCTTAATGACAATCTGATTTCATTCCTTCCCGATAATATTTTTCGATTTGCTTCTTTAACCCATCTGGATATACGAGGAAATCGAATACAGAAGCTTCCCTACATTGGAGTTCTGGAGCACATTGGGCGAGTCGTCGAATTGCAGCTGGAAGATAACCCGTGGAATTGTACTTGTGATCTCTTGCCTTTGAAGGCATGGCTGGAGAACATGCCCTATAACATCTATATTGGGGAAGCTATCTGTGAAACTCCCAGTGATTTGTATGGAAGGCTTTTGAAAGAAACCCATAAGCAAGAGTTATGCTCCATGGGAACGGGGAGCGATTTTGATGTGCGCATTCTGCCTCCTTCCCAGCTGGAGCCTGGATACAGCACACCTAATGGCCACACGACACAAACATCAATGCACCGATTAGTCACCAAGCCCCCGAAAACTACAAATCCTTCCAAGATCTCGGGAATAGTAGCCGGCAAAGCGCTCTCCAACCGCAATCTGAGTCAGATCATCTCTTATCAGACCAAGGTTCCTCCGCTGACTCCTTGCCCCGTCCCGTGTGTTTGCAAAACACATCCTTCTGATTTGGGATTAAGTGTCAATTGCCAAGAAAGAAATATAGAAGCAATGTCTGAACTGGTACCAAAACCTTTAAATGCCAAGAAACTGCATGTCAATGGCAACTACATTAAGGACGTGGACACCTCAGATTTCGTTGACTTCGAAGGGCTGGATTTGCTACATTTAGGCAGCAATCGGATTTCAGTAATCAAAGGGGAGGTTTTCCGCAACCTTACAAATTTAAGGAGATTGTACCTTAATGGCAATCAAATAGAGCGGTTGAGTCCCGAAATATTTGCCGGCCTCCACAATTTGCAATATCTGTATTTGGAATACAATGTTATCAAAGAAATTTTAGCAGGCACCTTTGACTTAATGCCCAATTTGCAGTTACTCTATTTGAACAACAATCTTCTGAGAAGTCTGCCAGCGTACATTTTTGCTGGTGCTCCCCTTGCCAGACTGAATCTAAGGAACAATCATTTCATGTATTTACCTGTAAGTGGCGTTCTTGATCAGCTAAAATCTCTTACACAAATTGATCTGGAAGGTAATCCGTGGGACTGTACTTGTGATTTAGTCGCTTTAAAACTCTGGCTGGAAAAGCTCACGGAAGGAATTGTGGTGAAGGAATTAAAATGTGAAACGCCTGTTCAGTTTGCTAACATTGAACTTAAGTCGCTCAAAAACGAGATCTTGTGCCCTAAACTTTTAAACAAGCCATCTGCTCTGTTCACGAGTCCTGCTCCTGCCATCACTTTTACTACACCCCTGGCTCCAATTCGGAGCCCTCCCGGTGGCCCAGTTCCATTATCCATCCTGATCTTAAGCATATTAGTCGTGCTCATTCTAACGGTCTTCGTTGCTTTTTGCCTCCTCGTCTTTGTGCTTCGGCGCAACAAAAAACCAACCGTAAAGCACGAAGGCATTGGGAACCAAGAGTGCAGTTCCATGCAACTGCAGCTAAGAAAGCACGACCACAAGTCAAACAAAAAGGATGGACTATGTGCAGAGGCCTTCATTCCTCAAACCATTGAGCAGATGAGCAAAAGTCACACCTGTGGCTTGAAAGACTCGGAAACAGGCTTCACGTTTGGTGATCCCCAAGGGCAAAAAGTCATTCTGAGAAACCTGAATGACAAGGAAAAAGATTTGTTGCATGTGGATACCAGGAAAAGACTTAGCACAATTGATGAGCTGGACGAGTTGTTCCCTGGGAGGGATTCCAATGTGTTTATTCAGAATTTCCTTGAGAGTAAAAAAGAATACAACAGCATAGGAGTCAGTGGCTTTGAAATCCGCTACCCCGAGAAACAACAAGACAAAAAAACCAAGAAATCACTAATAGGTGGTAATCACAGTAAAATTGTAGTAGAGCAAAGAAAGAGTGAATACTTTGAACTAAAAGCTAAACTTCAAGGTTCACCTGACTACCTACAAGTCCTTGAAGAACAAACAGCTTTGAATAAAATATAGGTCATGCAATCTTATTTCCTACAGAGGACATTTATTTAATGATGAAAGTGCCTTTTGTTGACTTTTAACTTCCAAATACAATATCATATTGGTAGGCATAGAGGCAGGTGTATCCAAGGGTGTCTGATTAACTGTAGCTGCATCTGGTTTGTCAAGTAGAGGAGAAAGTCCTTAATAGATTTTCCTACATAAAGCTCGTGCCCTGTGGAATCCTGTAGGGATACTGCAAACTCTATTGCCAAAGGGATGCTTTATACACATATTACACTGAATTTAACCTCAAGAGGCATATATGTTTTGTACCTTAAATGCAAAACCTTCGTCTCCTTGTGATTTGTTAGAGCAAACACAAGAAAACTGGTACCAGAGTTTGTACCTCAGCTGGGTCCTTCATCTTGCACGTGGATTAAGGTGGTGGAACTGGAGCAATCCTTTGATTTGTGGTGTTGTAATGGCACTGTTTAAAGATTATCTGAAAAGTAAAAAGCATGCAAAGAGAGAACATTCGATAGTATGTGTAAATTGGTTACATTTATGGCCTGCATCTTGAAACCACTGGATTTATAATGTTAAATTGTGCAAATATTTGTTTAGAATATACCATGCATTACATACCTATGAAATAAATCTGACCACTTGAAGCATACCTGTCTATATATAAAATTAAAAAAAAAAGAAAGAAAAAAGTTCCAACTGACGTCAACAGCATTTGTGCGATTTGAAGAAAACATTTGACATTTATAAAGAATCTAATGTATGACTCAAATCCAATTAAGACTAGAGGTCCTTCTCAGTTACATGAAACACCTACAACCCCAAAAGGTTGTCCAAAATTTTCAAAGTGCTTACTGTGTGAGCGTAGCAGAAATTATTTTTGTAATATAATTCATATTTATGAAATACTTTGTATACTAAATAGGAAGATATGTACTCCTTATTATGTATTTAATATGCCTGACTTGTTTTCCTGATCACAGTGCATTAATCATTCAATATAAATTAAAACAGAACAATATACCAAACAGAAACTGGTGATGAAATGTATAGCGTTATCTGGAATTACGTGATCAGGTCTAATGATAATAATAAAAATCGTTCTGTACTATTCTTGTGAAATTAGCATATTATCTTATTTCAGATTTGTTACCAATGGTGCATTTTAAAATAGAGTCATTAGTTTTTTAGTATTGTGTCTCAGGCAATGATTTGCCATCAGTTGTCTTGCTTTTCAGGGTTCTACAGCTTAATCTAAATAGTTTTCACTACAAGTATTTACAGGCGTTCATGAGTAAGGGTAATACTTTATGTGTATATGCATCAATTTTCCATTCTTCTCTATCTGGCGGCTGTCAGTCAGATAAATCAGTCAGAACAGTAAACCATATGGCAGTCGTGTTTCTTAAAGCCACATTGTAAAATGAATATAGTGATCTTGGTTCAGTCCAGAGTATTTTGTAGTCTGTATCTATAAAGAGTAAAAAAAAAATTGCCTTTGTGGAAGTTGAATCCTGAATTGTTAAGAAGCAAACTGGTCAGGAGAATGGAAATAGACCTTTTTTATTTTACTGAGAGATGATAATTTAAGGTCCAAGTGGGCATATTTTGGTAAAGCATCATACAGAAAAAACAATGTTACTAGACTGAGCCAGAGTCCAGTGAAGTCCACAGGAATTTCTTCGTTGACTTCAGTGAGCTTTGGCTCAGGTCTGCCATCTAACTTGCCTCCATAACCTTTTTTCCCCTCCACCTGTTCTAATCAATGCATAAATCAATCAAGCTGTAATAGGAAATAAACATTAATGTTTTTCATGAATTTCAAGTGGCAGGTATTACAGCAAGGCCCAATATCACCACTGTGGTTGAGGCTGTGTCAGCATTTTCCATGGTAAACCTCTAATTTCAGCGCTTTATAACACTGCTGTAAAATTTTATTCTGGGATGGTATTTGGCATACAGCCTGGAGTCATTTTTTTTAAAGAAAGTTTTAAAACATTCAGTGCTGCTTTACTTAAAGAGAAAGCAAAAAAAAAAAAGGATGTCTTTCACATTCAGCATCATTTGTTTATGCTCCTGTGATTTGAAATAGGTTTCTTTACTATTTACTATACTTTCTTTACTATACTTTACTATTATTATTCCCCTTATTAGGAATTTGAGATTTTTTTTTTTTAAACAAGCAAGTGGCCAGGTTGTTTATCTTTGAAAAAGCTGCTACTATCCATGCACAATAACTCATTTCATCCAAAATGTCATAGGGATTTTCAGGATCTGGTTACTATGCAGTCCTGGTATGAAAGGTACCTAGCTGCCTGTTGACATGATACACTGTCTAGGGCTGTGAAGAAAGTGTTGTAGTTTATTGTGTCAAGAGCTTGTGGATTAAGGCATCTTAAAGATGCACTGACATGATAGAACATAATGGCTCCATCAGCCGTCTGAGGATAATGGGTCATTGTGACTCTGCCTCTGCTCGGTGCTACCCAGCTTTGCGAATGTGTCAAGGTTCACTGGGATTTGTCAAGGCACAAGGCTTTTACATACACTTCACTGCATCATGTTCTCTCTCAGACCCTTCAGCTGAAAGACGCGTCACAGCATTCGTTTATTAAATATATATTTTAATGCTTTTTAAATCACGATAAGGTCAGAACGTTGTGGGTGACTTTGGCCTGAGTTACATGAACAGTTGTGAAGGCTGAGTGCACCTTCAAACTGGGTTCAGGTTCCCCTCTTTTACAGGGGGTAACCCGTTCTCTGCACAAGGGAAGAAATGCTGTACCATCGTTATCTTTTAATTGTACTTTTAAACCCTGGGCTAGTAATGCATTTGAGCACATGCTTAACTCTAATCCCATGCAGTCATGGTAATCTTGAGCTTAACGTTTAGCCATTGCTGCTACTTAAGCGACTGAGGCCCCTGCTACATGTTATACCTATGTCTATGTCTGTATCTATAGCTATCTATCTAACTGTATCTAAATTTATCGTATGATTAACCAGCTAATTGTTTAATATCTAGCTAGCTAGCTGTAGATAGATCTATCTATCTATCTTTCTATCTAGGGCTAGATAGATAGATATTGCACAATTAGCTGGTTAATCATACAATATATTTAGACCAGACACATATACAAAGAAATGACCATGCCATAAACATGTCTGTCCAGCTATGAAAAGAGCCAGCCAGCTACAGAGTTAGTGCTTGAAAATATGTAACTACTGTATATCTGGTTTCTATCCAGCTTTAGTCTGAATATGGGACAGGGCCTAATTGAAGGGTTGTTTTGTCATGGACTTCAATGAGAGCAGGAGGAAAGGCATTGCCACGTATTATCTCACTAAAGCCCACGTGTAGAAACTTGCGCTGATGATCACTTTCCTCCTTGGAGTTGTCCCGTGGACTGCACGGGCCTCGGTCTGATGAGCGGAGGCTCACCAACATGAATGGAGCTGCATATTCTGGACCTTACCGTAGGGATCTCTCCTAGTGGGTTACATACGTGGTGCAGTACCACGGCACAATGATGCGATTGAAAGAATGTGGAAGTGGGCAAAACACTGTATTTCTTTGAAGCTGTTGGCTTGACACTGCCCGTAACGTTAGTTCATTTCCTGCAGTGTCACGGGACAGGGTATGTGTCCGGATAACAGCTGTAGTGAAATGTTCATTCAAATCAAATGCTGCTCTATCCTGGAAAGGCACTTATCCAGCGTTGCTAAACAGACCAGACCTGGCTGCATTATACTGGAGTTGAGGGGGTGGCTATGCTGTTAAAACGGCTGTAAAGACACAAATGCAGCAGAGCGGCAGTGCAGATGTTAACATGTGTTGTGTTCATTGTATTATAAACAAGTTTACATTTTTTTTATGGAGTCAATAAAGTGTAATGATTTCTTTGAAAGAAAGAAAAAAAACAAACCTTTGTGGTCAAAGTTTATCAAAAGGCAGCCATTATGATTCAGCAGCTCAAGACTATAAGTCAATTTGCATTTTATATTTAATTTTCCAGCCTGATAATAAATACATCTGAAAGACGGTATAAAAGATCTAATTTTTTGTTGTTGTTGAAAAAAGCCATAAGTACAGTATAAATTATAGAAGGCATGGCCTTGTGAATAACGTTAACAGATGTTTCAGAGTTAACAAAACACATCTACAAATTGATGGTGGTATATCTATAATATCTTTTGCATGATTTGTACATTGATATTGTATGAAATGAGCACAGTGGGATATTTTTTTTGTTGCATCCAAAGAATTGGGAAGGAAGTATAACAAGAATGTATTTATAATCACTCTATTTTGAAATAAAGTAAAGAAAAAAATGTATTGTTTTTACCCTGTTTTGATCATTACTATTTTTAGATTAGTTTATAATACAAAATAGATATCCAATCCAGTACAATGTAAAACACAGAGAAAAATTGTTTTAATGACATTTGTTTGCTTTCAAGATCAAAATATTAGACAATTTATTTAAACATTTGTATGGAAATATTAATAAAATTGTTTCGTACAATCATATTTCTGAAACTAGACTTTGTTAAATGCCTGTAAGCTCTTTAAGAACCTTTTCCAAAGAGAGACAAAAACTGAACCAAACCAAACGTTATTTTTGTATTCATAGTTTTTACAGTGAATACGTTTGAATATTTATTCATGGTTATCCCACTGTCCAATGTTTAGACAAAATCCGGCTTAGTTTACTGGCTCAAGTAGCTCACAGAGGTCAGTGGGATTGCTTGTATTGGTAACATGAGCAGAATTTAGCCTTTAGTCAGCTTCTGATATCTTCAACACTGAGTGCTTAAAGAAACAGCCACGCCAAGCTGTTTTGATCCCCATCCCTTCTCATTAATCAGTTTGCTTAAAAAATAAAATCGGAGAGGGAGAACCAATTCATCTTTGACTTCCTCCAAGCATCCATTTATATTCCTTTTCAAAATATCTTAGAACCATTTATAGATGAAAGTCAAAAGATATTGCTAGGTAGCTGAGCTTCCAAATGTAGATTTTTATATTAAAAATGTTTCATGAAGTAGGGAAAATCTTTGCGGGAGGGGAGCAGACCCAGGGCAGAATTATGCCTAGATTAAACACTCCCCTGCTGTGTTAGATTTAACATGCAGCATGATGGTAATGTCTGAGAATCAGTGAGTGATTATGGACTAGGTAATTGGGAAGAGATACTGATTTTTCCATTGCTCAACGTCAATAGAATATGAACCAAAAGCGTCAGTCGTGAAAATAAAGGCCAACGCCGTGGGAGTTCCTTCAAAAGTCAGATCTTGCGGATTATGCTATAAAATACATGTTGAACATAATTCCAGTGGTGATTATTGAAGTTGTTGAAAGTACTATGGGTATAAACATTTGTTTTCCAAATACAGCAGATCATTATCTCGACAGAGTCCCTAAGTATGCCTTGCACTTTCTGTAATGTATTTTTAATGGCAAAGCTAATTTATTAAACTTGTACTGTGTAGTGACTGATGCTGTGTTAAAAAAATAAAAATATGAAGGTTAATTATCAGGGACAAATTCTTCTCGAAAGACCACTGGTGTAAGTCTAGAGTAACGCTATTGATTATTGATATTAAACCAATGGCAAACATGAGTGCAGAAACTGGCTTTGTAATGTTTGGCATCAGTTCTTATAATGAAGTTTGGTTGACACCACTCCCATGCAAGCCCGTGAAGAGGTTGGTTGTTGCTTCTGGTTGGAAAATGGCCAGTCCACATGCATAGAGATTTTGCTTCTACTGCCGTTGAAGTCAGTGGCAAAAATAACAGAGAGAAAAGGGTTGAACCCAAAATGTCTTGCAGAACTGCTACTGTTTTGTAGTGAAAGTCATGCAATAATACGAGTGACCAAATAGATGAGCTTGTTATTTTACTCTGTACTTGTTAGTATATAGAGATTTGCCTTTTCTGTGTTGCATGTTTTCCAGAATACCTACAGTAGGAATTTGCATTTGGAATATTATTTATATTTAATAACCTTGCCCAAAATTATTATCTTATTTGTGATAAGTGAAAAATGTTATCTTTAAAAAAGCAGCTAAAAGGGGCTATGCAGTAAGGATCTTTATTACTATGTGTTATTAATTATCATTAATACTAATTATCCTTGTTTTAGGAAACAGCTGAAAACAGGACATTTTGAGTACTGTTATTTATAAAATATCAATCCTTATTCACTGACTGCCACTGTATCTTATTGATTTTTCAGTTACTTTATATTAAGCTGTGCAGTAAGTTAACACTGAATACTTTTTTTTAAAAAAGCACAAACATACATTAGGCAAGCAGGGAAAAAAAAGTCTCTTATCTGTTGTTTGAGACCTGACTTCTACCAAATGTGAGTAGTTCAAATATGTGCGCGCACATGTCAGGTCTCTGGCTTGTGTTAATCAACACTGATGTACAGACAACAATTTATGCCATCTAGCATCTGGCCCTCTGGTCTCTGTTTCATCTCAAAGAAAGCCTGAGTGATGTAAGCATGAATTTACAGGCCTTTAATGCACATGGCAAGGATCCCTTGTCCTTATATCATGCCTTGAGCTTAATTTCCCAGAAATGAGCATCCTCCCATCTTCTACTACACCATCTTCCACCTCGCCATCTCATTCCCTACATTGTACCTGCGCAGTTCTGTGCGATTCAGTGCTTGTCTCGGCAAAGGGCACCCTCATTTTTTGACAGTCGCAGAACCACAAGCAGCTGCAAAAACTAGGCAAGTTGCAGTACATCAGCTCCTCTGCAATTTCTGACTCTTGTCAGATGATGGATGGTGCAATGCAGGGAAAGAACCTGCTTTTTGTAACTAGGAAGCAATATAAACTGCCTTTAGAGAAGAGTAGGGTTGAGCCTTTGAATCCTAAACCTTTATGGATATGCATGACTTTGACTCTGCCTAGTATCTAATATCTCCTAATCCCCAGAGGGACAGCTCTAGCTTCTCCACAGCTCTTTAATTTTGGAAAGGAGTCTGGGGGGAAAGGGAGTACAGTGACCGAACCCTCTGAGGCCTCATCCGGATCCAATACCCGTAAGTTTGGTGGCATTATGAAGTCAGGTGTTTTCAACAAATATTTTGTTGAATCATATTTATGTCCCTATCTCAATTTAGTTTGTGCCAAGTGGACTCCATGCCTGTTACTTATTTCCCAAAATTTTAGAGAGGATTCAGTTGAAAGGCATATTGGTACTTGGGCCTAAACAGGAGCTACAATGTGTAAATACAATTCGGTGAGGAACATCACCAGGGGCAAAGCTCTCTGATAGGTCTTGCAGATCACTGAAAGCAAGAAACTGCCAGAAACAATGTATTGTACAACACATTTCCTTGCCTCCTGGTACAATTCATAGACTCTGTGTGTCCCTTGCTGCAGGATCTTCTTCTTGTATGCTGTCTGCAAGCGTCAAACAGGTCTCCAGGTTGCCAGGGGGGTATTTTGCAGTACCCAAAAATAACTTTTATGGGGAGAGGGGCAGGGAAAAGAATTCATTGCCATCTATTATTTTATTTTCAGTAATAGGAAAAAAAATATAGAAGCCTGCAGCATGGACATGTGGTTGGGTGACTGCCTGTATTTGACTGACAGACAGAAAACCCAAATAGTTGATAATGTACTTTCAGCAAATAACTTTCTTTTTCAAGTTATGGGCTCACTGGTATGCTGTAAACCCATGGGTGCAACGCAAGGCAGAATTTAGCCATATAGACACATCCTAATTCTCCCTCTACTGCTCCTTGACTAGACATTGAACGTGAGGGACTGAGCCTTCACTTCTCTTGACTTCAGTGGAAGTTGGGTACATCCATTTCCTGCCAGAACTCGATCCTGATAGCCATTTCCTGCCACAAAAATTCAGCTCAGAAGCAACCGTGAGTCACTGGGATTGGCTGCATGAGTAACGCCTGACCCAGCTGAGAAGAGGTTTTCAGGATCTGGCTCATAATAAATGAAGATACTTGGTGTAGGGTTGTTGGTTGTAGCTGTGTTGGTCTAAGGACATAGGCAGGCAAGGTGCTTGTCTGCCAATACTCAGTTTAAATATTTGCTAGCTTGTAGCTTCTTTGCTCATTGTTTTGAGGTTGGATTTACTGCTCAATGGTAATATTTTCCTTTTGCTGTCATTACTCGTGTGTGACTAGTCCTCTTGAAATAAATGAGCCCCCCCCAAAAGCAGAGCCCTCAGGCCAGTGCCTGGGTGTCAGTAGCATATGGCAACTATGCATTCCTCAAATGCTTGTGTTGCCATGAGAAACACATTCAGAGCAATGGCATCCCGTGTCATCTAGATGTTATGGCTGGGTTTGGTCTAATAAAATGTAATTTCATTCCAAAGAGAGTGCTTTGCAGTAAGTACCTTGAGTCAGTATTTAACAGATGGGGTAAAGTCCTTGTTTTACAGTCTTGACTCAAGCAAGCCTTCCAGTAAGCAATGGGAATTTTGTTTTCTGAGTAAGATTCCCATGGTCAAAGCTTCTTTCTGCATTGCTGGCGTCTTGTCCTCCATATGATGTTGTGATGTCATGCTGACAGCCGCATGGGCCAGTGGTCAGAACCAGTAAGAGACCCCAGGAGCAGAACTCGAAGGTTTGAATTGAGAGCAATGATGCGTGCGCTCTCTCTCTCTTGCTCTCTCTCTCTTTATCTTGAGTAAGTACTTTCGACTTCCATCCTCAGCTTCTTCCTCTGAAAACAAGGATAGTAAGGCTTACACATTTTAAAGGGGTGCTTATGAAGCTTCATTTATGTTTGTAATGTGCTTTCAAAATGAAAGCACTATGTAAATGATGAGTATTATCAGCACGCAATCCATTTCACAAGAGGAATACCAACCAGCATATAGAGTACTCTATTGTTCAGATTCAGAATAACCATTGAAACTGAATGAGCTGGGGTTTTTTTCCCCCTCTTTCTATATACATTTTCCTTTTTTGTAGTTTTGCAAATCTGTATCCTCAAACACAGCCACACAGCTTTCAGCAATGTGCAAAAAAAGTGTGTGCTTAAAATCGGCAGAGGTAAGTAAAAATGTGTTTCCTCCAAGAGGAACATCTGCAAAACAATAATAAAATAACACCCCCACCCCAAGAATACAAGATTGGCACTTATAGCAATTTCGACTTATTTGTCAGTATGTTGCATGGATTGAGATGGGAATTTTGAGTCAGGTCATGCTTGTCTTATTCTCATAAGGATTCCCATGGATGCCATATGTGCATTGTGTCATGTTTCCATATCCGCGCTCTGTGCTGAACGGGACAGAAGCAACAGCGAGGTGTTTCTGTCTGCCGTCCCAGCTGCTCTTTGTGTGGGAAACTCCTGTCCACACAACCAGAGCCATACAGATCCCCAAGGTAACAGAAGAGGGTGAGAAATGAGATTGCAGGTGCACATCCATTTACTCTTACCATGGCGCACACCTGGAAAGAAGTTCCCAGAGCGCTGTGGGGCTCAGGTCTAATTGGTGGTCTGCCACAGAGAGAAGTAGCAGACATCGGAGCAGTGATATAGGAGTTTGGGGAACAGGGTGCAGTAGCAACCATGGAGAAAATTCTTGCTTCCTTGACCCTTTTGTGAGACCCTAATACACAGCCCAGGCACCTGCAGAGTGCTCTAGGGGAACATTATGCTTCCACCGGTTAAATCTGCACTATAAAGTTATGGGAAAGGGAGTCCCTATTGTAAGTGGTAGCTTCTGTGCTCTGCAATGCAGCTTAAAACAGCTTGCAGAGATACTGTTTTGACTACCGAGATGCCTTATATAATGTGCAATTTGATTTGTATGAGAAAAAAATGTTATTGCATTTATAACTTATGGCTCACTATACAATATTACAAACAAGAATAGTGAACTGTCATCCTTTGGTAAGGATCTTTTGCGGGTATATGGAGACAGGGTTGGATCCTAAACCTTAACTGACAGATTCCTGTATACTACTCAGTTGCAGTTTCCTGCTGTCCAAAATTTATCTGTACATATATAGATACAGATATATCTATATTTATATATAGATATATGTATATAGATATGTATATCTTACATGTACTTACATGATTGCCCTACACTTTTTTTTCCCTGAGATGCAATGCTGTGATTCCCTGAAAGACAGTTAGAGGATCATACGGCTTTTTCTCCCTCTTCATCTATAACCTTATCCGTAAAGAACAATGAAAAAATCCTATACAGAAAAAAAATCCACTTTGTGTAACGCACTGAAGATGGCACTGTAGTAACAACTTCCCAGAGTGAATGATAAGATATGCTCATGTTTGTTGCTGGGATCTATGATTTTTAATTTATTTAGCTCAACAAATGTAACATCAAAGGTCAGTTTGATGTAGCATCACCTGACATTGCTACTATAATTAAGGCTGTATCATGGTTTCCATTATTTAGACCCATTTGCAAGGAGACTGCACCTCAGCCATAAATATGTGCAGCAGTAGCTTGGAGCTGATCATATATCTTTAGTAAAAAGCTATTATTAGAAAAAAAAATCCTAGATCCTTCTTCACCCTCTTAGGCTGCATTTCGATGCACAGATGCAGAGGTCTACCACTTGAAGCCCTACTGACACGTCAGTGGATCTCTGCAGAGGTGCAGAGGGTTACAGGACAGGTTGCCATCAATTATCCTGCTTCCTGCGATTTAGCTAGCATTAGTGTTCGCTTCTTTTCATTCATGCATATCAAAAGAAGTTGCAGTGTAAAAATAAATGCAAGAAGGAATTAAAATCTAATATGGTTAAAGAGCACTTGTGCTTTGAAGGTGTGTGTGGGGGGTGGAAATAAACAGATACTAAACTAATGAAACAAAGTAGTTCCACTGGCCAAACAGGGAAGTCCCGATTCATTTCTTTACCCATCCCTTTCAACGGTCTCCCGAAATCACATGGGAGTCCTGCTTCAGGTAGAACTTGGTAAGTAATTGGGCCCATGTGCGGTAATTATTTTTCACAGCTACTTGCATTGCCCATGTCTAAGCATATTTTTTGCTGCTGTTAAAAATGGCAAACTAAAAAAAAAATAAAAAAATCAACATTTAAAAAAAATATATGGCAAACTCTTTTCTTTCCAGGTCAAATCCTCCTCGCCTTACTCATATCACAGTAATTGGGTTATTTGTTTGAGCAAAGTTACAAAGTTTTTCTTTTTTTTGAGACCTAATCCAGGGTTAAGAGCCTGATTCCCACAGATCTGCCCCATAGGATCTGACATGGTCTGTTAAGAAACTTCTATTTTTGCCTTTTCAGAGTGCCCTAAATATGTACTTACATGCTGGGCAGTAAAAAGAAAGTTGTGTCAGAGCTCGTAGACATCTATGATGGATTGGTCTTAGTCAGTGCTGAAGTACCAGCCAGCTGGCACATCAGCTTGCTGCACAAAGTTGCAAGGTGAAGTCTGATTTTCAGTTCTCCAGCCCAATCTGGCACACACTGACATTTATGGGAATCTGTCTGTGTACTTTCTTGGACTTTTAGATGAGGCCCTTATGGTTGTTCCCTCTCCTGACAGAGATTGTTGCAGAAACAGCATGCTCCAAGCCTGGAGTGATGGGAGGGAAAGAAAACAGTACTTTGCATCACTTGGCAGTGACTCCTCTGATCAATTAATAAGCAGTGTTAGTCTCCCAAGATAGTCTGAGTTAGCGTTCCTTCTTGGGAAGGATGATGGGCAGGTGGGGCATGGAGAGCACTGTTACGTGAGAGATTTGTAGAGGAGATGCGTGGAAAGCAGGCACAGAAGCACACCGTTGGGAAGCTGAACGCAGCTGTGCTGCAATAAGTCTGAGACAGTCACTTAAGGCCAAAGGCTCAAAGGTATCAGAGCCAGGCATCTGAGGATTTGGCTCTTAGTGTAACTTCTTCTGGTGTTTCTTTATTTGCCCAAGAACGTCTCCCATCAGTGTGCGGAGCTCTTCCAGGCATGGATTAGCTGTGGACCCTGAGGTCTAGATGAGGGTTCACTGCTTGCCTAGCAAATCCCCAAAGGTATCAAGACCCCAAGTCATGCCCAAGGACCCAGTCCTCACCACTAGCTTCAATAACTCCTTTGCATATCCTTCCTTCTTCTCTCTTCCTAAATCAGTTCTTCATACCCCACCCGCTCTCCTCCTTCACAGATCCCCTGCTGCTAATCTGAGGGAGGGACACAAAGCATGCCAAGGGGGTCAACTCCCCATGTTGAAGATTATTGTGGGTAGCATTATTTTAAATGGGTACCACCGCAGACTACATAAGCACTGACAACAAACATGTGGGCACGCTCTTCTGTACCTCTACATCCAGTGCCTGCCAGGCTAACCCCAACCCTCACCCAATCTCCAGGAATACAGTGATGTGTTTCTCCTCTAACAGATGAATTCCTCCTTCCCCTTTCACCCTTGAGACCTGCTTCTGATTAACCCACAGCGGTGTCTATGAGGGATCAGTGGAGCTCACCAGAGGGAAGCACATAGGAGACCAGAATTACATGGTCTGTAGCCGCTTCCTAAATGTGCTTCACTCCCTGTGTATTCCAGTAGACTATTTTTTTAAATGCATCCTTTATACAGTGCATCATGAACAGGAAACGTGTTTAAAATAATGCGGGTAAATGAGATAACTCTTCCATAAATGTCCACTTTGACTGCTGCTTCCCAACATTTCTGTGGTGCCACCTTTGCATTATTTATTTCTTAGATGTATTTGCTGCCCTTCCAATAAAGGCTCAGGGCAGCTTAAAAAAGACAAAATAACTTATAAAACACACACACACAAAAATAAAAGGGGAGAAAGAAAATACCTTATCTAAGTCGGTAGTGATGTATAACTGCTTTAAGGGGAATGCAGTGGACTGAGGCTTGTGTTGGCTTCTGGTACCTGTGTGTTAGATTGGGTGTATTTTTATTTTTGTCTTCTATTGTTTTTAGAAAGACAATAACCTCGATAGCTAACTCTCTGCAAATAAAACATGGCTGTGGCAAGAAATGTAGTCATGGGTAAATGCACAGTCTCAGTCGAGCGGCAAGGAGATGCTCTGCTGTCAGGATGTGCGTCGGAAAGGCGCGGTTGTTACAACTGCATTTACGCAGCCCAAAAACCAACCTCTTCAATCCAGAGCCCCTCTCTCTTTCAGTGATCATGTTGTCCTTCCCACCTTTCATGCAGAGAGAGGGGAAAAAATGTGGTGGATGGTGGGCAGAAAGGCTTGCCTCTTCTGCAGCATCATTGCAAAACTTGCAGCGGTCCCTGTGTGGGCAGCGGCTGCTGCTCAAGTGCAGTGAGATGAGCAGAACTGGAGGAGGAGAGCACCATGCCTCTCTGCTCTCCCTACGAAGGCCTTTGTTCAGCAGAGCACTTAAACATGAGCTCAACTGATGTCAAGGACTTAAAAGTTAAGTGCTCTGCTGGAATGAGAGTCCTAAATCTGCAGGGAATTCCTTCAAACATGAAAAAGGATGGTGTCAGTAGATACTTTACTCTCTTCAGGGATGGGGCGTCCTCTCCTGGCAGCTTCCAAGCAGCAACCAGTACTCCCCCACAGACAAGGGGGGCAATCATCAGATCTGATGGCCTAATGTTTCGAAGAGCATTTGGGCAGATGTATAGCCATACACAGGACTCCATAGGCTTTGGAGATCCATAACCCTCCCTTAATTCTCTTTGGATCCATGGGGAGTGGAAAAGCCAACTCCGTCCCCTCCTCATGCACGTGAGCCAGCAGATATTGAGATGGGAGGCTTGATAAATACTCTGTTGGTCATCTAAGCCAAAAGACCAGCAAGAAATCTTCCACAATATAGGCTTCAGTTGTCATCACCACAGGTCCAGCCATGTTGTGTGCAGTAGCGAGCAGGCAAGTCTTCATTTAGCACCATATTGCCTTGTTTATGGTAGGGCATGTGAGAATAAAAGTACGCTCCTCTTCTAATGCTGAGTCTGAAGCTGTGCTGGTTCACGCAAACTGTTGATTTTTTAAGCTGTTCCATATAGTTAAAATTTTACAGCCTGTGGTTTGGAAAGCTTTTGGAAATTCATTTTACTATATTAGAACTAGGTAAAATGTAGCAGATTATCCAACTACCCTGTTTGCTGCTGTCCATCACAGTCAGTAGGAGCCAAGCACTGAGTTTAGTCCTTTGCAAAATGTTATGTAGAAAGAAATAGGTAATAATGGCTTTTATAACTAAGTGCACAACAAATACCAGTGATCACACAAGAGCACAGATTCTACCATATATTACGAAGGGAAAGAAGCAACAGATTCACAATTGCATGAATAATTTTAATAAATGCTTAGAAGAATATTTTAATACTGCAGTTCTGTCATTTATGTTCAGTTCTCCCTGATGGTTTGGGTAAAAACCTAGGAAGGTGAGTACATCGCTGAATGAATCACAAGTGGAAAAATTGTACTTGTAACTACAGACCATGCAACTAAAGATCCAAGAGCCCTGCATATACAAGGGGGGCCGCTGGATACTCAAACTCACATATAGCTCTTTCAACTCAGGTTGGGGGGAGTTTTTCTGTGTCTGGTATGTTGCTTCTGATGCTCAAAATTTCCCGGTTTGTGATTAACATGTTCATGGCTGAATTCATGAATAAATGTGTGAAAAGAAGATTGAAGTTTGACCTACAGTATTTCAAAATGCCTTCCTTGGGCATTGTTTTTAATATTTATTCTGCGAGATCAAATGCGGTTTGAAAAGCAATGCGACAGGGAGAGATTTCAGCGCCTGAAAGCGAACAGCATCTCTTGCACGGGAGGAAAGAAACAACCCCAAACACCTCCATGTCTCTAGTAACAGGTATTCCTAAGGCATGTCAAAATCTGCGGTGGACAGGAGTGCACAACCCAGTCCTATTTCTTTCATTTTATTCTGCAGCAACAGTACTTGAGAGATCAATTCTGATCCAGAAGATGTAGCATTTTGCAAGTTTAGATGGTAAAATCCAATGGACCTCTGTGCTGAGGAGAAGTGCAAGGTTAAGAGACTTGAGTGTTGCATAGGTTTGTACTGGCCCTCTGCACTGAGACATACACAGCATATACCATATAGCTAATTAATATTGCAGTGCAGCAAAGGCACCCCCATCTCTCCTCCTCGGAGCATGGGCAGGCCTCAGGTTTTGAAATGGGGAGCGGGGTGCAGATGATGTGGTGCATCAACACAACCCATCATTTTCTCCAGTTACAGAATAAACAAGATTTTCTATTTGCCAGGGACCCAGCACTATATCATTCAGTTTAAGATCAAAGCAAAACTAAATACGACTAAAATACGTCGCGATTTGCTAGATTATAAATTGTGTTTAAAAAAAACCCTCAACAAACTAGGGGGGAAAGTCAAAAGATACTGTTTTATTATTCTTGTCATCATCATAGTTAAATTCACATCTCTTATTGAAATTCATAAAACCTGCTTTTGTTGAGCATCTTGACAGTGCATCCAGCACTTCCCTGTCAGTCATTTCCATGCATGAGTTAGTATTCACCTGAGTTACTGTTACACCACCTGAGGTAAGGGTTTCAGCTAGGACTAAAACCAGTTTTTAGGGCTGTGAAACAGAAGCAAGATATTACCAGGAATGGCTAACAAACACCAAAACTGAAGACGAAAGAAAAGCTTCACTGAGAGAACATCAAAACCACTGAAAAGGAGAGAGGGCTGTTAGCACCTGAGATTAGCAGGAATCAGGTCCGTTATAATGATCCGTGCAGTCAGTTGACTCCTTCAGTACTGTGGGTACCTCTACACACACTCTAACTTGTTGCAATTAGACTATGTCAGAGCAGACTTGGTTCATCTGTCTAATGAGGTATGCCGATACCTCACTGTCATGTGTATTAAGCAGTGCTGTAGCAAGCGGGGGCAGAATGACGCAATTGCCCTGGGCGCCGAAGAGATGGGGCATCAACGGGTGCTGCCCAGGTGGGATGGAGCTGGCAGCACGTCATTTGGGGGGGCACATGGATGGGGAAGGGTGGCTCGTGCCACTGCATGCACTCCTGGGCAAGCATGGGGTGGGGTGCCCCAGATGTGCGTGCAGGGCGAGGCTGGGCTGCCACTGCAGGCTTTGCCCCAGGTGCCAAACTTCATTGCTACGGCACTGGTATTAAGCATTTCAAAGTGGTGGTGGGGGTGCTTTAACAAAAACTCATCGAATAAACTTTACTTAAAGCACCCCCACTGCCATTTTGAAACACAGGACACTTAAGGCAGATTTGAGTTAGACCGGCTGTCTGGGAGCACATGTATAGACACCCTGAATAAATAGTGCCCCTCCCAGACAGATGGTTTTAAAGTTTAGGTAGTGCAGGAATAGCAGGGGGTCTGCCCCGGTCCTTAGTCACATTTTGGTTGTACATCTGGTTATATCTAAAGGTGGGAGGATATTTTCACAATTTCACACAAAAGAAAGAAAGGGGGGGGGAAAAAACAATCCACAGGAAAGTTTCTATTCCTAGTAGTGGGGAGTAGAGCAGCCACGGTGTAATCCTTGATGGGGATACAGAACCAGCCCCGGTCTGTAACTGGCAGAAACAAGGGACCTGGACACAGTCCCCCCGGAGAAGCTAGAGCTAGTATTATCACTCTGAGCAGCTTTGTGCTTCACGAAGCCTCGGTTCTCCTGGGAACATATTGGACTCTGTGCCAAGTATATTGGACTCTATTCCAGTAAGAACGGACTCTATTGCACATCAGGCATGATTTGGAATAGAGGAACTGCACTGTCAAAAGAAACTGGATTTAATTCCCAGGGGAAAAAATAGGCTAAAATGAAATTAAAGTTTTTTCTTAGTAGCCTGTGGACAAAGCTGGTTGGGAATGTTCCAGACAAGCAGAATTCATTGGAGAATGGTGATTCATCAAAACAGAAATGGCTCTGCTCACCAAGTCTTGAGGAGCTGGAGTAGCTGAAAAAAAACAGTTCTTTGGCGTGGGAAATTACATTCCCCCGACCCTGAAATGTTGGTGTTCCCGGATAGGTTTTTGTAACAATTGTCACAAAAACAAACCTTACCATTCAGAGCCCACAGAAGAGATTCAATATAAAAGGCATTCAAACATGTTGAAGTATAATAATAAAAAAAAAAGAGAAAGTGGCCTGACATCCTTAAATGTCCTGTACTGCTGTCATGCAGTAACGATGTGAGTACGTCAAGAACCGGCTAGACAAAGTCTTGGCTGGGTCCCACTTGGAGCAGGGGCTTGGACTAGATGTGACCTCCTGAGGTCCCTGCCACCCTCATTGTCTGTGATTCTGTTATTGTGATGTTAGCAGATTCTTTAGCACCAAATAGCACTACAAGATGTTTAATATTGTTTATCTGTAATGCATTCTCTATTTCAAATGGAGGCTTTGAATTCAAGTTTGAATTTCTCTAGTCTGCTAAGCAATGAGTCAGAGCAATTATTTTAATGGTTTCTTCTCGTTTTAAAATCTACAACCACCTGAAAAACAAATCAGTTCTTGTGGTCCTTGTTGAAAATAATTTCATTTTTTGTTGCTGATATGTCTGGGATCTTTATTTTCCCCAGCAACACTCTTACGCTGTTGTTGGGTCTCTAGGTTTCCATTTCTCTACATGGGCGTGTGCAATCAGTATGCTGTGTTCCCAGTTTTGTAAATTTTGTAAAGCAATGGAAATGATATTGGGACCTAGAGTTGATGGGCAAGCAGCTGGGGTTGCCGTTTGCAGCAGGTGCTGTTCTAGCACTTCACCATAAGCTGGTGTGGGGTCCGGTCGAGCTGTTGGCATATCTCCATTAGCCACCTTAGAAGAGCTGCAGATGCACTGCATTTACATTTGTGAAGCTTAGGCAAGAATGGTTTTATCCCTGGTTTGAGTAAGACCAGTGTAGGTCTCCATGCTGCACGCCTAAGCCTTTTTTTGATGTAGATTTAAAAACCAATTATGTGTACCCAGGCCAGGTGATAAACTTACGTTTCTGTCCTTCTCCCCCTTCTAGTTTGTTGTGGACCAACAGAGCTTCTCTTAGCCATATCAGCTGTTGCACAGTGAACTACCCGGGTATGTCCGGATAGATTGGACAAGGCCTGACCGATGAGGTCAACTGGTACGTTACCTTGACTTTGTGTCTGTCTCTGCATAAGCCACCTCTGAAGGATACAAGATCTTCTTTTATCCATGTAACCAAGGCTATGTAAGTGGTAAGACCAATGTTTACAACATCGAATGCCTTGTTTCCAGGAATGGAAAGCTCAACTATACCTGCAGCACATGAAAAATAAAGCTGCTGTTTTCCTTCCTGATTTATGAAATCTTCCACTCTCCTGAGTACTCCACTTCTGGCTGTCAGGGCTATGATACCCTTTGATGGCTTGGGCTCATGTGGTTGAATTTCATTTTTAATGTCAGTATGGGGACAACAAAGTAACAGTAGCTATGACTTAGAAGCATGTCTTTATTTGGTACCTGCTTTTTTTTTTTCTTATAGCAGCAAATAGCTTGAATTCCTTATTAAAAGCTTGTCTCTGAAATGCACACAGTCCCCGCCCCGCACCATGTAATTAACAGGCCCATATCATACCGTAAACCTCCTAAAAAGTGTTTTAGCAGAATTCCCCACCTTTTCATATGAAAATAAGTTTTTCTATGAATTTCCCCTATTTTTACTAGCTTTCCCAGCATTTTCCCATAAAAAATAAAAAAGAACAAAAACCCCTTCTCATTTTCAACATTCAACACTCAAGCAAAGTATGTGTTTCAGTTTCTCAAAAAATTCAAGAAAATATCATTTTTTTCTGTGCCAGACCAGTGTTTTGTTTTTTTTATTTGCTTGTTTGTTTAATATCCCCACCTTTCCTATATTGATGAATATGAAAAAAGTTCTGTTTAGTTCAAATTTTTTCCAGGGGGAAAATATATTCCTGGCTGGCTGTAGTTATACATTTGTGTACACCAATTAAATCCATTAATGTCAAGGAATTCAGTTGATATCTTCCAGCCAAACCCAATGAGGCCGTCAAATTTAGTTGGAAGAATGGAAGCCCTGATATTAATGAAGCAGTGCTTCTTAACGTAATTCTGGTTTTCACAATTGTGTTCAGAAATGTCCATCATGTCCTCTCTTTAAATCAATTTTGACTTGAGAAAAAGGATGTGACATACGTGTGAAAAAAGGATCTGAAAAAGTCCTTTCAAATGGATGCAATGGTGGCTTCCAGCCAGTTCAATGGAAACTGAATTGGGCTCCTTTTACCTCCCCCTGACGCTGCTGGAATCCAATGGCTTCATCTGCACCTGGGGGGTCAAGCTCTTCCCCTTTTATCTCCGCTTCTCCAGGTTGCATGTTGGTTTCCAGTCTGCTTAGTCACACATACATTTTCTAGAGTCTGATTTTTGGAGTCTTTTACTCATATGTAGCTCTCCAATGAAAACACAATACACTCTTTTAACGAGGCATATGAACTTTGAGACACAACCTCCTCTTACTCTTCAGGACCAGATATGGACTTGATCCTAAGCACACATCAGTCAGTTGAAACTTTACCATTAATTTCAGGGTACTTTAACCAGACCCTTATTGGGATAACTTTAAATAGCTGTTAGGTTTTTTTCCTCCCCTCACATAATCAATGGTACATGCTCCCTTTGAAGTTGGAATCATTTTGTTGTCTCAAGTAGTTTGTGAACTTATTGACTTCTAATAGTTTGAGTAGGACTTTTTTTGGTTTGTCTTTTTTTTTTTAATAGTCCATATGCATGGTGAGAACATTTCTTATAAAAATGTAATTTTGCCATTGTGAGAATGTGAAATGGGAATGGATTTGGTTTTCAGGGGCTTATTTCACAGCTGGTTTCTGTTATACTGTATCATGTAAACAGAGTAGAATTATGTAGCACGTGACAACTGCGAGTGGTGTTGCTCTGAGAGCCGCATGAAAGCCCCTAAAGGAGAAGGAATCTGAGAAGAGTAGGAAAAGTGATCAATAAAAAAAGGCTAGCATTTGATACTGCTGTTGTCAGCGCATGTTGCAAATTCTATAATTCACTGAAAGACCATCAAGAAACCCATTGTTGCCTGCTAGCTTTTCTGCCTCCATATGGCATGTTAAATCCAGGGTGGTCTCCAGGATCTCATCCTAGGCTCCAAATAGGAAGCGTCTTTGATTATGATTTATGACTTGAGTTTGCACTAGGGCCTATTTCAGCCCAAAGGCTGATCTATTCAGTATTCTCCACAGCAGTATCTCAATATCATGATGGCAGAATGGCCAGTTTTTCTATTTTTTCTGTGAACTGTGTGTCTGGACACATGAACAATTTACCACTGGGTGGGAGGGGGCAAGGATTTACTGTGTGTTGACCACTCTGAATGTAAGAACGGCCATTCACTGGTCCATCTATCCTAGGTCAGTGGGTGTGTCTACATATGCATTAAATTCAGGGGTACTCATGAATAGTTTACTAGTAAGTAGTAAATGCTCCCGGGTAGGTGCCTACATGTGTAGGGAAGCAGGAGCAGATTTGCTGCTAATGGCAGCAAACTGCTCTTGCTTCCTAGGCCCTGCAGTGGGCCCCTGGCACCACTGGGGGAGCTCTAGGCTGCCTGGGTGCTAGCCCTGGGGTGATGGGGAGCACTGGGCTAGGAGACAGCTGACTCCTGGCCAGGGCTGGGACGTTGCTCCCTGTCCCCGAGGGGATGCCTGATGCCGAGAGGTGGACAACGTCCCCCTTTCCTGCCAGCAGGGTTCCCAGCCCTGGGTCCCTGATCAGGGAGGGGGACTAGGAAAGAGCTGCAGAGGAAGGGCTGGTCCCAGCCCCCTGCCCCAATCTGCTGGTGGGGCAACTAGCAGCCATCCTCCAGCTGGGTGGGGATTGTGACTGCCCAAAATGGGACAGCCCCGAGCCAGCTCCAGGCTGCATGTGCAGATTTTCCTGTGCAGTGCAGGGTTGGTTGGGAGCTGCCTCATTCAGGGGCAGGTCTCATACAGCTTCAGGTTGGGCAGGGAACACTCTTCCTGTGCAGGGAGCTCTCAGCCCCTGCTCCACGATTGCAATCATGATCACGGAGCGGGGGCTGGGAGCTTGTCCCTAGCACCAGCTCCGCAATTACAGAGTGGGGCCTGAGCACTTGTTCCCCGCCCCTGCTCTGTGATTGCAGTCATGGAGTGGGGGCTGGAAGCTGCCTGCTGCCAAGGCAGGGGACATTGCTCCCTGCCCTTGGGAGCTGCCTGCTTCCAGGGCAAACTCCACCACCGAGCCTGGGAAGGGACAATCTTCTGCCCCCAGCTGCCCAGGAGCAAATTTGCCATCTACACATGCCATACTGCACAGTAATTGCTTGGCAGTTAATTTGCTACTTTCATTTCAGGAAGGAAATTAAGTGATGAGTACTGGAAATTAATGCACAGTAACGGTCAACACGTGTAGACGATGAAGCTTACTATGGAGTAATTAGTTCTGCTGCACAGTAAAGTGTCTTGTGTAGATGCATCCTGAGAGGGGCAAGGTACTTCAGCTTAACTTCCATTTGCAAAAGGATAAGAGCATGCAGACACTGCAGAGCAGCTGATGCACAGTAGAGCCCTGTCTCCTTGTAGCCTGCAGTAAGTTGTTTGTATGTCTTATACCCTCAGGGATCCTCTTAAAACCTCCTGTTCCTACATGTAAACTATCAGGTGAGAATCTCATCTTCTATTCTAGAAACAAAATGTGGTAACTTTCTAGCCCACTTTCTGGCTGCAGAGAAAGAAGAAGAGGTTTGAGTGCCAGAATTGCAGAAATCAGGCATTAGAGAGCATCACCTACCAATATTTTCATTGTTCTGGTTGTTCAAATCAACCTCATGATTTTGGGGAATGGGTTTTTGAATGTTGGGTGTGGCCAATACTAGAATGGGCTGAAACCCCTCGGAGCCTTGGTGGTTCCTGACCTGTATTTGGCTCTGCCGGTTTGCTGCACCTCTTTGGAAGATGGGTCAAACCGCCCCTGGTTGCTGGATTCCCACTGAAACCTCTGTGCTAACGATTAAGCAAGAAACCTGCGTGGTCAGGAACGAGTGGGGGTGAAGATGAAGTTTGGCTCACAGCTTCCACATGGTCCATGTTGCTATGGAAACAATTGCCTTTGTCTGCACTGCCTAGTCTATCTGTATATGTTTAGAAGATTCATCTCTTCTGTATATTATCATCAGGAATCTAAAACCATGCATATTGATTAGTGTGAGAAAAAGGTAGGCAATAATGGAACCTGGGTATTCAAAGGATAACCATGTTACTGGGTGGCAGGTAACCACATCGCCAGCATCATGCAGAGAGAGATGAAAATAGAAATATACTTTAAAATGCACTTGTCACCACCTCTCCAGTGCCCTCCTTATCCTTGTGAGTGAGCCAATCAGTAGAAAAATACTCCCCCCGCTCCCGTTCACAATGGACTCGGTGAATCGGGGGCTTCTTTATGATGGCTTGTTACATTAATAATGCTCAAGCTTGGGAAGTAGATGCTTCCACTTAAGCCACGTTTTCTTCCACTGTCTGCAGTTTGTTTATAGGAGCGACTCTGTGATTGTTACCTAGGCAACCAACATAGGCATGAATTTGATTAGATATAGATTTGCAGATGTGAGCGTAGTTACAAGCATTGCTGTGTGTGGGGAGGCAGCGGGAGGGTGGGGGGAAGAAAAGCTTGTACAGTTTGGGGAGTTATTTTCATTTTACGGGAAAGAAAAAAAAGCATCGAGGGGAAAAAATATTTTTATTTAGGATTATCCTAGCCTGTCAGCTTTTGTTTATGCTCAGTGGGTGGTACCTTGTTCTTGCAAAGAACTCAAATTGTTCTGCATAGAGCAAATATGGAAAGACTCCAGTCCCATTAGTAGGAAGTTAAGGGAAAGTACAAGCAGTTTTGTTGTCTCCAGTGAAGCACACTGGTATTTTTAATGCTAGTGCTGTAGAAAATAACTGCCCTAAAATGTGAAGACCATTTGGTCATATCTGTATAATAAAGCAATTGTAGCAGGAGGATGACCTGACTAATGAGGTTGACAGGGTGTTAACTGATGGCAAAGTCTGGCCCAGTGTACTGATTTTTCTAGTGGGAGTTGCAGCTGCAAACAGATGTTAAGCTTGTGAGTGGGGAAAATTAGCCTATTTTAATGTGCATTAAAGCATCATAAAAAACCCCCATGCGCTTTCACTGACGCACATTAAAATAGGCTAATGCACCTTTTTTATAGTACCTCACAATGGAGGTACTTCATTTAATATGCATTAGCAAAAGCACATTAATGAATGTGTAGATGCACCCACGTATGATCTATATTGATGAATGAGGATTTGCAATGTAGGACCCGTAAGATTACCCTACTGAGCAAATACAAGAAACCCAAATAAGAATATGTTTCCTTTTAACACTATTGTGAGAAAGAGGGCTAGGTCACAAAGTTCTGAAGAAAAGTTGGATAAGACACGTTGGGCAATTCAAACGAGTCTCGATATTTAACTGTGGTCATGGTCTCTGGTTTGCAGCGCCCCGTGGGTTTAGACCTGGGAACCAGATTTCTCCAGTTTATGTTGAGAGTGACCTTGGGGATTATGAACTTGCTATGCAGATCTGCAATTTCAGATCAAATGGACTCTTAGTATACGATCCATTTCTTGAAAACGAATGGTTTGGACACCAGTGGATCACAGTTCTTTCCTCTCCTGTGATTTTTATAAGCTCCTGCTCCTGGCCTGAACACATTTTCTTTTCTTTGTCTCACTCTTTTTTAAAATTGCGACATCCTGGTTACTCCAAATTTATAGCTGCTCATGGACACAGTATGTAATCTTCCAAGGTCTGATCCTGTTAGTCTGGAGAAAGGGGGGAAAATAATATTCATGGATCCCAACTAGGCGTTCAACTTAATGGGAAGATCACTCAGAGTTGGATTGGGTCCCCTTTTTTTGAGAAAAATAAATAAGGAGATTTTAAGAATAAAAGTGAAGCCTAGGAAACAGTAGTCAAGAGTAATTAAAATTCCATATCCAAAGGGCTAGGTCTCTAATGTAACTTTTTAAATTGCTTGGCCTTCTCAATAGCTGATCACTAAAAGGTGAAAGTATCTTGGACACTGAGAGACATTGAGGTTTATAGCAGACATTTTTACAGATTAAGGTATCATTTTGCTTAACAATAACTTTAAGAGATATAGCGAGAGACTAAGCATCTATAAAACCCCCACTAAATGTAGAAACAAACGTTACCCTTATAGTGGCTGAATTTGCCTGGCAAATATCATTTTTCCCCCCCAGTGAATATAGCTGCCGCTGCTATTCATGAATGACGTAGAAGCAAACTTTGATTTTTACAAAACCGTTTGGTGTTTATTATCCTACAGTCGACAAAGTACATGAACAAATTCCACCCTGCCAGTGGATTACCAACAAGGGTTCGTTATCTGCTCCGAGTAATCAGGTGGTATTGTTTCAGCACTGTGATTGGATGACTGCGACCTTTTTCAATGCAAACTCCTTGCGAGTACACAAACTTTCTACCCATGCCCAAAGGAATATTAATGCAAAGAGGAGGCATACCCAAGCCTAATGCAAACTAAAGCCTTGTACAAAATTGCTAATAAATTGGGACCATACTGAGTTATCCGTCTGGTGGAGCCGATCAACCGTTCTCCAACACTGTTTGCTGTATTGGACCAGCTCTAGTTACAATCTTTACTGGGCCTTCTCCTAGCATACCTGGGCCAGTTAAAATATGCTGGACCACTCCTAGCATACCTAGGTGACTTGAGAGAGTATTGGAAAGCAGGGGGCATAATTCAATACAAAATCTCTCATTAGTGGCTGAATAAAATAGTGGTACGTTTAACTTTCATTATTTGAGTTCTAGGTAATAACCCCTCTGCGGACATAAAGATCCCAGTTTAAATATCCCTGGCCCCCTTCATATCAAAGACTACAGAGTTGTGAGATGTCAATAAATATTCAGGCTCCATAACAGTTATTTTCACTCTCCCTCTGGACTATCAGATTCAGCACAGTCTAACAGCGTGTGGCATCCATGCATCTCGATATATTTTACACAGGGTAGTTCTTGATTTTCACTTAACAGAAATGGACTCACATAGAGGGCGATAAGTCACATGTTAACGATGGTTTATGTTCTCCAAGAAACGAACAAAGAAGCTCTGTCAGAGATGTAGATCTGGTACGTGCTAATCTTACTGAGCAACAGATCACATTGTTCTAAGGGCAAGCATACATATACAAATTCCCACCAGACCTTATGAATCGTGCAGCCTCCCACAGGAGAATATTATACTTCCTGCTTTTAATATATTAAAACCCCTGCAGGGAAGAAATTACAAATCACAATTTTCTAATAACAGCAAAACTGAGTTTGACTTATAGAGCTCATCTGTGAAACAGTAACCTATATGCTTTACAATGAAGGAAATGCAGATTGAAACACCAAAACCATGAGAGCGTAAGAGCGTTCAACCCCTCCCCCGGATCATCCGAGAGAGTCACGACCAAGCTCTGTCACCTTTACGCAGGGAGGAGCACTTTGAAAACCACAAGGCAACTGGAAGGATAAGGCCTTGAGCCTGCAAGCACGTCTATGCGTACTTTGCTTTAAGGGTGTACACAAGCCTGGTGTCATCAGTGCAACTACCTACCTGCTTAAAGTTAAGCATACGAACAAGGTGTTTGACTGTTCATGGTAATCAAGGTGGCAGAATTGGCCCCTTGCATTCTGAAACGGAAATGAAGTTTACTGGCTTCATCGACTCCCCACCTCCCGAATAATTCAAGATGTTCTACAAATATGCTGCACACTGAAAAAGAGGCGAGCGAGCCAATTGCTGCTTTTGTTTATGGCAGAATTATTTCTTGAGCAGATGAAGAATTAACGTTGTGCAGATGGCAAGTAGATCTGCCTAGATTTTACTGGTCTGTCCATGTATTGTTTGTATTGTGGTAACCCCAGTTGTGGAGGTGTGCTAGACATCGTAGAAATAGTATAAAAAAAAAAACATTCTGCAAAGAGCATGCAATTGAAATTTAGGGTTAAAAATAACAGGTCGCTACAGAGAATGTGCATTTTCTGTGCTGAATACAGGCTTTTCTTACTTATTAATAGACTTTTCTAATGTACACGGCAAAATTGTTCATTGCTCGCTCCCCACAACAGTCAGATTTTCAAAGGAGCTCAGCTTGCATTTTTAGAAGTGCTCTGCACCCATCATCTCCCATAATGACATTTTTGTCCATATTTTCAAAATGGCTCAGCCCAGCGAGCACTTTGATTCACATGCCTAAATTTCCCGAGGCTTTGACTCTAAGGAAATTGGACGCCTAAATATCTCTGGATAATTTGAACTTGAGCTCATTTGAATGTGGCTCTTTAAAAAATAACAGTCTGGGGTCATTAGAATTCTCATTTCCGGACACCAGGTCTGCAAACAGGTTTATCAGGCTGGACCACTGTGTGAACTCAGGGCCCCATTAATGTCATCCACTGTTAAGTCAAGGCCCACATACTATTAATTAGCATCATGTTTTATTGCATATTATAAAAACAGACATCCTCAGATGGTGCAGGTTCAAAGACCCTTTTTGTAGTGTGTAAATCAGCACCTAGTGTTGGGCAGTCATGCTATATGTCAGCCTAGATTGGTTTTAATTGGGTAGGGACCTTGGGAGGCAGTGGTCATTGGGAAGGATCCGTGTGAGCAGCCGCAGAAGGATGCTCTCTGCTTTGGCATCTCATTACTCTAGCGCTGAGCCAGGTTGTTCTGTTGAAACCAAGCACTGGTGGTCGCTGAGATGCTGAAGGATGAATTGCTCGCATAGTGCTTGACCATCCCTGTTCCAGAACTGGTGCAGAAGTAAATAAAACAAGCTGAACATAAAGTCGTATAGCCAACGACTGATTCCTCCTTCCCTGGGAAGCTAGAATGCAAGGCCCGAAACATCTGGTAGTACGGGACAAAGGAGTATGAGAATGGGGAAGCAGCTGTATTATACAATGGAAAGTTTCTCTTCAATGTATTATGAAATATAATTTAAAAATTCTATTGTCATTCCTTTTTGGTAAAGACCATGTAAGACATCTGGGCACTGTAATAATTAACAAGGATGATAATGGCCTACAATGCAGAACAGCAGTGAAAGCTATCTGATACTGTAATCTCTGCTGATTTACAAAAGCCATTTCCTAACCAGTTGCGCAAAAAAAAAAAAAAAAGGGAAAGGTTTTAAGTTACTTCTGTTAGCAGCAGCAGCAGCAGCAGCAGCGTATCCATCACACAGCCATAACACTCTCCGTTATCATAGAGAAGTAGGGCAGGAAGGGACCTCTGGAGATCATCAAGTCCCATCCCTGCCCAAGACAGGATCATTCTTATCCAAACCACATACCTAGCTAGCCTATTTCTAAAACTACCCAATGCCCCTGTCACACAACTACAAAGCCCCTAACACCAAGAACACTCTATATTTTTGACAGAGTTAAACATTTCAGATAAAAATGCTCAGGTGCTTTTATTAGTCCTGCCTGTTAGTGTTCATCATAATGAAAAAATGTTCCATTGTATTATGCTTAAATTCAAAGTGGTAAGCATCTCCTAGCTAGCTAAATGATCTGGTGCCTTGAGATTGATATTATCAACATTTCAGTTAATTTTTCAAGCAAGATTTTGCAGGGCCACCTATCACATGGTTTGGCAGAGCTGAGACACTCCATTCCCTTGATCCATTCATTTTGTAATTTGATTAAAATAATAAAAAAGAAAAGCAGGCAAGTTTATCTGGCTTGAAATAAACCCATTCTTATTATGCTGCTGTAAACCATGTTTATTGCTCCTTCAAAGATGTTTAAGTCTGCAGTGCCACCAGGAAAGACTCCTTTATGCCTTGGAATTAAGAGATCTGAAGTATTTCAACTTGGGAGAACAAAAGTGCTCCGGTGACTTCATCTGGCTCTGCCCCAAATCAGGAGCTGTACCAAACCTTTCCATTTTCAATTTATGCAGCATTACAACAATTGTTGATAGGCAGATTAAATTGCTTTGAGGTATGCATTCTTCCAGCCATTTCCTCCTGTAATAAATTCTCCAGATACTCACTTAGTAGTCTTTTTTTTTCTTTTTTTCATAAGAGAAGAATGAATTCTGAGACTCAGCAATGAATACGTGTCAGATAGACAGAAAGTGAAATGTAAACTAATGTATATGCTGTAATTTAGATACAGTGTGTTTACTTGTTTGTACGGTATTTGTTTTCCTGTTGGAAGCCTGGGTGAATGAATTCTGTAATATATGGGTATGAATGTATCTGGCAGTAAGTGTGAATGAAAGGACCAGGATTGCTCTGTGTTTGCAGAAAACCAAGGGATTCCTCTAGCAGCAGTGACATATTATGCGGTGATATAAGAGAAATATGGCCATTATCATTGATTTACAGCTCTTGCTGCCTAGTCTATTGAAGTCAGTGGAATGGCATCCTCTTACAGCAGACATGATTAACTGATTTTTCCTACTTCCTCTCCATTTTTACATAACTATTGCAGACCCTTTTCACCAGCATCTGCTCTTCAATGTCTCATGCTCCTGTGAAGCTGTGAAATGAAAGAGGCTGTGTCTAGCTTGTTCCTAAAACTAAACACAGCCCGTGCTAGGTATACTAGCCGCGGTGATCAGGAGGGACGGACAGCATTTATTTAAGCGGTTGGGGTCAGGGGTGACAAAAGGTCAGGCAGTTTGCATTTTGCCTGATGGGATGTGCTTTTCCAATGAGTGTTAATTGTTTCACCAAGCAAGTCTCCCAAGCCTCTCCATTGTACAAGGGCATGGGATGGCATGATGGTACCCTCGGGCCGAAACCTGCCTGCGTTTCAGCAATGCTTTCTTCAGCTTGTGTCATCTGTTCCTGTTTGTGTCTTTCACTGAGAAAAGCAGGATGCATATTTATTGTTTTATTCTCCCATCTTTCTGAACAAAGAAATCAAGCAAGCTTTTTGTTATAGCTTCAGGCTACCATTTGCAAACTGCTGGTTATCACAGTGTACTGTAACCTCAAGGTACCTAGAGGAGTTTCAATGAAATCTTGTTTCAGTCCTTTAAATGTTACATGCTACTGGTTCCTGGACAACTTATTAATGACTTCATCATTGAGGTTGGACTGTTAAAGCACATGAACATCTATTGCTTATTGATCGGGACTTCTGGTAGGGTTGATAAGCCACAACCAAGCTCAAGGCTCAGTTTTGGTAAGTCCTAAAAAATGCCTAGGCAAGTCCCTGCCCCAAAGAGCTTCCAGTCTAAAGAGATCTGACTGATGGAAAAGAAGTGATGGTTTTCTTCATTTTGCTGATGGGGAACAAGGACACCCAGCAGAAAGTGACTTGCCTCCTTTCAGATTAATCCTTCTGAGTGCCGTATTATGGCTTTCCTTCCTTCTTGCCTGTTTTTGATGTGTAGTGTAGGTCCAACCATAACTTTAATACCTCTGGAGAAGCTTAATATAATGCGCCAGAGGAGAAAGGATTGGACTTGATATGCCTGGAGTTCCTGGAGCTGGTGGGCTGTTCCTGGATCCAGTGAGTTAATGACAAAACTTGCATATCGGTCAGCAGGAGCAGAAATCAGTCTAACGGTACAGCTCTTGGAACAGGTGGAAATCAGAAAATGAATGCAAAGAGGAGCATCAATCCTCCAGTGATTTTTAGACTACTCCGGTGATACTAAATGGACTGAATGGGGACTTGCATTTCACCAGGATGGATACAGCAAGCTCTCTGCTACCTAACCTGTCTCCCTTTCTCATGGACATCTATGCACCCCCATGGTTTCATAGACTGTAAGGCCAGAAGGGACCTCGGATGCTCATCAGGTGCAGCCCTCTGCACCAAGCAGGAAAGATAACCAGGGGGTCAGCAAGGTTACTATTTAGTCTCCTCTTGAAGATGTCCAGGGAAGATGATCATCATGTGCTTTATAGCCTGAATTCATGCTGAAGCTTACAGCAGAGCAAAGGCTGCCTTAATGAAAGTAGGAGCCCTGCACTTTGCCCCATTTCTCCCTATAGGATCATAGATGCCTGCTTGCCACACACCTGAGATGTGGGATAATTGGGATTTCCTGATGGCAATTAAACACACCCTGGTAAAAATTACAAAGGAAGAGAAGGCAGGCACCTCTTCCTCTACACCGGCCATGCTAGAAGCAAAAGACGTCTTCCTCTGATTACTGTAGTAGTCCGTGAAGAGTGTGTTTCTCTCTTCATGCCCAGGAAGGGACCTTGGGTGGTTGCAGTGATCTTGCTCTGTATTACCAAGGCTCTTTTTTTTTCTGTTTTCCCCCCACTGTTCTCATCTTTGCAAATGACAGCATTGTTGTGACATTTCTTCTTCTTCATGTCTTTATCTTAGATCTGTAGAGGCTCATTTTTTTTGGTACAGTGCATGGCTCCTTTGTTCTATAAGTCACTTTGTCATCATGTCTTCCAAAATTAGTATTAGGGGAAATCAAATTAATCTGGGAGAGGGGGGAGACAGCAAAAAAACCCATCTAAGTGAATATATTTTGTTTAAAAAGCCTGTGTGTCAGCATCAAGGTTATCAAGGGCATCTCACCACTGAAATTAGCCATTAAAGCAAGAGCTAGATCACTGTTTTATCTCCAAACTCTTGTAGCCTTCGAAACTCAGGGTGTCACAATGCAGTTGTGGATTGCTAAAGATGTGAATGCAAAATGTGACTTTAGCCAGGTCTAAGTGTGACTTCAGCTAATATATATGCCATTGTACTTGGTCAAAGAACTATGCTATTGTTTCCCAAGCAGTGGTCCACAAAGTCACAGTAAGTATAAATGGTCTACAGATCTCCCTCTTTCTCCCATTTAAAAGGGTATTGGGGGAGAAGAGGGGGGTCTGTGCACTATTATGGACCTACAGACCACTGCTAACTCTCAGAAGTCTGGGAAACAGTGATATATATCACTTACCATGAGGCCTGAAGCCCCGCACTGCTATCTAATTAATAAAACTAGAACAAAGATTTTTTTTAAAAAGACCCGTGGCACAAGCTTCTGTGTTACAGAATAATACTGGATATCTTTATTGGCCTCAGAGGAATTCAGTGGACCCAACACAGGTGGGAAAATATTACTGTACCCATTTTTGCAACTGATAAACCTTAGCATTTGTTCTCATATGCTCAGCCTTGGTACCATATAGTTTGTCTCAGGATATCAGGGCCTAGTAGGGCATTGCTTCCAGTGTGGGATCAGTTGTGGTTTTTACACATAGCCTTAGACTCTTAGGCTCAGATCATTCAACATATTTAGACACCTAAATACCTTCAAAAATATGGGCCGTGGTCCACTTTTAAGTCTGCACCGTTAAAGATCTCATCCAATGAATGTCAATTAAGCTTTGTTTGTTGTGTCAATGAATCAGACCCTAAGCAGAGAGCTTGCCCTTTAACAATCTTTTGTAATGGTTTCTACATATAGCTATCCCTTGTGTGTGTGTGTGTGTGTGTGTGTGTGTGTGTGTGTGTGTGTGTGTGTGTGTGTGTGTGTGTGTGTGTAAGCTATTTCTGTTAAGGTATGTGAACACTGGCTGGAGAGAGGCTGAGCAAGATTGGGTTACGTGGAGAAGACAGCGAATACATGCTCTATATGGTAACAATGTGAGCTGTGACTGCCCCTTGGAGTCTTAAAGGACATTTGGGCTCCGGCCTGCATGTCTGTTGGCTTTTTTGCTCATTTAATGGCCTCTGAAGAAATCTGCTTTTGATGGGCCAGCTGTGCTTTATTTCATAAGAGGCAAATGCATATGGAGTCAAGTTTCCTGGGAGGTATTTGTCAGCGGCTGAAAGACATTGCTAGCTTTGTGAAAGAGGTGGTGTCTGGAGTCTCCACAGATGTTAATGTGTTGCAGCTGACCTGGAACAAGGGCTTTGTTTAAAACGGCATCAAATCCTGCCCAAATGTTGTCCTGATGGTTCACAAGGTAAGGGGAGGCCAGGGGAAAAGATTCTGGTTAATTATAGAAACTTGTTTTGTTGTCAGTGATGTTTTAAACTTGATGTATTAACTCAGCAAGGAAAAAAAAAAGGGCCAACAGCAGCAATAATAATACAATGATGTTCTGTGGTATAAAGTCACTGTATAAATGGATGGACTCAGTCCCCAGCCAAGTCAAGCTGAAGAAAGGTGTGGAGCTAGGGGTCCCCAGCCCTGGGCGGGTTTCAGAGCTACTGCAATGTAACCTCATTAAAGGAAGCACATAGGAACAGCTGTGCAAGCCAAGGGTTATGGTTCCTCCTGCCTTCCAACTCCCCCTTGAGAAGACTGTCCTACTAGCACTATTCTGCTCCTCCACCAAGGCTGCCTCTGTACTGGGTATCCAGACCAGAGCCCACTACATCCCTCTAGATTAGGTAAAATTACAATTATGCCAACCCCAACTATGCCAGTGTTAATTATCTCCAAACTTGCCATTGAGAAAAAACATGAGGAGGAGCAGGAAGTTTATTACCTTTGGGATTGTTAAAGGAGCATAAGAGGGACAGATGCTGAGGGGTGACATTTCCAGCAGAGCCTATGTGGTACCTGTGACTGTCTGATGCAGTCGGAAAAAAAAATGATTCCTGAATGACACTCGTGTTTAATGAGAGCTGGGCATTCGAGTCCCTTCATCACTGTTGAAAACTCCCGGCAAGGTCAGGGAAATCCTTCTACAATAGATAGGTGCAATGCTAGGGACGTGCAGAGAATCCGGATGGTGAAGTAAACGTATTCAGAGGGAACCGGGTGCCACAAGGACCTTTGAAAATCCAGCCTCTTTGTTTCTTTGCAGTCACTGAAAAAGAGCCTGCTTGGATGCTTATATTGATGGGGTGATCTGACCCCAGCTGACTTCCTGCCCCTGGGACTGGGGCTGGACCCGACGGCCTCGCGAGGTCCCTTCCAGCCCTGATGTCTACGAAATCGGTGGATCCACCACCCAGAGTCAGGGTGAAAGAACAGTGCCTTTCTGTGCAAGCAAGTCTGCTGAAATCAGTGTCCCCCGCAATAGTCCCCATTTCCTTGTCATGACTTCAAATGGCTTATCACATTTCTTTCCCAGTAGGCCTAGCAAAACCCTAAGAGAAAAACCACATCTGAAAGATGCAAATGATTGAGAAGGAGATGCTGCCTACAACTACTGTTGAGACAGGCAAAGGCATAGTGCTGCATGTGCATAGTTGTCAACCTTCTCTGCGTTGTGAACCTCAGGTTGGAAATCCCCCCTTTAGAAATGACAGGACCTAGACCTGGTTTAGAAATGACTAGACCTCAGGTTGCCTTCTGTCCTTGCAGCAGCTGGCCATTGACGGTGGCCTCTTCTTCCTGTTTTACCTGTAACAAGTTTAAGATCTTCTCGATGTTTTGGGGCCATGGTGCCTGGTACTTGTGTGATAGGGTGGTTTGTGCAGGGTTGTAAGACTACGTTAGACAAACATCTGTGCAGGATAGTTTACATAGGGATGATCCTGCCTGAAGCAGGGGTTGAACTAGGTATTACATCTTGTGGTCCCTTCCAACCCTACTTGTCTATGATTTTAGCAAAACCATTGTGGGAATGCAATGTTTAGCTCTTCTAATTCCTTTTGCAGATACACAAACATAGGCCATAGATTCCCCAGGGGAGCAGCTGCACTTCATTATACAGCACCTTGGAGTACCCTTTGAAGTCGCTCCAGATGCAGTGGACGTGTCTACACATGGACCGAACTTTGCAGTTGGTACTGCGGAGTCATTTAGTACTTGCTTTAGCAAGTCCCAGCACTACGTGGGTCATTTCTGACCCTACCACACAGTAGCAACAACCTACTGTGCACTAGTAGCAGCTGGTGTGTACAGCAGAAGTGTGCTTCTGGCCCCCAAGACCATTTTTACACATGTATGCGCCACAGTGCTGGGCACTTTGAAAAGCGGTGATTGTATAAGTGCCGATTAATCAAGTCTGCTCTGATGTGCTGTAGATCTCGTGTTGCAGAGCAAAACATGTGTGTACAAATGCCCCTTGACTCCAAGACCGAGCCGTACGCTCCCTGCCCACCTCCACCTCCTCATCATGTTATCTTCTTCTTCGGCACTAGGGAAAGTGCTGTGCTGCTACCCAGCATGTCCAGGTTATCCATGGTCCCACTGGAAAAGCTACCTTCTTGGGAGGGACTTTACTTCTGGCAGGGTTGGAGTGCACTTGAAGTTGCATGCCATGAAGCAGGCACTTCTTTTCAGCTGAAGCAACTTTATTGGTCAAGAGCTGTTGGCACCCCAAAACCCCATCAATCCAGTGCTCTGGGAAACAGCCCCTACTATTCTTTCTTAAGCCTCTCTCTCTCCTTTCCTTTCTTCCTCCCGTCCTTGTCTCTGCACTGCCTCATTGAAGCGCCTCCCCGGCATCAAGAACAGCAGGGCCTTGAGCTGAAGTCCACCTTGTGCATAGTATCAACACAGGCAAAGGGGTCCATTGTTGCTGGATGGCCCATTCTCCTCTAATAAAGTCCTTAGGCAGCTGGCCCCAGCATGGGGGTGGGGGTAGGATGGGGGGGGTGGGGGAGACACCATTAACCCTTTCTTTCCCAGTATATGAAGTAGTTGGGAAAGCTGAGGCACGTAACTTCATTGCATCATGAACACATCCAACTCAGAAATATGAGAATAAAACCACAGTCTGTCAGGAGGGCGCAGTAAAGCTAAGGCCACAAAGTAAAGATGTCAGAGTAAGGAGCTTTAGGGTTTTTGGCTGCTGGGTAAGAAGCTGATCTTGGGAGATACAAGACCAGCGTCTTGTCTTAGGCACCAGCTCACTCTTCCCAGTGAGGGGGAGAATATAAATGTAGGGTCTGAATGTGCACAGCTCAGGAGAGCCACTTGTGTAAGCAAGGGCTCATGGCTTCCTCCGCCTGGTCTCTAGTAAGTAAGTCTTTCTTGATACCGAGCTCAGATATATTTAGACACAGCAAGGAGCTCTCATTCAGGATTTGCTAGGGTTATTTGCTGAAAGATGAATTATTCCTAAGGCTGAACACCCTGAAGGAGTCATCGTCCTCTCTGACGTTTGTTCAGGCTTTGCTCATAAACACTTCTCACCTGTGACAGTCCCTGGTAAATCTCAGACAGGAATTTCTTGTCTACTGTAAACAGCTTCTCGTTGCTCCCCGGAGGGCGATGTTTTTAGAATTTGGCATGTCTCATTGCTCTAGAGGCAGCATGATATTTATCCGGCATCTCCAGTGCAAGGAAGCTGCTCAACAGCCGGCCATGGGAGATCCCACCGTCCTACCCGGGAATGAACAGGGGTCAAGGCAGTGGCAGAAACTCCACATTTTCAGTGTCTCAGTAAACACTTTTGGTAACAGGTCAAGCTATTTTAATGAGGTTGCTTTAAAGAATGAGCAAAGTTTTCAGTACAGTCTTGTTTGCCTTGTAAACTAATGATCACTTCCTACTGGGCATCTCATGTGTATGGGCCTATAAGAGGCTGGCTAAGCCAGGTTTCTTCTCTATCCAAGGATACTTGGCTCCTTGAAACAGGAACTCTTTTGTAGCATATCTGACATTTTTCTGGTGGCTCTGCTGTCTTTGCATCCCTACATACAGTCTAGACATGTAGACACTTGCTTTTTATAGCCCTAAAAAGGTATAATTAGTACTACTAGAGTAATGTTTGTTTGAGGCCTCCGTGAACTGCATACCAGTCCCCTGTCACTTGATGCACTAGGGCTAACAGCATTATGCTAAGTTCTACCCACCACTGTTAAAATGCAAGCTAGGATACTGCCACGACTGACTGACAGTGGAAAACCTCCAGATATACATTTGTATGTCTGACAGGCAAGGTTCTTTGGGTAAATGTGATAGCTTTTATTAGACCAACTAAATCGTTGGAGAAATCATTCAGCAGCAAACCCGGAAGTGGACCTGAAATACTTCGGGTCCACTTCCAGGTCCTCTGGGGAGCTTGCAGGGGCTCCACCCCCAGCCCCCAGCTCAGCGATCAGCCACAGGAGGACTCAGGGTGCCCCCCCCCGGGACCCAGGAGGCACCGGTCGCTGATCTGGGGGAGGGGGCAGGGGATGTGCTTTCAGGGGGGCCCAGAAGTGGACTGGAAGTGCTTCTGGTCCAGTTCTGGGTCTGCCACTGGGTGTACTGGGGGCCCCCCCGGCACTGCTGTGGGATGCTCCATGCACCCCAGCATTGCAGCACTCACAAGCAACCTGGTACCTAGAAATACGTAGAAAAAAAACATTTAAACTATGTCTATGTCCAAATTGCTGAATCTTTCTGAATCTCTCTGAATTGATTCGGAGGGTTCTGATTTGATTCAGAGAGATTAAAGGATCTCCTGATTCGATCTGGATTTGGAGATGCGGCCACCAAATTGGGCCGAATCTCTACTGAATCAAATCAGGGACCAAAGCTTCCCTCAGACCTAGTGCAAGTCATTTCATCTGAAGCAAAAATGCCATGTACTGGAAACAAGTGGATCACGTAGATCTTGGCGCTGCAGGGAAGCTGCAAAAAAGGATCAACAGTTTGAACCATGTCAAAAAATCCCACGCCTACTTTTGTTATCAATGAGTATAAGATTCAAATGACATTCAAAGGAAGTATACTGTGTGATCAACGGTGCTCCCTTGGGAGGCCCTGAACTCTTCTGCACTTGCCCAAATACTCTTCGTATTTGCTCCTGTTGTAGCTTTGGCTTCCTAAATCAGTGAGTGGGGTTTGCACTTCTGCGTGTTCAAGGAGACCTTCATTCCAGCACACAAAATCAGTCACTTAAAAAAATTCCAGCAAAAAAGAGCTTGACTGTATCACTCTCTTCTCTTACTTCCATTGCTGCTTCTACCAAGATAAACCTAACAATCATTGTCAGTGTCCTTGTTTAGTAAAATCTTGGGTGCAGTCAAATATAACAGAATAAAACTTTTCTGCTCTGAAGGCAGAAATCATTTGCTTGTTGATCATCTTCCTCAGAGTTTTGGATGTTTTTGCCCAGGTTCTGATCAGAAGTTTCCTTTGCAGTAATCCATCTTTCCTCACGAGGTCATTCTCCCCAAGAAACTCTACAAATTAAAACATTTCCCATTCTGGGACAAGTAGAGCTTGTCTGCTGAATCTCCTAAGGGACTGTTTTCTATTCTATGCTGCATGATCAAATTAAAAAGCTTCTCCAAGACAGCTTGCCGATGTTCTGTCAGAGAATTAATTTGGCGCTGACTTTCTTTAGCTATCAAACGATCTTCAGTCTGATTTCTCAGTCTTTCCACATAGGATAACAGTTCTTGTGACCCGTTGACCTCTCAGACTCTGTTGGGATACTCGGTATGGTTTTTTTTCCAGTTTGCAATACCCTTCAGGCTCAAAACAAAATTTCCAGGGTTAAATAATTGGCAGCAAGAGCAAGCAAAATTAGCTGAAGAATAGAGAAGCCAGTCTAATCTCATGCTTTCAGTATTTGAAAGCTGGCATGAAAAAACTGAAAGAGGAAAATATTTTTGTCCATTGCTATCTAAAAGAGAAGTTGTACCATTTGTTTGTAATAGTCCATTATTCACAAGCAAAAGGCAAACCCCCTCATTGATTACTGGCAACTCATAGGTTCTTTCAGTTCCTAGAGTTTCCTTTTCTGTATATTTATCCATATTTCTTGAATTGCTTTGAAACTGCATCTAATTAGTATTGCTTGAAGACATAGCTGTATTGAAAGATGGGGCTGCCTCAGTCCTGGTCTTGTTCTTTCAGATCCAGCAGAACTATCAGAAGAAATATAACCTTCTTCTAACTTCTTTAACCATATATTTTCGAAGCAGGAATACTGATGTCTTAGTTGGATGAACATTCACAATTAGGAGTTTCTGATGTATGAGTTAGAAGCAGATAGCACTCGTTCCTGCCATTGGCGGGAGGTCAGACTTGATGGCCTGCTCTAGGCCCCTTCTGACCCTAGATACTATGATACTATGAAGCAAACCAATCTATTCTAAGACTATAAATATATACACACACATGATATACAAGATATATGCATGATATACTATGAGATATATATATACACACACACACACACACACACACACATACATACATATACACGCACACGCATATATATGTATAGATACACATATATACCCACATATATATACACACACACGCGCGCGTATATGTGCATATATAATTTTTAAAGTTTTTTGGCTTCACATTCAACTTTGTACTTGATATTTAGCTCCAGAGAGAGTCCTATCTTTGTAAAGGGTTGTCAGGATGACTTCAGCTCTACCTATGATGACCTTTAAACAATGAAGCCAGTCAAGTTAGGCATGACTGGCTGAATTTGGAGTGGTAGTTCATAAAACAAAGGGAATAGGTGTTGAAAACAAACCAGGCTTTAAAATTAGAAATGCTTGAAAACTTTAAATTGGCTTCCAAAACTGTTTCATATTATTTGCATTCAAATGCATGAACCAGAAGCAGTGTTAACATGAAACAAGGCTTGTTGCCATTTATAGATATAGTAATGTAATGCAGTAATTTCTCAATTCTTAAGACCCCAGGACATTATGAAAAGAACATATGAATAACTAGATGTAAGAAAAGAGCATTGGTTTGAAGCCAAAGTTTTGCAACTGAAAAAGAATAAATGCAGGAATTCAGTGCCCACGAAAGGCAGCAGTTTAACATTCCCCAAATGGAAATCCTCTATTTATACGCTGAAAAAAGTAACATGTAGGCAGCAAAGCAAGTGTGTTCCAGCTTTGTAAAGGATGTACTTCCATGTTACTTCAGCTCTGTTAGACCCTGAGGAGGGAAGGTATTTTATTGTGAACTCCGTTTAGTTCACAATGTAACTGGCTCTACTGGAGTCAAAAGGACTACTACTAGGTTTAAAGCAAGAACAGGTGCCTAAGTGATACCCAACAGCCTGGCCTTGCCAAAAGATCACTACAAGGATGGAAAGCGTGTTCATTCTCCACAGCTATCCTATCTTTGCTATTTCTTTTTAGATGAAGAAAAAAAAAGGTTGCGAGTTGTGGTAGTACTTGTTCACAGAGGACTTGACTGTGCACTGATGCCCGGATTGCAACCAAACACACGTTTCACATGAGCCAACTCTCTGAGGATGTCAGCAACTTCCGAGGCAGCCTAGCCCAGATTCAAAATGTAGACCTAGAGCAGAGATTCTCCATATTTCACCATTTCACTTTGCACAATTACTAGCGGTGCTTATTCATTCTGCAAGAAACACCCGAGACTTGTAACTTCATTGGGTTTCCCAAAACCGTCAAATCATATGAACTAGACTTTATCTTATCATGGCACCGTACCATTTGAATAACCTGTGTTATGAGGAAAGAGTGGATGGGAGACATCTCAGTATGCTGCGTAGGTCTAGAGCTGGAAAACTGGCAATATCTGTAGCCATCAGTGAACGTAGGCTGCTTTATATGTTAGCCTCTGTTTTGTTGAAGACCGCTAACATTTCTGTACTTGATCAAAATACATCTCAACATCTACTATTACCTTTTTAAAGAAAAAGACTGCTGAGGCTGCACAAACTGAAAGTAAATGATGAAAGAGAAATGATTATTTTTAAAATTACACCTTTAAGGAACATGTTAGTGTGACTTCTACTTGGTTCGACTTGAATTTTTAAATGAGGCACTTACTGGAAAATTATACCAATTTTTACCAAAAACTATTATTTCAAGACAAATATTATTAAAGCAGTTTTGGCCCAATCTTCTCTTAGTGAAAGCTTTTAAATCGTATGATACATTTTCCACTTCTGTTAGTTTTCATATCAGTGAGAACGCATCAAACTACTTCATTCAATGCTAAGAAAACGACTTAAAAGTCTATTGAAATGAACTGCTAATATTTATAAAACTTCAATTGTTAAAAACAATATGAAATCATACACATGGAGCAAAATGTGGAAATGTGTCGAGCACACTGAAAGCTTAACTCTCCAAAAACCATGTGTTCATTTAGAATTAGTTTCAAAAGATATTGTCAAGTAGAAAAGAAGAAAATCATCCTAATCAGCAACTGATTACAATGCACAGTTCCAGGAGATTTTAATTGCTGTGAACAGTATATTTTTTTCACAAGTTGCAAGGATATTTTTAAACCAGATATTAAACAGATGATTTTTTGATGCGACAAGGAATCAAACCTATTGGGAAAACTTCAAAGTTTTCCATCACGTTCAGCCAAAGAAAGCAAAAGGAAACAGTAGGTAGAAATGAAGGCCTCAGTACTACAAATGCTTTAGTTCTCTGCACAGCTCCGTGCACATTGATGCAGAGACTACCAAGTCATGCATCATGTCTTTGCAAAAGGGGGGATTTATCCAGCACAGATCTGAAGCCTTAGATTTTGTCACGTGCAAACTCAAGCAAGTCGATTCATTAAAGTTTCCATCTTCAAACTCCAAACTCAGATTATTTTTCTTCTAATTATCAAGACAAATTTTATACAGTTAAAGCAAATGAGCTGTCTGTCAGAATCAAGGATATTATGTTGTGCTCGTCATCTGTCAAATGTAATCAAGAGCTTTGTCTCTGGCATCATCACTAGGCAGGTGTTTGTAAACAACAAATCCCACAAACATCCCTTTTATCTGCAAAAAGCATTATGATGCCACAGATGTTCCCTGCTTTTCTCCATTACATAACCAACCTTTTTATGTATTAATTTTTTAAAAAAGGAAACGTACCTGTCTTCATGCCATCAAATATTTGTAAACAAAACAGATTAATATCTGAAATTACAGTATTTAGCAAATCCTATCAGGTAGCTTAATTGAAAGTAATAAAAATAACATTTTTTTTTTAATTCTGAGCAGTTATTCCCCAACAACATTTCATGCACTGTAGAAGTGTTGACTCGTTTTTTTCTTCTGTTGAAAATCCAGAATTCGCTACGTTCATTCAGGAGAGTTCATTCTTCTGTTTGCCTCTAGCTTATCGGCTCTATGACCCATCTCCAATTGGCCTTTCACAACTTGCCCGTTAGCCTACAGTATCCGTGAACCACGAGGAGATGAAAAAGCATATATATATATATATTTCATGTTCCAGGTTAAATCGGCCAAATCATATCGAATGAGCAGAACTCAGCCGTTCCAAAAACCGTATCAACTGAGGAGGCAGAACTCAATCATTTTAAACATCATGTATGATGCTACAACTGGCGAGCATCCTCCATGCCAGGCTCTCGCCCTGGGACTTCAGATGCTCCCAGATCCACTGGCAGGCATCCTACATGCATGGCCAGGCCTGGAGGTCCTGGGATACAGATGCCCCCACCAAGATACTTGATCTGAGCTGAAAGACCATGGGAAGGTGTTGGTTAGACAGAAGCTAGTCTGTCTAACCATGGACCAAGCACTGAAATGGGTTTTACGGCCGGTTCTATTTTACCTGACTCCCAAATTCTTTCCACACCTGAAAGGTGAGAATGGCCCTGCTCCCTTTCGATAGGCCTTCATCTCTTAGTAATGAGCTGCTTTTCTTCTGCTAATTATGTGTCTTCTACCCCTGGGCATTTCTCTCACTCTCTTCCATGGTTGATTTTTACTATGCTCTGCCTGGCTGCTTGCAGTCAGACCTGAGGAAGAACACCTGGCATTTGAAAGTTTGTCTAACTTTATCCCAACCACATAGCTGGGTCCAATAAAATATATCCCACTAAGAAATCTTTTCCTCTTGCATGATTTTTGGATCATCACTGTTATGCTAGTTTTCCGTGCATTGTTAGCTAATGATAATGGTTCATCCACCACTGAAACAGAAGTAACAATCACAAAAGTTCAGTTGCTTTATATATTGCATTTTAATCTCAGAAGAGCAGTTTTAATAGCAAAGAATCCCCAGATTTTCATTCATTTTAATTCCCAGATATTAATTCCTAGTTTTTAACTGTAAAATTCTCAAATTCTGCTGGGCCTTTTCACTTATGATGATCATAGAAATGAGGCAGCTAATACCCAATGCCTCTTAGCAAACTGGGAAAAAAAACCCAAAACCCTGACACCCCCAGAACAGGAAGGGAAAAAAATTCTTTCCAGCCTCATGCGGTGGCCAGCAAAGCTGAGAAGCACGGGCTACCCAGACAAGCTTCACTCTGTGCTGCACCCTGGAGACCACAGGGCAACTCCATGCATGCGTGAGTCTACGAACTTTGTGTGAGCCTTGCCTAGAGCCATGAGCCTTTCCACCCGCCACTTTATTACCAATGTAGAAATTAATGAATAGAAACGAACTTCCCTGCAGCTGAATCTCCAGGAGTCCCACAACCTGCGTTAGCTGGCTGCAATTTAATCACAGTTGAGACCTCTTGCAGGCTGCTAAAAGTCTAACGTAAGGTCAGAAGAAGTGCTACTCGGTCAGCACAATGGTCCATCTAGCCCTGTACCCTGTCTCCAACAGTGTGAGCACAGGATGATATGCAGGGAGAAGAATGAACTGGGTATCTCTAGAGAGATTTATTCCTTATTCAATACCCTTTCTAGCATCTACCATTTCTTGCCAGAGGAAACCAATCTCCCAACCATTTTGCCCAACAGCCAATGAGTACAACAGCTGCCAGAAGGGCTCTCAGGCTGGCTATCATTAGCCTAGCTTGAAGATCACTAAGTTTTCTTAAAAGACAAAAAGTAGCTCAATTGAATCAGTGAGCTGTTGGGATTCGGTGGCTTCCTGCAGGAGGCCCTGGTGCAAAGGGAAGATCCCAAATAATATGGGTCTCCCATGCAGGGGACAGGATAGGAAGGAAAACAGAACAGAGAGGCTGACCTTGTGTCCCGGACCCTACTGAATGCAAACCTGCATGGAGGTGATAGGATTTTATAGAAAGACACAAGTGAACTTGCATTAAATGGTTTTAGCTTTGAAGAACTAAAACCGAAGCTCTGGAGCAAGGGGCTCGAAGACTTGTGGTTAGAGAGTGCACAGACTGGTGAATTATTCCACTGGTTTAGTCACGATCCCTGCTACTATACTACATGTGTATCCTGCCCCCAATGGCAAAGCGTATAAAGGAAAGTCCATCAGCGTAGAAATATCCTTCACAAAATTCATATGATCGGTATCTTTTCCAGAAATAAAAGCAACCTAATGGTCTCCAAGGCTTGAGGAAAGGCACCTTACGCCCCAAAGCTTGCCTAATGTATCTCCCATCTGTACAGTTGGCCCAGTAAGAAATATCACCGCAAAGCCCTCGCCACCAGAGGAAAACTAATTCATGTGGATAACCAAAATACTGGATAGCTACAATAAGGATCCTTTTAGAGTTGTCCATTCCCCTGGTGTATTCACATCATACAGTACTGAGTAATCTATTGGCTCTGTGCTGTAGCTGAAATTAAGAAACATTTTTTACCTTCTGCAGGAAGGAGATTCTTGTTACAATACATCTGAGAGTTACACCACGCTAGGAAACAATCCTGGTACGTAACTTGCCTGATTTCCTCTCTCCATATGTAATGTATTATGTTATTAAGCTGCGCACTTAACTGGTAACAAGGATACACTGGACAAATGAGGGATCTGTACAGATTGGCAATGACAACGAGCCAAGTGACCGTGCACCGGCCGAATAAGAGGCAGCATAAACCTGGGTCTGGGAACAAATGAAACTGTACGGTTGAAAAATCACCTTGCACTTGTCATGTATAGGACTAGAATTAAAAACAACAACACCAACAAAAGAAACCAAACTCTGAATCAAATGGGATCAAGTGTGAGTTTTTCGAAGCAGCCTATGGGTGCTGAAAGCTGCACTCCAAATGATTTCCCTGGGAACTACAAACAGCCCAGCTCAAATGCTAGGCAGCCAGGGTGAATTCGTAGCACTCTCTGTGATAGCTGATGGCTGTCACTTGCAACATTTTGGTGGGATTTCGAGTGCAACCACAGTTGTACTTCCATGCTGGCTGCCAGCGGGTCCGTGGTTTTTAGCGACGCACTTCTACATCTGCAAATAAACATTCATATTCATGCCTGCAGCAAGACATTGCATGTGTAAATATTGGTAGTTGTACTTCTAATTGTGGAGCTCTAACTGGTCATTCGCCATCTCATTATTAGTATTTGAAGCATCCCATTTGCTGAAGGCTCATTAAGAAACCAGCATGCCTACCTCCAGACCCAGAGGGCCAGCTTTGACAATCAGGTTTCAGACAGACAGCTCAGGGGAAAAGAAGGAAAAGCATGAGAGAGAACATGTTCACAGTCAGTTATAACTTATTTACTCCATCTTTGGGGTGTGTTTCAGAAAGATATAACAGAGGTCGTGTAAACAGTGCCCATCTGTGAATCTGCCGTCTCTCTCTACGTTCTCCTATATGGGCAGCTGCCTTCTCTAGCTCAGCAAAATTTGCACACATGGTGTGGTCTGGAGGCCACATCTGGACATTTGCATTGTCTTATTAGAGCCAGGCTGTTTGAATGCAAGGTTTAAAATGACCTTATATCTTGAACTACTCCCTCTTGCCTCACAAATAAGACATGCACCTTGTTTGACAAAAGGAGTATGAAGAGAGAGAATTTTATTTCCCCCCAGAATCATGTCTGAATGCGGACAGCAGAGGATCCTGACTGTACGGCTGAATCCTGACCAGCATTTCTAAGGCAAAAGTTGCAGTTTTAACCCTCGCACAGTCGCTGCTAAATTGGCTGTGAAAGGGTTAAAACTAACCATGACAGTAAACAGTGCATTGCACCCCCTACTCCCCTTCCTACCTGGGAAAGGAGGACAGACCAGGTAGCCCTTATAACAACTGATGCAGAAAAATCAGCTACTAAACTGAAGATGTACTCCAATTTTGGAGTGATGATTTTTGGGGGAAAGGTGCAACTACAGCAATACCCAGAAATAAATCATAGGTGCACAAGCCCCATAGGCTGCTGTGGTTGTGCAACAACAATGCTTTGCAAGGGGTAATCAAGCCTATCATTTGAGCTTCTCCTCTGCCAAGAGTAGCTGTAGTCCTGCTTGAAGGGAAAGAAAATCAGGCAATATAAAAGTCATTAGTGTGCTCAGTCCTGAGGCTACTGTCACTAAGACTAGGAAGAGATGTTGCATTTAGCCCTGGACAAATTATGCCTGTGATTGTCCTGGAATAGAAATATCCCAGGATTGGCGTGTCCCCAACACCACCCTTTTAACCAGTGTTTAGTGAGTGGGTGAATGCACTGCTGTTTTTCTGCCACTGGTTCAGGGGTGATCTCGGGACAGCTCTTCTGACACAGTTTGCTTTGTCCTGAGATAAACTATTATCAGTACTATTTATCCCAGGAACCTTCCTAGCATTTACCCTAGAGCAATGGACACGGGCATCTAAATGAGCACGTTTTGTCCTGGGGCAAACTGATTTGTGCTGGGACAAACGCGATGTCTCTTGGCAGCCTAACGTTCTCAGTTTTGAGACAATGCACCTAAGCCATCACCCCCTGAAGAAATGGGAGCATTTCTGCTGACTTCAGTGGGTGTGGATCAGACCCAACTATATAAGGCAGCTCTGTCCAAACTTCTTGTTCAGGTCCTCAGTTGATGTCAGATGGAGCAGGCCCAGGTACTGCAATGGAGCTGCAATAGTAAAAGTTCTGGCTCAGAATGTTTTAATCTAAATTAGTATGAATTAATAATTCAATGCTTTCTTAACACCAGGAATAAGGACTCCGGTTAAAAAAAGTTAACTGTAACAGTGTTTTGTCTATAAACCTCCAAAAATGCTGATTCTAACCCGCCATTTCTCCTCCAGAAAGATAATTGTTCTCTTTATGACTCTTCTGTTATTTATGACCTGATGATTTATGGATTTGAAGTTGTGGTTGGCACTGCGACTTCCCCCTCCCCCACTTTGCTACTCCCCATGCCCCCCCCAATCTCATTTTAACAATCTGTTTAATATCGATCAGAAGCCTGTTTAAGCAGCAAGCAATGTCATCTCTCAATGTTTTGCATCATTTGGCATGCTTCAATTATTGGCATTTATTATCATGAATAATTTACAACTCTGCTCTTTTAATCTGTCATTGATTGCAACCATCTTTTTCAAAATGAATGTAGCTCTCCTGAGAGCTGCCAGATTGACAGGCTTGGAGTGATGCCTTCTCCTTAGCCACTGAGCAGGTACAGCAAAAATAGCAGGTGCTGAAGTTTTTACCCATTGCTCCACCAGGATGACTTTGCCCTGGGTTTTTGTCCACTCTTTGTACCGATTTCCGGCTTCAGGCCCATGCGTTCTGAGCACCGACATGTCTGCTGATGCTGCAAACAAATGGCTAGTTTTAAGGTACTCAAGTCTGGACTGAGGTCATGAACTCACGTCCCGGCCATCAGGCATTTCTATCTGCTGCTTCTCTGGGGTGGATTTGAACAACGGACGTGGCAGTGAGAGGCTCTGGCCCATATCAACAGTATCATATGCTAATCAGGCCTTCTGACTGCTGTATGCTCAAAACAAAACATATGTTCTAAAAACCAAACATTGCTATAAAATAGTTTAATTTTATTTCAAAAAATAATTTTTTTGTCCAGATTTATGGGGGGGGGTGGTTTTGAGTAGTATATAGCAAAGTAATTGTATAACAGCTCAAAATAAGGTCTGTCTCCCAAAACCAGAGAGTAGGACTCGGCCAGTAAAGGTATAACATTTATGCCTAATTAGTTACTGCGCAGTAACACACGTGTAGATGTCTTACTGCGCAGTATGTACAGTCTGTGTGGATTGCAGTATGTGCAGTGTGTGTGGATTGATTTGGGACTAACTTTAATCCCAAGTCAGTCCACACACAGCGTTAATGTGCTTTAATGCCTGCGCATGTAGATGCCAGCCTATTCCCACTTACTGCATGGGAACTTTAAACTGGTGTAAATGAATATGTAGACATGGTCACTGTGTCCAAAATACCCCACACTTGGACACCATCCATAAAAAAAAATAAACAACAGTAGAAATGTGACTCTTTTTGTGCTGTGGGAATCCTAGAGGCTAGGGTAATTACTATTAGATAAGTATAGTTTATTACTGGGAATTTTATAAGGCATTGAGATAGATCAACTAGATATGGGAGACTTAGTACTTTGTACAAAGTCATTAAGGGAGTGTTTCACTTTGCATTTCCTGACTTCTCCTTATGTCTGCTGAGAGATTGGCATCTTCAGCTGAGATCACTGTAGGCAAGCAGGCCCACTATCACTTCGGGAAAATCAGTATTTTCAGAGAATTATATATTAATGATAATTGGCACTTATATCGTGTGGTTCAACCAACCTAAAATAACTCATAGTACTTCCCAGGCATTACTTGTTCAGAGAACTCCCTATGGACTGCCTCCCATTCATAGGGATGGCACTATCCCTATTCCATGATTAAGCAAACTAATGCATACAAACACCAAGAAAAGTACTTCTGAGAGCCTACAGTGTTGACCTCACCCTCTGCCAGTGGTAGGGTGGGATATGAGGGGGCATGTGCCCCCCCCCCAGATTGGCCACCACCAGTTTCTTCAGGTGGTCGTCGCTCACCACCCTGCCACCACCGCCACTGTGCGCACCCTCCATCTCAGGAGGCACCAGTCACCCATGACTCTATGTCACACAGTTGGCCATAACTCAAGAAGAATCTTTTATATATATATTCTGCCTTCCAAAAACAAGAGGAATGTTTTATTTGGGGGGTTGTTTGCAAGAAAATACGGTAATCGTTATTCTCAACTCCATAGAGCAGACCAAGAGGAAAGAGGGAAGACGAAGAATGTACATCTCACATAGCTAGAGGTGGTTTTTGATTCCATATGACAGGAAGGATGTTCCCCATACTGCCATGCGTAGACCAAAAATATCAGAACTTTCAAGTACATTTGGGATCACAGAATCCGAGTTAAATATTACAACTCATTATATGGTCACAAGCCATTAGCTTCAGCTCCAAACTGCCAAGAAATAGCAATTTGGAATTCATATGCATATGGGAAAAAATGTACTTGGAAAAGAAATCTAAAAATTAATCAGAAAAAATGTGCCTCATAGCAATTCCTTCTTTCCATTTTAACACCCTATTGCTTATGATGATGGTTCATTAGCCAGTGTCAAATATTTCATCATTTAATCCTCAGCCTGATTTGAGAATGGCGACATTACATTTCCATTCTGGCTAGAAGGAGGTTTGTATTTGCTAGTCTGGATTTCAAATGTATTTCATGCTAATCCATGTCACCAATTCATACTATTTCAAATATATGTTGATTCATTCATCATTCTTCCCAAATATGAAATTTGGGCTTCAGATGAAGTAGGAAATTGTATAAAATAAGGTAATTTCTCCTTGCAGTAATTATTCCAAGCCCGCGTTCAAAGCTCGTTTAATGTTACATTTGGAAATCCACAGAAAGACGGGGTTGGTACTATTAATGACTTTGGTGCCGTCCATTTTTTCTCTCTGTTCTATCAGGCTGTCAGAATAATCTTGTGTGCAACTAGCAAAAACTGAGCGCCTGTTAAAAGAAGATGACAAATATTTTCGTGCCTCAGTCCATGTATGGCGATAAGTATTTGAGAATGACTAAATGCTGAAAAAAACTTGACTGCAGCTGTGCACCACCCATTTAAACAAGTGGGGAACATTCATCTTGGTCTGGCTTGTATTTCTATTTTGGAGAAATTCTGTTAAGGGATCAGTCAGACAGCATATCATTTTTCTGCATTTACTTAAGCCTTAAAACGCCCATCTGTTGTCCCTTAGTAAGTGGCATCCCAGGAAGCAAATGCATTTGCTCAAAATGTACAACTTTTCTCTATGGGGAGACATGCAACCCAGTGGGTGCACGGTTCATTTAAATATATTGAAAGCATATGGTACCACCCTGGGAGCCTTTCCTCAGCTGGACACGCAGCATGAGAATGCATTTCACTTGCACTGCAGTGGGCCTGTGATCTCTTAATCTTCCTCAGGGCGAGTATACTGTCTCACTGTCTCTTCTGCAGCCTCTGTACTCCCTGCCTGGCTATCGCCCCCATGCAGGAGCGAGACTTCAGAGCTAAGCTGCCTTAGACCCCCGGTGCTCCCCTCCCAGAGCTGCAGGCTGGCAGGCACCTTGCATGCACAGATCCATTTCCAGGAGCATGGTCAAGGCAAACAGACCCTCTGATTTCCCAAGGGCACCAAGAACCTGCTGCTTTTTTGTTAGCTCGGGAAAAAATACCGAACAAATCAAAGCCATAAACACAGCTTTACTCCTGTAATAATTTCCTCACCCCTTTAATGCTCCTTGGGCTTCAGCTAGAGCCCTGCAGGGCATCCAGGAAACTCCTTCCTCTTGTAGCTCCTGTCTTCCCCACCGGCCAAGGCATCTCCCTTTCTGTAGCTAGTTTTCTATTTCTGCTCCAAGTCTCTCCTCACTTTCCTTCCTCCTCCCCCACGAAGTTGCTGGTGAGAATTACTCTCTTATGACTTCCAGGCTCTATGCTCAGGCGACTCCTTGCAGAGCTTCATCAGGTCATCAGTGCCCCTCACCGGATTATGTCATTGCTTAATTACCTCTTTCTGCAGTTCAGACTTGGAAAAAAGAGGTTGTTCTGGGCCACTGCCTCTTCTTTATCAAAGGCTGTTCCACTGAAAGGGATGATCATTATCATTAGAGCTTAAGGACCTCCATTCTTAGCCCTGTACCGTGCGCGCCAATTTTCCCTGCTGCTACTTAGGCAAAGCAAAGGAGGCAGAATAAAAAATGTTGGAAATGGAGCTTGCAGCCTGACACAAGGCGTGTCCAAACCACAGCAACTTGTATGATAGATTGTGACTTTCTCTCATCAGATTAGAGGTTTTTACCGTCTGAGAAAAATATGCAGTGCTAGGGGTTAATTTAATTCAAGCTGATTGCCAGGTAACTTGCATTACCTACCGTATTCATATACGGTAGCTGGGACAGTCCAAAACCACTCCACAACACAAATGTTCATCATTTAGCCTCCAACAAACATTTGTGGCATGCCTGGAGAAGAATGTAAAAATACATTAATAGACTGGTAGTCAGGTAGTTCAAGCTGCTGGAGTTTCGCAGTCAAATTTGAGTGGTGGATTATTTCCCAAAGCACAAAGAACGCTATTCAGCTTCTTCAAAAAATCCTTTAAGTCCAACAAAAATGAAATCCGTTACTCGCTTGGACGCTGGTAGGAGTACTTCATAGCTAGAGCTATGCAGGAAACATTTTATTTCCATTCTTCAAAAATTGTTCAGATATTGATAATTTTCTTTATCCCAAATCAGGACAGAAAGGTGAAAACGTGTATATCTATATCTAAGACCCTAACACAGTTACACAGGCCCTAATACCTTAATGGCTTATAAATTCTCTCTCTCTTTCTCTCTATACAGACATACACACGCATGTATAAATGTATACATATACATGTAATATATATATCTATCTATATATATATAGATAGATATATATATGCATACATTTATAGCTGAATATACTGTACATATATATTCAGCTGGAAAAATATATATTTATGCATTTATTTATATATAATTCAACTATAAATGGCTACATACATACATACACATGTGTATATGTATACATATACACATATATAAGATTTCAACTTTCTGCCCTGATTTTATATACAATGTGTGTGTGTGTGTGTGTGTGTGTGTGTGTGTGTGTGTGTGTACACACAGGTTGGAGATTTGTGAAAACCAACAGATTTTCACAATGTTATGATTTCAACAAATTGCCATTTTGGGTCTAAAAAAAATATCCAGACCCGTTCCATTTACCACTGTTTGCTACAGGCCGCAGCAACATTAGCATAGGTGGCATTACATAGTGACGACAGGAGGTCCCAGACATTTGAAATTCAAGCTCCAGGCTTTGTTAATGAAAATGATCTCACAAAGTGTTGCCAATGGTAGAGCATAAAGAGATTAAATTAGATTTATATTTACATATTTTGGAAAACAATGAGTGGAAGTTGCTTTGATGACACTGTTTCATCCTAGGCCCACAGAGTACCATTGCAATAAGATTAATACAAGCACAAGTCCTTCAATATGATTGGTTTAACAATGATGATTACGGTAGGATAGCATTTTGGGAAATGCATGCAATTATAGTAGCATGGGAAGGACTGCTGCCAAATCAAGTAAAACAATGAACTGATGTTGCTAGAAGAAACAGAGTCAAATTTGACCTGATGATTTCAGCTGCAAATATACAGTAACCAGATTCCTCAATAGATGCTCCAGAATATAATTTAATCTGAAGCACACTTGAGAAATTAGCAATGCCTTTCTTTTGTTGCTTTTTTGACACGACAGAGATCTGGATAAGTATTAGGTTTTAATGCAAATTACCAAGATTGGGATGTCTGCAATTTGTCTACAAATAGTCTTCATCTGTTTAATCTCCTTCAGGCCTGTCACCTTCCATCTCATCCTCTGAGAGATGTTATAAAGGGGGCAGGAATGATCAAGGCACAGACATTATTCTGATTTCATTTTAAGAAGCCATTTTTAGACTGATTCTGGTGGTAAGTAAGTATTACAGATAGTCTTTTAGAAGAAACTGAGATTGCACTTTCAAATACTAAAGGATTCCAGGCACTCGCAATGTTTTAATAACAGTACAATAAAACCAGGTTAAATAGACCTTTACCTAGGACCCAGTATAGTGAATGGTTGACCTACTGAGTAAAGTTACCCAGGAAACTCTTTCAGCAAATTATTAGGATAGGTTAATACTACTCATCAGAGACACCAGGAGTTGTGCAGCATTTCCTGGAGAGGGCAGAAATTAATATTAAGGACAGAGAGTGATGATCCAGTTTGGACAGAGCATCGGAGATGTTTGCCACCCAGATCAAATTGAACTTTTCTTTCAGTTCAGCGCTGTTTAATCACTTCTTCTTCTTTTTTTTTTTTTTTCTCAATCATGCAGATTAAAAAATAAGCTTCTGATTTTTCCAGGCAAGCATTTGAAACTGGCTGTCTTCTTTTAGTTTCGAAGGCTAACCCTCAACTCCACGTTGCTTGATATTCACCCATCGCTTGTTCACACTGGGAATTTTATCTCCCTTACAACCCCCTCCTCCCCATAGATGCACTAACTGAAATCAAGGAAATGTGTACGTTATTAACTGCATGTATAATGGTATGGTATGGTATGGTATGGCAAAAATTCTGCTTTTATACCTAAATAAATCCAGAGTGAGTGTGTGCATGTATGGTACGTAACAGATGGCTATTGCAAATGTTGCTTCACTGTATACGTTTCATTTACAGCTTCAGTCCTTGCACATGGACCGTTTCAATTATCAGACTGTATAGTACAAGGGCTTACACAATATCCAGTAATTTTTGGCAGCTACTGCTCAGTCTTTCGTTGCTGCCAGATCTCTGGCAGTATAAGCTGAATTCCTGTCTAGTATACAAGAAGCACAACGTCCTCATTATACTGGAATTTAATACTCTGGGCCAGAAGGCTCTACATACAATGTACACCCAGAATCTCTCTTTAGCCTTTAGACTAAACAAATGTTTTATCTGTAGCGTATTGCAAAAAAGGCCGTAACTAACTAAATGGATAATGATTTATATACACAGTCAAACTCCAAAACCAATGCATAAAAACAGAACAAACCAATGGAATAAGCTTCAACAAGCAACTCTTAAATATGAGCGTTATTTTACTGGAACACAATGCAAATTGGCACCGGACCATATACAGGGAAATCCTAACACGTTCAGTAACCAAGCAGGCCCTGGCGTTGCAGTACACACTGGCGTGGGAAATGATTTCGTATGTATGCAGCAGTAATCGGATTTCTGCTTACTCGATCATGCGCCGCTGTAAATTTTAGTAATATCAGAGCAACACTAATACAAATGGGTGCGGTACTGGAAGCTTCAGGGTTTTACTTAACAAACCCTACATAACCCCCCCGAAAACAAAAGGTCAGACTTTTCTCAATGGCCTGGTGGTGCCTCCAGCAAAGCAGCCATGTATCCACAGATCTGTCAGGGCACGAGTGTACCACCACCACCACGGCAACAGGAGCCTGGTGAGAGAGACACCAAAAGTCCCTGACTTTTAATCATTGAGACCAGATCCTCAAATATTGTATCCCCCATAAACTTCACATATCTAGTACCTGTAACATTCTGGGACTACATCATTACTCTTCTCACCTAAATATATATTTAACATAGGGTTGGCAAGCCAGTCTATTGATCGGTCAAATACTGTCAAGTGATTGGTCAAATGAGGGTGTATTTTTTGACCAGATTACAGCAATTTTACAAACAAAACAAAACAAAACCCCCAAACATTTATTTTTGCAGTTTTCATGACAGAAATATGTTTTATTGTCCTTTATACATTTCTTAATGGAAAATGTCTGTGTATTATTTGGATCCATTGGCAAGCTCTTACAATTTTTGACTGATCTTTGACTGGCCAATTGACTGAACTTTATTTGACCGGTCAAATATCCAGCCCTAATTTAACACAGTGTTCTTGTTTGCAAAATAAAACCAACCAAAACCCACCCCAGAGGTGTATACATACTGCTGCCCCTAGCAGATATACCAGGTAATATGTTACCAGGCATGCACAAACATACATGTACCATTTCAATATTTCTTCTGCATTTGTCCCCTATAGTGATACTTTTATAATGTCAGGAGCAATTCTGACAATGGCAGGGACTGATCAGGACAACTTGGGTTGCTGTCTTCCCTTAGTAGCTGAATGTCTGCAAGCCCCTGGCATGTCCTGGGAGGACCATCCACCATCCACCAGCTGCTGTTTGCATGTTTTGAGCCCAAAAAACATTCCAGTGAAACTGCTGCAGAAGCAGGATCCCACAGCCAGTCTCAAGACTTCAATCTCTTGTGTGCTTGCAAGGGCTGGGTGAGCAACCCAAACTTTCTGTACAGTGTCTGGGTGTTATTAGGTGTGTATGAATACGATTTACAGAAGCTGGTCTTATGTGAGCCAGTAGGAAAGAGTGATGAGGGGTTTAAATGCTCAACTCTTGGTTGGCAGGGAGTACCCCTCTGGATTTACAGCCATGAACTCTCTACTGGAGCTAAGCCCCTCAGCCTGTTCAGTCCTTTCTTGCACAACTACAGCCAAAGGACTGGTAGGAGACCCAGCTTCAAGCTTCTCCAGTGCCTGATTTGGAGTAGGAACTCAAATCCCCAGCTCTCACCTCTCAGGTGAATGGCCTAAGTATTACCTGAGGTGGGTCTCTTAAATCTTTTGTGAAGCTGTTCCATTGTTTATGGAAAGAATGGGTTTAAAACCTGTCCTTAGGGTATACACCTAAGGATACTTAGATGGTTAGTGAAAATAGGCATTGAAAGTGAGCTGGAAGTCAAGCCAGAGTTTGGAGCCTCTATAATTGGGACTTAGGTGCCTAAATCCCTTTGAAGATCTTGCCCCAAGTGTTTGGTCCCAGGTATCACAGGAAATGTAACTGAATCAACAACTGAACCCTGGAGACTTTATCTTCAGCTCGGTCTTTCCCTAATGGAGCCGCCAGGGGAAGAAATAATAGTAATACCATTAATTGATAAATATACACCGTTTAGTTTCAAAAGGCATCTGTTCCATAAGAATTTGCACAAAAAAAATTGTTTTCATGAGTTCAGAACAGAAAAAACGTCAGGTGTATTACAGTGCTTTATAAGTAAATAGCGATAATAATGATAAATGCAGAGTTTAGATCAATATAATATAAAAGTAAGGTATCAATGAGCACCGCCATTTCTCAAGGAAAGCATTGTGGCATATTCTAAGATTATGTAATATTATGAACCATATACAAAACTCAGCTCTATTAGAGATCCGTAATATGGAATATACACAGCTTTCTTTATATTCAAAGAATATGAAGGAACAAAGTCCCCAAGGAGCTATTAAGATATAGATTGTGAATAGATATTTAGGATAATTTAGAAAACTCCACTAGCTTAATAGGTCTGTCGATATATTAAGCTCAGAAGAATCCTCTCTATGCCAATGTATATTAATAGCACATTTAAAAATACATGCATTTTAAAGCTGGCAAAACAAATTAAAACTAAAAACGAAAGAAAGCAATTGCTGTAAACCACAAATTATGTGCTTCAGCAATAATTGTAATCGGAAAAACTGTGCAAAGGCGACATTATTCAGACTTTTCTTAGAGCAATGAACACTGGCATATCAATTACAGTGGTCTCCACCTCATGAATGATGTTTGATAATAGAGGCCCTATCATCTCTAGTGCATGTGATGGAGGGAATGAAACTAGAAAAGGACTGGAAAAGGAGAAGCAAGAAATAAAACTGTGTCATGACCCCTCAGGGCACTGGAGGGTTGGGATCTTCAAGCTGGAGCATAGGGCATTCCAGTCTAACCTTCCTGGACGGCATCGGCATTCATTACTGCTGGAAGCGACTCTTATTATTGCTTGATGATGAGTTGCTTGCAATTTGGTTCTTCACTAAACAGTATCACTGGCAGGGATGGAAAAAACAACCTGAGGAAGTACCCGAGGGAGAGGCTGTCTAATGCACACACATACCAAGGGTTGTTCCATGGCTCTCGTCTTAATCTGCATCGCTTTTGTCCAAAATGTTGTGTTTGTTGCAACAGAGAGATGAACAAAACCTTTCAGAAGTCTAATTGAATAGAGATGTGGATTTTAGAGCTAGAAGGGTCTTGGCCTGACTTAGCACCCAGACACATAACACTTTTGCACCAGTTAAAACAACAACAAAAGTGGAGCTATAAAGTATAATTCACTGGAATATGTGTAAGGTAAGGAATGGATCCTGGAAACCCCTACACACTTAAGTAGTTCCTTCTGAAGTCACTGGGCCTACTCAGTGAATAAGAGATGGTGACATAAATGCGGATTTGCAAAAGTGGGTCATAGGTGGATGAATGAACTGAAAAGTGCCCGACAGCCTGCGTGTCTCATTCACAGAACAGATGCCTTGCAGAGAATTTTTGGCAAGACCTAGACTGACTCTCAAAGCTAGGGAAAGCAGCTCTAACAAGTTAGTTGTCTCGTGATCTTGTCTCTTGAATCAAATTGGGACACTGCCTCTCCCCAGAAGAGCAAGCTCATAAGTGTAAAATTGTCTGGCTACCAGACTTCCACAAGAGTGAAGCCTTCCAGCTTTCCATGTACATCTTCTGTCCTTTCTATCCTTTCCCTGTTTCTCTTTTTATGTTAAAAATGTAAGGGATTTTCCCCTTTGCTTAAAAGCAAAGAATGCAGTAATTGTTAAAACTCCAATTCTTCAAGGTTTAAGGGATTTCTTTAATCAAACATTTGATTTGTGACAGTTGTGACTGTAATGGTTTCATGAAGCTTTCATAGTTAAGTCCCTGTGGAGCCTGAGCTCCATTCAGGGTCTAATAATTGCTTGATAGTGCTTCATGGTCACAGCTTTTGATAGTGCTCCTCCCTGATTAGCACCAACAACAAGTCACGTTTCTCATTGTGCCTTTACGAGAAGGAAGGCTCATTATGATGATTGGGATGCTAATTCAATGGAACAATGCACAAAGAGAACAGTGCCATAGTGCATAGTGCATGTGGATCAATAGGCTCGATAATACCACCTCAGCACCCAATTCATTTTAACAGAGCACTGATGTTTCTCTCTTCCAGCTAAGTATGGTTTCAATATTTAGTCAGCTGTCTTTGGCATACAGTGTGATCCTAGCTGGGCCTACCACCTTGAGACCTTGGGAGACAGGTGTGTTAACAGCCTCCAAGCTAAACAGAATTGGGCTGTGGATGAGCACTTGGATAAGGAATTTCCAAGAATTAGCTATGGAGGGTAGTACAGTTGTTACGTTTAGACCAACCTAAATAGGGTTAGGTTGACTTAAATGCCCGTCTATGCAGGTGTTCAGAGGGGTTCAATTGGGCAAAAAATGGTGGGCCCAATCTAAGTTAGTTCACCTCTTCTGACTCCATGGGCTGGGGGGCTAAAAATAGGGTTGGAGGCAGGTGGGTAGGTAGAGCTCAGCTCCAGGGCTGGGCTCTGAATGCATATAGGAATACCTGTGGATGGACAACGTCCTCTGCAGGCCCACCAACCCTGTCCAGACCTGCTGACCCCTCTCCACCCCATGGATCCACTGGTCCTTGCCCCGACCCCAAGTTACTTGCACTAGGTTCCCCATGCAGCCCTTGGCCTGGCAAATGGTTTGACACGCTGCTCCTGCTCTACGTTCATGTGCTTAAAGTAAATGGCATGACTGTGGACTGGATGTGGAAAACAGCTAGCGAGATAGTTGGTAGCACAAGGTTGGTCTTTTTTGATCCAGTGTTGAAGAGAGTTTCCTTGCAATAGACTGACCCTATCACTTTCTGTATGCATGGTCTTTCAGAGGAGACCAAAGCTTGACCCGATGCGGTCACTAGGGCTTGGTTTTTTTCCAAGATGAGGGGCACTAGTAACCTTAATATTCATAGTACGTATTGATCTGGGGGGGGCTACACTCTTTTCTTCAATTAGAAAAAAAAAATAGCCAGGCTGTGCTTTTACTTGGTGTACGTTGTGAATAATTCAGCTACAGCATAAATACAAAAAAGGAAAGATCAGAGACAGGCCTGTAAAACTCTTCTCCACGTTGCAGTCTAAGCTCGAGTGTACTGTTGATGTTCACTCTTCAGCAGTCTCCATGATTCACCCTGTAGGTGGTTGCATGTCAGTGGTGGGTGAAGCAATTCCTATCTATAGATTGTGTTTAAATTTGTGATGCACTTTGGGATGGCTTGGAGGGAAAGATGCTATCTAAAAGTATCGAGTAAAATGTGGTTATTTTATTATTACAGTAGAATGCTAGAAGCTGACAATTTCAATAATTTGATCAGCTCCTTTTATTGCAAACCTCAGCAGGGTTGACTCAGCCTTCTATACTTCTAAGGAAGATAAACTGATTTCTGTGAAGCTCGCTCTGTGCAGATCCTTTGCAATGTGATCTTTAGGAAAAGTGAGGTCTAGTCTATACCATGCAGAGATTAAAATCACATAGCTGTGTTTATAGGAATAGCCACTGGTGAAAAGGACTTCACCCTCTTATTTTGCCCTCTTGCTTGTCCCACAGTGCATGCTGAGTGGTGATGCAGGGTACTTTCATTCACTTGGTGATATACGGATAAAGGTTTCATATGGGAAACTGCAGAGTGATGGCCTACTAGCTTAGGACTTGAAGGCCTTGAATATGAGTCCCTGCCCTGCCACAGTGGTACTGAAGTCTAGGTCCAGCTTTGGATCCAGTGCTAACTTTTGGGCACTTGGTCCTATAAATCCTAAGTACCTAGGCTCCCCACAGAAGATGTTGCAGCATGAAATCCATTATAAGTCATCATAGAGCTGGCAGGCAGAGGACTATGGAGGCCAGGGATGTGTCTAAAAGCCCACCTCCTCACCAGGTGCCTGACTCACGGCAGCTAGGACTCACCTGACTGCTAAGTCTAATGCCTACTCAAAAAGGTCGATGCTTTTCAAAAATGGTTCACTCTTTTAAAAACCCTTCCTCGCCCAGCCTTTCCCTCTTTTTTTACATTATACTCTAGTGGTTAGAGCACTCACTCCCCTAGCATGGGCAGAGCTCCAAGTTCAATTCCCACTTCTATCTGAAGCAGTCCAAACCTACAACTCCCACCTCTGTAGAAAGTGCCCTCAATGTTATACCATGGGCCCATTCCAGGGTAGGAATGGCCTCTCCCTCATCTCGATGCTTAGCCTGGGTATAATAAAGGATTCAAGATACAATGAGCCAAAATAGGGTGCAAGAATAATCAGGACTCTGTAGTATAATGGTTACACTAACGGGGAGTATCTTGGCCCTCTGGTGAATTGCTTGAGCTGAGGCCAAGGTGAACACAAGTAGTTGGTTGCAGAGCCAGGAATTAAAACCATTTCAGTGCCTCCATTCTCTCCAATACTAAAAAAAGGCCAGTTATGGCTGAGATTCTCATAGAGACTTAAAAAAAATTAGGCACCTACCTTCCAGGGGAGACCTCAACGTATGTTCTCACATTGGATATACCTTTTTGGTCAGAGAAAAACACCCTGTCTTGTCTTGGTCATCGTTTATAAACAGCCTTGGTGATTCCTGTAGTATCACTCACCTGAGAAGTGCTCGCCCACGTGACCCAGACGTGTGCACTCCTAGTGCACTGACACTAGATGGCACTACAGATCTCTGACACTTGTTCCTTGTTTGTCATCCCGTTCATACTAAAGATGAGAAACTTCCATCATAGTTGGGGGCAATTGAATAGCAAAACGCCTTTTTTTAAACAAGGCAAAAATAGAGATATTAATTTCCTACAGTGACAGCTAAGATGAACACAATTAAGGAGTTTACTTTCTAGGGATCGGTTGCTGAATTCTGCGAGAAGCTTTTGTGCATCTAATGTAGTTGGAGGGCTATGCCATCAATCCCTAGCTGACAGCCAACAGATGGTGTGTCAGCAGAATTTTTTGTAGGTTTTTGGAGGGTATATCGTTAATGAAGCCAAATAGTAAATTACTATTTCAGCTTCCTGGCATTATATAAGTGCTTTGGCATACTGTAAGAGCAATTTATTAGATACCGTATGTCATTCAAGGAAACTGAATGCTGAAATTGTGACATGGAAAATCTTAGCCTTCTCAGGTCGTGCGTGTTGATGATGTCTCACATTCTGCCAAACGAATTTAATTTGCTCCACAGGTGAACGAATACTAAAATATTGCTTCGCCTCTCCAAGGGTAGGACCCTGTTTCCTTGCAGTTGCCGGACCTTAAGTGCCCCAGTATCAGGGACTACAAAACAGTTAAAGCAGACTAAAGCAGCAGCCAATCAGCACTTTTAGTTTTGTGCTGCATGTTTTTGGAAGCATCTTGCAGAGCCTGTCCATTGGGCAGCGACACAAAATCATAGTGGATTTGTGGGCAGTCACGTGTTAAAGTGCCCTAAGCCAGTGATGGTTGATGCCCGGGTGTGACAGGATGGACCACTCTAGACATGCCCCATTTATGTGCTCTCCCTCTAAAGCACGTACGAATTGTCACTGATGGAGGCAGGCGACTGGGCTGGATGGACCACTGGTCTAACTCAGCACAGCACTTTCTTCTGTTCAGACGTCACTTTGAACCTCAAAAATTAAATCAGCTGCTTTAGATCCAAATCTGGCTTATGTGATGCGAGTAGTCCCAATGATGTGAATTATGCAGGATGTGGCATCCAGCTGTTTCTTACCTGACACAGGAGCTGAATTCTTACTGATCCATGCCCACTGCAAATGCTATCAGAGGGGAACAGTGCTCTACACTCGCTTTGCACTCCTACGAATGACTATACAAAATGCAGCTGTCATGAATTCATCTGAATTCCTCCAAACTAAAACCTTTTCTGTCCCCCACCCTCCGCCCCGAGGAGAAAAACGCTTTTAACCATGACTGAACCCGGACAGTGGCTATTAGGATGTTGGCAGCATCACCAGAAACAATCGTCTTGAACTCAGATGGGAAGAACAAACAAACTATGTGAACGAGTAGGCCTATTTCCCGTGTCATAGTTGAAGCACTTTTATCTCAGCTCTGTTAAAAGATGTTTCTGCAGATTCCCTTAGTCATCTGTGTCAATTTTATAATTGGCTGGCAGTTTTGTAAGTTCGAGGAGGCTAGAAGGATTTCTTGTGTGCTGTCAGCTTTGATTAGTAAATTCTTCTAACAGCCCAAGCAGGAGAGGGAATGTTTTATGAAGATGGAAGTGGCTGCTTCAGAGGTATTTTGCATTGGGCTGGGTTTCCTTTAGAACGATTGATTGGAAAATATCAACCACAGAAAAATATTATTCCTGGCAATGCACATTGTTTCCTGTTCACCAATCTCAATCCTTCTATCCTCTCTCTCCCGATTGCTATTGATGTTCAGGTTTTCTGTCAGCTGATGCTTTTTTAGATGCTGTTCTGCAAGTTGAACACAAATAACATGACAGCTTGCAGGCTACTTGTTGTCATGGTGCTCATACTTTGCTTTGGGCAATGCCATATACATAATATTACATCTCGGCTCCCATTTGCATCAACCAAATATTTTAACAGGAACATGATAATATCAGGACGGCAGGATGTTTATAACGTTGCCAGCACCAAGAAAGCAGAATAAAACTGTGATCTGCTTCCACCTACACACATTCACCCCCTCCCAGGATCTGCGCTGTCAGACTTACAGGACTGTTGATTTTGACAGAACCAAATTACACGAGGGTCTAAACTCAATTTTAAAAAGTCTGCAGAATGATCTGAGCAGTCAGATCACTGACCGTATGAAACGCATGCTTTCTGTACTGGTTTCCTATTGAAGGCAGAATTCAAGGGATTTGTTTGGCTCTTCAAAGTACAACGCAGCACCTGAAGTCCTCTGAGGCAATTACAGCACTAGCCAATAGCTGAAGCTCATCTCTATATGAGAAAACCTGCCCTAGAAATAACCTACTATGGAAAGTATGGTTCATCTACAATGGGAACTAGCATTGAATAGCTCTTTTTCATTGCACAGAAGGAGTGCCTTGGTATAATTTTGGAGTAAACCAGACTGTGAAAGGGCACTCTTAGGACTTGTCTACACCAGGGGAATCTAGTGCAAGAAGCTTCAGTACAGCAACTTATCTGCTTCATCCCAACTGGCACTTCGTATCTGCATCCAAAATAATAGCTGCAAGGACCCACAGACCATGGGGCCAGGCTTCAAAATAGCAGCATCACTTGGACATAGGATGGATAGGAGTGTTGTCATGGATGATCCTGTCAAGGATGGGCTAGTGATTCCACTTGACCTTCTCTGGGCAATGCTATTGTTGGAGGGTCTAAATCCACCTACCAAAAAAGTAAAGAAATGGCCTATCTGTTACGACAAAGTCGAATGCAGCAAGATATGCATGGCTATAGTTCACCAGAATGGTACCTCTTGCCACGCTGTTGGAACAGTACCTCTTGAATGGTTGGAAGGACATAGAAATTGCTAGGAAAAAAATGTTTTATGGTTAATGTTTTGCAATCAATCGTTCTAAAGCAGAGAAAAGTTCCTTCTTGAGGAACCACGGAGAGAGTAGCTCTGCGTCACAATGGCAGGGCCACACTAGAGCACTTTTCGACTTTACATGTCATTTGTAGATCTCCACATGGACATAGTCAAAGGTCACTGTGCCACCAATGTGATGAATTTTAGGCAGTGGAGGCAAAGATGCCAAGTATGTGGGGGCCAAAGGGCCCTGGCTCCCCTTGGGAGGAGAGCTGTCACCTGAGATGTGTAACGTATTCATCATCTTAGTACTCCACTGCCCCCAGCAAAAATAAAACTTGGCACCTATGAATGGAGGAGTTAACAATGTTTGGTCAGCATAAATTGTGTTCTTGGATACCTAGCAGATGCTGAGACAGTCTTAAAATTTCCTGTTTTGTGGACTGAGAAAAATGCGTTGATGACATTTTTACTGATGCAGAAGTGTGACATCTCTGGGCACGTCCTCAGGAGCATGGATGTTTGGTTCATCGGGGACAAGTAGTGGCGGCACACCTTGCCTCCTCTGAATGCGCCCTATGTTGATAAAGGAGTCCTTCTAAGGCTCTGCTGCAACAAATGCCTTGATGAGCTCTGTAGCCATAACAAAGTTGCACTGATGGACCAGATTAATTGTTTGTGTGAATTGCATGTAATTTGTAACATAAGTGAATAACAAAATACTCAGCTCTTTGCGAAAAGATATTCTTTTCTAATAGAACCACTGGGAGGTGAGCATAATGGCATGGTGTCTGCAAAACATGGTGGCCCTATCTTTGGGACTAAAAGGGTGGCTGGATGAGACATTGACTGTGAATGAACCACATGACTAGGGGATGGATTGACTTAGGCAGGAGGACAGGCAAGAGAATCAGGAAAAAAATGGAGGGGAAGGAGGAAGTTGTGGTGGCTGGCTAGCTATAGCAGAGGTTATAACTTAGAGATAAGCAACACAGGACTGGGAAAGAGCATTGGCTCACTGAAAAGGAATGCCAGTTGTATATCCCAGCATGCAAAAACATCTCTTATAATAAAGTCAAAGGCAGTGATCTATACCCTTCCCTCCATATGGCTTTCAGTCATTACAGTAACTCAAAGAACTCCTGTAAAGAGTACCCACATGGAAGGACTGATTAGTCTCACACTGCTTGGAGTCTTCTTGCCCATTGGTCATGTCAAACTCGAATGTGGCTCTGCTCATATCTGGCACCAAAACACTGTCCGACTCTTCAGAATATGACCAGGTTGCTGTAGTTGTCCTTTAACTTAGTGTAGGTCACCCTGATCTGTATAGGACAATTCATGGCACCTATGTTCTGATTTTGTTCATAATTCTAGACATTATCATTTTTTTTTCAATGAGCAGAGCATTTGCATCCAGAAATAGAAAATATGGCATACCTGAAGGCACTGCCACAGCAATCAGTGATGCACTGGAACAGCTGGCTCTTGCTCAGGCTGCCTGTTGGTCTGCTTGTATCCATGTATCCCCCCTCATTTTAAACGTATACTATACACTGTTTGGGGCAAGGGGCTGGTTGTTATTGTTGTATTTTTGCATAACACTTTGCACAAGTGGGTAATTGCAGGGTAACTACCAGACAAATGCAGAGAAAAATAAAGTAGTAATATTTCACTCCAGGTCCCCACGTAAACAAACTACGACAAAGAGAAACAAGAACAACCAGTAACTTCAACGTGTTCAGGCTCATCTCTCCATCCATTTCTCTCATTCCCATGTGCTTACTCCTTTAAAGAAACAAGTACTATGCCAACTTTCTTATGGCCCACAAAAGAAAATAAAATTGTGTGATCATTCGTAGACCCCCTAGAAAGATTGAATGGCCAATAGATCATATAGTCTAACCTCCTCCATAACACAGGCCAGAGAATATCACCCATAGGGTTGAATGGCAAGTATTTTCTGCAAACAGAGCATTTCAAAATAAAAGTAGCATTTTTTTTTCTACAAAATGAGAAAAGAACATTGTTGGTATTCAGCTTTGCAAAACCATATTCATTTCAGTTGAACTAAGGAGACTAAATAGAGAAAACAAGTGAAAAGGGTGAAAGGAAAAAGATAAAAGGGAAAGAGATAAAAGACACAAGAGGCTGAAAACCAAAAACGTACGTTAAACGGTTCAGCTTTTAGCTTTTAAAAAAAATCAAATATGAAAAATGTTACTTTTAATCAAAAAAGTGATTTTTTTGCATGATCAAAAATAGGTCAACAAAGGTCACATCAGAACTGCCATTCTGGGTCAGAGCAATGGTCCACCCAGCCCAGTACCCCATGTCTAACAGTGGTGGAGGCGGATGCTAGAGGGAGAGACGGATCGAGAGTGATCTCTCTTAGGGCTGTGAGAAACAGCATCATTTCATTTTGACTTCCATCACACCATTTTGAAGGGACAGTGGTTTATTTTGTCATTTCATTTTGTTTCGAAGCATTGTTCTGTTTCGTTTAGTCGAATCTCAACGTTTCACCGATAGGCTATAATGGGGAATCATGAAAATGCTGAAAACATTGTCATTTCTTGCCTCATTGAGATGAAACTTGCAGTGATGGTATCTCCTTCTGAGGGCATGAAGCCTACCAAGTTTCAAGGAGATAGGTGCAGAGGTTTCTGGGAAACTGCACCTCAAGCTGTTCAAAGCAAAACCCGTGACACTTGCTGGCGGCGGCAGCCTCCCCTCATCCCGCATGCAGATCCAGGACCCCGCATCCCTTCCGGGGGTGCAGGCGCCTGGATATGTGCGCCGGATGAGAGAAGGCTGCTGCTGCCACCTGGGAGCAGTGCTGAAGCCAATTAAACCCAGCTTTGAAACATTTCAAAACTTTTCCATGTGTCCTCATTTCATTTCAAAGCTGTTTCAAAACCTTTTGTTTCATTTTGATTTCACTGTTTCAAGCTCAAAATGCATGGAAACAACTTTGAAATGAAACACCCGACAGAATTTTGCACAGCCCTAATCTCTCCCCTATGTATTACTCTCCCTGGCATCTACTTTTATTGGCTTAGGGATACCACAAGAAACATTTCCAATCATTCTCTTCAATAGCCCTTAATAGATCTATGATCTATGAATACAGCCAGTCTCCAACAGGGACTAGACATCTGCCTCCATCACCTCCTGTGGAAATAAATTCCACCGGGTAACTACTCACTGCATTAAAAAAAAGTATTCTGTCTTGTGGATTTTAATTCTGTCTTCTACAGATTTCAGTGGGTGCCCCTAGATCTAGTATTCTGGGACTTGGTGAACAACAGTTCCTTGTTCACTTGGTCCACACCCCCTTTAAGACTCTACAGACCTCTATCATATCTCCCTCTCACCAGCCTTTTTTCAAAACTGAAGAGTCCTAGCCTTTTTTTTGTCTCTCCTGGTTTGGCAACTGCTCCATACTTCTGATCATTTTGGTTCATAGATTCATAAATTGCTAGGGGCTGGGAGGGACATTGTACATCATTGGTTCCAGTCCCCCTGTACTAGGCAGGAAAAGACAAGTGGGGTCAGGTGACCCCAGCGAGGTGACACTCCAGTCTCTTTTTGAAGATTTCCAGGGTAGGTGACTGCACCACCACTGGACGGAGTTTATTCCACAGTCTGGACACCGTGACTGTGAAGGAGCTTTTCCTGGAATTGAGTCTGAAGCGTTCTTCCAAGAGTTTGTATCCATTGCTCCTGGTCTTCCCCAGGGTGCCCTGGTGAATAGCTGTTCACCAAGGTCTTGATGTACACCCCCGATGTAGCGGTAAGCCGCTACCAAGTCCCCTCTCAGCCTTCTTTTCGGTAGGCTGGAGAGGCCCAGGTTCCTCAGCCTCTCCTTGCATGGCTTATCTTGCAAGTCTCTGATCATATGGGTGGCCCTTCTCTGGACCCTCTCAAGGTTTTCCACGTCCTTGTTGAAGTGCGGTGCCCAGAACTGGACGCAGTACTCCAGCTGCTGTCTTACCTTTTCTAATTCTACAGAGAAAGGCAACCAAACACCCAACTTTTCATCTTACTAGCTCTCAAATTCTCTGAAGATGAGGGCCATATAAATGACCTGACTTAACTGAATCGTGAAGAAAAAGGAAAAAGAAGTAACTCTCTATATAAAAAATGAACACCTGCCCCACGTTCTGGTTGATTTTTACTTTATCTGTCTCCAGAAATAAAGATATTAAAGATGTAAACATGCAGTTTGTTTAGAATGGTTTGCCCAGAAAATCACAATACCCATAATTTACATTTCTAAGGGTATAAAGAGGCATGGAATCCTTTTCTTTTCTTCCACAAAAGCCTGAAACAGCTCTAAAGTTAAAACAGCCACAGAAGAAGTGGAGGTTAACAAATGATGAATGCACAGGTCTCTTAGGTCCAGTTAACAAACAAATCAACATCTAGGCACTGTAGCAGTAAAACAGCTTCTTATCAAAACATGAAAAGATACCAGGAAAGTGATATCCATTTCTCTAATTCCTTTCATTACACATTCTTTAGATAATGATGTTTCTCTTTAGAGTTTTTTTTCCTGAATAATTTTATCTGGACATTTTTGCAATAAAAGGTCTTGTGAAGATCACACCTGTGTTGAGCTGCTATAGTATCTCTGGTCCTATTAACCCTCCCTGTAACTGGTATAAGAGGAAAGACTGCGACTTACACACACAAATCCATTAACAGTGGTGACTACAGGATGGTTGGCAGCTAAAATAAGTAGCCCAAAGACTGCTCAACAATCAGGCAAAGCAGAAACATGCATTTCTTGGGCTAAACTGTCCTTTATGGTTAGGGATAGACATTAAACATAAACCAGTTTAAGTAATCAGAAACTGGTTTAAACTTATAACAGAACAGACATTCAGTGCACATAAACTGGTTTGAAAATGGCTGAAACTGGGTTGAGATAAACCTGGTTGAATGTAGTTATCAGACTTAACTGATTTGGCTCAAACCGGTTTATGCAATGTCTGACCCCTATATATATATGACTCAAAATACTGGCTGAGCAAGGATTTCTAAATCAGGCCTGCATCAAGTAGTCATAAGTTTACCTTTCTTTGTGCCTGCCCAACTCTTTTAAAGATGGAAATAAAACCCCCGACTGCATTATAATTCTATTTTAATAATCCAAATCTGTCCAGAGAGAGATCTGACCCCATTCAATACATAATGCTTTTCCATACCATAAAAGTCCTTATGCCCATGCCAGCTTTTTAATGAAGACTAGTGAGTAAAATATTGTTCAATTAAAGGATATTTTTATAAATATGGTATAATGTAAGGTCAAGCGCTTATAGATTTTTCTGACACTGAATTATGCTGTATACTTCATGGCAAATCTGCAAGCCATAGAAAGATAAATGACTAGATGACGGTTTTGGTTGTCTTGTAAGGAGCAGAGATCATTATGGTAATTCTAGAGCACAAGAAAGACTGACATATTTATAAAATAAATCTAAAACAAGATGAAAACTTGTTCTGTGGAAAGTTAAAGGGATTTTTTTTGACTCGCTATGAACATAAAATAATTCAAAGTTAAATTTAAGATTTCACTCTGCAAATAGCTCAGTGCTTACAGCCTCTTTATTGTGGCACATACAATGATTCTTCACTTCACTGAGGTTATAGAGATGCATGTATTTCCTAAATACAGTAGGGCCTATGTGGGAGATATTTATTTTGCACAGATTTTCAGCAGAACACACTCAATCAGGATTTTGAGTATGCATCTGATAAGGAATATGCTCTGTCACCAAATGGGAAGGGTGAAGAATATTGAACAAGTGATACTATCCTTTTCCATCATGCCTGCTAGCTGAAAAGCCTCAACAGAGGTCATGAGTAGGGCTGGGTAGGAAATGGTTTTGTTTCCATTCCATGAGTATTTTAAATAAATAAAAAAAATTCCCTGCCTAAATAAGGGTGAAAAAGCTTTAAATCTTGAAATTATTCATGAACCAACAAACCAATCTTTGTTAGACAATCTCAAAACTCTCTCTTGTCACTTCCCTCCATCCCTCTTTTTTTTCCCCTTTCTTTTTGCAATTCCATGAAGCAATCCACATTACTGGCATTATTGGTTATTTTCAGGAAATTGGCACATTTCAACAAAAAGAAATGGTTAACTATGTCCCGAACTGCTCTCTCACACACAGCATTTGATTTCTCCCTTGGTTTTCAAGTTTGCTATCAACTCCCTGTGAATGCTGAGATTTGAGGGTCAGTACCTCGAGACTAAATTACATGAGGGTGCCAATTCTGAAAACGAGTGGCACAGAGAATCTTCTGCCAACATTTCTCTCCTTTGAGAAGCCAAAGGGAACTCAAGTCAAGTCCCTCCACTGATTTCAACTGTAGCAGTATCACATGGGGAGAGAAGTTGGCCCCTGACTAGGCCATTTCATAGATGCTTAGATTTTAAGGCCAAAAGAAATCTTGAAGATGATCTGGTCCAACCCGCTGCATAACACAATCCATAGAAATTCAACTCATAATTCCTGTACCGAGCTCAGGACCTTGTAGTTCAGCACATACGTAATGGAGAATTCCCTCGACGCCTCCAATAAGTTCTTGAAATGACTCCCCCTCTGTTAACATTTTGCTCTTTGTTTCCTGTTTAAATTTTTCTAATGCGGACTCCCACCCATTAGATCTTGTTATGCTTTTATCTGATCCATTAAAGAACTCTCTATTTGGGAAAAGATCCTTCATTAAATATAACCGATTCATTAAACATTTACTAAAAATCTGCCATTACCAAACCAATTCACAATTCAATCAGTTCCTTGAAGCATTTCATCTTATCTATGCTGAGCCAAATTTAAAGTAAAATCACTCGTAATGATTGCTAACCTTTTATCCTTTCTGTTATTCTTAAGATTATTCAACAAGCTAAATCACCATCAACTCTTCTTTACTCCAAATCTTAATTTTTTTCTCTAAATTGTCAGTTTTGTTCCCTAAAGAACTAACACAGCTTCCAAAACGCACTTCCATAACATCATCTCCGAATAACTCCATCAATTGTGTGCTTATACAGTTCAGTTCATTTCCCCTTTGTATGCGCTTTGCCAAAACCAGCCCTTTCTAAAACGTATCATCCTGTTCAGTTAATTAAATTTCCACTATATTTGTTACCTTTATCTCTCGCTGAAATAAAAATCCATTTAGTCCTTAACCTCTTCCCACAAGCCCTTGCAAATTCATAATATATCACCCCCAGAGGCCCTCTCCTAAACAAATATGATCCCAGAAGTGCTCTTATGAATTATGCTTTTTGCCAGTTGAAGTCAAGTTTCAAGTGGAAATATTTTAACGCACAACTGAAAACACTGTCTTTCTTGCTCACTCCTTTTTTCCACGTTATTTTATTTCTCGCAGCACTGTACACAGCTGATCGAGCTGTACAGGTGCACTGAATTAAGCTGATAGTGATCAGCAAATATCCACCAGCATGTTCACTTAGCAAAACATTAAGATTGCCTTTATTTTATGATCCAGCTGTCAAGTGAATTCAGTTTTGATGCGCCGCTGAATGCTGAAGGCACATTTTGTGTCACAATCAGAGATTAGTAAGAAGGGAAAACATTTTTACAAGAATGGAAAAGTAAAAATATTCTGACATCTATTCTTTATGTTTTGAAAGTTTGTGCCAAAATTCATCAGTGCAGAGATTAAGAATTAAGTGGCTCAGAAGTGCTGTGGAATAAACAAGAGCGTCTCCGTAGACTCCTATCCTCGGTGATACATGTTCACGGCACGAATGTCAGCGAAGGATAAATGTGACCCACTTTCCTCTGGCTTTCCTGGTGGCCAAGTATCTTCAAAGCTCAAAGCCATCTGTCTTCTCAGTGCCTTACTACAGCATCACAGTTAACATAATACCTCTGTCAATAAAAATGGCAAGCGCCAAGTCCTCAATACCGAGGGCTGTGAGCTTGGAGGGTTGTGGCACGAAAATGGTCTTTATGCCACCTCCGTTCTGAATTAGCCATGCACCACTGAATCGTCTGTCCTCCTTGAGAGCCTCAATATTCAGATCTCCACAATCATAGCTGGATTCTATACGCTCTTGAATTATATATAAGCAATTTATATATGAGAGAAGATCTAATTATATTGCAGTGCAAATGATGTCAAACTGGGGAATTACTTCAGAATGCTACACTAAATTTATCAAAAATTCTTGTTGTCAACACAATGTAAATCACTCTAAAAGGACTTTATGATTTATTTAATGGGGGGGGGGCGGCGGCATTGGCTTCACTTTTGCATTCAATACCATAGCTTCTCAACAAACCAATGAAATGAGTCTTTGAACAGGCAAATTGATCCTGTTTGGACATTTATTGTAGCTGACTTGCTAGAGACAGACGGATGATAAATATTGCCAATATCTTTCACAGACTCTGCAGTCAGGAGGACCTAAACATTTTAAGTATTTCCTGTTTTGTGCATTTCCTATAACTGTTACAAACATTTCCATGATGGAAAAGGACTGCCTAACCTTGTCTGGTGTCCTGGAATGAAATGCAGTGTAAAGGCTAAAACAGCTAATACTTGTAGAAAAGAACATTACGCTTTATCTAAGCCAATAAACTCTCTATATTTTCCCTACCTAGTTCCACTTTTTCCATTCTGAAATTTAAGAATACCTGTAATCAATAGCAGTGTGTCATATTAAAAGGACTCAATGATCTGTGGCCATACAGCCTACACAGGTCCTAGTCAATATTTTATTCAATATATTTTGATTTGTGGGGGGTGGGGGATTCCAGGAACACTAAAATACTAAATAATTTCAAATCTTCCAAAACTAAATGTGGTTTGACTCTTTTGGAGTTTTTTTAAGGTTCAGGTTAGATTAAACATGTTGCTCAAATTAAGGCAAATCTTTTAAACAGCTCAGCCAAAATTATTCAACAAATTTGACCTGAATTTGCAAATAGTTTCAGGTCAATTAAAAATTCACTCTTCAACAAACAACTATTTAAGGGGAAGAAAGGGGTGGAAATCAGTTACCCACTTCTATGCCTGCCATCTAATAAATCTAACACATGTGCAGCAAGGTGCCAAACAGAAAAGTCATATTATGAACAAAAAATAATGTGGCCAAGCAGGAGATTCTAATCCTTGGGGAATAAAAAGCACTGATGAAATGGAATTTGGGGTTGTATAAAAAAAAAAATCAGCATTTATTCATGAACGGTCCATGCAGCTTGCAAGACAACAGAACCAAATCCCACCCTTAGTCTTACAGTATTTTATGCCATCTCTTTTTCTCAGTCCATGTTAACCCTCCAAAACAGCTGAGGCCCAAATAGATGTAGTATTCATACTGTGACCAAAACAAAGGTGTCGCCATCCTGGGATCTCTAAGTACAAAAATCAAGTCACTCAAGCAGAAAGAAGAAATTATTATTAAATCTGTTTTTTACTGATGTGCAATTTGGATTGTAAGAGGTGAAGCAATGTATCCAAGCTGGCAAAGACAGTCGCAGACTTAAGAAGAGAGCCCAGGAGTACTGAAACTCTGTTTCAGCCATTACATAATTTATTGAGTATTCAACACCTTTTCACATTCCCAGCAACTTTGCAAAAGATTTGATTTTACAAGATGCATTTACTACACAAGGGGCTACATTCTGGACTGACTTACATTTATTTCAATGTGGTTTTACGGGGAGGATGCCAGTGCAGCTTGTGTTCCATTTAGTGATGTTAAGTTTAGTGCTGTATTCAAAAATGCAGCCGTCATTAAGTGCTGAGCAATCAATAGCTCTGACACGTCCCTAATTGTTAGAACATCTCTGTTTTTATTCAGGGAAAAGATGGGTCAGGAGACAGTGTTATCCTCATGTTTTATTTAAGAAATGTACAGGGAATCTGATCATTGTTGGAATTTAGCTCGGTAGCTGTAAGTACAGCAGATTTGTAGCCCTCTTTTGCCTTCCACTGATTTTAAGAGACAGTAAAAGACTATAGAAATAATAATGAGTTTACCTCGTAAAAGTTAGTAGCTAAAATAATAAGCAGGAGGCTATAAATACAAATGTCCCTTGGAGATTTGATCCATCTGGGCTTGTTAGAGCGTATCGCTACTGCAGTTATTTTACAAACTGTGTTCACCACATTATTCTAAAGTTCTCATTGAATCTTTTTTAAAAAGCCAAGCATCCAACTTCTCTGCTCCAAGCAGGCCCAGATATTAGATTTAATTCTGAATTTCACAGTTCCTATACTATAAAAGGACTAAAACTCAGGCCTGGACTCAGAAAAAAAAATGCAACCAAATGCAAAGTCCATCCCTATTCAATACGCATTAAGATGGCAAGTCCTTAGCTTCAGTTGATCTCTACAGGTCTTTAGAACCTAGCTTGGGCTCAAGTGCTCTTTTTCTATAAGCTTGCATTGTGGGCTTGAGGCCAAAAGTCCAGATCCTAACAGCCACAGACATGCAGGATGGGGTATCCCAACTCCAGCTGCCCAGATCACGAGTCCAAAGCAAACCTCTGGCTCCCAGCCCACAAACTACCGGGAGGCTCAAGATCCAGATCTGAATTTTACTTGTCATATCAATCTATAACATAAACTGAAAGTTATTATACAGTTTCTTTGCAAAGGAAGGTTTGGCTAGCATTCCTGATCTGCAAAACAGCTCTTCCAGATACCCCTGGCGTATCTTCATTTGGCTGCTCAGTGCGTAGCAGTCACAATCGACTCCGAAATTACCATGCCCTGTTTTAACTAAGGTGACTGGTCTCATTCCTACAGCCTCGGTCCAAAACAGGCATTGGGGAGCATCAGCTAATGCTGGCTGGAGAAAGTTAAATATCTATAGGGCAGCTGGAGGTGTGGCATCTCTTGATAAATGAAAGGTGTTTGAGATGAGGAACTGTTAAGGAAGGAGCCAGGTAAGTCAGTAACAAAAGCGATGCACGGTTCTCATGCACTTCTCTGCCTCTCTGGGCTCTACAAAGGCTCACAGGCCACAGAAAGCTCATAGACATCTTTCAGTGGCAGCAGGGAGTAATAGTCCAGGTATACCAGGAAACTTATGAAACACCTGCAGGGGTGCTACAAGTGGTATTTGCTATGACACAGATCCCCTCTCCTCATTACAGAAGGGGCTTTGGATGGCAGGGGGAGCTGATTTGAGCATGTGTTGAAATGCTTTGCTGGGCTAGGACTACAGCTAAGGAGTATAAACACATGGCCAAAGCTGGCATGATCTGTGGAACAGATCAGAGGCATATCATATGCCTGCCTCAGGTAATTATTCAGAGAGAAATCCTAAACTGCTCCACACCACATCGACACTTGAACTCCACCCGTAAAAGAAGATTTACTACAACCTGTGCTTTCCGTGGGCTGAAAGCCAGGCTCATTATTAATCATGTTATCTTCATCCCCTCCTTGGCAGGTTTCAGATTGTCCCCACTTTACTGATGCTCCCAGCAATGTCCATCCATTTGTCAGCTTCTCATATCATCAGCCTTCAGCTTTCTCGCCTACTGGCCCACAAGCGTGGCACAAGCTCCCTGCAAGGCACCTTCCATGCCCACATGATGCAGATCTTCCTAGGAAGACAATTCTGCTGGGCTGCGTACAGGGAATCAAAGTGACTTGCCTAAAAATTGTTCCCAATTCCCTTGTCCTTGTTTCCTTGACTGCCCTTTGGGTGTTAGCAATTTGGAGCAGAGATCATCGTTCTTCAGGGAACGTACTGAGAATTTGGCAAGAGCGGTTGTAAATGAACGGTAACAACTGTTACAAGTAAATAATATCTACTGAATAAGTCAGATAATGCCAATCTTCTCAATAACAGCACTACAATCATCTCAGTGATTTCCTCTTATGAGTGGCATTGCAGACCTGTACCTGTGTTAAGAGACTGAACGTTTCACACCGTTTCATTTTCCAGTGGGAAGAAACCAGGTGCGTGACAAAAACTCCTTTAGATTCACAAAAAACATTTGAAGAGCCTGAAGAAGACAGAATCCCAGATGAACAATTGGTCTGAAACACGGAGCTCCCTTTCTTTCATCCTTCTGTCGTTTCTGCTTTTGATGCATTATGTCAAAGTATGAAGGAGAGAGAGATTCTTGTCACTCTCAGTCTTGTCAGTGAGCCTGCTCTTCCAGATCATTCGTACGTGTGGAAAAGGACAATAAGGGCAGGCAGAGATGTTAAAGGAACATTAACTTCCATGCAGAGAAAATGTAAAGGGACGACGATGTTGCAGAAATTATAGCCTGAATTAACTCCATAACAATAATATGGCCTACGATATAGAGATCAGGGACTAGGGAGAATCATATAGGAGGCAGAGAATTAATCAATAATAGAAAACTTAAAATACCTACTGACATGCATGACAACATTTGATAGATAGATAGATAGATGTAAAGAAGGAAAAGAAACATCTTGAGATTTTGGGGTTAAATTAAAAAAAAGGGTTTATGTTTAGGTGACACTGGATGCATCTACACAAGACACGTTAATGCACAGTGAGCTGTTCTACTGCGCATTAGTTCATCACAGCAAAAACTGTGCTAATGTGCAGTAGAATTAATCTACTGCGCATTAAGCATGAAAAAAATTTGCCTTTGCTACTGCGCCTTTATCTGGTATCTCATACTAGAGGTATTAAACTTAATGCACAGTAGCAAAGGTGCATTAATGAACATGTGGACATGCTCACTGACCTTCATAAAATGCTTGCTCAGCTACTACCCAAGCACATTAGTACTGAAAGGCCTATGGCACCTACTGGTAAAGTCACTGACACATATTTCTTCAGTTGATCTTGTATATAATCACCTGAGTCTTGACAGTGTTGATCTCTCATCTAAAACCGGGCAGGATCTACAAACAAACATGCTTAACCTCCCAACAAAAGAAAGCCAACAGGAGCTGTGCTTCCTTTTTTGCATATCTACTGACCCAGGTGTTAGACTACTCAGCTGAGATATAGAAAATCTTGTTTCAAATACCTTCTCTGCCTGATTTGGAGCTGGGACTTGAATCCACGCATCCAACAGAGCATGCTAACCATTGCCCAAGTCAGGTATTCTGTCTAGGTATTCTTTCTCCATCTCTACTGGTGCGGCTGTTTCATTTTGTATAACAAACAGCAGAGCAGGGCTCGAACTTGGATCTTCCAGGTGATTAAAGATACCACCATGCCGTAGTCAATCTCCTCCTTTCTTCAGCTCAGTGAATATTTAAGAATCTTCTTCAAACCAGAAAATCCACTGCAGAATATCCTATAAGACCAGGGGTTTCTGGTCTGGATTCAAACCACCCTGGATTCAAATCATCTCTCCAAATCAAGGAGAGAATAGTTTTGAACTGAAGTTATTTGCTGTCTCTGGTGAGTGTTGCTCATATGAGGTAGGAAAGGAGTGCAAACTTCTCTTCCTCTTTCATTTTTTTTGCATGAAAGGAATAACCTGGCTTAGGCAAGGGACCTCTGGCTGAACATTTCCGGAGGACAGAGGCACCCACCTAAATGCCAAAGTGAGATGCCCAGCTCCCTTTGTGGGGCACTCCTCCAACCTCAGTGGTCTCTCATCAAGCTGGTGTCCTTGCACCAAATTTCATGGGTACCTACATCTCCTCCTTCATCGCATGTGGCATCAACATGCCTAAACCCACATTTTGAATTGCACTAGGCAACAGATGCTGAAATGCCTAAGTCTGTCTCATACATCTTACTTCTACACTTGAATCTTACATGTCTGTGATGTCCAATTCAACTGTAAAGGTAGGACTGGCCCTGGCAGGCCTGGCCCTGAACAACCAGTAACTCTCACAAGCGCTCTTGGATTGCTCCCAGAACAAAGTCTGTTATTCTGGGATCTTACAGACATGCTCACCCATTGCCACACTTTAAATACCTGTGAAATACTTAAATAACACTTTTTTCTGCAGGACAGTTAGGTGTAATTTGAGTTCGCTGCCATTCAAGCTGCATGTGTAAACGACTATCACCCACCTGTTTTGGTGCGAGTTAAGGTCTGGGACAGTTAGACCTGGAATAAGTCTGTTTTTAGCCTCACGATGCAGCGGATTTCACAAAGGAGGCCCGGTGCACAAATAGGTAGTCATCATATCCCTTCCACCCATAAAATATAACATAGCTTGCCTTGTATTCTAAATTCTAACTTTCATTCTAAATCCAATCCTAAATTTAAGCTGTAGACAACTTCTGCTTTCTCTGTAACCATTCTCCTTCGCCTCCTTAGCATTGCCAAAAAGAAACAGCCCTGTAAATCATGCAAAAATGATGCCTGAATGCTCCAGTGGTTTGGTAATGGGATAGAGTGGGGCTCACCTCTGCATTTAGGAAGTTAAATGCTAGGCATGCGGATGCACTAGAATTCCCTAAAGTAAATCTCATCAGTCCTGCATTACTTGATATCGAGAAATGTTCACATGACTTTCCAGAGTAAAGTGGTAGCCTCGTTTCACTTTTCAGTAGATGTAAAATGCATCATTTGGTTAGACAAAAGTATTAGCATTTGTGTTGTCCTTCAACACAAAGGCTAGACCTGGTTGAAACTTTTAACTTCCTTTTTTGAAAAGGAAACTTTTAATGAAAAAATTGCTATAATATTTATGGTCTTTTTTAACACAAAAATAGTAAGCCATCCTGGTTTAATTTTTCATTCACACTAAAACACATTACTAAGAGGCTTGAATATTTTTCTGTTACTAAAAGTCTAGTTTTTCTTTAAATGAAAAATATCAATACAAATAGTTATTGGGTGGAAAAATCTTTTGGGGGAAAAAGTTGAAAACTTGTTGAAAAACGAATGGGTCCATGTGGAGTCCTTTCAAAAGGAAATGTCTGTGATGTCCATACACACACACACACACACACACGCACACGCACGCACGCAAAGGAAAAACAAGAACCAAAACAAGACTTGACTTTTCAATGAGAGAGATACCTTCATGGGTTGATATAGCGAGGCAAGGAGAATAATCGGTTCTTCAATGGAAGAATTGGCATGTCACCTCCAGATTGGATGGGGCTGTGTGTGAAGTTGCTTATGTCACACTTTTCCCATAGATAAAGAGAAGACCTCATTGGCTAAACTTCTCAACATGGCATTGGCACATGCACTAAAATGCCCTTTTAGGAAAAGGACGTCATAAGTCTCTCCTGGAACTTGCTTGATAAAGAGTAATTTATATCGACATCATTGAAAGGCTCTCTGCTTTGGAAAGCCCAAAAAAAGAAACAGAGGAAGGAGTTTGGAGCATTTCTCTTGGTGTCCGAGGGGCTGGGTGGCAAAGTGAATGAGTGTTCATCTCTGCAGAAGACCAAACTGTTTGTGTATCTCGCTGATTGAATATGTGAATAGTTCTGTAAGTTAATGTTATCAAAGGCTGTTGTTAGACAAACACTCGGCTGAGCTGGTTTAGCTAGGGATGATCCTGCCTTAAGCAGGGGATTGGAATAATGACATCCTGAAGTCCCTCGCATATCTATTTTCTATGATTCTTTCATTTTGCCATCAAGAACAAAAGAGGTTCATACAGGAATAAGCAAATCAGTTCAGTTCAAATAAAGATATAAGCCTATTCTGATCACTGAGCTAAAGCTACCTAACTAAATCTGACTGCATTTTCACGTGCTTTTTGTTTCTTCCTGGAACTGGAATCAGAGGAGACAACATATCAACATAAAAACTGCACTTAAAATATTCCTGGCACAAATGAGAAAGAAGGCACCCGAGGCTGTGTTAAAAAAACCCTTTGAACTGGCATTGCTAGCCTAGTTATGTAGACTAAAATAGGTCTGGGAGGTTCAGATAAGTATCATCGTCTGAATTTACTGATTACTAATTTAAACCACACTGCTCCACCAAAATATGTGATATTCTCCCATTATTAATTATATTGCTGAAATCCTCAAATTATTTGTTGCTGATAACATTTGCTGAACATTTATCTTCATTCTGTTTATGAATCATTCATGAGCCATTCTTAACTTATACACATCTATTTGTTCTCACTAACCATTCTCCATATACTCTGGACAAATAATTTTTTAGGCTCTTGTTTCTTCACGTTAACCATTTGAATATTAATTGCTGGTGATTTGTGACATAAGCAATTACCTAAATCACATGAAATTATTTATGTCCCTTGACTGGATGATTCTGACTTTAAAAAAACTCATAATTATGAATAAAGGAAGGTTTATAAGAGCTGCCAAACTGGATTAGGCCCATAGCCCACGTGGCATATCATTCCAGCACTAAAACTGGCCTGTACTCAATACTTCAGAGGATGGTAGGAAAATGCTGCCGAACCAGATGTAAGAAGATCCTAAATCTAATCTCTAACCGCTCAAATCCTGAAACGTGGTTTAATATGTTCTTATCCTTAATCGTTTTAACATTAGATATTGTTGAGAGCCATAGATATGCACCATCCTGGTCATATTTTCTCAGTATCCTAGTTCCTGACCTTGTCAAATAAAACATGAAAAACATTGCATTTTGGTACCTAACTTTAGTTGAAAAATGTTTGTGAAACTTTTAGGATTTACCAATGCAGCTGCCAAAATAACTAGCTGTGTTTCTGCAAATAATACAGTGATCTAGTTGCAGTCTGTTGTAGCAACTGTGAGTTTGCAGAAGTCTATGAGAGCCAAACAAATAGGTACAGCCTGAAAATATGACTGCCCAGTGTTTCTATAGCTAATCGTTCAGTCCTTTGACTTGGACTCAGACCTTATCTAGGAAACTGGCTCTGCAACACAGGTGGCCACCTTGAGAATTAGGCTCCATTGGCATAAGAGGCTCTGCTTGGCCTAGGTGTGATGCCTTGTGAGATGTTATGGCCTTCTTCTGATGTGCAAACCTTCCCACCAGCTCTTTCTAGCATCTGATGGAATTGAGAGACAACCATACTGTTGTGATAAAGGATTTAGTGTACTGACCAACATTTCTCCCCTTACTAAATGAGCCTTTATTATCTGGGACTGTGAGCTATTGCTAAGACTGTATGACTTCAATAAATAAATTAGGAAATCCTCCTGCTATTGCTATGTGCAAGAGGCTTGGCTATTAACTTCCATGGTGCCCAAGTTTGTCACATTTATTA
>JAGPOW010001327.1:10094177-10169537 GCA_030014935.1 Caiman crocodilus | reverse complement strand
CATGCAGCTGAAAAGCACCGAAGAAAGAGAGACTGCTAGAAGCTGATCAAAAATCAGGATGTCTGTCCCATAGGAAGTTCCAATATTGAAAAAAACATATATTTATTTCAAGTTGGAACAAAAGCTAGAAAGTTTGAATTTTCTTTGGGGAGGGAAATTTTGAAGAAGTGCAGTGGAAATATTTGGATTTGATATTTTCCAAGTGGAAATGGACTCTCTGACTGTCCTGGCTCCCAGAGATGCCCTGGGCTACCTTCAGCAGGGTGGGGGCAGCCTGGGAAGAGTTAGGTTAGAAGGTTAGAAGTGGGGCTAGTGCCATCTTGAGCCAGGGCTCTGTTACCTATTTCCTCTGCCCTCACAAAAAGTGAAGGAAAGTTATCCTTGTACATGCAGAGAACGCTACTGCATGACTAATTTTCCAAGTTGCTGTATAATTTCTATGCAACTATGGCCTTTTCTGAGAAGAATTATTGTATTTATATAGCCTGAGGTATACACAGAGATAGAGGAGGAGATAATTTAAGATCTAATCCAAAACCCATTAATGTCAATGGAAAGATTGTCATTGCCTTTAATGGGAATTGAATTGTGCCTTTAGGACCTGATCTTGCACCACTGAAGCCAATGGCAACACTCCCATTGCCAGTCAGCATAAGATTAAGTCTGTGTTTTGCCTTTGTGTTAAGTTCTGAGCCAAAACTCAGTGTTGCCAACAGCAAGACTCCCTCTGACTTCCCTGGGCTTTGGGTCAGGCGCCACATCCGTACAATCGCACACCTATGCTGTGGGGCATCTGCCCGCTGAGACAGACTGATTAAAAGTATGAATGATCTTTGAACACTGTCAACAACATAGCTATCTGAAAACATTGCTCCTTTGGTGATCCAACAGTCCATAATGTTTGCAAAGTGGAATAGGGGGAGCATTTGGTACTATCGTTTATCCCAAATCAGTTTGGTAGTATCACATTGGGATGTTTATTGGCTCTGTTTCAACATCTCAGACAACCTACTGGAACTGGATATTGGGTGGTTTTTTCCTCTTCATCTTATTTCTCATTCCAGGAAAGTGAACTGATTTATCAGTAGATATACAGAATTAATTAACCGCTATAGAAGAATATTACTCTCTTTCTATTCTTAAAATACAATTAAGTATTCTTTCTTCTAGTAAGTTTATTCGTCTTTGACTAGTACCTCACTGATCGCTGACAGCAGCTTGAAATAAATAGCAGCAAAATAGAAAAGAGTATTCATAAGGTATGCCAAAATTAATTTTGATATCATCTGAAAGATTTTCAATTACTTATAGAGGTCAATTGTTGATATACTTTAGCTTTTGGGCATCATTTTTGCCCTAAATGGTCATTGATTTAACAAATATATCATTATTGTAGAAGCAGAATTATTCTGAAGAATGCATTCATTGATCAAAATACCTATTAAGGAACTTCCAAGCTCACACTTGTGGTTAGTTTTTTTATTAATTCACAGACAACTGGCTTTAGAAAAATGCATAATTCCTGAAATTAGATAGGCATATGGGATATGGGACAATTTCCACATCCACATTTGGATTTCAGCCCAACCCCAAAGACTAGCTCCCAGAAAACAACTCTGCCTCAAGATACGCCTCCAGTCAAGTAAAAAGGGTGCCCTCCCTCTGTTTACAGAGCTGATTCCAGAAAGGCCATCACTTTTACACATTTTTACAGAACCTTGAATAACAAAACTTGACAGTAAAGCAATGCGTCTTCCTAAGACTGAGTGTTTCCTCACACTTGCAACTTGTATATCCCACCCGCGAATACTTGCCAGACAGGAATCACATGAGCCTGTTTTCAACCTAGTTTAGAGAGGCTGGCCCAAGATTTCTGCAGGGCAGAAAAATGACTCACTTTCTTTTATAAATGCTAATGTATTATTTAAAAAGAAAGGACATTTTTGCATGGAGCTGCTAACTCTATTACTTAGTAAAGAGAAAGAGGATGACTAGGAGAATAATGGAGTAGAGAGGTCCTTTACGTTCAGATCTGTTGTGGCTGGAAGCAGTGGAGACAGAGACTGCATAAAGTCAGAGCTTTAGGGCATAGGCAGAAATGACATTTATCTCTCAATCAACTCCTTGATATTGCTCTAAAGCCATGCCCAAACAGAAGAGTATGGCTGCAGAGCCCTCCAATCATGTGACAAATTAACCCTCATTGTATATGGGTTCAAATGAAGCCACTTCTGAGCAGAGTGACTTCATTAATTTCTGTCTGCTCCAGCTGCAACAGCGGTCCAGCTTGAGCTCCTGTCTCTGGATGGGAGGGGACAGCAGGGGAGGAGACCCCTTCTGGAGTTTTCTCAACTTTGGTAGAAAGAGGGAGGAGTGGATTGGAGCCTCTCACCTTGAGGGGGCTCCAATCTACCCACATCCCTACCCCAGTAGGGCTGAGAAAACCCCCAAATGGCCTCCCCTACTCTTCCTTCTCCCCATTCCCATATCGGGAAGTGCAGCCAAGGGAAGACACACAGGGGAAAGTAGGGGAAGATGCAGCCTCTCTCCCTGGATTGGATCCAAAATGGAGCTGATTCTCCATCCTCATGATCCAACAGCTAACATCTGTTGGGTTGGGAGGATCAGTGTAACTTATGGTGATTTCTATGAATCGCCATGAATTAGACCCAGGAGCTGCACATCTGTTTGCACCCTTAGAGGCACCGTGTAGTCTGTCCCGGACAGCAGTGGAAAGAGTTGCTCCCTGAAGAAGACTGCAAGTCTATAGACTGTGAGCTGTAAATGAGACTGCAAGGCTAGAGGTGAGAATAGCCAGCCAATCAGAGAGGAAACGTATCAGGAAACGGCACCACGGTGGGATTTGATGTGTTGATTCAGATTATTGTGTTTAAGTGTTTTCCTTATTTTGGGCAAGATATGCTCCAGGAGCCTTGCTGCATGGCCTGGGATGGCTATGCTGACAGAAGGGAGGTTGTTGAGGCACTTGGGTAGCATGCATGTTGTGTTGTTACAGGGGTTGTGAGAGAAAGTCCTTTAAGATTCATAGGTGGGCCACCAGCCCAACTGACTGGGGCTTACTGAGGTCTATGGACTTGATTGGTCCTGGAGCTGAGGTTAAGCTAGGGGTACCTGGTGAACCAGAAAGGCTGTGGGGTTGCTGTAGGGTTCAGAGATGATCCTGACTGAGGCACACTTAAGAGAGCCTAGTGATAAGCAGAGCAGAAGAAGGCATCTGAAATGTTGCTCCAGCAAAACTGAGGGCCAGCTCCCAAACTTATATATAACACTTAAGGCATGGCAGAAAAGATAAAGGAGGCCACCAGAATGCCAGAGTGAAAAGCAGACCAGAGCTGACTGGTAATGGGGTGACAGCATGCATTAAAACACTGGGCCTGCTACAGCCCCTCCTGATGGCTACTACCCTCACGGCACTTCCACCATGTACAGACAGAAGGAGAACCAAAGGTACAGTCAGGTTAGAGCAGAAATCAGGGGAAGAAATCAGAAAAGAACTCATGGGAAAGTTTTAGCCTGACAGTTGATTGGATCATTCTACTTACGCCTCATCTGGGGACCAGTCCTTCTCCCTTCATAGTTCATGGCAAAACTCAATGATTTAAGACTAGTTTGAGTGGCTGACTGTAGACACAGCACAGAGACCCTGTTGAGTCTCACTCAGGGCAGCACTCAATGGATCTTAAGCAGGTGGTAAAATTTAAGTGCATGCTTAAACAGTTTTGTGAGTCGGGCACTAAAACCAATTCTAGATCCCTGCATATGAAATACGACTGAGGCACCTCCAGTTCTCACTGAAATTAACAGCAGGTGCTCAGCACCACTGAAAATCCATCCTCTCCAGGTAATAAAACATGGATTCTCATGCCAAACTTTGGACAAACAAGTGCACACATTTTGGCCTTAGCATCTCAGTTCCTGGCTAAAGCACCTCTGGTCTAATCTTTCTCCCCACCCCCTTCATGTTTTCATACCTGAAATAACTGCTTTTTCACTAGCTTGATTGAACTGCTTTGAAGCAGCCTGATTCCCAAGGCTAGTCATATAACCTCTCTGTGTTATTTTATAAAAATCTCTAAAGAAACTGACAGAAGTATTATGAGGACTAATTAGTTACTGTTTATAAATCACTTTTCACATCTGAAGTGTTCAATATTATTAATTAATCTACCAAATCATCCCTGAGCCCTTTGTCAACATTCTGCATTCAATTCAGCTCTTTTGTGGTCTATTGCTTTATTTTATTTTCATCACTTGCACTCATGAACTTATGCACCTTCCCATTGGCTTCCTCATTTGATGTTTCAGTGCTAAATTTTAAAATCCACTATTACAATGCATGGGTCAAACTTCTATTTATCTTAACCGTGACTGCATAGAAAGGGCATTAAGGAGTTAATGCATGCTTAAAAGGTGCCGAATCTCCAATTATAATTTGCAAGGCCCAGCTTGCTGTGTAGTTCACAGTGAGAAAATGATACATTATGTGTTTGTAGTACTTTTACTGCACTAGAATTTTTGCTTGCTTGTTTTGTTTTCTTAAATCCCTCGATTGTTTTAACGAGCACTACGATTGCTTGCACTTCAGGCTGAGCTGCAGCAGAACCTATGCTTCCTGGTGAAACCCAGGACTGAATCAAACCACGATGAAGTTGCCAAAAAGTTACTTGACATTTGCAAATAAAAGTCATTGAACGTGAATAGAGGAATTGGTGCTGGCTTTCTATAGAATATGTAGTCGTTTTATAGGATGATTTGGCCAAGAGCTACTTAGTAGGTCACTATATAACTCTAACTAATCTGATTTCTTCAACTAATGCGTGGGGGTACAGGCTATATATTGCATATGCTTTTGAGTAAAAATTATTGGGGCAGTATGAAGTTATATCACACTTTTTTTTATAAGAAAGTGTTAATTTCAAGCAATTTTTCTTGTTTTGTCCAGTAAGAAATTGTGACACTTTTAAAACCAGTATGTTGGTAGCTTGCTTTATTTCAATAGAAAATGTCAAACATTTTCATGCCAACGTTTCTGAAACGGTATGTGCGTGAGCAGTGCGGATTTGATATGATTGCCATGCCATTTCTGGATGATATCAATGTCATGATATTGGAATTTCCCTTGGGGTAGAAATGTCCTTTTCAAAACGTCTCATTTGAGATACACGTATACATTTTTATCTACCAGGTATATGCAAGCTTATATAAAATAAAATGTAACATTGTTAAAAGTGCCATGGAGGGATTTTAGCTTTCTTGCTACTTTTTCCCTCTTAAAGCCTGCAGGTTCTTTTTAAGATGAAAGAAATCCTGTTGCCCACATGCAGTAAAAAGTAAACCATATCAAAATAACAAGATATTTCCTAAATGCAATACCAAATAGAGTGAAAGCACAAAAATGAGCGGGACTGACACTTAGAATTATAGTTCTGTGGAGAAATACCACCCGACACTTATTACACAAACAAAAGTAAAAATCCTCTGAGCACAAGCAATAAGTCAAGGAAGGTTAAATTAAGTCTTAGGCAGAAGTTTTACAGTTGCTTGAAACAATTTAATTTAGGTTGCCAATTGAAAGAGAGGGGCAAGAGCTTTTCATCTCTCCTGTGCAATTGTTGGGCCCAATCCTGCAATCTTCTTCACATGATTAATCTCTACCCACCAGATGAGCCCTACTGAAATAGGGATTATTTGCTTGAATACAGGTCTAGAATTGGGTGCTACATTTCAGTGTCTGAGGAATTGCAAAGCAGACTAATATTGTTTCATTTAGCCTATCTTGGCTCATTGTGTGGGCCCTAAGGACTCATTTTTTTTGGAGAGCAAATATATACCCAGCAGGGATAGAGACACAAGGAAAGGAAAAAACATCCCCGCTCCTTCTCTTAATTTTTTTTATGCATTACAAAAGCTGAAAGTTTCAGCCAAAATGAGACATTTTCATCATTTCAGTCTGTGCTCCATGATAAGCCTGGATGGCCCAGGCAGAACCCCACCATTCCTGGTATAGCAGAGCGGGGACATACACTTCAGACTCAGACGTGGAAAGGGGGCTGGAGATCGTGTGCTTGCTGTCCTATTAGCCTGTGTTGGCAGGTATAAGGGGCAATCAGGTTCTCCAAACCATGGTTAGTTGCCCCCCATAATACCCAAGTCATTCAGACTGTGGGGTGGGCTGACCAAGTACATACATGCCTACATGCTTCAAAATACAAAAAATGCATTTTTGCCTTTCAAAGTGTCTCTATTTTATACATCATCCATCTCTCAATCGTCCTATGCACACAAACTAATACATCCTGTCACTTTGTTTTATATAAAACGAGTTAGGACAATCTATTTACTGCAGAATGCATCAATGCAATTATGCCTGGATTATGTTAAGTATCCTACAGACGTATAGCAAAGAGAGGCTGTTTTCCACCTCGCGGAGCTTCCAGTCTAAGTACAAGACTGCCAAGGGCAGTTCGATGCAACTGTGAGCCCCCAAAGTAACAAAGAGAGATTGCGGTACCTTGTCTTCTCTGTGCTCAGACCCTGCTACAAGTTGCATCCAAAGAGAGCGCATCCCACCTTTATCCTACAGTGGAGTGCTGAAAGTGCAGCAAGAACTTGATACGTACTTAGATGCTGCTTTCTGCTGCCTCCTCTGCCTCTTCAATGATACGTTGAGTATTATCATTGTTATCATTTAACCCTTCTCCTTTCTGATTCTTAAGAAGCAGATTATAAATGATTATACATCTTCAGATGGAATAAATCAGCAAGACGCCTATTGAGTCAATGGCTTTCTGCTGTTTTACATTGTCTTGGCCAAGGGCAGGATACAGTTGCACCTTGCATTGTTTTGCCATTGTAGGGGTAGGTAGAGTATCTGTGGTCACCTTAGAAGAACTCTGTATGGTGACTCCTGCCACAGGCGAGTCCAACAGTGTGCAGCAATTGAGCCAATGGTTGCCTTTCTCTAAGGGACCAGAAGTCTAGCCGAGACCAAGGACCAAAGGGCATGCCAGGCAGATAGGGTGACAGCAAAGTAACCAGACTAGACAGCTGAGTACTGGGGTAATACAGCTACATCAGCACAGTGCTGTACCTGGCCTTGTACTCTGTGCTTATCTCTGCACCATCCAAGTGGCAGTTCTCTGTTGCTGACTCTTGGGCTCTCCTACAGAGACTAGGAGCCTCTAGAGTTGACTTGAGTTATAGACCTTGGCAGGAAACTTAAGTATGATGAAGTACAGAATCAGCCCCCCCAAAACTTTGGATCTACTGTAAGTGAGGCAGAATTTGAAACTGTGCAGGTTTATGGTTACTTACTGTGACTATTTCACAATAAGTCACAGTCATTTTCTTCTAGAAAAGGGATCTTCCTTGACACTTGATTTGTCCACTGGAGGGAGATCCCAAGCTCTAACCACATGGCTGTGAGGCTGCTGCAAGGCTTGTGAATTCTGGACAACTGATGAGGACTCAAGAGGCCCTAGCCTGACACTTTTCACAGCCCAAGGGAATGCATCGTATTGTTAATATCAATAATACATGTGTCTTTACTGGCAGTGTTTTCATACTGTACACAGGATCTGGAAAAGATATGTGAATTCAAAAGCAAAGAAGCCCATTGCATTTAAGCACTCTAAAGTGAGAGGGTGTAACTATTACTATGTTTCATAAACAAAATGCAAACTATTTAGCGTGGATGGGAAGAAATTAGTAAGCAAGGAATCCAATTTAAGCACCATTCCTAAGCTGCGGAGGACGTCGGGTGCTAATTTCCTGCTGCTGCTTTTGAGTAATGTGCATGATTATTTTACTGAGAAAAGGGGGGAAATGGAGAGTAAGCAAAAATTGCAGTTCAGGAAAATTGTGCCCTATAAATTATGCTGTTAATGAAAGCAAATGCAGCTTGACTATATATTTTCTCACATTCATGGTGCTGGAATTTCAAATTGAATTGATGCAAATAAAAATGCTTTGTGTACAGTGATGAGCAGTTTTAGAAGGCCATTTCCTCGCTTTCGTGATAGTGAGTCTGTTAATGAACGAGGTATTTGTGCATTTCACTCACAGGAGACATTTTATCTGTAAGATCTTGCACTGTAAAGCAATAGAAAATTGGTGAGTAACACAGTCCTTTAGGTCACTTATCCTCACACTAAATTTTGAAAAATAAAATTACCTGGAGAGCTTTTAGATGTAATCTTCTTGTAAAGATATCCTTTACCTTGAACAATTCATAAGAGCTTCTAGTTTATTAGAAATCACAAAAGCCTCGTAAGGATATAGTTCCAGACTATTATCAGCTACTCCTTCAATTCTATTCATTGGAAACAAATGAGCTAATGTTGGCAGGAGAGATGTGGTTGTGGATTCATGCAAAAAAATATGCCTTTTTGCACTCAGATTTTCTCAGTTTCTTAAAAATAAGCATGAGCCACATCCTCAAATCTGAACTGCCTGCTTATTTCCATCAGAGCCGCCGTGTACGCCAGAAATAAGTATGGCATTAATGATGTTGATATTGTCACTTTAAACCTAAATAAGAATATTAGAAAGTGGGGTTTTTTTTATCATTAAACAATAAAGTCAACATCAAAATCCTTAAAGGCAGACCTCCCCTTTGTTTGTGGATCTCTGCAGACAAGCCAAGCAGATCTTTCTCCGAGTCCTTCTGGCCTATCACCTAGATCTGTACATTGCAATTTCATTTTCCCTGTGGGTTTACTGCTTGTTTGTGTGCCTCCCTTCCCCTACCTCATATTATATTATCACAAATAATGTCTGTATCCTGACCTAAATGGTATCCTAACCTAAATGCTATCCTGATCAAAGATGGAAGATAGAATTGCCCAACTAAGAACCTGATCAAATGAAAATTAGTTTAGCTTATAACAGATACTTCCCCTAAGGATACAATTTTGTATGAATTTACTGAGGTAATTTCAGAAGTATTGGCTTTCTTTAGGGCTCTGTGGCTTTAGGGACAAGACTAGGAGCAATGGCTTCAAGCTGTAACAAAAGAAATGTAGGCTGGTGATTATGGCTAAGTGCAGGTATTTGGGGAGGTTTGATTGTGTTTATAAATGGCCGACCAATTCAAAGTAAGTTGGGATGGAGAGGCTAGTGGGGGCACTTGGGAGATGTGGGGCAGGTGGTGTCCGTGGGAGCAATCATTGGGGTTGGAAATGCAGGCACCATCCACAGAGGATTGTGGGGTGAGGGGGGAAGCAGGCAGGGTCTGCAGGGAAGCAGGGGTTATTTTTACCCCCATTACTTCCTGGCAAACCTACACCTCCATGCCCCTTTCCCCTTTCCCCACTGGGACTTACTTGCTTAGCTCTGGCAGTGGTGAATGCTGATAAAACCAGTGGCACCCAGAGTAGTATGGGGGTTGGAAGAGGCTAGCTGGTCCATGGTGAAGGGGGAGGTGAGGGGCTGGGGGCTAATAATAACCCAGTGCTGGGTGGGGAGGGTGTGAAAAGTGCAGCCGTGGGGCTGGGGCAAGTGGCTGGGCTTTTCCAGCCCCATGGCTGCGCCGATAACGGTACACAAGTTCCATGTACCAGTCTAACCTCGATCTAGTAAGTCTGATACTACATCAATCCTGGTCTATCTTACACCAGGTTCTGCAAGTTTTAGACTGGTCTGTGTGTGCAAAAGTTTTGTACAATTACGAGTTTAGATTGATTTCTGAACATTGAGACCGAGTCTAAGTGAAAGAGCCTCACCAGGGCAAACCAAGTTCCATTGGAAGGCCATTTTGAACTCAATCGAACCTCCCCCTAAACCTTCCCACCCCAGTGTCTACACTTAGCCTATGAGAGTGGTTAAACATTGGAACAGGTTACCGGGGGAAGCCATGGGATCTCCATCCCTGGAAATTTTCAAAAGAAAGCTAAACAGACACTTGAGTAAGATGGCTTAGTCCAGGATGACCCTGCCTTCAGCAGGAGGCTAGACTACATTGCCTATGAGGTCTCTTCCCACTACTTTCCTATGAGCCTATGATTAAAATCTTCCATTATTTGCCTGCAGATTTGTGATGAGATCTACAGCATTTTGAAGCACTGAATGCAATATACCATGTGTATTGCACTTCAGATCCACCTCGACCAAAATGTTGAAGTGTATCCAGACTACTCCACTGCACTGCAGTCTCCTTACTTGAGCTGCTAGGCTTACTTGCTAAAGCTGTATTAACATTGCAGTGAATGCTGGTGGCCACACCTTCAACACCATTTCTTTCCCTGGCTACACCAGTTTACATCATCTGAGGATCTAGCCCTGAAGATCTTATTCCAACTACCTTAGTTTTCATAGTCAAGTGGATAATTGCCCGTCTGGTTTAGTTTAAGAGCTCGTATCTCCTGTGGAAGTAACTGAACTGATCTACATGGTTTCTTCCTCAAGCCCATAACTGTTGACACTACCCCAACTATTGGTTTTGCAGTGATCAAAGGGGGAGTGGATGATTTGGAAGATTTATTTTATTTGTTTAAAAATGGTCATTTTAGCCACTTAGCCATTTGAGCCACATTTTAGCCATTTTAGTGGTGTTGTTGTGCATGTGGTTTACAGTTTCCCTCTCGTTTCCAATGTGAAAGCACAAAGACGTGCAAACAGTGATTCCTAGATTAATCTTAAAACAGGGGAAATCAATGTGACCGCTGCCATGTTGGTGGTATAAGGGGCCTTTTTTGGATGTCTGTCAATCCCTTGGGGAAAAAGAAATGTTATCTTTTGGCTGTTTTCCTGACCTTTCCTCTAAAAGGCTGAGTGCCTCTAATTCCCATAGGCGTTAATAAGGATGATTAAGCGGAGGGCACTCAACACCTCAGGAGTCAAGCCAAGTAAATCCCATCTCCAAGAAGAGGAGAAGAATGCCTGTGCAGCCATCAGTATTTGTTCTTACATTGCTGCAGGGTCACAGTCATCCCTATAGCCATTTAAGGGAAAATACTGATGAGGGATACAAAAGAAAAGACCATGTTAAAAAAAAAAGACGAGTTTACAGAGTTAAAATGAAATGAAGCTAGGCTGAACAAAATTACAGCAGCAAAATTCATGTGAGGAAGTCAGTGAGGTTATAGAGATGCAAATGAGGACAAAATTTGAATGATCCCTTATTATCTGTTTTAGAATCTAAAATTGTATTCACTGCGCTAGGCTCATGAGACACACATCTCATTTTCATTAAGGTTTATCTGTCACCATTAAATTAATTTAAAGGCTGAACTTGATTAATTCAATTCTGTTTCTAATTCCAAAATTTTTATTTCAACTTAGTTAAGTTAAACACAATGCGTGGCAAAACCCTGCATGTTGTGATCAAGTTAGGCTCTTCCCTTTAATTATATGGCAGTTTGCTAATTTTCCAGTCATTTGAAATTATAGTGTAATTATAACAAAGATGACAAAGAAACACTGCTGAAAATGCTGTTGGAATTGGAAGCATTGCCTGTGCAAAGGCTTTCAGCCAAATGGACATTGTGTCAGCAACAACATTAAGGGTTCGTTTGCTCAAAATAGGCTGGCTTCAGGGATTCGTTCCTGAGTATGGTGGTAAAGCTAAACCCAGCACCATATAATTTGCTGCTGTAGAAGCCATTGCTGGTTGTCCCAAGAAGCATCCATAGGGTCTACCTTCTTCTCTGGGCTTCCACGTGTGGGAAGGGAGATCAAATCAAATAGGTCAGCAAAGACATGGGAGGAATACCAGCTTGAGAACATGCTTCCAACCGCAAAGAAGCTCAGGTGTAAGGGATTGGATAGCAAAACATGAGGCCAGGGTAAAGCTACTATTCCCAGCATCCTCAGTCTCTCCAAGCAAACGGGTCTATTACAGTTCCTTGCGACTATCTGTCACGTTGGGATATAAATCAGAGGAACAATCTGATGGATGGATAGACAGGCAGAGAGGTAGACATGACAGCAGAAAGATTTATCGTTGAGTTGGAGAGGGTCAGGGAGGCAGTGATGGGCAAAGCTATGAGTTAAACAGATTATATCATCAGGAAACTGGTGTGGGTGGATTGGAGCCGAGTTGGTGCAAGGACATGGGCAGACAAGGTGCTTGGGGTAAATCTGCTATCTTTTATTAGACCAACTCGAATAGTTGGAAAAATTCTTCTTTGCAAGCTTTTGGGTAAAAATACCCATCAGGAATTAGGTGAAATCATTATAGTGCTAAATACTGCCATTTTGTGTATGCTACATGTATGCTAGAAACCTGTTTTAGTAACTAAGGGATTCTCCTAGTCTATCACGACTTACCTCTGAAGCCAGATACCTATTTGCTCTAGAACATTTTACATATGAAAGTCATGGCTAAAACGACAATAAGTGACCATGGCATGTGATTAAATGGTTTAACTTAATTAAGATAAGCAGCAATGAAGTACTTGATACAGACTCATTAACTCTGCATAACAACACCGTTACTTCTCTTCACGCTGATTTTGGTTCGACTGGAAAACCATAACCATACATTTTGAACCACCACCACTCGCAGAAAGATAATGAGGCAAACAGGACAGCTTCAGGAAGATGGAAGCCCGAATCTGGCTCTTTATGTTCAATTCTTTTGATATAACCGTTCTTATATTTGTGTAAATGGCTCATGAATTTAACACAGAGAAAAATAACTGAACTTCACTTTAACAAGCACTGAATTATTAACTATTGCTCTTTTCACAAACTAAATACAGTACATTTTAGTTGTGGTCCTTAGGGATTTTCACTGGTAGCGAAACCCCTTGTGTGCTTCAATGAGGCTATTCCCCAGAGAGCAGAAATGCTGGAAAAGGGAGAGAGAGTATGTAAGGAACTGAACTGACCAAAACGAAAGTCATAGCCAACACTCGTGCAGAGAATAGATTACCTTAAAAAGGTGTATTGTTAAATAGGAGCTGGAATACATAAAGCTTGAACAAGCGGCAAGAGGAAATACCTACCTAGAAGAGATTGACATCAAATGATAACAATGAAGAGAAGCAGCAGGCTTGCACAAAATGGATCTGAAAAGCTGAAGGTTATCTTACGGAGCGGTACCACACTGGCTTGTGAATGCTGTATGGCTAGTATAACAGCAAGCCACACCAATTTATCCCAGCGAAGGACCTGGCTGCATTTTGTAAATGCACATGTACGCATGACTTTTGTTCACTGCCGGTAACATGGAGCTGAAGCTAGCCAACAGCACAGAAGTATAGCTGGGAGGATGACAGCTTGATGTTGCTACAGACGCAAGAAGCAAACAACAGATGTGACATTAAAAAGTAGAGTAAACTTCATCACTGAAATGATCTAGAGAACAACGAGGGAGAAAACATCTCTCCAGACAGAGAACATCATCACGTGGACAAACGCGGACCAAAAAATAACCGAATGATGAAGACCGAGCAGCTCCACATGAATTACCTTGGGGAGAGACAAAATGCAGTAGTCAACTCAGAGCAGCACGGGCTCGGAGGGCTGTGAATAGAGGAGGGCTGGTAAATTATCAAAGGAAAATGACTGACAGGATGCCTGATGCTGTACTTACGCACGATCTGGCAACAGCATGCCTCGTGCAGTTCAGCTGCAAGCTGGGAGAGATAATAAAAGTTTAATAATTGTCTGTAGCTTTCACAAAGTGGCAAAGAGGCCATATATTTGCAGTTTGACGTTGTCAAGTCATTTCAAGTCCGATTCATTGAAGAAGCCCATCAAAGAAGGATCAGTGCCGTGGCTACTTCTCCTACTGAACTGCAGCTAAAACAACGGCCGTCAGGGCGCACTCTCTGAATTTTGCTTCGTTTAAGATAGCAGTTTTTCTTAGACAATCTCTTCCAACCTTGCCTGCTGTCCCAGGAGAGTTTTAATTTTCACACTCGGTAAACTCAATAACCTGATGCACAGAACTGTGGCCTTTCCATCAGTTTTTAATACTGGCTTCCCTCCCTTTCTCTTCCAAATGCAATTTACATAATTTAGCACTTGCACCTGCTGATCAGAAAGATTTATTACAGTTGTCAGAGCACAGTAAAGATTACAGTTTCTACTCCGCAGTGTGGCAAGAAATACAAGTGTTAGACCAACAGACTAATTCTGGCACTGTATGGCCTTTTGAACGGCTTCCTAGAGTAGCCGTCCGCGGCGTCAGGGACGTCTGTGCCTTGTGCTGCAGCTTGAAATCTTTGTGCTAACACCACCACTGGGTTTATAACTGTTGGTCACTATTCTGACAGCAGGTCCACAAGCCTGGAGCTGGAGTAAGCTCTGAGACTGGTGAAGCTGTTCTGCCTGTAAACTGGCACAACGCAGAGCTGAGTATGGCTTACTAGTTTCATAAGGCAATCCAGTGTGCAAATGTCAATCTGTGTCCATGAACCAAGATATGATCAAATGGCTTACAAAAGCAAGTACCAAAATAACAACTGCCCTTTTATAATCATCGTCACAAACTTTGTCACTACGTTTGTTCCTAGGAATAAACCTTTTCCACATAATCCTGTTTCTGTTCTGCCAAATATCCAACCTGTTCCAAACGCTGATGTTTTGACTCTCTGAGGCTTTCTCTACATGGCCAGACTAGCAAAATAAGCCACATTTAAAATACCAGTCAATATATTTTTCCTGCCATAACATGAGACAAGAAATACAGGCGAGGCTTAATACCTTTAAAAAGTATGTGTTAGCTGTCATCCCCTAATTAGCTATCATATTTTTAAAGTATTAAATGCTGTTGACTATGGTGCTTTAAAAAAAAGTAGTGAAATGCATTAGTTCACATGTTTTCGTGTACCTTATTTCTCTGGTCTACCTAGGTCCTGATTTAAAAATTATTGGATTTCACATTTCACTCAGGGGTGTGTGAAAAAAGGCTTGGTCTGGCTAGAGACTAAAATTTCAGCGGCAGATTTAACATAAATCGGGGCAGAGAGTGGATCCAGCGATAGTGAGGGAAAGGCTGGGGGTAGCACTTCCAATGAACTGGGGGCCAGATTCTGACATGCATCAGAGACACAAGCGTCCTTTTCCCCATACCTTGCATCACAATCATCTGCACAGTATCCCTGAAGTGGGTGGCAAGATGAGCAGCACAGGATTTAGGAAACAGGCAATTCTTCCCTGAACCAAGTCAAGCAGGTGATGGCTACCACGTGATGATAAACCAGAGATGATTTTTGGAACGAGAAGATGCCCAGGGGCAAGCAGTGACCTTCAGAGAGGCTCTCTGTAACCATCGGATGGAGGGCACCTGCCAGGAGCATGAGGAGCAGCCTCTGTTGTGAAAAGCTTCAGGGAAAACATGACTGTGCAAAGGAGCTGCAGGTCTAGGAAGTACTTCAGTTGGCATTAAATAGTTGTATACATAAACTTATGCCCTAGAACGAAACTTTGTCTTCAACTATATCTTCGAGATCACAAGGAAGTAGAAAATTGGCCAGCAGATACAGGCTGAAATGGGGTACGCACATAGCTTCTCTTGCTTCTGTCTAGATGTTACATGGTTCTCAAAAGGCACATCTATACTTGCCCCTGACTGCACAGTTGGTACTAGGCAGTCATTTAGTATGGGCTTTAACTAAAGCCCATACTAAATGCCTGTGCAGTACCCACCGGTACTGTCCTGGTGGCACAGAGGTCATTTTTGACCCTACTGCGCAGTAGCAATGAGTTATTTATTGCACAGTAGCGGCAGCATCATGGTTAGTGCCCTATGACTCTACATCGCTGTAGCTCATTGCTATGACGACACAGCATCTCGTGTAGACATACCCAATTTAGAATAAAGGATTTGCATATAGGTAGGTTGCACCCACTTACCTGGGAAGGAGGTATTTGGAAAGAAAGTGGATAAAAAGGGTTTGCATAGCTGGAGTGACTTTTGCAAACCCCAAATAACCTGAGTTGTTTGCAGAGCCTTAGACAATCTGGGAATCATTTCTTTCTCTGTATTCACTCCTCTAAATCACTGCAAATTAATTTCTGCTGCTTCACTGCCTCCTACACCTGACAACCATTTGTCACCTAGTGACCTCACCATGTATTGAAAATGATCAGCCATTAATAATCCCCACTGTTGAACACAATGCAGGGTGGTCTCTCTTTTCTGTCTGACATGGCCAGTCACACACAGACGAGCAGTTCTAATTAAAGTAATGCATTTGTTATAGTACCATAACCATGCATGGCAATGTACAGATACAGACGGAGGAATGGTCCCTGGATAGGCAGTGATCCCCCTTCCTCAGTAACTAAGGATGTATTTTTGCTTCTACAAATTTTCCTTCATCCCAATATCCAACTTGATTTCCTTCCCATTATAGCCCACATTCAACTGCTTGAATTTTGTAAACAAGATTCCTCTTCAGACATGGAAATTTCCTTTAAAAAGGGATTTTGGAGAATGGGCATGTTAGCCTTATGTTTGAGAAGTGTCTGGCTTCAGGAAAAGGTCCCATTGCCTTAAATCAAGCCATACATGGCATGAGATAATATTCATCATGAATACAGATTTCAGGTATTCAGCATGACTATGGCTCAGTGAATCTGACCTTATTCCACGGGTAGTCTCACAGAAGCGGGAAGGGCATCTGGTATGCTAGACTCATAGGATGTGTCAGGAATACCCAGGTTAAAAATTATACACATTTAAAAAGCAAATTCTTTCACATGCACTCTGAATAGTTTAGATTTCTGCAAGTGTTTAACATTTTAATTTCTTCTAATACTACAAGCATAATTTATGCTGCTTCTAATGTCTTTTTTATGCTATTAGCAATGTACACAGTTTAACTAATTTCAGTTTAGAAATAGTTGTCAGTGATTTTCAATTCCTGGCTTCCAGGCCTGACGCAATGTTGAGTTTAGCTTTTTAAAAGACTATGGAAGCAGTTGAATTCATCTGGTGGTTTGTAAAGTCTAAGTTGTTACAAAACTTGTATTGCGACCTAAAAAGTACAAACTGCAAGGACCATCTAAGACAGCAGTTCCCAACCCTGGGTCGTGACCCAAATGAAGGTCATGGGGGCAATGCCGGATGAGCCGCGCCATGTGCCGGCAGCTCCCCGAGCCCCGGGCCACCACTGCTGCTGCACCCTGCTCCCAGCAGCAGGTTGGGAACCACTGGTCTAAGATGTGAAGGGTCTTCAGAGACACTTGGGGTAATATTTAAATAGCAAATCTCAAAGGTCACTGAGAAAAACACTACAAATAATTACATCGCCAAACATCCCATGCAGGACAATCCGATATGGAAGCGTTGCACAGTCAGAATTACTGGACAAAAATGTAATTGCTTGCAGACTGTAGGATTTTTCTCCTTAATCAAAGTTCAATAAATAGCTTTACAGCTAACGCTCGGGAGAAATAAAAGAGTAGGGTATAGTCATCCCTGTCCCACTGTGTATTCATTTTCCTCTTACATTCCATTAAATAAACCTAAAAAGAAATAAAGCCAAGGAAGGGACACTAAATTTATTCTTTATGTCTGGATTATGTGGAAGAAGATAGGAAAATTGCATATTATGTTATTAAATAAATCATTTTTGGGGGCTTTTCCATATACATTTGACTTTTTCTTTTAATGAATCCAGGATAGGAAAACAGTGTGGGAAAGCAAAGTGGATGATACTGTAACAGAAAGGAGGCATTTAAAATCATGCAAATATTTGAAAAAAACCCATTCCCGAGGCCAGACCCTTGATTCGAGCAGAGCCACAGAGCTCTCCAAAAAACACCAAATCCAGCTAATGACTGAGCTTCAGATATACAGAACACAATCATTTCTTTTTTTCCTGTCATTTTATCATTCTTCAAGGAAAAGCGTTCACAGCAGAGAGCCCAAACTCTAAGACCATTTCATCAAGACACAAAGTTTGCCTGTCTCCATTTAATGTTCTGTAAATTAGTCACCGAAAAACCCATCACCCTGGCATGCGAGGGATTGCATCACCTGACACTGTCTGTTGCCGATCAGATTAAATGCACATTAATTTGGGACTAAATTGCCTCATGACCTATCGCAAGCTATCACACGTCACATATCGCAGCGCCTCCATTATGTGCACTGACATTACTCGGTGATATGTCATGTTCAGAGAGCACCAGGCATTTAATTGCCTGTCACAACAAGAAAAATTAAAAGAAAATTGAAAGAGAAAACCCCTGTCTTTGTACTCTTGAAACTCCATTACTCTATAACGGGGCTCAGGGAAGAGAAAGCTGTTTAGCTATTTGTAAGAAAACACTGCATTTTAGCACATTAATTAAACTATTGGTGGTGACTACCCCATGTCTCTCTCACAAGAATGATTTCAATAGGCGATTAGTGAAACAAAGGAAAACGAGCTACCCAAACACTGAAAGAAATGCTCCCCCGTCCTTGTTAAGCTTTACCCCACAAACAATACTGATGTCTTTACAAGGTTCTCTATACAGGTAAATGCTTTGATCCACGCAGGGTAAAGGACCCTCGTGGACAATGTGGGCTTCTGTTTCACCAGCTATAAGGGTGCCTCTGCACAGGACGCTACATCATTGTAGCAAAGCACTGTGGTAACGCAGCATCCATGGGTGTCTGCACATGACCAGCAGTTACTTCACCATAGTGGCATGTTTTCCCGTTATAGCACGCCACTATGGCGAAGTAGCTGCTAAAAATAACCACGCGTGCAGCGCAGTATGAGCAGTTACTACACCGTGCTATAGTACTTCCAAAAGGAAGTACGAAAGCATGGCACAGTAACAATGTCACCATAGCGCAATGTAGCCCTGAGATTCCCCCATGTGGCTAGATGGTCGAGGAAGAGCATGGGGGTCTCTCAAGATTGCAGCTGCAGGTGGTTTTATGGACATGATTTTCCCGTGACATTTTTTGAACCTGTATTATTAACCTGTCTTAAGCACCCTTTCTGAACTGTTTTACCAACCCGTGTGACTGAAGTGTGAGCCCGAACTAAACTCCTACACGAGGAAGGGGCATTCTCTTGGGCGATTGCCAGGCGCTGGCTTGGCGTCCATTCCCAGCCCAAGGAACATGGGTAATGCCGTCTTCCTCCAGTCACTGCGCTAATGACTAGACACTGATGCTCTCTCGCTGCTGCAGAAGTTCAGCCTGAGATCCTGGGTTAAAGTGTTCTTGGAAGACTGAGGGATTTGTATGAACATTTGGTTGCAGTTTGTCACGTTCTCCTTTGTGAAAACAGGGGGTCAGCTGACCGCCGGCTATCGGTCCTTGATGTCGAATTAGACCCAGGTACCACCCACTTTCCAACTGGACAGTTTTGATTATGGTTCAATGAGCATACTCGTCCATTAGGGAAGAATTAAAGCTTCTGTCCTGTCCCATTGTCTCTTCCAGAGGCGGAAGGAGAGGAAGAGGACTGTGCATGCACAGATTAAGGGCAGAGAGATGTTTTGTTTTACAAAACAATGAACAAGTCAAGGGTTCAGGGCACTCATGACCTACCAGCATTTAAAAGGTTTTCTCCTTCCAAAGCCAAAGGGGTAAGACAAGAATTATCTATTAGTTACAAGAAAAATAAACAGGGATTTTAAAGTCTGATGGGTAGGGCATTAAACACTAATTAAATGCTAATTGGCAGTGCATGAATTAAAGTACAGCGTTTCACCTCTAGACAGCTTGGTTCAACTTTGACGCAAGTTACTAGTGTAAATGAAGCTGGTCATGTCAGCCATCTACGCACGCTGTGCATTTATTCCACATCCTGAAACTATCTGACAGCTTGTCACAACTGGCAGTCATTGCTAAAGAAAGGGCAAAGTGTTAAGTTTTAATTTCATTAAAAATGTCCCAAATCCAAAATCCTCCCTGAAAAGGGCTGGCAGGGGAAGTAAGGGGAGCTGCTTGAAAAACAACAGCTGCACTGTCACTACGGCACAGCTACCTTTTTCTTAACCGTGGCCAATTTTTTAAAATTTAAAATGCAACGCGAACGAAGAGCTCCCCGTTACACATCCTTTATTGATTCTACTTTTCAGTATCCTCATTTAAAAAAAAAAACAACAAAAATACGCTTTGTTTGGATTTATCATTAAAGTCAACATCGCAGTAACCACCTTGCTGTCCTGCTAAGATGCAGCAGAGGTTCACCCAACGGGCGTGTAATACAATCGCATCCCCTTCCAGGTTTATGGAATTTGCACGTGGTGATGCAGATGTCGTGTGACCTGTCCGTGTTGTTCAGTTGGTAGAACGAGAATGACATTTTTTTAAGTGAGTGTTTTTTGGCCTAACTGAATTCCCACAAGAGAAATATCTCTTTGACTAAAAGGAAAGTAGGGTGACAGCAAACCAAGCACTCTGGAAACCAAACCAAACCATACCTCTCTTGGAATTGAAAAGGGAAGAAGCACTTGCCCCAGGAATGAATTGAAAAATGGGAAGGAAAGGGGCTGTTCTGGGTTCCTCACTCGTGGGGGAAAAAACCCCCAACTCATGTACGCCTTAATTTTAAGTGCATAAGGATTTCATGGGACCCTCCCGGTGTTAAAGGTAGGCACCTGTGTGAATAGCTGCAGGTCTGGATTTGTCTGCAATGGTCTGGATAAGGATGATCCTGCTTCAGGCAGGGGGTTAATCTATGGAAATGATTTATGGGGGATTCTTCCACCCCGACTCCTCTTTGATTCGAAGTCCATCAGGAACCAACTTTCCCTTTTATTGTTTTAAAGGATAATGCCATTTTTGACATAGGCATCAGAATGTAACAACCTTGCAATAACATCCTGCACTAACAGAGGCTCTGGGATTTCACCCAGCAATTCGTGTAGTAAGCACAGGAAGCTCTGCTTAGATTTTCTTGTGCTTTTAATTTCCTTGTGCTTTTCATCAAAATCAAATCTGGAGTTACTTTTTCTTTCCATCTTGACATGCAGTGATCGCATTGGGTTTCATACTGAATATAACATTGCAGCACTCTGCCCACAAAACAGGCTCAGCTGCCCTGCATGCTTGTCAGTTTGTCTCAACCTGACGCAGAGGCATTAGGTCTTGCAGTAGGTGGAAAATTATAAGACAGCCGAGATTGCTTCATTTATCTACCATGGTACTTTTATCACCGCCATATTATCTGAGAACCGCGCCATTGGTATATCATCCCTGAGAGACAGAATGATTATCCTCTGGTTGGAAGGAACTGCAAGACAGCGTAGATCAAGGGACTTGTACCAAGTTTACAGAGCGAATCTGTGGCTGAAGAGGCAGAGAAGATTAGCGCCAAAGTCCCACTGTATTTCCTTACTCCTGTTGGGCTATCTTTTATACCACGCGAGGCTATACTACTCACTAGAGACGCTGCTCATACATCACAAAAACTGGGCTATTCTGCCTACAGCAAACCATAGGTTTTTTTCACCCGGTTAAATCTTTCCTGGTTAATAAATTTCAGGCTTGATATTGTATCTGGGACCAGCTGATTGGGTTTTTTGGGTTGTTTTTAGATGGCCAATTCAAGTAGGGTTTGGCTGACTGAAACATACTTTACCCATATGTTTTATTACGGTTGTCTTGCCATGAATAGCTTTTCAGGAAAACAGCAGAACTGGTGACTTATGTTAGAGCCTGGGCTAAATTCAGTCCCCAGGGAATTGGTATGTATGTCACAAAAACCACTTCCAGGGCCTCAGCAATTCAGTGAATTGAACACAGTTTGTCACCTGTCTCTTATTTAGCAATTATCTTGATGTATTTATTAGGAACTGGGCAAAAGTTTTCCCAAATGAATATCTGCCATCAGAAAATGCTGATTCGATAGACATAAAATGTTTCATGGTGATGTATCATCTCCATCAGAATTTTACATGGGGATGTAGGTCATTCGAGTGGAAGGGATTGCATGTGTCCTTGAGTTCAGGCAAGCACACTGTATAGCATAAATCATTTCCCAAACATACCAAGCTCGCTCATTTTTAGCTGGGAAATTCAGAGTCATACAAGTACAACCACCCCACAACTCACACCCCTCACCCCCAAAAAAAGCAGCACTGGGGAGGACATCTAGTCATCTAGTCTAATGCCTTGTTCAAGGCAGGCCCATTTATGCCTTCACCAGCCCAGACAAATATGCATCCATCCAAAAGTTTTGTTTTGACATTACTGAAATGTTTGATTTCATTTGGAGTTTACTGTTTCAGCTTTTATTGTCCAAAGTCCCTTTCGAATTTATTGATTTCACAATAGTTCAGTACATTGAGGTAGAGGAAGGAGAGGAAAAACAAAACAAAACACAACTGTTGAAAGCCAAAATTTCCAGATGTTTCTTACATGAATTGATAATCACTGTGCAAATAAGTAACATTCATATGAAGTCAGTAGATCGATTAAACCAGGGTGTTTTATAAATGATTCTGGTCTTTCATGGAAGATTGTATTTGGGACATCTTTATTGCAACTATAACTTAGCACACTGTTCTAGCATCTGAGGAATAGCTTTAAAAAATGTGTCCTTTTGCCAGAAGGCAGAGATATGAATATTTAACTTTCCTGGTTTCTAATTTTATTACCTAGCAGAGTGTTAAGTACCACTTGGATGTGAACATCAACCAAGAGCAAATTATTGAGGTATTAGACTTATTATCACTATTGTCCTGCTCATAAACTGAATGGCTGACTTCTGCTCTCTTTCCACATGAGTCCTCCTCTTCACTTCACCTAGTGCTTTCTATATTCAGGCCTATAAGTCAGAGAATAAAATATGCTCTAGTTGGCACAGTCCAACTCTCTATGGGCTATATATTCTGCATTGTATCTTTGGGAAAGATGCAAAAGACTTGGGCATGAACATTCAGTCAGATATTTATAAATACTGTAAGTATATAAAGATTTATATGCAAACTCCAACTTTTTAAAAGACACATCTTCGAATTAAGTTTTCTATAATCTAAGAGGGCAAGGAGAATTTGTAGGCACATTTGACCAAAGTACACGGCGTTCAGTTTTCTCATCTAGGTTGTACAATATATATCTGAGGGAGATATCTAACCAGCAGAGCTGGGAAATGGGAATGAAGACTCCTGAGTTTGATGAGGTCCCTGCTACACATTCAAATGAAGGCTTGACAGAAACCAGCTACAGAGCTGCACATTTTCAAGCACTAACTTTGTAGTTGGATGGCTCTTTTGTAGCTGGATAGTCATTTTTATTGTGTGATGATCACCTTGCATGTGTGGCCATTCTAAATTTACTGCACAATTAACCAGTTAATTGCATAATGTATGTAACATGTAGTGGGCGCCTTAGTAGTTCAGCCACTGAGTTGCCACGTAAACTTGGGTAGGTTACTGTAGTTCAGTTTTCCAGTCGCGCTAAAAGTACACACAGAATCCCCAGTATATGTTTTTCAGGGAGTAATGGGAAACTTAAATAATAGATATTTGTCAGAACTTGTTGGATTTTGTGCTAATAATAAATTAATCCCTTTTTAAAATTTGCAAATCATTTGCAACTGAAACATGATTTCTGCCAGTACATCTATTATATGCAACTATTTAAGTAAAAGTGTTGGACAATTAATTTCTAAATGCTATTATTAATTCATTCTAGCTTAATTTCAGGTTTCCAGGCAGTTTGCTATTTCTTATGAATGGTGATCTAAATCGTACTGGATTTTCCCCTTCCCCTGCTCCTTGAATAGATGACCAAAATACTCTAACAGGGGAACAGAGACCAGCAAACAACAAACAGAAATTAATGAATACTCTTGTTTCTGCATGAATGCCTTTGTTCCAACCCGTATTCAGGTATTCGTGTGCAGCACAAACAGTCCCCAAGCAAATACCCAACTGTATGGATGCTCACAAATAGCAGACACGGGGCTTCAAGAGGGTCACACACAACAGCTTGGGGGACTCTCATGAACATTTCTGACACTGTGTCCGACGATAACCAAAAATAACTCTCCTGCGCTTTGTTGTAAATCGTTTTTACTTTGTACCCGAGACTCTCAGAATCCCTTCCTTCACAGCAGAGCCAAAGGAAGATGAGGAACCAATGTAGAGAAACATGCACAGATCTAGCAAAACACTCAACAAGCCCCTTACATTTCTAGTTGTCATATTCATTTTTTTTAATTTACACCTAACACAAAATACAGGGTTTTAATCCCTCTCCGCCTGTTCAGTAAATCTGCCAATTCAAGTAAGTTCTTGCCTTTGAGGCAGAGAGCAGACAGAATTTTTCATGCTGTAAAATCTGTGCCTGGCACACAAATCCACAGGACCATGCTTGTCTATCCATTCTCTTCATTTCTAACTGAGGATTAAATCAATAACTTGCATCTTATAGAGGCTATATACTGCAGTTGTAATCTGTTCGGGAACTCTTGACAGCACGAACGCTGCCATGCCAGGCTCACATAATGTATTGACTGTATCAGTGCTTGTTTCTTTTTTCTTTTCACCAAATACCTGCATTTTTAATCAATGGCCACTTTTGGTTATAGAATGAGAGATTAACTTGAACCTATTAACAGGCAACTGTATAAGCCACACTGACTAAGGTAATTAAGCGTATAAGGATGCAGATAGAAAACTAATGTGATTTACAAAAGTGCCTAAGCAAGTTAAGTACCTAATGCCCCTGGCAGACATGCAATTAAACATGGCAGGAGGCACGGCTGTGGGATCAAGCATCAGATCCCGGCGTGCGATACTGCCAGTGCAGGGGGCGTCCCAGATCCTGATCTGCCCCTGCCCCACATTGGCAGGCTTCCACAGCTGAGCGCCCAAATTAGCTGACACAGCTTCCAGCCGTAGGGGCACACCGTGCGCGCTGATCTGGGGTCCAGTGGAGCCTTCGACTCCAGCTGCATCCCAAAGTCTGGGAACCCCAATGTGCAGCTGCTCCCAGCCTTGCGGGCCCGTGACTGTTGGACCATCAGAGCCCTTGACTGCTGGACCTCCAAGGCTGGGAGTTACAATCACCTGACAGCACACTCAGCTTTGGGGGTGCATGGGTGCCAAAGGCACTGCAGAGGCTGGGAGCCCCAAATGGCCTGGTCCCACTTTCAATATTACATATATCTTATGAATTGACTTTGGCTTATCCCTTGTTTTATCATGCCATTAATTGCAGTCATATTTGGCTGGGTAACTACTTAAGATGTGATTAACCCATTAATCATGACTCAAGTGTAACACACACCCAGGGCTTCACTTTCCACAATCTTCCTCAATGAACTTTGTAAGTCTAGCATTCCCTGACTTTTGGATGCATATCCCATTCGCCTGCATGTGCTCCTAAGTAGAGCTGTTATTCTGGCTTTAATGTTACTGTTTTCTTTCAGAATATGCTGACCACATAAAACTGAAATTTTCCCATGAAGCTTTCAGTGATATGAAACTAGTTCACTGCAACTTTTGATAGTGACTTCAAAAATTACAGTATTACAGTCAGATCAATCAAATCATACTGAAACTGAGATATGTTTGGAATATTTATTTTCACCAAATATATATATATATATATAGAGAGAGAGAGAGAGAGAGAGAGAGACTTTCTTTCCAAATAGGAGGAAAAAGTCAAATCCTATATAGAGAAATCAACTTTTTCCTCCTATTTGGGAAGAAAGTCAATTTAGAAATTACACAATTTCCCATAGCATAGAAACTCCAAATTTTGAACAGTTCTGCTCTACACACCGCTGTTTTTTCAGAATCCCACCTGCCAGAATACACCCAAGTTAAAAATATCTGAAAATAAAACAGGAATGATTATTAGGCTCCAAAGCAGTTAAGCATGCACAGGGGTTTTAAGCACATTGTCTGTTCCCATCAAAGTTGATGGACTTTCCTGAATTGGGACCACGTATAGAACTACAGGTACTGTTAAAGGACACCTTTCTTGTTGCACGATGCTTTACATGATCATACTATTTCATGCTTTAGATGATTTAATACCACTGCAGCTAAGCAAACAAAGACATCTATTTTGTTGTTATAAATTGATTATCCAGTGGATTTTGATAAATCATCTCCTTCCCTCTGTATTGTGGAATTACTGGATGTTGAACATGCTTGAGCTACTAAATAATGCATTGAAATATGTCTTGTATATTTATGTGGATGGGAACTTTGTACTGGGCTTTGACTAAAGAATAATCAGATCCTCTTTTTTTCTTCTTTTACAAGCTGCCTGTATATAATGCTCTATTGTCAATGTGAACCAGATACACTGAAGAATGTGGCAATATGCCTGGTTATTTCACTCAAATTACTGAAGACATTTAATGAATTTGGGCTTTTACTTTAACATAGGTACTATGTCACTGCTCCTTCATTCATTGGCAGCCAGTGATCTTGAGAAACCACCGGGATTGGTGGGTTACCAGGTACCACTACAGCTTCTTGAGTCGCTGAGGAATCTGAAGCATGGCAGGCAGACCCACTGGCAAGTTGCCCGTGCAAACTTGGTTGAGCTTGCATTGGCATGCTGAGCACTGTTTTGTCATGCCTGTCTCTGTTACCTCTTCCCTAACTTATCATTGACCCTCTCCACCTCCAAGTGGTATAAGGCCCTGCTTCATGGTGGGGCTTTCCACTTGCAAACCTCCAAACCAATTGATTTTCAGCATCTGCAATTGATATTCAGCTCACAAAGGTTTTCCTTGCAGACATCAAGAAAATAGAGTTTTGGCTGTCCAAGTGCTTTGCCAACAATCAGGTACATATCAACTTCAACTTTTGATATGAACTCAGGTTCGTATCAAATGAACAATGGCTTGATTTAAATGTTTTGTGTCTGTCTATGCTGGTAATAACCATTATACACATTTTAGCTTGCAGTGATGCAAAGAAATTTCTGACCTAATGAGTTAGCCCTTCCAGGGTGCATCTAAACAAGATGCTTAATGTGATATAGACTGATTGATTGTGCATTATGTTGTCACGGCAAAAAACATGCTATTATGCTAATGCACAGTAGTGTTAGTCTACTGTGCATTAACTATCGTGAATAAAACCTGTGATCGCATTAATACACAGTAAGGAAGCCTACTGCACATTGATTTTTGGGGGGTGGGAGGGGTACATATATTTTTATTTAAGAACTAAGTGATGGTAATGCTAGTGGAAAGGGTATTGAGATGATAATTATGGAGACATTCAATTAAGATAAAATTTACATAATAAAAGCTTCTGTGATGTGGTGCTAATTCTTCTAAGAGAACATGGCATTAATCAATATGATGGTCTTTGTGGAAAATGGTTTTCAGAGGCCCAAGCTAGTAGGATAAGCCTTTTAATGCTATGTTTTTATCTACTGTTTTGGGGGTGTAGATTATAATCATGTTGGTCTAAGGACGTAGACAGACAAGGTTTGTTGGGTAAATGTGATATCTTTTATTAGACCAACTAAATAGTTGGAAAAAATTCTTTGCAAGCTTTTTGGGCACAAACACCCTTCTTCAGATATAAGGAGAGTGTGTGCTTTGGGCCACGGGAAGTTTGCTTCTGGTGAACTTCCTATGGCCCAAATTTCATCAAATGGATCCAGACCATGCCGGGACAAGAAATGTAAAACCTACTAATACATCTCCACCACCACCACAATAACTACACCCCACAACAGAGCCATCACCATTCCTAGATCTTACACCTGCACCTCCAGAAATATAATTCATCTCATCAGTGCACTAAATGCCCTGATGGAAACTACATAGGAAAAACTAAGCAACTGTGTACCAGAATGAACACACACTGAAAAGCTACCAAAGATAGAATACCCCATGACCTGTGGGTGCACACTCCTCACAAGATAACTACTCTCTCTCCAGCCTCGCAGTTCTAATCCTTAAAGGGAATTTACAAAACACCTTTCATAAATGGGCCTATGAACTTCACTTGATAAACCTACTGGATACAAAACATCATGGACTTAGTATAGACATTGGATTTATGGCACGTTATAACCTGCTTGCCAGCCGATAATCCCAGGTAACCTCTCTACGTTTTACTACCTACATTCTATCACCAGGTCAACCTTCCCCTCTTTTCACCCCACACCAACCTGTCTCCCATGGTCTCTGATCCTCATTGCCACATATTTGCATTTTCACAGACCTATATTTTTTATATTGGCTACTATTCCACCCAGGAGGCCACACAAACACCAACAGGCTCTCCCTATGCCTGGAGAAGGGTGTTTGTGTCTAAAAGCTTGCAAAGAATTTTTTTTCCCCAACTACTTACTTGGTCTAATAAAAGGTATCACATTTACCCAAAGAACCTTGTCCGCTTATGTTTATCTAATCAAACCCGAGTGTGAAAAATGAAAATTGGCACTTTTATACGTGTTAGAACAAGTCAGAACAGCCAGGGATGCATCCTCTGGCATCTCTAAACCAATGATGATGAATGCCAGTGAAGCTATGACAGGGGAACAGATCACTGCATTATACCATGTTCACATTCTTTCCCTCTAAAGCAGTGGCGACATGTAGGCAGTGCATGGGGGTGTACGTGCACCCCCTGAGAGCACCAGTGCACCCCTGATCAGCTGTGCTCACTGCTTAGGCCATGGGTACCAGGGGCAGGCAGGAACGCCAGTGACCCCCCTGCAAGCACCAGCTGATTGCTGCAGCCACTCCCACAAGCACCCGCAGTGATTGGCTGTGGAGGCACTCCTTCTGGGCAGTATGATCTGCCATGGGCTCCCCCGTACCCCGGGCAGTGAGACTGGTTGCAGGGAGGCATGAGCCCCCCCCGACTAAGGCAGCACCAATCACCCCTGCTTTAAAGCATCTGCCACTGTCACAGACAGGTTACTGGGCTGTTGACGATGCTTAGCACATTTCTTATGCTCTTATGTAATTCAGTAGAGTCAAGTGACTACCTTACTCCTGATGGATTTGCCCCATTTGCACTGATGAAAATGATGAGTAGCTCCATTCATGCAGTGGAATGACAATGATGTAACACTAAGTCAAGTGAGGTCACCATCAGGCGGCTGACAGATAAAGTGCTTAACCCCCATGATATCATTGCAGCATTCAATGGTATTTAGCCACACCGTATAAGGAGGAATGTCTTTCTTTATGTATGACTGACTGCAGTGGAGCTTTGACCCAGGTGAACAGATACTTTGTTAAGCTCATTCTGAATGAAGTAAAACTAGATTGTGCTCAATGACAACATCGTGCAGCCCTCTGGGCTTCTTTAGCCCACGTGGCACAGATCTGTCTATGGAAAGAAATGGCTTCATATCAAGAGTCTTTTACGGATGAAGCAAAATCGTTGCTGTCTTATGAGATGCAGGGAATATAAAAGGTACTTTTTATTTTCCAAAATCACTGTTTCTGTCCAACAGTGTAACTAAAGGTATGCGATCAGAGGACCAGCACCGTTTAAGAATGGCAGTCACCAGCACCCCCAACCGCTATGAGCTGCCACTGCCTCTGGCCCCTCTGGTTTCATCCATGTTGCACCACGAAAATGCAATTTATCGGAAGTAACCTTGCCTCTTTATTAATAATTCACCTACTGATCTGCATTTGCCATTCTGGATAGTCATGTAACTAAGCCATGCAACGCAGCGAAAGTGCCTAAGTCTCTTGCTTGAGATGGGAGTGCATTAAGCTGAATGGAATTCAAATCTCCCAAAGGAATAATCATTTATGCCTCTTAGGATTGTGTGCTCTGATTCTCATTTATGCTGTAGTCCCCTTCCTTATATAGCTGGAAATGTAAAGTGTCTTTAATCCCAACAGCCCAAGTGTAAATAAAAATATGGTCTGGTTGGTTTTGGACCTGATTTCATGATCCTTCTGATCAAGCGTGCAAACTTTTAAAATGACTTAAAGCTGGGAGTACACTAGTTTGTACATATGAGAGGTGGCTTGACTTTCCATATGGCTTCCACGGTTATTGCCCTTCTCCTTTGGAGTGAAAGAAATTGTTGCCCTTTAAGGACCTTCTCCGGAGGAACAGCCTTGATCCATTTCATGTTAACAGAAGCCGCCAAGCGGATGACAAACTTGGACACTGACCTTTAACAGTGCAGCTTACGTTGTCATAACAAAAGGAGGAAAAGCACATCTCTTCCATGTACTGCCTCATGCATCGTTCTCTTAGTGCACTTTTACTGTATACATGCCTTAAGAGCACGGCTATCCAAGGGGTGGACAGAGATCAATCGCTTAATGGAAGTGATCTGCAAGTCCGGGTGGATTAGCAGGTGGGAAAGTTGATGATGCCATACTGCAGTCTCATAACACAAGAGGTTGCTTAATTTGAGCATAAGAATATAGTATAAATCAAACTTAGCTTCATTATAAAGATTCAATTAGTGAAGGCCAGGCACCTACTGCCTAATGAGTTCTGACCTTGATTGGCTAAAAATTATACATAGCCCCTTATTTGTATTACATGCCCCCCTCAAAGCTGGCCTGCTGATTTATTCATTTACCTGCTGTGTCTTGTCCTTTGGATAATAAATACTTTGAATTGGGAATTATCATTTAATATACTTTTGCATAGCACCAGCCACAATAGGGCCCCAACTGACTTGGCTTGTAGACACTACTGCGACATCAGCACTAATAATAAAGCAGGGCTAAATAAATGTACCATGTACGAGTACATAGAAGATGTGGCTTTTAGAGATTACATCGTACTTAGAGCTTTTGTCAGGTTGTTTCAATCCTAATTTGTTTGGGAAATTTAGAGATTTAATATTCAAAAAAAGATCCTTTTAACTGGGTTAATTAAATATCATATAATTGAATAGCAAGTGGCATTTGAGTCTGCTAACAGATATCCAATTTACAATTTTGCTAATACCAGTGAAACAATTAAACATTCCTCATGGTTTTAATGAATTAAAAATAATTCCATCAGTCTCTTAAAGGTGCCTTTTTAAGTTAATTTTAAATCAATTAGATGACAGCTAGATTTATCATTCCATCATTACACCTCAGATTGCCCCTGTCCTTAACTCCAGTCATTTGTGACCTTTTATCTTATAGCACACATACTTGCCCCAGAAACAAGTCTGGAACCTACAGCACTCCATCTGTGTGGCTACTTCTCCTCATTATCCATCAATTTCAGCTAGTATTAATTAGCTGAGTCAAGATGAGATTTAAAAAACTGCTTGACAGTGGCCTAATTCTTTTTCACTGAAGCCATTGGTATTAACTTCACTGGGAGCACAGTTAGGTTATCCCTCTGGAATATCCCACTACTTGCTATAAATCAGTTAGCCCATATCCCCATTCAGCTACAGAAAACAGGTCATATCTTGAACCTTTATATGCTAGAATAGCTTCAAAGGGGCTACCCTGATTTGCACCAGCTGAGAATCTGGGCCACTATTTTAATTTAGTCTTTTCTCATTGAAATGAGTCTCACACTCAGCTGCAGAGAATAGACTCTGATACGGCTCTTACTCATGCCAACGTAACTCAAGTTGATTTCAAGAGACTCACTCTTTGGATACGGTAGTATCAATGAGAGGAGAATCATCCTTTTCTTTTTTTCAGTCTTTTGGGTCTACTCCTCCTTCAATAGCAACGTTCTCTTTCTCCAAGTCCAGAAAGATTAATGCCAACTTCATCACTATTGTGTCCTGTTTCAATTGCTCAGGAGTGGCAAGGCTTTGAGACTTCAATGTGGGGTGAAGAGTAGAAGGCTAGACGTGGCATACCACCCCAAGACTAGGACTGTAGACAGAACATCCCACAATACAAAAATTAGCAAATTAGATCTAAGTTCCATTGAGTGAAAAAAAAAGCATTAATAAATACATACTGTTTGACAGCGGCAATGACAGGTAAAGAATAATACAGCATTCAGTTTATTCAACAGCTGTTTTACTTGTCAATTAAAATGGAAGAAGGTTCACACCAACTGTTGGCTCAAGGGTTTTACTTCAAGTAACTTTCAATTTCTATTGTGTATGTTACTGTTGCTCACATTATAATGTGTCACTAAGTTGACCCTTCTTTCAATGGGATCTCTCTTTCCTTCACCAAAACCCCTCCTTAGTGTTTATAGTCTTCTTTTTGTGTACTCCAATGTATGACAACAAATGCTATAAAATATTAAGGCAAGTAGTTTAAATTAATCAAAATACTCCAAATGCCATAGATACTTCCCAATATTGTAAAATACTTGTAAAATCTTGGGTAAGTTGCGTATAGTAAAATTGATCTCTGCACTGCCAACCTGGAACCTTATATACACTGATATATTCTACAGAAAGCAATGAAGCTAGGCCAACTACACCACAAATCCGGTCCTTTAAGGCTAGCAATATTTTTCTCCTTACATGTGAAAGTAACTAGTGACTTCTAAGTTAAATACTGTCAAAGATAACTTTAAAAACAGGAGGCTGTATAGATCAATAGATTGTCACATTTGAAGTGGACAGTAATTGTTTTTTCTTACCAGCTCATTCCTAGGAAGAACAAGTTTTCATGTGAATACATCTCCTAACATTCTCACTGAAGACCAAGACCAGGGATCACAGAAGTCACTAGAAAGATTTGCACTGAGATTTGGGCATTTAAATCAAGAGCCCAGAACCAAAGAATCCCTTTCACTTCCCTGAGCAGAATTTGGAAGGTGCGGCATGGGGACAACGCAGCAAGAATTGCTGGCTCTGGGCATATTTCTCTTCCCCCTTTCCCTTGCAAGGCTGTGTTCTCTTCTTCGCCGGGTGCAAAAAAGCAAGATGAAACCAAGGGAGCTGCCAATGTGCAACTAATTTTGTAGTGTGTTAAGCAGAATCAGGAGGATACCTTCCAGGAGGTACCTGTTTTAGTGCACACCAAGATCTTAGGAATGGCAACTGTGGGCTGCTTCTAGGTAAATGCTGGACTCTTAACATGTAAAACTGGCTTCTAAGCAGGTTCAAGATAGGCCATGTCTACACGGTAAACTGATCGTACCTGGAAGAAGTGCCCTTAAGTATGCTGGACGGTTCTAGCTGGGGTGCCCGCGAAACTGGAAACAGTGGACAGCAGCTGCATCCCCTGAATGACAATATAGCTATATCCCCAGAGTGACAATGACAATTAGCCTATGCTAATGAGTCCATTTATGACATAGCACAGACACAGCTACAACACCTCTTTTTTCAGAGGTAGCCTGCTCAGAGCAGCTTGTCACACTTGAGGAGACTGCTGGTGGTCAAGGCAAATTTACCACAGAGACATGGTCAGAGACTGGTATCCTAGAATTGCATCTGCTGCCTTGCATACTTCACCTCCCTTTCTGCTGGAGTAGATTAAGCAGGAGAGATCTACTTACTATCAGTAAAATCCACATTGAAGCCGGGGAGGAGTTGAGGGACCCCCAAGACCACGGGTGACCATGAGGTGACACCATGGTCCAAGTGGATCCTCAGACATCTGCATTCACCGGCTTACTCCCATTTGGCTCTGAGCCATGGATGCATTAGAAAAGAAAAGAAAAGAAAAGAAAAGAAAAGAAAAGAAAAGAAAAGAAAAGAAAAGAAAAGAAGTAGAAATGCAATATATTTTTAAAGGGTACTAATGTAACTTCCAAAATTACTTAAATGGTCACATGTAAAAATATTTTTCCTTGTGTTGTCTCATAAAGAGGGAAACCCCCCCCCCATGGAGAATACATGCTCTTCCATGATTTTAAAGTTCATCTTAACCTTCTACTAGGAAAAACAGTGGCATACAATTTAAAATATCAGGGAAGGTGTTACAATGTCTTTAAGAAAATACTAGTGATCTAGGAACTAAGCACACTCTATGACAGTGATGCATTACCTTTCTTTCCCATGTTGCCATAGGACCTGAGCTATTAATTTTCCAGCTATTTTGCTAGTGAATCATGCTGATGCTTTGTAAGGATTTTTCTACTGTCTAATTATTTGTCAGACCTTGCTACATAATTCATTATACGCCACCCTTGTAGTTCCACAATAAATGAAAATTCCATATACTGGCTGATTCGCAGAGTTACAAGAATAATAACAGTGGGCTTCAAGGGACCGGCCATAAATCCCCAATTCAAAATAATGCTAACACCGGTAAGACGGATTTATGTACATGTGTATTATCTGAACAGATTGTTTCAAGTAGCTAGGCTGCTTTTCCCTATTGTCCAGCATTACAAAAACATGCACTATGTTAAAAGTTCATTGCCCATACTGACACACATTCATAAAAAATAAATAGTATAGGTCCTGATTCTGATTTCTACTTCCCAGTATCAACCAGCATGATCATTCAGATTTCTGTGGATGTCAACAAGCCATATCAATTTAGACCAACTGAGGATCCACGTGTATTAAACTTTGGAGCCGGATCTGGATTTGAAGAAATGGAACAACTGCTACCACTGAAAGACTCCGTTTTCCATTACTCGCCCAACAAATTATTCAGCACTCCTAACAATACAGGTTTAAATCTATATACCAGAAGCACTTACTTATGTATGTGCCTGGCTAGAAGCACGTAAGTAGTTCTTCTGAGTTTAATGGGGTCATTCTCACATAAACAATTACATGCCATTGGGATAAGCCCCCTAATGCATCCAATAATCAATCAAAATCAATAGCCATTTATTTTCCTAAGACAATTAATTTGAAAAAAGCTACCCGTATTAAATGAACGTAAAGAGATGACTTGTTGACATCACAAAAACCTCTTTTACTTAACTGTTCTCATCATGGACCCCTCAATACTGTTGTTGTCTACTAGTAGGTTATACAAAACCAAATTTGTACAAGACACACAGATGAGTCAATGCTGAAGGAAGAGAAATCCACACAGCAATTAAAATGAAAGGCATATTTTAAACAGGGAAATGCTGAAATATTGCTAGTATGGTTCCAATCTAGCAAAACACTCAAGCACATGCTTAAAAGTAAGGTGGCAAGTTGTCCCGTTGAAATCAGAAATATTATACATTCAATCAAAGTGAGAACAATAGTGCTTCTGATGCGAAGGGCCTACTAATCTGCCTAAAATTAACAATACGTTTCAGTTCTTTGCGAGATTTGAGTTTGGTACGAGATAAAAAACATACGTAACTGTGGCCATTCTTGTTGTTTTGCCAATTTGGAAAAACCCTGGAATAACACAGTAGAGACAAAGAAAACTTTACCTTCCTTATTCAACTGAATAGGTAGGGAACAATTCTTTATAGATCAAGTGTATTTAGAAATGTATTTCTCTTTATATATTATTTTTTTTCCTTTTTCTTCCTTTCCCAGGTTGTGTTTTTGAAACTTTCCGTTGCTGTTAAAACTGACAGGGTCAAACCTGACCCATTTTACAGATATTGGAAAAATATGACATTTGATTTCTTAAACTGTATGGTGAGCTTAAAAAAAAGAGTAAGTCAAATCATTTTACTTTGTATTACCACTTGTAAACTAATCTCTGCCAATTTATTTTCCTTCATACTGCAGGTACCTCTCTAGTCTAAAATGTTCTAAATCCTAAGCACTAGACATTTGGCAGTTAAGTGCAGTTGTACGGTACTTGTAATCCAACAACATATTACACATTAGCACTGAATCTCTTATACTCCGGCAGCACTTACACTGATTATTGAAATACCCTTGGGCAAATTGGCCTAAAAATAGACCCTGATGGCAGAGTCCAGAGACTCAGATGGTTCCAATTTGATGTACTCTAGGATAAAAAAAAGAGGATGTTTCAGACACCTTACCCACGTGTAGCCTACCTGCTGCTACAAATTTCCTATGGGGATAAGCTTTAAAATCATCAAAATCAGGAACTGAGATGATGAGCCTACACAGACTCGGAAAAAAGTAGGGCTGGAAAGTACCTCAGGAGATCATCTATTCCAAGCCTCTACTCAAAGCAGGATCATCCTCGACTAACCAATCCCTGTCAGACGTCTAACTTGCTCTTGAAAATTTCCAAGAGTGGAGACTCTACAGCCTCTCTGGGCAGCCTGTGAAAATGCTTAACCACCCTCACAATGAAAAAGTTCTTCCTAGCATCTAATCTATATTTTCCTTGCTGCAATTTAAAGCCACTGCTCCTCATCTGATGCCCTGTGGACATAGAAAATAAGTGGTCTCCATCGTCTTTATAACCACCCTTCCGGTATATGAAAACAGTTATCAAATCCCCTGCTCCAGACTAAATAATCCCAAGTTCTTTCAGCCTTTCCTTGGAATAGAGGAGAAGCATGGTCCCTGCAAGAGTGTCGACATCCTCCACTGAAAACTGCACACCTCGGAAGTCAGCGGACTTTTTCTCATGGGAACCTGATGAAGTGGAAGCATGGCTAAGCCATCGTCACACACTGGGTGCATCTACCCAAAATGCTTTACTGTGCCTTAAACTAATCTAGCGTGCACTAAAGCATCAGTGTCTAATACATGTTCAGCAAGTACTGTGCATTAACTTAGTCTAATGTACTATCTTCTGGTACCTACCGATACAGGTACTAGGAACTGGGGCATTAAACTAATGCACCAACGTGCACATGTAGATGCTGACTAGGAGCAAATTGCACCCAGTCAGCCGAGGCAGCAGGAGGCCACAAGGGTGAGAAGAGCTATCCCAGCTTGGCAGGACACTGCCTGCCAGCCATGTGGAGATCAGGACCCATCCAGATCTCCACAAGCAGGGAAATCTCTCCCAGCCATGTGGAAATTGGGACCAGCCCTTGTGCCCCCTGCCAGCCTGGGGCTGGCACCCAGGAGCTGCCCCTGGCTTCTGTAGCAGGGTAGAGCAGGGCAGGAGCAGCCCTATACTGATCTGTTCCTGTCAAAAGCAAATTTGCTCCCAACAGGCCCACCTTCAGATGTGTGCAGAGGGCGCACATCTTTCTTTCTGATAAGAAAATTCAGGTGCATTAATTGCATGAGTAAATGCACCCACTGAGTACTGAGAAATCGGTTCTCCTAGCTACCAATTGCCCTGCCTCCCTGCTGACTTCTTTGGAACTTGGGAGTGGCCAGATAGGTCACCAGATTTCAGAATAAAGCCCTTAATGAATTGAAAATGCCTGGCATAACTGTGCCCCAGAACCTAAGTACTCCTACTAAATGCCAAATAAGACCAGAGGTCTGACAGCTAAGATACAAGTTGTTCCCTGGACCCGCACTTCCTATCACTCCTACCCTTTCCCTGAACTATGCCCTTGCTGGTCTCAAGGGATGAGATTTTTGCAGTATTATGATTTTTACTATTACCGTGGTTGCACAAGAGAGGAACCCAAAGGTTGAAAACATTGTCAACAATCTACAAACCCCTCACTGCTATAAACCCTAAAACTTCAGAGCCCATGAATTGATTTTCTTTCATTCCTTACAGAAGGCGTAACTGTTAATGAAGTTGCCAGGTCTGCTGAGATTCTAAAGATTTATTTGTTATATTGAACATAATGTCAAGACAGAGAGTTATTGGTTGCTTTACTCTGACAGTTTTATTCATGGAGCAGAACACTGGAACTTATGGAAGCGTAGCTCATTCAATACATCACTTCTGAAACTTAGTTAAGAGCTTCATGCAAACTTAGTTTAAACTGAACTCAATTTTATGTAATATGCAAATATGCTTACAATTAAATTGTCTTAAAAAATATAAGTGAAATATTTTATCACATAACTAGACAGTGAAAAAAAAAAAATCAAGGAATTGTTCCCTTGTATTAGTGTACTCTCAATCCAAATAGCTCTCTTTCATTTATATCTTTAAATATATTCAGTCAGATTTTAGCCTCAACTTCAGCTTGGGAAGAGCTGCACATGGAGGGCAGCAGATTCCCTCTCTCTGGAGAGTAAGGAGCCAATACAGGTCAGCAACTGTCAGTCAGATTTATTTGTGCCAGGGGCTGCACACGCGCATGTGCAGTAAGAGAAGAGTTTGCTGTTGGAATAGATAAGACAGTGGTTTCTTCTCCCAGTTTCACAAAATGGGAATAAAGGCACACACAGAGCAAATGACTTTCCCAGATCACAAAAATGAAGTACGAATCCAAGCCTGGGAGCTACAACCGTCCTCTTCCTCAAAACCATCCTCCCTGGCAACTCAGCTTTGAGGAGCTGAATGCCAGGTGCCTAGACCACAGCCACTGGAGAGTGGTATATTGTAAGACAGCCCAGGGGACCGTCTCTTCCTCCGAATCCAATCCCAGCCCCAGAGCACTCGCAGAACAAAGCGCTGGCAGTTCATTTTTTAGTCACCCACGATGAGCTCCGGTCTGTCCCGGTGCTTCAATCACTATATTTGGCATCCAGCATTGTTTCAGTTGTTCAAGTTGCTCCAAGGACACAAATTGTTCAGAAAGGGCAAAAAATGTCATTTACAGTTAGTTTAAATAATTGACATTTAAACATTTTCTACAAAAAAAAAAGACAAAATGAATATTACATGTCAAATGTCTAGCATTTAGTATAATCTCCACTCTGAAATAAGGACTGCTTTATTTTTATTTTTAATGACAGAACATTTCTGGGAGTTTGTTTTTTACGACAAAGATGAAGAGAGTATTTGTGCTTTGGAAAGAATTTGAATAAAACCAGTCATGTGGAATATTCTTAAAATGATGAAACACCATATTGCAAGCTCGTGAAGCTAATGAAGACCTTATTTCAAGTTTTTCTTCCACTGAAGATGAGGCCCTTATGCCTTGGCTGCAGAACCACGTCTGCTTGTTAAGAAAAAACTCATAAATGGGAACTAAGGAGAAGTGGGACCATCATCACGACCACCATGCTCATCTCTATCCCAGTCTGCGCATAGTCCACAAGAACAGCTCGCAAAGGTGTGAATGGTTGCAGGTATGTTCCTGGATGTCAGTGAAAAAGAAGGATGCCAATCGACTGTTTTCACAAACTGTTTCAGTGCTGACTGTTTAGGGTAGAGTTTCAGCTCCTGAAAAATTTTGTGGCATGGCTTTGAAGTTTCTTTACCATTAACTAACCATTCGGCAATAGTCTTTCTCTTACACTCATACCCATAGGCATTCCACTTTGTATAAATAATTCGTATTTCTATAGTTTCATAGTGCCTAGGGTCAGAAGAGAACTAAGCAGATCATCAGGTCCAACCCCTGTTCCGGGCAGGAATGGGTGCCGTGGTCGTATCACCCCAGCCAAATATCTGCCCAGCCGAGCTCTCACCCAGTATATGGGAAACCCACATCCAAGTCTCTGCTCCTTCTTGACCAGAAATTCTGTTCCAGACCTAAGAAAACTTCCTGACAATTGTTTTCCCAGAACCTATGTGTGTGGGCTCTGATATCTTGGTGTTTTTCTGGTAAAAAATTATCAGTTTGAACATTAGCAGCTAAAAAGTCAGCTAGCTTGACTTTAAAGCACAAGCTAATTTGAGCTTGAGCTTTTTTGTGGGTGGATGGGAGTTAGATTAAGAACAATGCTTGAACTAGACCTTCAGCTAATATTACAGCAGAAATATCACACTGTGGTGTTAGGAAGGCAGGAGCAAGCTCCTGTATGTTTACTCGAGAGATAAATGTGTTATCAGCAATGACACAAGAACGAAGCCTAAAGGGCTCTTTCAATCCTTCCTAGCACCGAACCACTCTCCCTTTGTATAAGCATCTTCCACCTTTCACAAAAACCGTGGCCCAGCTAATGAAAAGGGGTGAGTTATTTTTGTGTGCTGCGTCTTTCCGGTGCCGACAGTGATATACTTTAAGAGGCCTGGTTTTTAGAACATGAGAACGAAGAACTTTCTAAGAAAAATATGTTTCTATAAAGTGCCTCAAAAACACCCCCAAATCATAGAAACATAGGGCCAAAAGGAGCTGCCGCAGTCCAAGGCACTGATCCTCATCACAACCAGCCATGTTTTATAATTTCTCTTACACTGATCAAGCTCCACCTTAAAACCTTAAAACAAGTAAGGTTTCTACCTCTTTGTCATTAGACCGTCTCTGAAATCATGCCTGCAGTTTTTAAAACATAAAAAAAAAATACGAACAGAATCAACACACTGCATAATTTTGACAATACACATTTGCCAAAATAAAAGGTAGGAAAATCTTCCTTTACAGCTCTACACTGGAGAGATAAGGGTGATGCGGTGAGGCAGGAAGGCTTTGATGAGCGTGCAATGACTGCCTTACTCAAGAGTGGAGGACCAAGTTCCAGGAAAACCTTTACACCCCTCCACATCACTATGTCCTCTCTATTTGCTCTCTACTATCAGAAACAGGTTCAAAAATGTAAAGAATTAAAAAAAACCCCTTTGTTTTGTAGCCTTGTACCTCTACAGCCAGGAAGCGTGGTTTCAGCTCAACAGGAGGAGAAGAACAGCTTGGGATCGTCAAATACGACGAGCAATCAATGGCATCGTTCCTGCCCCAAAAAGGGATGGGCTTTGGATCAGCAACAAGACATCTCCCCTTCACTCAGAAAATATTTCTGCCCACACTCGAAAGGGTTTGGTGAATTCATGGGGCTTTCCCCTTTTGTAACCAATACATTTCTACTAGAAGTGTGTGAAGCGGGCACTATTCGATTTGGATTCGGCTCAATTCGGGGGACAGTGATTTGATTAATTGATTTGGATCGCTGTCCCAATTCAATTGAGCTGAATCTGAAGATTCAGTTCTGATTTGGAGAATCAGCTATTTGGCCACAGACACAGCTTTATATGTTTTTCCTATGTACTTTGAGGTACCAGGCATGGCTCATGAGTGCTGAGATGGTGGGGCAGATGGATTGGCCCACGGGAGCGTGGGGAGGGTTCCCCGCGTGCTCCACGGCAGACCCGGAAGTGGACCAGAAGTATTTCCAGTCCACTTCCAGGTCCACTGCTGAGTGTGTAGGGACCTCCCCAGACTCCCCTAGGAGGCTCAATCCACCCCCCATTTTAGCATTCATGAGCTGTGCCTGGCACCTCGAGGTATATAGAAAAAAAACACATGAAGCTGTGTCTGTGGCCGAATCGTGGAATCTCTGAATCTATCTGAATCAATTCAAAGGCTTCCGATTCAATTCAGAAACATTAACGGGTCTCTCCTAACTCGATTCGGAGATATAGCCGCCGAATCGGGCCGAATCTCCTCCAAATCGCATCAGCGACCAAAGCTTCACACAGCCGTAACTTCCATCACCCATTCAAAAACGTCTCTTCTGTTGCAATTTCTAGTTGTAACTCTTGCTGGCAAAGAGCAGGCACCTCCCTCAGCTCTACCACCTGTTTTCCTCATCCCTGAACAGGTCCCAGACTCCTGAAGTGCTTTTCAATCTTTCCCACTCCCTTTGAAATCTTTCAGCATGTCATAGTTACCCCTACTCTACCTTTTACACCCTCATCATCCCACAGGTCCCTCCCTTTGCCTTCACCCCAAGTCTCAGTGCCTCCCTTTCCTTCTTGAGCACAGCCCCTAACTGCTCTAGCCTGTCGGTGACAGACCCTGGGGCAGGTGCAGGGGGAGGACAGCTGAGCTGCACAATGTTTCTGGCGATAGATCACTTATGCAGTAACAAAAAAAAAAATGCAGTTTTAGGGGCAATCCCAAACCATTTACAAATATAAGTCAACTTCAGTAAATAACTTTGGCTGAACAAAAATGGGAGAAAACTCCAGGAATAGAATAAATCAACATGTGTAGATTTTCAGACTAGATTCATGTGGGGACTTAGTTATCAAGGACAAAATTAAAGGACAAAGAAAATGGCAATAGACCACTCTTTCTCCCACTGGATAAGGTACTGACTTGGGATGTGGGAGACCTAGGTACAAATCCCATCTTTGCCTGGTTCTTTAACCTTGGAGCTCACTTGTCCGACCTGGCAGCATTTGCTATTACACGGTTGGTTCCACACAGATGTCACCGACAAATATCGGGTAGGTATAATTTTCTGTAACACCGCTCCCATGTGCTCAGTAATTCAAGTTTATACTTGGGATTTGACAAAGCATGCCTAACTCGAGACAAAAAATAGGAGAGTTGTTTTGCTGCAATTCAATGCATTATTTTTTATGTGCACCATTCACCGCAGCCAAATTCAAATGGGGCAACTCTGTTCGGTAAAGGAGGAGTTTGCCTCCATTTATATTGTTACCATAATAATTTAGAGCATGCCTCACACCTTTACACTACCAGGGGGATAAGTGTTTGTTACAAAATAAAGTCATGAAACTGTCCTGAATCAGTGCTAAACTAATCTAATGCTATAGAGGTGGTGAAGTCCTTGGTGCCCAGGTGGATTGAAACTATTGGCACCTGACAACAAAGACTTCTACAGATAGTGCCCGCACCGACAAGACCACAGCGGAGAAGAGAAACACTTGCATTAAGCTCCTTCTGGGCTGTGTGCCAGAGTTTGGCAGAGTGCGTAAAAGCAACAGAGCTCCCAGCTCAGCAGTCAGTCAAGCCTGGATTTGGTGTTTGACAAGGAATAGCTAACATGAGGCGAAAACAGAAGAGCCGTTTTCCTTTGATTAAGTGACTCAGGGTGGTGCAGCATCTTGGGGAAGAGGTAATTTAAAGAGACAAAGACTCGTATATTTTTTGTCTCAGTGGGAATGGTGCTAGCCAACGTTGGGAGCAAACCAAGAGCCATCAGCATAACGGCATCTGCAGCCACCACGATTTACAGAATATTCTGCGAGATGATTATAAACCCTGGTGCAAAATGTCTCAAATGCACCTGACAGATTCATCATAAATAATAAAAAACAATGCACAAATGTGGTTTATGCCTTAAGGGGATAATGCCATATTATTTTCACTTGTGGGTTATCAACTGTCACTTTAACTCCTGGCCTCTGGTCCCTTCAAGTCCCTCCTGCCAAAACAGCTTGTGGCTGTGGCCCACCCCCATGTAAATAATGCTGGCCTCCTGAGCCCAGGTGATTTCCAGACAGCTGATGCTCAACTGCAGAACCCGACTCAATAGACATGCTCCAAATACGTCTAAATCTGCTGCAAAATGCAGGCAGAAGGAGAAGGTGGTGGTACTCCCCTTTCACCCAAGGGGACTCGCATGGAAGTGTAAATCAGATTAGATTCCCTTTTCTGCCTGAAGGAATCGAAACCCACATTCCCCGCTTCTCCTGGGAGAACATCCTAGTCATTGTGCTCCACGGTGGGGATTTCACAATTTCTCCTATTGAAGATGATCTGTTCTACACAAAGTTCTTAGCTATTCACTGCAGCAGGAACTCGAACGCAAGCGCATCACAGACCATTATAATTAGATGACTTAAGGCAGAAGCGTCAAAGTGTGGTTCACAGGCTGGGCTCAGTCCTCAGAGCCCCATCATCCAGCCTACGGTGCTGCTGGATGAGTGTCAGACTGGACGAGTCTTGGACTGGCATGCACTGGACTGGCCCATGTGCTGCACACACCAGGCTCAGTCCCATCCACTGCACACGGTATGCAAAGCTGGCTCAGGGTACATGCTGCATTATGGGGCCTGCACCAGCCCAGCCCCTCATGTACTCCATGGGCCCAGTCCAGTCCACACCATTTAACCGGCCTGTGGGGTCTGATGACTTAGATATCAATGACTTAAGCTACCCAGACAATATATATACAGATTGGACTAACAAGTCTCAGTATTTCTGTGTTCTTGCTTTGCTTCCAGTTCATCAGGTGAAGAGGAGAAATATCTCCTTTCAGACTACGCTTTCCAGCTTAACTATGGCTCTGCAGCATCTCTGCTCCAGCAAAGGACATTAGAAGCTTTCCTCTAGTTTTAGAAATACTCATTAGTCTAAAGCCATATGAGATAACTACTGTATTACTGGAAAGGAAGTGCAAGTGGTTTGGCTCACAGGGGTCTTAGAGTCCTCATCTGACTAGATTATAAATTACAAGTGATAACACATGTCTGAAAACAACACATCATTATCCCCCCCTCAGATAACCAGAATTACCTTTTCATAAAATCCAAGGCAATTTGTTTCCGGCTGATAGCGGGGACTAAAATACATTATGGGTGTTGCCATCAAAGCCATGCCAGGGTTGTCCCAACGGTGCCGTTTCTGCAGAACCCTATGGGCTGCGTGGAAGGGGAAGGCAAGCTGCGCAGAGTACAAGTTGTCTTCTGCGCCCTGCCTGGCTTTGACAAATTGTTCAGCTAATATCAGCAAACGGTTCTTCATTTCATCCTCAGTTGAGGAGAAGGATAACAGTCTGGGGAGATGCAGGCAATTCCAAACACTGCAGATGACAAGCGGCACATATTGTTCGTGTTTTCTATTGGCCAGCTGTCAGCGGACCCGGCCACTGTTCTTTTTCGGACATTGTGTTCATATAAATACAATGATGTACGTGATCTGTATAATTCATAGTCCTCCAGCATAAAAAAAAACAACCATGTCCCCAGATATTTCCAATCTATGAGGATTCTGCCATTACAGACACACATTGCAACTAAGACAAACAGGAGAGAGGGGCTGGATGGCTTTTCTTCATAATGAGTTGTGTCTACATACATATACATATTCAAACTAGCCAACTATCGAGCCTTGTTTCTCCCCCTTGCTTCTGGGCCCAATCATGGTACCCAAGGAACAAACTCAGCTCATCCCGGGCAAAGCACCTGCCTATCGTGCCTTTTGCTGAGGAAGCACCTAAGTGCAATGATCCAACCTTGAGATACCTGAAAGTATCTGAATTAAGGACGCTAAGTATAGCTTTTTTAAATTCCATTTGGTGCCTGGAAATTGTGTTGACCAACTACAGAATCATAGTTGGAAGAGGGTTTCCCTCGCAACTCTTTGTCTGAAGAGTTCGCTCTTGCAAGTTGCTGAATGCTATGGGTCCTGATTCACCAAAACACCTAAGAACATGACTTTTATCTTGCCTAAGTTCCCATCGACTTCCAGAAAAGAAAGGGAACTTCAACAAAAGCCATCATGTGCTTGGATTAGGCCCTCAAGCACCTGTGCAGGAACAAGACCTGGATAAGCAGTCTTGACTTTACTACACACAAATTAAGTATAATGCTGCTAACCATCCCTGTTTCAAAACAGGCTGCAAATCCATATGGTATAGCTTATAGAAGCTGCCAGCTCTCATCTAAAAGATCTTCCTGTGGTTACCACCCACAGTTAGCATAACGTCATACACACCAGGCCCATCTAGATGTGCACTCTAATGCACAGTAGCCTATTTGACTGTCCATTAAAGCATCACCTAAAAAGCCGTGTGATTATGTTAATGAGTAGTAAAATAGGCTACTGTGCATTAAGCGTCACTTAAAAACCACATGCGTTACTGCACATTAAGGCAGCCTAATGTGCATTTCTTTAGTATCTCACACTGGAGGTACTAAATTTAATATGGATTAGAAAACGTGCTTTAATGCACTTATAGACCCGTCCACAGGGCATCTTTCATCATTCTCTTCCTTATGCCAGGTAGCTGCTCCAGGGCCTTAAAAATGCCCTTTACCTTTGTTCTCTCTTCTCTTTGTGTATTCTGACTTTGTCTGCATATCACATCAAGCATAATTCTCACTGTGCTTCACTCTAGAGCTTTTATCTTCTGCCCCAAGTTTCTGAAATGTGCTCGTGTTTCTCTATGCTTGATAGTAAACTTGAGTCCAAGACTTTCTTTTTTTTTCCAAGAACAGAGGAAGCTCCCAGTCAATTCTCCCCCTAGTAGGAAATAACATGTAGCCTCTTGCTCCCTGACATAGATTAACACACATTAGTCCACTGGTCCTCAAAACGTTTAGAGTTGAGGCACCCCTGAGAAAATGCCAGATCTCGCTTTTCACTGGGTTTTTGTTTTGTTTTGTTTTTTACTACAGAGTGCCACGGCATCCTGAGAAACACTGCATTCATCCATAAGAGCTAGCTGGTTTAGATTCACTACCATCATGCAATCTGAATCTGATTTCAGTCCATGCATTTTTGTCAGCTTTCCTGGAGTCGTATGATTTATGTTCTATGCTCAGTTTAATAATCTCTGTATAAAGGCCATTCAGGTTTAGAAAAAAACCCGAATATCTGCAGATCTGAAATCAAAACTTTTAAGTTAGTTTCTCTCAAAGATTTTTCCTCAGTCACTGTTTCCAAAGATCTCCAGCTAGCACAACAGACCACTACTGGCTGTGGGGGAAAAACACATTCAGATAGGTTTTTCAAGTGATTCTGAATAACATATACACTAAGAAATGCTGGGTGGGTGAGGACACACAGGAAAACAAAACACAGGTAATAGAGTGTAAGAAAGGCACAGCATCATTCTTAACTTTAACAAGCAAATGTATTATTTTCCTTCCTCAAAATAGGAGGCCTTTATTTTGGACCAGTGAGGGGCTAAGTTGCCTCTGACCAAAAAAACAGTATTCTTGTACGACTCTCTTCAACTCTCTCTCCAAATCCTTTCATTTACCTCTTTGCAGAAAGAAATGAATGCATACGTGAGCAGACCTCAGCCCTTGGAAACTTAAAGCCTCTTCTACTTCCTCTACGTGAGCAGGCGCTAATAATACATCTGGCCCATGTGCTACTCTTGCTCACACTGGAAGCCCATGAAAAATTGCAAATGTTCATATAATTTTGCCTTGCTGCTCATTAAACCAGAGTCAGCTTTTAGGACGGAGGGAGAGAAGTGAAAGAACCCAACAGATATTTTGCTAAACTTTCATGGAATAAATATCCCTTCCCAATCCACAAACTGGCAGTCAATCAGACCCACAGTATCTTGGTAGCACTACTAAAGCAGCTCACTTGCAGGTCATGGTGGGTGCATTTACACATGCATTCATTTATCTTGGATACTATGCATTTAAGTTTACTACTTCCTTAATAAAGGACTAAATAAATGCAGTGTCTGAAGTTACTGTGCATTAGCACTGGTGCATATTTATTTAGTGATGCTTACTGCTCATTAGCCTAATAACACTCCACAGTAGGCTATTAGCACGGGTTTTATGATCATGGGTGTTATTAGGCCAACGTGCAGCAAGTGTCTCGTGTAGACGCTCCTGGTAACAGCCACTTGCTATATGCCATGAGGATACTGCATACAAAACAAAGAGAGGCACGAAAGATCAACTATCCTTCCCCACAAGGACATCAAAGAAAGAAATGCCTGCCCCTTCCCATCCCATCCCCTTAAGTATATAATCTCCAAATGCATCTTGATTGTGAAGGAATGTGGCCTCTTATTTTCTACCTCCTCAGGGGAAACAGAGCAGCTATTTTCCTCCCCTCAGACCAATCAAACATGTCGTGCATTGGGATGGAGGCACTTCCATTGAGGACAGTTTCATGCCATGAGAAGGATGCCAAATTCACCAACAGCACGATGCACTGCTTCCTAACTTGTGCATGGGACGTGAAGAGAAGCAGGAAAATGTTCTCCAGCAGATTGGAGAAGAGGTAGAAGGTATTATAATAACCTATTTTATTTCCTCTAAACGCAATGTCCAATTATGGATTTTACACTAAAATGATCCCTGACTGTCATATTGCTCTACAGAATCCTGAGGGGGAAAACCATACGTTTGCTTCATTTCACAAAGAGCACTTTGATAGTGTACGGCTTGAATGCTGAAGAGATTATATTCCGCTCATGAACTTAGGTGGCCTATAACACACGTGCTTGGGCGAGACCAGCCATGCAGGAGGTTTTGCAACTCTTGCTGTGCTTTTAGTGGGTCAGGTTTGGAAGAGGCAACACCTCGACTGTATTGCGCGGGAGCTGCCCATTGCCAGTGGAGAGAAAGCTTTGACCTCGGACGAATGATGGAGAGCGGACCAGGACGATTCCCTCTTGGGAAATCTCTTTTCACTGGAGATGTCGGGTTGAACAGGGTCTGGGACCTCAGTCTGCCCTATGGAGAGGCGCACGTTCTGCTTGGCATATGAGCAGAAACCTCAGAAACCGCATCAGTTATCTGCAGCGAGAGACTACAGCATTCCCCCAAGTTCAACTTAATTCTTTTTGAGGCTGTTTATCTAGCTAAGCCACGCTGACGTGGGATGTTTTTCAGTATAAGAAGATTTAGACACCTATTTGCGACCAGTGTCAGAGAGGATTCTTGCATCGCTAGCTTCAGCGCAGGCTGGGAAGCCATGCAGCCTGGGAGAAGCGGCTTGCCATGAATAAAGCAGTATATCTTCAGTTGTTGTCACTGCGTGTCACTCCTTGACATATTCCCCAAAGAAGCCTCGCTATCCAACAGAAGCGAGCGTGGGAGCGCACAGTGACAGTGTGTTTGGGAGTTTTATACAAGGCTTTTCCTCTTTGTTCCTTGCCAGTGCTTCCCTAACACAGCATCTGCTTCCAGTTGCTTTTTTTTTTTTACTGGTTCTTCGCTCCCCTGACTGTACCATGAGTCCCCTTCGTGTCTGAATTCATCTTAAAGATATATGTGATAGATGTCAGGCAGGAAGAGGCTAAACCCTGGCCGGGGAGCTCCCAGAGCGTTCAGTTCTTTCCTTCGGTGCTGGGATGCTAACAGCAACCCACGGGAGGGAGATCAAGTGGCAGATCCTTAGCGCTTCTTTCAGGGAAGGCTTGTCCCCCCGCCAGGTAGGTATCCTTGTCCCATCATACTTGCAGGTACTATTATAACTCGTGTATTTTATAAGAACACCCATTTCTCTGAAGCCACTGTTTAACATGTACAATCAAATGAAGGACAGGCTTACAATTCCTTACTCGTGTTACCTGAACCTATTTAGGGGATCAGAATAGAGACCTCCGTCTTTTCTTCTCTACACAACTGGGAAATTCATCTTAAAATAAATGCCAACCGAAGCGAGCAACTTGGCAGCTGGAGCATTAGCTTTCACCTCCCACCAGCCCTGTCTGTGGGAAAAGGTAGAGACATGAAGATATCTGGTTTGGCAGAGGGGGTTTGGGTTGTAGCCGTGTTGGTCTGAGGACACGAGCAGACAAGGTTCTTAGAGTAAATGTGACATCTTTTTTTCCAGCTATTTAGTTGGTCTAATAAAAGATATCACATTTACCCAAAGTGTAAATGTCCTTGTCTGCCTATGTTTGGCAGAAACATTTTCTTTTTAAAGGTCTTGCTCTTCTACCTTCCTATTTTAGGTTTTTTATACCATCTTCCCTTACCCCGATATAGGAACCCCACACAAAATCGAAAGCGAAGTCCTCAGTGGCCTTCATAGAGCCATGGGCATGTCTCCCCTTTGGAAGTGAAAACTACTTTGAAGGTATTTACTGTGCTTTTTTATATTATGAATTTCCATTTCTAGAGGTGGAGGGTAGGATTGATTGGATTCCAAAAAAACCCCAAACCCTTAACCCAGCACGTATATTTGCATTTTTACCTCAACCAGAGCATGCCTTACATCACTGCTGGGCCCTTTCTTAAGTACAGCTGTGATAACAAATGAGTATCGCGTTTACATATCAAAAACAAATGCATTTCAAATACACTGGCAAAACTTCACAGATGGAATTGTGGGTAAAGAGAAAAATTCATGCAAATGAACCTGACCCAGAGCAGCATTTCCAGACACAGAAAACAGAAGAATTGGCTCCTCTAAGTCTTCCAGCCAGTGCTTAAAATTACCTAGGGCCCTACAAACTCTCCCACTTCGCTGTAATCACAGACTAACCTCTGAATGTGCCATAGACAAGTAGACATGAAATGTGTTGCATTTTGAAATCAAGGACACTTATACCACTCAAAATGTTCTGTTATATTCTTTTTCCATTTACTCCTTATAATAGGATATATTGATGCAGCACAATACAAGTAAGGAATTGTAAGCCTGTCCTTCATTTGATATTGCAGTTTAAACACTGGCTTCAGAGAAATGGTGGTTCTTATAAAACACGAGTTACAATAGTACCTGCAAGTACAGCAGGACTGTCTTGCAGGCTCCAGCACAGAGTCCCTGTCCCTTTAACACTGATCTCATGTCTTTGTGTGAACTGGAACTTTAGCTAAGTTTTTACAACTTGATTTCCTTTTACAAAGGAGCATAATTTGGGCACCATGCTGTGGACAGCCATTAGCGATGCAGCAGCTTTAACAGATCAGCTTTGACAGTAAAATAAATCCAACAGCCTACAGCCGTACGGGGCAAAGGAGGGAGAGGAGCCGTGCAACAAAAATCTTCGGATAAGCTCTACCAAACACAACGGATATCCTACAGGGAGTCGCAGACTACACTGTAAGGACACATACATTTAAATCAGGGGAAATCCTTAATTTGTAGATTAATGATCGTATATGTTAATTAGCCCCATAACACTCTTTGCACATTGGATTATTTTGAGTTGTTTGGCAGAATTTTAGGTTTGAGTAAAATTAGACCCTTTTGTCTTTTATTTGAGAGAATGACGGCAGACACCAGTGGATTTTCTCTTCTAATTAGCTGTACTGCAGCAAGATTATCAAGTGCAGTGACTGCTAGAGGAATCATTCAAAGTGAATTCAAGACCTCTTGGTTTCTTTAATAATTAATCATCTTAATTGCAGAGGGGACATTGTGACTTCCATTTACAACAGGAAACCCACAAGCGATACAAAATAAGGGAAGTGCAATTAATTTTTTAAACTTTAAACTTTTCCGAAGTGCGGCAAACCTTTGGTGTCAGTCAAGATTATACTTTGGAGAAGTAATGGGAACATTAACCTTCTACACAGGTAAACTCAGACAGGGTATTTTCACTGTTATGTGAGTCACAGTTGGTGCTCGCGTTATGAGGCCCGCATATTTCTTTTGGACATATGATAATGAACCTTTACCCTTACACACCAACTAGCAGCCGGGTAGACCAAAAGAGGTCATTTTAAACTGCTTGTGGGCCACCAGTGTCAGTGTGCTTGAATTTTTAAAAAAGGAGCATTGCCCTTACAGTTTACAAATTTCTACAAGCCAGGGTTTTGCCATAACTACTTTGCAGCGCAGAAGAATTGCGCAGGTAATGCAACACTAATTTGCAAACTATTGTGTAAATGAAGATGCTATAAATATGGTTGTACCATTCTGATCCGATATCCAAAACCACAGAAGATTTGTTTATAGCCCTACAGAGAGATATAAAACAGCTAAATTCAGAGTGAACATTGTACTATGTTCACTGGGACGGGGTGTTAAATGCACAGTAGTCCGGTGGGCTACCAGATGTTGGAAGCCGTGGCCAACGGGGCATGGCCTAATGCACCATTCCAGGTTCCTGGACCCCCAACAAATATGGACATCAGGTGGAGAGGGGCAAACAGCACCTGGCAGATGCATGCCACTGCTAATACCCCACCTAGGCTGCTGGCCACCCCTGGATCTGCACTGCTGCATGATCTTCCACCTATCCTGTCACCCAGTCCCCAGCTGCACTGCTGCCAATTCCTGGATCTGCATTGCTGCCCAATTTCCCTCCCTGCTGCTGCCAGGTCCCCCATGCTTGATCCTGCTCGATGTCTGACCCGTGCTACTGGCCCTGGCCCCAGACGGACCCACCACTCCATGGATCCAGGGCAGGAGGAGCCCCTGTAATCTGGATCCAGCCTGGGGTGAGTTGGACACTTGTGCACTAGAAAACAACTTTTCTAGATGTAAATTCCAATCAGATTCCAACAATTATCCTTATACAGTATGAGAGCAGTCACCTATGGTTTAGACATGAATCAAACCTACTCTAATGATCATCCTATCAAAGTTGTGTAATTACCAAATACTAGAGGAGATATTTGGAGCACCCTCCCCATCTCCACGGCCACTGCACCACTTAAGAGATCCAAACACTTTCCAGTTTGCAAGCAAGTTACAAACAGCAAATAAGTTATGCAATACAAGGCTCCAATGGGGCTAGGTCATTCTGAAACCAGTTTATATGGTGAGCTATATACCTGCTTCAGTTCGTAGGCTAAAATATATTCACATTACATAGTCACTGAGTATGTCTGAACAAACACATTTGTGAAGATCTTGGTTTACTCATGGATTCAAGATCAAGCAAAGCCTTCCATTTAATCAGTATTTTCTTTGATACAAATCATTCACTCATCCATATCTATTACTGTTCATAACCATGTTTCAATCAAACAGGAGTCTCTATTTGTATCAAGGTTACCGCAAATTCATGATTGTAGGCGATGCATAATTTGCATTATATTTGGGCTCAGGCATCTTCAGAGAAGGTACATGTGCAATCACAAATGAACAAAGGCTTTTCGTCTCAGATGAATGCTGAAGTTTTGACTGAAGATATATGGAGGTTGATGCGTGATTGTTAAAGTTTTTTATTAAAATCTATATCGCTCAAGTTCTTGGTGGGGAAGGCCTTCCCATACTGAATTATAATATCTTCATCATCTAATGGGAAAAGGGGAAAGTGGCTTCTTTACCCCAACATTTGATGCAACTCTTTCTAAATTATCCCTACAACTAACATAGCACTTGAATAAAGAACTTAAAAGTGAACCTGAAAGCATTTCTCTAAATGATCTATTTGTAGCATTAGGAAATGAACACTTCAAACAGGAAGGGTTAGGAGTGCCTTGAGCACACCAAGGATTTTAAACATAACTTTCATTTTTATTTTCAGTCTTCTCAAAGAGTGTTCGGGGGAGGGGGGGAAGGTGTTTTATGTAAAAACTGATGAAAAAAACATGAGTGAGTATAAACAGAATATCAAAAAAGCGATGCTCCAAGACTGAGATTCAGACAGTTCAAAAATTATTAGCATAAATTGCTTCCTCCCCTTCCAGCAAGATGAAAGCTAAACGTATAAGGGCTGATCTGCACTGGAGCTGCCCCGTAAACACCCATTCTAGAAAATTACCACATGGGCTCTGGAATTGCCTGGTAATTAACAGGTACAAATCTCCAACCTACTTGTAACAGGAAGGTAATTAAGGAGTAGACTGTCCTAGTTATACCACTCTGCAAAAGATGTCACCTTATGTTACAGACCTACTCACCAAGGGCATAATTTAGAGACAATGAGCTTTCACAGAATTTCTCTAGCAAAGTGCTTATTAGTGGCGATAACGTGTGGGAAAAGACAAGAACCCGGATCGACTTCCAGAACCCAAGGTTTATTGCTGGGCTGCCAATTAGAAAAAAGAAAAAATACCTCCGAACATCACCACTGCATTGCTCAAATGACCAGCAAGGAAGCAGAGCTTTTCATTTCTTGGTGACTGCTTTAAATTAAGTCCAGGTCAGGAGAGATCTGCAGCATCACCATCTGCAGACAAGACGCATTAGGGATTCAATTGTTTGGTCCCAGTTTAGGCCCATCAGCGAACAACCATGTCAGCACTGCCTTTAGGTGGCTGCTTGGTGGTTTCAGCAGAGCGCGTAGATGCATCTTTACTCCCTTCGAGGGCACTTCTGACCCCTGCCTATCTGGCTTCTGCACGTCAATACGCAGATACATAAAAAAGGGGGGGGAAATGGAATGGATAAATACCCACGCTTCTGCAAACAGCAGCTCACAGAGCATAGCACCAGCTTTCACCCCGTGCTTTGTGTGGTGGCTTCTTAACTTCTCAAACCATTTCCAGGAATACAGACATGTATGCTAGGTTGTTTTGACATGTTCAAAAGGCCTGAATCAATCTAAATTGCATGGATTTCTGTAGACGGCCTATGTTTGATCGGTAGTGAACAGTATACACACTACCACTACCCCCTTCCCCAAAAGGCAAGTCAGGCGGCCTGCACTAGCTGAGGCAAGCAGTTTGGGGGTGCCCCTACATGCCTCCCAGTGTGGGCTCCTTAGGCTGCTGGAGACAGCTGGGCACAGCCAAGCACCTGGGCCACCCCCGACTGCCAGCTGAGCATGGGCAAGAATGCCTCCAACCTGCTTGCCCTGGCTTGGATGCTCAGTTCTCCCCCTCCCCATGCACCCCCCCTGCCCTAGTACCTTGGGACCCTGTAGCTGCAGGCCAAAAAAGCCTTGCAGCACCCCAGATATCCATGCCTCAGGTACTTGTCAGCAGTGGCTGAGCCACAGAGGTCACAGGGTTGCCTCTGTGCAGGCCCAGGGTACCTGGCTCTGGCCACTGAGATGTGGCATGTGGGAGCCAGGGTTGGGGCCCATGGGGCTGTGCCTAAACATGTGGGTATGGGGGTCCCTGAGTGGGTGTGCAGCAGCTAGGGCTGGCACAGGACCTCTCCTGGGCTCGGTGCCAGGTGTGTCTGTACGTTGTGGGGGTGCTTGGTGACGATGTGCACTGCAAGGGCATAGCCCAGGCATGCAGGTGCCCTGGCTCATGCGGAGGACACGATCACCTCCCTTCCACCCCTTGCTGCCTGCTTGTAGCAGACAGATGGTGAGAGGCAGGAGGCAGCACTGAGGAGAGGGGCTTTGCTGGCTCAGTTCTGGGAGAGCTCAGGGGCAGGGTCTGCTGGGTGCTCAGCCATAGCAGCCAAGCACAGGCCAAGTGCTAGTGCACCTCCCTGCAACATGGAGGAGTAGCGGGATCACAAAGGAAGCTGGGATGCCAGCAGCCAGTGATCTAATTGAATTGATAGGGAATCAGGTACAGAAATTTCACTCATTGATCTAACCTAAATCAATTAGATTTGAGTACATGTCAATCTAAGCTAGACCAGGTTGCACCATTTTTAGACCAGTCTATGTGCACCGAACTTCTGTACAGTTACAGGTTTAGACTGGTTTCTGATCACTTAGAACAGTACAAGCGTAATGTCTGTACCTGGGCTTAATTGCCAGTGAGGCTGAATAAAGTTGGATTAGCACATCCATCATCTTTAAGATGGCTGGATTCATTTATAGACAATGACCCCCTGGTAAGTCACTAATACCTTGCAGCAGAGCCTCAGCTGGTGTAAACCACCACAGCCAGGCAGTGCACGCTACGTTATACCAGCTGGCTGACTTGCCTATAGTGGGACTGCTCATAGGCATTAAGGCTGCAGCAGTCAGGCCTTGGACTATTGTTTCTGCTGCTGCCTTCCTCCCCCAAATATGCAAACACACAATTTACAGTCATTACTGTCCATTTCCATCAAAAATGATCTTAGGAGGCAGAATGCCCCCACAACATTGCCGACTCGCTTGAAGTCGTGCCAAGACTCAGAAGAGGATGTGCTTCATTCCAGTCCCGTTTCTTTCAACCTGAGCTAGTCCATTCATGGACATGGCTGCTGCCCCAGAATTTGCAAACCCTTTTTCAAGCAGCCAGTTACACAGACTGTCTGAGTCCCTGACTTCCTTTTAACATTTCTTAGGCAAAATAACAAAATGCAAAACCCTGCTGGTATGCTGAAGAGCAGCTAAGTATAGGCCAAGAACAAAGCAATTGTACTTTCAAGGCTGTGCACAATCCCCTTGTGCTCACTGATTGCTACAGCCTGTCATCTGTCGACGATAAGAAAAAAGCCTTTCCCAGGCATAAAATTATGCAACCAAATATAATGGACAACTTTTTATCCAATGGATTACTATATTCAAATCAAAGTTGACCACGGTGATAAAAAAAAACAAAACACATTCATTTTAATGTCTGCACATCTACTTATGGATAATTTAATGCATTAGAAAACCTATAAAGGAAGGCTACATATTTATGCATTTGATTTGCTAAAGTAGATTTGGATTCTATCATTTAAATGATGCTTTGCAAACAGCTTGAGACTTGAGACTTGTCCCCCTTTGCAAAAATGTTCACTGCAGTTCAGTCGTTCTTCCTACCATTGTACATATTGTTGATCCAGACCATTGACCTTCCACAATGCTGTGAAGGAAACGTCACGCAACAATTCTGTTAAATCACTTGAGCTGCGACGTGCCTGGTATTTCAGCCCTGAGCCTCATTTGAAGAGAGACTACAATGGCTGATGAGTTCTCTGGAGCTCAAGATGACCCCACCTCCCGAGTTGACCAGGGTGGTCCAGAATCAAAATCTTTTTCATTAGTGGGCAATACAGGTTCCACCTGATGAGTATGTCCACTTGGACTGTGGATGCATTCACTTCATTATGAAACCCAGTCTGTCTCTCCAGCTAAGTGGTTTGTGGTGATAAACTCTATATAGGCTGCAGAGTATTGCCTATAAAGATCACATCTGTTTTGCTGTAATGGAAGGATGTTGCCATCAATTAGTTGTTATTCCAGGTGCATTATAACAGATTACCGGTATTACACATTATTTTGCATTCACTTTTGTAAGACGCCCCATATCACAGCCTTCAGGCAATGCTGCATGCACTTTAGGCACATGGAGGGACGGGCCACTTCTCCCTTCTATTTATTGTTTATAGTGAGCCAGCTGGATCTTTTTTTTCCTCCAAGAATAGTTTTTCAGCTCATTTTTCAGCTCTGCTGCTAGGGAAACACCTGCTGATATAGGTAAGTCTCCCACTGGGATATGAATTTTGCAAGGCCTGAACTCAAGCTTTTCTCCAGTGAAAATAAATGTCTTAGCCCTCCCCAGAGAGTGCCCCTTCCGGTGCTCCAACTCAGATTATAAAACTGCTTGGAAAGAGCCTAGCACTTGGTAAGATGCTAAAGGATGTGCTAAAGCAGCAGGGTAACCATGCTGTCATAGCCAAGGAGGCTGGAGAAGGCTGTTGACATGGACTGATTTTGCTTGGAGTATGTGGGGTTGGCAGGGGGAGGCAATGCAAGTTTTAGGCTTTTTGGAAGCTTGCCCTTTTGTAAGGGAAGCATTGTTAATGTGTCACTAATCACCCTACCTATTCTGCACTGCATTCCCTAAGCCAAGACACACGGGTCCAATGCTTCTCTCTCCTCTGTGGCACGTGTCCAAGGAAGACGGGTCTGTACCTCCTTCTCCTGAAGGTTTTGGTATAAATGGCACAATCTGGTCCTTTGTCATTAAGCTCAGGCAGGGGAGTGATGTGCTTATCTTAAATGTGATTTGTTTCAAATCAATTTATTCTTTTCTATCCCTACTATTTTTGAGGAGAAGAGATGATGTCATCTGGAAGCATTCATTTCTTCAAGTCTCGCCATCCATATCTATTAACTGCTCCTTTGTATTGCTAATGAGTCTAAACAACACCTTGAGGCAAATCTTGATTAGCAAGTTAATTAGGAAGTTCCCAGCAGGCTCTCTGGGTGACAGCTTACTCCCAAACACCAAACAGTAAAATTTATTCAGATTGAGCCATCAGGTTGAATTAGAAAAATAGACTGGTTGGTTATACTTGTCAAACTGATCTCTGGCCCTCTCCCTTCTCCTATTCTCATCATCTCATCCTTTAGCAGAAATCCTAAGGAAAGCCAGTTTTGGTGCAAATCCAGTCAAATGCCAAGTTCTGCTATCAACTTTGTTTACTAGATTTCCCCCCTTTAGTGTGCGCATACACAAACACATCTTTATGCACACCTGCAATTTAGTGCTTTGGGCAAGCGCTAGAACAACAATCCTAGAAGAAAGGACAGTCTAGTAGTAGGAGCACCAACTTCATACTTAAGTCCTACAGTGCACTGAAGTCCATATTCTGGGGGTGTTGGTTGTAGCCGTTTTGGTCTAAGGACACAGGCAGACAAGTTTATTTGGGTAAATGTGGTATCTTATATTAGATCAACTAAATACTGGGAAAAGTTGTTCTTTGCAAGCTTTCAGGTGCAAACACCCTTCTTCAGGCTTAGGGAGAGTCTGCCGGTATTTGTGTGCACTCCTGAATGGAATAGAAGACAACATGCAAAATGCAGGTCTGTGGAAATGCAAATGCATGGCAGTGAGGATCAGAGGAGATGGGAGACAACAGGTATGAGACAGGTAGTTCTAATCTTCAAAGGGAATTTACAAAACACCTTTCATAGACGAGCCTACGAACTTCACTTCATCAATCTACTGGATACAAAAAATCATAGACTAAATAACCCCACATAACCTCTCTACATTTCACCAGGTCTTCATTCTCCCCTTCCCCTCTCACCTGCCTGTCTCACACCTATTGTCTCCCATTGCCTCTGATTTTCACTGCCACACATTTGCACCAGCAGACTTCCCCTATGCCATGGGTGTTTGTGCTTGAAAGCTTTCAAAGAACAATTTTTCCAGCTATTGTTTAGTTGGTCTAATGAATGATATCACATTTACTCCAAGAATCTTGTCTGCCTGAAGTCCACAGGTATTTTTTCCATTGATTTTAGTTAGGTTTGGATCAGACTCCAACTATGGAAAACAGAGTTTCAAATGCAGCACTACTTGGGGCCTGATTCTGTAGGTGTCTGACCAGCTGAAAGTCTGGAGCTTCCTAACTAGCAACAAAGACAAGCAAGCTACACTCCCATCAGTGCCATCGCTCTGCCATGCCAAACATCAGTCAGTGTCTTGTTCTTTACATCTATACAAACACTAGCTTAAGTCACAGCATCTTCAGTGTTGCTCTAATCTTCACTGAGTTTTGCCACAGTGTAATTGTTTCAGAGTCAAGAATGTTTCCCTAAGGGGTCTTCAACACATACATTGTACCTCAGCCTCTATACTAAGCAGAGCTCTGGCATAGGAGACGAGACTGTGTTGGTGTTGTAGATTATGATACATAAGCAAAGTTATTGGGACTTGGTTTAACCCTTTCAACATTTCTACAGTGAAGACAGGAAAGGTTCAACTAAAAAAAATAGTAAAACAATTATTCTGCAATGCATATACCAATGATGAAGTACTGAAGCAAGAAAGCCAGCTTCTCATATCAGGGAGGCAAGCTGATTTCTTTGTGTACATAGGTGAGTTAGGAAGGTAGCACATTTATCAAAACCATAAGCCTTAGATGAATGATTTTCCTCATGGATAATATTTATTCCTGTTCTTTAAGGGATGAATTTTTAACATAAAAAGGCCAAATTCTGCCCCATTTATTCACATCGAGTACCATAATATTTTAACCTGCGAGTAGTGCCATTAATTTCAATGAGGATATTTCAGAGAGTAAGCTATTACTTCATGTCTAAGTCATTACTGACCATGGGTCCTTGGTAGAATCTGGACATGTCTGAACACAGAAGGGATTAATCAGTTAAATTAGTCAGAAGGATGTCTGCTTCTTTGCTCTGAAATCATTAATTGCATCTTTCTATTAGATCATTTTCCCTTGACTGAACCTTATTCCTAGATTAAACAAACTTCAACCCAAAAGCTCACATTGATTTTAAATTGCTGGGATACGACACTGCAGCTTTTAGTAAAGGGCTGAAGACAAAAAAAAAGTATTCCTTGATGGTGTCCAGTTCAATAAATGGCAAAGCATTCATTTATTTTTGTAGCAGCAATTTATTCTGCAGTTCTGAAAAGTACAATAGAGCTAACAGACTTTTGCTTAAATAAGCAATATTTTTGCTTATTAAAAAAATTAAAAGTGCAATGAAGTAGAAAAGAGACATGACTAAATCCATGGCAAAACAAAATATTGTCATTTCCTTCAACCAAATATTTAGTTTGTTCTTAAAGGAGGCAGATTCTATCGATAATGCAAGTGGTAACTTTTCAAGAAAGTAGAATCCTGTTTTTATAAACCCTTCATTCATGAATCATAGAAAGTTAGGGCTGGAAGAGACCTTAGGAGGTCACATCTAGTCCAACCCCCTGCTCAAAACAGGACCAGCCCCAACTAGATCATCCCCAGCCAAAGTTTTTAAAACCCCAAAGGATGCAGCTTGTACCACCTCTGCGGGTAATCTGCTCCAGTGTTTTACTACCCCTGTAGTGACTTTTTTTGAATATCTAACCTAAACCTCCTTTGCTGCAGCTTGACACGGTCACTCCTTGTTCTGTCATCTGCCACCACTGAGGATAGCCCAGCTCCATCCTCTTTTGAATCCTACTTCAGGTGTTCACTTCTGCAGACTAAATAAGCCCAGTTTCTTCAACTTCTCCTCATAAGTCATGTGCCCACCACCTCAACCATTTTTGTTGCTTTCTGCTGCACTCTCTCCAACTTGTCCACATCCTTTCTATAGTGGGGGGATGGTGGGAGGGACTGGACACAGGACTCCAGATGTGGCCTCCCCAGTGCTGAATAGAGGGGAAAAATCACTGCCCTTGGCCTACTGGCAACAATCCTACCAATGCAGTCTAGGATGCAGTTAGACATTTTGGCAACAAAGGCACACTGCTGGCTCATATTCAGCTTCTTGTCCACTATAACCCCCAGGTCCTTTTCTGCAGAGCTGCTGCCCAGCCCATCACCCCCAGCCTGCACCGGTGCATGGGATTGTTCCCTCCTCAGTGCAGGACTTTGCACCTGTCCTTGTTGAACCTCATGAGATTTCTTTTGGCCCAATCCTCCCATTTGTCTAGGCCACTCTGAATCCTAACCCTCCAGCATATCTAGTACACTCCCCAGCTTGGTGTTATCTGCAAACTTGTTGAGGGTGTGCTCTAGGTCATCTTCCAGGTCGTTGATGAAGACATTGAACAAAACCAGCCCCACGCCTGACCCCCCAGGGCACTCCACTTGACACCAGCTGCCAACTAGACATTGAGCTGTTGATTACTACCCTCTGAGCCTGATGCTTCAGCTAGTTTTCTGTCTTCCTTACAGTGTATTCATCCAGCACATACTTCCTTACCTTGCCTGAGAGAATACTGTGGGAGATGGTATCAAAAGCCTGGCTAAAATCAAGGTATGCCACATCCACCTGTCTCTCTGCATCCACAGAGCCAGTGACTTCATCATAGAAGGCATGACTGTCCTTTAAATCCAAACCATCTTTGCAAATAAATCAAGTCCCATATATTTCTCTGGCTTTAGAAAAGGTTCTTGTATTTTCTTCCCGAATTTAACTCAGTCAAACAAATGTTCTGAGTGTCACCTGAGACTTTCATAAAATTGGGATGATTCTACCCATTTTACTGATGCTTAGCCCAAGAGAATGGTTTACACTCTGATGATGAGGACATCATACAATAAATAATACAAGGGTTGGGCTTGTTACACTCCAGAGCCATCTCTGTAGCACTTCTGAAAATGGACGTGAAGAACGCCACTATAATTGGTCTATCATTCCCATATTGATAATTGTATCCACAAAGGATGGATTGGAAGCTAAGTACTAGCTGATTAAACTTTTAGCACTCAGTGATGACTTCTTGAGCCTTGGACAGGCCATCATTTGTTTTCTGGAGAACTGCTGGGGTTCAGTCCCTAAAGGGATAGTTGGAATCTGAAATGTAGAACCACATAAGAAAGAGGATAACATTGCCATTCAGGTCAATCAGTTTTTTTCCATGAAGGATGCCTAAAACTACCAGCTAACATACCCAACATGCCCAAAATGAAAGGAGATCATTTTCAAAAACAATTTCCCAATTGCTCTCAGGAATATTTTATAAATTGCTCATAAATTGTAACTGATTCTTAACAAGTCAATTTTAGTGTCATGCACACTGAATCGCTGTAGCAGAAATTCTCCAGTTCACAACTTATTCATAAAACATTCACAAAGCACAAACATAAATAATTTTCTATGATATTAACTTCATTGGTACAAACAAAGAAATGCTCATGCACTTCACTGAGTAGGAGCAAGAATAATTGATTATGGTACCTCTTGTATTAGTACTGATAATGTGACTTCATAAACATGCTGACAGTGGCAACAGCAAGTTGCTAATCAAGCTATGAAATGCACATAGTGGTTTTGCCTCTTTGCATGCAACTGTGCAGAAACCTGATGCTTACATAAATGTTGACCTCCTGTGTCACACTTTCATTTAAATTCCTTCATTTCTTAAAGCGGAAAATATTAGCATAGGGAAATTAACATTGCGAAATAAGGTTTACGTGTAGGCGACACCATGTAACACAAGATTTTTGACTATGTGACTGAAAGAAATGAGGTCATCTCATTTCCCCCACCTCTGCTGTCCCAGGCTTAGAGGGCCAGATTAAAGGTATAAAGGACAAGCTCTGCATCATTCTCTTCTACCTATATGGGAAGGAAACCAGCCGCATCTATAGGGTTGCTTTAGGAAACAAACAGTGATTTGTTTAGTTGTCTGGAGCAAACAAAAAGGGTCACACACCAGAGGTTGACTTATACAGTTTTAGTCTTGATATGTTGACACAAAGATGGAGGGCAGCAATAACAGAGAAGGCAGAAAAGCAATGAAGGTGAGAGACAGGAAAGAAATTAGGTGAAGGAGAACTTGGGCACCAGCCAAGAACAAGACGAGAGGAAAGAGAGCACAATGAGCAGTGGGAAATCAGGTTTAATGATATCTCACTCTCTCACAAAGGAGCTATTAACAAAGGTGAGGGTTGTGAATGTGGCAACGTTGGCCCTGGAGTCTACAACAGAGTTCTGAGTGCCGCGGAAAGATGTTAGCACAAAGCAGAAGCAACTGCCTTGTAATATGCAGGGTGAGACGGCGTTTAAAATAGTAGTAGTGCAAGCATTCAATTTAAGTCGCACTAAAGACATAACAAGGGTCTACGTGGAAGGCACTGCAACAAGTCATGCTATATTTCTGCAAGCCATCTACTTTTAGTGTAGCAAGTAGGGCTGTGTTAACCAAGGGAAGTAAATCCTGATTCCTTTGAAGCCAAGCAGAGTTTTGCCAGTGACTTCAGTGGGGCTATTTCCATTGTTATATCCCTGTTGCTAAGGAAGTGGTTTTTTAATGTTAAAATTATTCTACACATATCCTATATTAAGACCCAGACTATTAACTCGCTAATTAACTGCACCAGGGCACAACCCTGTAATGTCATGAGTATTTGGAAGCCTGAAGTTGTTTTTATTACAATTTTATATTTTTCTTTATCAAAAATTCAAGGGATTTTGTCCTACAAATACCCTGAATGTAGACTACTGATATCTTTTTTTGGATGGCAGCAATAACAGAGAAGGCAAAAGGAACTGCCAGGCATCCTGGTCCCGTCTCTAGAGAGTTTGTATAACACTGCAAGATTAGGCTCTTCATATACACATGAAGATTGGCATTGTTTGGACCCTTTTAAAATTTGCCAATAAATAAATATGTTACATTAAATTACAAACAGTACCTGTTCATTTTGGTTTAAAAAATGTCTTGGGTCTAAGCCAGGCCTAATGAGATCAGTGGAAAGTTGCCTTCTGATGTCAACAGCTTTGGTTTTGGCCCTTGGTAAAAGATGAATTGCCTGTAGCATGGTTTTGTCCTGAGTGTGGTGTAGAGTTTAGCCTGTAATTTGGGATTTCTGGGGATTACATCTGGCTTTGACTGTTTCCATTGAGAACATAAGAAATAGATATGCAAACAGATATATGACAGACAGCACTGCTGTCATTCACTGTGACCTGGTTTAGTATTCCTTACAGAAATCTGAAAGTCTCTTTTCACCAAGAAAGTCAATAAAAAATGATGGTTAAGAGATTGTGTAGTTATAAGAGGTAAAAGATTCTGGGAAATTATATTGTGCACACACTTGAAATTTATTATAACATGAAGCTGCACCATGTGTTTGGAAAAAGATAGTATCGTCCCATATTTTTAATTACAGAGGAAGGGAAAACTTGGCTCCTTGCCCATTTAAATCTCATGCTGCCGCTGTGAAGATGCACACAAAATGCATTTAGCACATTGCATTTAGTTTATCGAGGAAAGATCTTGAAGTTCCTGCAGTTACTTAAATGCGCACCTTTAATTAGCTCCATAGTATCTATAGCATGGCTTGAAAGTGGAAGATGCACCCATCTACTAGCATTTACATTAACACACTCTTAAAAAGTTGCAAAACAGGTTTAAAGTCCAGTCGAGACATTTTAAACTCAATCTATCTACTTTAACTGAACAGTGTGGAATGTGCACACAGTCTTATTCCGAATCGATACTGTGTTTATTCAAATCTAGGATGACCCTGAATTTAAGACAACTCCCCAATAATTAGATTCTATGTAAGGAAAATGCATAAATTTAATTTTCCAAGTGTAGAGTCTAAGTAGCAGAGGTTGTCTTAAATCTACCCCAGCACCCCTGCCCTCATACACACTGCTACAGCAGGGCAGGTAGTCTCTAGCGGGGAGCCCGGTGGGCTACGGTCTGCATCCCCCCTTCTGCCTGCAGCCTTTCTGCCCCCTGCCATGTTCCATCCCAGCTCCCCATAGCCTCAGCCTCAGACTCTTCCCCAACTCCTACCCACCAGTCTCTGCCTCTTTATCCTCCCTTCCCCGTCCACTTACTGTCAGAAACTGCTGGGGCTCTGTTCGGTGCCCAGAGTACGGCAGGCGGAAGGGCAGCCCCCTGACAGCCGTACAGCGGTGTCGATCCTGCTGGCTGACTGGGCAGGGGGCAGAGTTTCTATGTGCTCTCTGCCTTGGAGGAAATGCAGCCCAAACTTGAGCGGAGCTGTGCCTGACATTAGTGGGGGTGAAAGGGCAGAAGCTACAGAGGGCAAATGGAAGTGGAAGCAGGTGGCTACTGTGAGTCTGACTCTGACCCCAACCAGGGCTCAGGGCCAGAGTCAGAGCAGCAGCAGCTGCTTGTCCAGGTCCCCCTCTTTGTACACAAATCTACAAGAGGAGCGGGGGGAAGAGGCTTCTGGTTTTGGGGGAACAGACCAAATTAGGAGGACACTGGTAAAGCCCAAAATGTGGATGTGAGCATGTGATAGGTTCATGAAAATGGAATGTGCTGACAACACAGGACAGTGTGATGAACACAGAGAGACCAATCAGTGACAGCCACATATGGAAAGTCATCATGAATCGCCAGGAGGGAAGGAGAATACAAAAGAAGGACTTCAGAGCAGCAAAGGGTGCCCTGCCCAGGTCCTAACTCCTCCCCATCCTCCTCCTCGAGAGGGTCCCCATCTCTGTCCCCCAAGGAAGGGTCCCTGAGGCCACCATGGACGGTCCCTACCCGGAACAAGGCAGCTGGGTGCTGAATCCAGAGCCAACAGGGGCAAAGAGGAGTTACAACACAGTAATGTATCCAGGCTCCTGCTGGAGTGATAGGACTTGAACGAAACACCTTATTCATAGCCAGAAAAATGTTTTAACTAACGATGCAGGCACCAAATGTGTATAGTTTTTTATCTAACGGTTCTCTGCTCCTATCAGACCTTCACTCCTATCTGATGTTCAGGACAGATTAGACATTCATCCTGATTTAGTCTCTCCCACCAGGAATTCTTCTAGTGCGAGGGACTCTCCACCCAACACAGAACCACCAGGGCCCCAACTGCAAGTTGGAGAGAAGGGAAGTCGGTTGTTACGTCGCCAAGGTTGAGGTAAAGTCTGTGACGCAATAAAAGCCAGAAAGTGTTCTTTCAAGATCCCGTTGTCCAGTGTACCCAGCAGACGCTGGACAAAACCAGTTCATTACAGTGCATATTTATCTCCAGTCTTCTTCCTAGTTTGAATACCAGGGCACAGCAGTTTTTAAGAGCCCAAAGGAAAAGAGGTGTGGCGTTAGAATTTAATTCATTTCCCGCCCCCCTTTCATCCCCCGAAACTAAAGACAATCACCAGAAAAAATAAAAATGCAGACATGTATATCCCTGTAGACTTGTGATGGATTTCTCAAGGCTTCACCGTCTAGGGGCAGAGGCAGCAGGTTTTTGGCAGAGCTGTTCAACAGCAATAGCCAAGAAAATTACAGAACTTCTATATTTATGTTTCCTAAACATCATTCATTTCTTTGCCTTTTTTTTTTGGTCTTACACCCCAAATTTATGCTATCAGTATTCATGGTGCGGTTTCTACCTGTGACAGGGGTTGAAATTGCTCAGGATATTCCTATACAGGTCTGGACTGCCTTGAATTTAAAAGGTGTTTTAGTTTGGGCTTATCACTGTGAATTGCCTCTTCCCCTTGCCTTCCCTCTCAGCACCACCACCATCACAGTGCCCTTCTTGGGCACGTCCACACACAGCATGCTCATTTTGCTATCAGGTTTAACTAGTAAGTGGTTAACCTCTTCACATTTTTTCTGGTGAACCCAGGTCCTCAAACCTGGTGTCTTTGATACCTTGACTGCCATACTGTCCCTGAGAGCATTTCCTATCATCTACTTTATTTCCCAGTTTAGAAAATGCCAAAGCTGTTGCAGTTATTTCAAACTTTTCTCATGCTCACAGACAATGGATTATATTTCTGTTTGCTAAGAAGGAAACTCCTCCACACTTTTCACTCCAACTGAAATCATCGACTTCCAGCTGTCACTTCATCTACTGTAGCCTAAGTTTCAAGATCTTTGTCATTCGAGCAGTCTGGGGGCAGAACACCCCCACCACTGCTCCTTTGGCCCTTATAAAGCCAGGAGCAGTGTTTCTCCGCACAGCAGATTACCCTACTGCAGCATTACACTATTTGTACTCCTTTGCCTTTAGCTGCATCTGACTTCTGGTCTCAAGCGGACGATAAAGCAAACCTTTAGGCGCTGCAAAACCTCATCTGTCAGTCGCCAGATTCCCTCAATGAAAGCCAAGCCCAGAGTGGTTTTGTTCTGGTTTCATTTTTAGCTGAATCACCATTTTCTTGGTGGACACGTTTGCACGGGATTTTCTCTTGCCCACGCAGTCAGACACACTGCCTTCCAGAGGACAGGGGAGGAGATAAGTTTATCACAATCAGCAGCTGGAGCAAAAACTGGAGAACACTCTTTCTACCTAAACCGAGCGTCACGATATCCTGTATGTCTTCCAGGACAACAGAAATGTTGACATGAAATAGTCGAGTTATCCTCATTCACTAAGCGGCAGTACATTCAAGTGACACTAGCAAAAACTTAGCATCTGGTTGAAGCAACCAAGTGAGCTGGCCAGCTTTTCGACAAGCATTTGTGGTAGCCTGGGACCCAAGTCTTCACTATCACACTGTCATTTACAGTTGTACTTGGGGGCAGTAAATCTGCCATCAGATTGGAACAGCAGCACTAGCTTGCACATCGCTTGGGAGTTTGTGGCTGTGTGAAATGCAAGGCAGTCGAGGTGGGGGAGGGAAAGAACAGACCCTAAACGTGGTCTCAAATTTGTATGTGTTGCTTTTATTTTCGCACCACATTCATATGTGTTGCTTTTATTTTCGCACCATGTTTGAATCAGTGAAATCCATGCCCTTTTCCTCCAAACAAGCTAGTCACTTAGATGTGGTTTTTCAGACCACCCAGAAGCAAGTCAAAGGGAATAAAAGCACATCAATGACAGTTTTGCTTCTTTTTAGATTTCCATACGCAGCAGCTGACAAAATGATGGTGCGCGCTCCTGACATTTTACCAATATTTGTCACACTCGTCAAGGATTTGTTGCAGGAGAGCAGCAACAGAAATAGCAATGTGTTGACAAAAAAATGACTTGGTCATCATGGTGCCATGAAAGCTTCCCATAATAATGTCATAAAAATGAACTTGCAAGTAAAGACATGGATGCACGATACCAGCTGGTGGAGCTCATCCTAAGAAATGGTTCAAACAGTGATCCATCGACTTCTTTTGGACTTACAACCAGGCAGGAGAGACTGCATTGCCTGCACTGTGCTAGTTCATATTTTTTCATTCTAGGGGATGGGAAAGAGCACACAATATAAGTGCTCCCGATTTTTAAGACCAGAAAGGACCATATTAAGCATCTAATCTGACCGTGAGTGTTACACAATCTAAAGGATTTTGTTTTAACCCATTAATCCATTCAGTGGAGGAAATTACTCTTTTTAATTATGTAAGGGAACAGTATCAACTCCAGTAGCTGTGGGATGAACTAGAGAAAACCTTTTAATTCATACCTAAATATGTTTTAATTAAGTACTTGCTTTAATGATAAGCTACCATGTCTTTTGTTTACTTGTTCAAATGGCTAATCCCATTCAAGTCACAAGGAACGTCTTGTTTCCACTTTCAAACTTTCTAACTTCAGCTTCCAGCCATTGGATCTCATTATGCCTTTGTCAGCTGGTTTCAAGGGTTCTCAAATGTCATTTTTTCTCCCTGTGTAGTTCTTTAGATCCTGATCAAGTTGCCTTTAAATGTCAACCCTACGCTTTTCTTTGATGAGCTATGTAGGTTGTGCTTGTTAGCGTAAAATGTGTTTTCCAGTAGGCTTGACACTAACTAATCTCTACCTTCAGGAGCAGTAAACAGCCTATAAACCCAAACCTTGCCCAAGGATTCACAATGAGTCATAACCTCAAGGAATCAAGGTTCACTTCTAAATCAGAGACTTTTTCAACTTGGAAACCAAGGAGAGCATGCAAACATCCGCTGACAAAAAAAGAAGCAGCAACTTTATGCTAAGCTAAAATTGGAAATTTTGCATCTGTTCCAGCAGAAGCGCTGCTTTTGCCCAAATAAATTGGGGTTTCACTTGATTTTAAAATCTCTCAAACCCCATACTTGATGTTCTTTTATTGCTTAATGAGAAATAAGTGCATGCTAGCTGGTAGCAGAAGGCACTGAGGAAGTTCAAGCAGACTTGAACAGGGCACCGCAACTGAGCCTCAAAGCCAAGGTTGCACGCTTCAAAGACAAAAAACTTTAACAAAACTTCTACAGGCTAGACATTTCACAGTTGATATCCTCTCACATTCATTAGAAATAGCATAGGTACAGGCCAGACTCTCAACCAATATACTGCTGTGAGTGCATATACAATTCTGGTGCTTTGAGATCTGAGACATATTAAGAACAGCATCAAAATGAACAAATGGATGAAGGACAGTATCAGACTCAAGTGTGGTAAATACCAAGCCGTCTTGCTTTCAAGCCACAAGGAATCCTCATTCCCTTCCACAGAGTAAATTCATAACTGAGTCTTATTTGTATGCATTTCCTAGATATTCATGAGCTTTAACTTTTCTATGAAACAAGATCAGGAAATTAAAAAATATTGAAATAAATGAGCTGTCTGTGTCCACAAACATGACTTATGTGTGGGGATATTCAACAGTTTGGGGCTGCCAAGTATTTGTATCCTTTTTGTTTTCTGTATATGGGACACTTTTATTGTCCGCAGAAACAGCTGCCACTTGTTTTTTTGTTACGCAGCCAGAGGGGAGGGGAACATCTATTTCATCATGATGTATCTTGTCAAAATTACTGCCCAAGGACACTTAAGCTTCTGTGGGAATTAGCGTGGTATCTTCAAGCTGCACAGCCTCTGAAGCTTAGATGTAGTCATTGCTAAGTCAGTAATTTGGTTTCCCCAGCAAAGGAAGCATCTATCACAATTTTGCAAACAAATGAAAACAGGTGGAATTGCACATATGTTCAGGTGATCTTTCAGCAAATCATCGGCTTGAAGATATGGAGGGAAAGCTCCATGGAAAGGTGGGTCTCATTCCTCCCGGATTATTAACCTGGTAAGTGAAGCTGGAATTAAATACATCCAGTATGGACTTCTATAAGTACTGACAATAAAAAAAGCCGTAGGCTGAATTTGTTCAAACTCTGCAGGTTAGTCTAAGTCAGGGGCGAGCAATTATTTTGGGTGGAGGGCCGCTTACTGAGTTTTGGCAAGCCATCGAGGGTCACATGACAGGCAGCCAGGGGCAGATAACTATTCATTTTCTACATTTTTAGGGGCCCCATGGGCCAAACAGAATGGCCTGGCAGGCTGCATCCGGCCCGCAGGCTGCATTTTTCCTACCCCGGGACTCTAACCTGCATAGACTGAACTGAAAAGAAAGTGAACAGACATTCACTTTTGATTCTGGAAATGCAGTCATGTGCCCGCAGTGACCCAGGCTAGAGGCTGGGGGGCACTAGAGCATGCCTCCCTGTTGGGCTGGAGCAGACAGCTTGGGTCATGGCTAGTCTTCCTTCCCTGTAAGGGGGGGAGGTGCAAAGCATCCTGGGATGCTGGGGGACTATGAGTCATCTTGAATTTGGAGGGGATCTCAGACAGAAGTTCAATAAACCAATTTACCCTAAATCAGTTCAAGCTAATACTACATCCATCCAGGGTCACCTTAAACTGGTTTCAACCATTGTGAAAGCAGTTTATGTGCACTGAACTTCTGTTGTTACAGATCTGAACCAGTCTCTGACCCATTATACCAATTTCTGTGTAACTTCACTCCCTAGCTCCATGGGCTTAATGCAGTTGCTGGACATGTTCTAGTAAAATGGCCAATGAAAGCAGCAAGCTGAAAATCTCCAACTGGTCTCCACAGGCTTAGAAACGTAAGGAGACCCAAGCAATTCAATTAAGTTCTACAAGCTTCGGCTAGCGGTGAATTTGGCTGGAAAATCTTGCAACACATGAGCGCTCCACCTGAAAGTTCGTACAGAATGACCCACTAATGAATGCACTGCCAGATATACAACAGCTTTTCAGCTGGGTCATGGCTCGTACAAGTATGTGTAGTGCCTTCAGACCGAGATGCTGGAGCACAAATAGGATCATGCTGCAGTAGGGTAATCTGCTGCATCGAGAAACACTGCTTCTGGCTTTATTAGGGTCAAGAGAGCAGCAGTGAGGACGTACTGACCCCAGACTGGTGAATGGCAGGAATCTCGAGTCTCCGGCTATAGTAGCTGAAGTAACAGCTGGAGGTAGATTTGAATTCGAATTACATTTGGAGTGATTTCCTTCTTAGCAAAAGGCATTTGTTTAACTGTTCTTTCAAGAGAAGATGGGCTACCCAGAGTAATATATTAAGTATACATGTGTGTAGGGCTGGTACCTATAGTTATAATCATCCATATCAACTTCAGCTGAAAAGTCTTTCCTTGCAAACATTTCACAGTGCATGACTGGGGATAAAAGTATCTTACAATAAGGCCTTTCAGAACGATACTCAAAAATGGATTCCTTTTATATGACTGTAACACAAAATCAACATGTTTGGTATCAGTTGTCTCCTTCCACTGTTGCAGTACTGGGGCATTAGAGATCAGGAGTATGAAAGTGTGTTGTCTACATTAATAATATCCACTCCCTATGGTACTACATGACAGAGAGCAAGAGAAAGAGAGAGAGAGAGCTCCTTTAGGGTCAGCAGCTGTGAATGGTTCAGTTAAGATGTTACCAAGCCCAAAGATAGCAAGTAGCACAAACCTCTCTACTTTCCATGCTACAAGTCCAGCACCTGAGGAAACCAACCCATACGTGGGGAATTGTGTGCGAGATGCTGTTGTAAGGAAAGGACAGGAAATCAGGCCACACTCCGCACCACTATCCCTCTGAAAACAAGTTGAAAGTAGCTGTGACCTCATGCGCTTTACCCAGGGACGCGACGCCAACGGGAGAAACTTCTGAAGAAAGTTGCCAGAAAGGGAAAAAAAAAAAAATCACACTGGGATGAGCATCATTTAGAAACTGATGGTGAATGATGTGGCAATAAAGGAAGGGCAAGGAAAACCGGGAGCTATTCAGATGGACCCTTGAGACCTGGGAGTTCCTGCTGCTCCATGTGCTGGCTTTACTTCAGCGCTTGGAGCACGGCCAGGGCAATGGCCATTCAGTCACCTGCCGGCTGTCATACATCCAACCCACACGCCAGTGGCAGAAACATGGAGTTTGGACTTAATGCAGCTAGTATTAAGCAAATGTACAGCCTGCACAGTTTACTATGGAAGCATTAGTACAGAAAGGCTGATCTCAGACTCAATGCCATTTTAGCTCAATGCCACTCTCCAGGACACACTTACACATATGGATGCAATTGAGCTGCTCGTGGTAAGAGCTGTGCAAGTCTTTATACGCCAGTTAAGTCCTTAAAAGGGAGCATAAAGCTGCTCAGTTTTTCTGTTCTTCAGGGTGCAGTTTCACCTAGAGGTGCAAGAATAGATGTGGTTGGAGTAGGGTGCCAGATAGATGCAATGGCATGATGCTTGAATCCTCCTGCTTTTCTCTGTGTCTCTGCTCCCCCCACACACTGCAAAAGCTTCCCAGTGTTGCCAAAATTTGTATCTTATTTATATTTAAATCATGCCATGTTCATAGTCTTCCCAGCAGAGCTAAGCAAAACCCACACTTAAAATGCACAGACTTCTCCCACCTCATTCTTCAACACAGGTGCTGTGTTTTTCTCACGCAACAGCCTTGCTTGTTTTGCACAAACATTTAGCAAAAAAAAGGGTCCAACTGGCTCCTTGGCATATGGTCTTCTTTGCCTTCAAGCACCTGTTGATCCAGGTGTTAGCATATTATATACAGTTCAGTCCATGCCGTGATGCATTTAGAGTTACTAATGATTGCTCTGTCTTTAAAATACAGACGCACGGGTTTGTGAAACACCATATGCTGTCACTGCTGAACACATAAAAGGCCCAATCCTCAGTCTTTCTACCTGGGCATAGCTCCCATGGAGACAACAGGACAATGCTGCCTTGAACCAATACTAAGGAGCAGGGCCAAAGGTTTTAACAGGCAGATCTTTAGTACTTTACAATATAGTGAAGACTTACAGGAGCTGCTTAAATGGCTCCACCATAGCATACATCATAAGTTATACAAAACTTGTGAGACAAAGTACAGTTTCAAAACTGCCTGGTTGGGACTGATCCTTGCATACAATCAAAAGGGAAGTAGGGAAGGCAAGGTTGGTAGGAGAGGGTGCATCAGTCCTCAGCTCTCTGCACTCCCTGGGTGGTTTGGAGGATTCGACTGAACATGGGGACTTGTCTGAGGATGGTGGTACAAGACTGGCTGGTGGAAATTTCATGGATGTCATAAAATAATACAGCTGTGAAGGACCTCATGAGGTCACGTCTTGTCTTGCTCCTGAGGTCCCTTTCAGCCTTACTGTTCTACGATTCTATGCTCAAGGTAGGGACACCCCTGGCTAACGCCCCGTATCACCATCATTCAGTGTTCACTCTCACTCCCAGCTAGAGCAGTCTCAAAACATGTCCAGTGCCAATTTGTCCAAGTGCAGTATATAAAGGGCCTAGGGCCAGATATAGAGCAATTCCGGCACCTCCAGCCTCGCTTAAGTCCAGAATTGCAATTGGACCCTCTACCCCGAGCCCTGCCTCAACTTAAACAGGCACCTCTCTTTTTTAACATTACATTTTCAAAGGTACCTTGTGGGCATGCATGGTTCTCCCCATTGATGTCTTGCTTCTGCAGGGCTGTTAAGATTCAAGAGGTCGACAGTGCTCTCGTGCCCTTGGTTAACCTGTGGTATGTTAGGGTGTTCCCAGCGTCTTTGGGCCAGGTGCCTGGAAGGTTTGCAGCATGGTTGGTTGTTTGGATCACTTGTCTAGGGTTGTTTGGGTAGGGATGAACCTGACTTAAGGAGGAGTTGGAGCTGGATAGGACCTTCTGAGGTTCGTTTCAGCTCTACGTTTCTATGATTCAATGCCCAGAACTGCCTCCAGCCTAAGTAGCTAGACAGCTCACCTCCCCCAATAACAACCAGAAACCAGAGAGAGGAGCTTCTACATCTGCAGAAAGGCTTCATCTAGTAAGCGTGCCTTATACACCAATAGGAGAACTGGGTCCTTCACACAACACAGTGCTCACTGGATACATCTATATATGCAATTAATGCTATTTTGGCTTGACTGAGCAGTAAATTTACTATGGGCAGTAAAACTTACTGAGCAGTATACTCATTTGCTGCGCAGTAAGCACCTGCACATGTAGATGGTGGCAGTTTACTGCACAGTAGATTAGTTTACTCGACAGTAAAGTGTTTCACGTAGACACAGCCAATGTGTCCTTTTTAAAGATGCAGCTGGAGGAGGCACTGAAAGCACTGGGTATGCCCAGCTTCTTATATAGTCGCCTGGTGGTTAGCGCACCGCTATTATTTTGTGACCCCCCCTTTGAAGTAAAAGCTGCAGCAGCAAACAGGATGTGTGGGACTGCAGCACTGCGCCAGTGTTGAATGCAGAGCCTACTGCTTTCTCAGCCGTGCCGTCTTGGGGCCAGACTCTGGGCATTACTGGAGAGAGAAGGAAATAAAGTGGATCTAGGCTCTCTTTCCACACTCATGATCCTCTGTGCATGCTCTGCCACCGTGCCCCCTTTACCCCACCTTCAGCCAGCAGCGCACCCTGATGACACCCCTCCCTGCCTAGGAACCAAGGCAGAGGTCCCACTTTCTCTGCACGACCTAGGGACTCTCTTTGGATAGGGGAATTCTCTGCTGCCTTTTTAAAAACCAGCTTCACGCCTGCTTTTCTGTCCTGAGGCAACATAAACCAGGCAGGAACTGACCTGGAAAAAAAAACAAAACCTAGCCCCAATAATATATTAATTGGGAAATGCAACCTTAAAGAAAAATATTCCCAATTGTTAATTCTCACTATAGCGTAGTTATGTTAGCTCATTGAAATTTAATTGCTGAAGGGTTATAAGAGCTTAGAAACAGGCCTAGCATCTGTCTCTTTTTAATGTCTCAATTATCACCACAATAATTTAATGGCACCATGCTAGAGAATCACCATTGACATGCTAATGAATGGCACCATGTTCATTTGCATTAGCTCCATTTTCAAGAGGTTATAGGTTGAAGGCAGGCATTTTATGCTTCAGATATCACGGAGGCAAGCCATGGCACATGCGTCTCATTTTCCTTTTATAACTGAAATTACACATCTTAAAAATGTTCACTCAACAGTGAATTGCAAATGGGTTAAACTGTGGTCAATTACAATTATGTACTCCGCTTCCCAAGATCAAGATAAGTAACATGAATCTTTTCAACCCATTTATTACTTAATTTGTCTGTCAGCATTCACAGCTCAAATTCACTTCATCACTTTGTTTCGAGGGTTTCCCCAAGACGGATGCGTTTGTCGTCATTTGCTTTTTAATCAAACGTGCCCATTTTCTTGCAATATTTTCCTTGATTCCCCTCTTTCCACTGTTTCAGACGTACATATGTGGTATTTATTTCCGTCCAACTATTCTGCAGCCGCTCTAGCGCTAACCCGAACAATCAGATTTATTGCCTCTAAATGATCGCAATATGAATTAGAGCCGCAACAGATGCAGTGATGTATATTTAAATGATATGCGGTGCTATTTATTTGTTGGCTTCCAGCACATCACAGACAAAAGCAATGGGGTAGCCTTCTGAGATCAGCTAAATGCTGATGTTGTCATAAGAATTAATTTTGCATGCAATCCTGCATCTCAACATTATTTTTTTTTTCCAGGAGATTTCTTATCTTGGCAAAATGGGGGGAGAGGGGAATATGAACATGAAAAAAGTAACATTAATATTAATGTACACTGAGAAATCTTTTACAAGGCATTTTATCCTAACAGTGTTAGCTCTCACCAATTTGTTTACACAGCTCAGTTCTGCCAGGCACATGGAAGGGGAAGATTTGATGTTGGATGTACATACAAGAACTGATCCAGATTTTTGGAAGGCACCTCCAGATCTCCTGGTGTTTTTGGCACAGCTCACACTAGAAAACATTTAATTGAGCCGGCCTGGAGAAGCAAAAGACAGCATTCTCCTGCCTCTGTAACTGGATTAGAGGAAACTCAATTACTTTGTTTGTTTCATATATTTCTTGCCTTGTTATTGTAATAAATTGTGTATAAGATGCGCTCCTATATTTTCTCTCCAAAGACGTATGGTACAAAGCAACAATTATAGCACAGCAGCGTGTGTCACTG
>JAGPOW010001327.1:10073065-10086857 GCA_030014935.1 Caiman crocodilus | reverse complement strand
CAGATCAAATGGGAACTAGGAAGGATTTGAGCACTGCTGCAGGGAAAGGCTTGAGCAAAGAGCACACAAGACAGAGGAAAGGCAATGAGGGAGAGAAAAGGAGCCAGAAGAATTAAGAAAAAGGGAAGGGAAACAGAAGCTACCTAAAGGGCAGCATATTCTTTTACTGAATAATCCTAAGTAGAACAATAAAGCAAGAGATAGCAATAATAAAAAGTTTGGTTACTGCATACAGGCACAAATAGGAGTTCAGCTGTGGGGAATAAAGAGGCTTAAACCTACCGTATGCGCTGGACTCTTGACCTTAATTAAAAAGGAATTAAAATGCTAAACTAAAGCAAGCCTTAGGGTAGCTTTCCTGAGCTCACAAAGCACTTCACGTATCACACGCGAGACGGCGCAGCACAAGTGCGGTGGGATCTTGCCCACTGTTCAGACAGGGATATTGCAGGTCAGATCAGTGGAGGGACTTGCTCGCAGGCACGCTGCCCATCACTTCTGGAGCATGGCACAGCCGCCTCCCGTTGCCCATTATTAACACCACGCCGAACCCCTAGAAAGGATCAGAACAGCCTTCAATCCACAGCGTAAATTATTAATTGTGTAAAAAGGGTGTTTTCAATGAATGTCCTTTATTTATAACAACGTTTAGCTCTCCTAGCACTGTTTGTCAGGAGACCTTAAAAAAAATAAAGATCCTTTACCAAGGAAGTCAATACAATGATCCTTGTTTCAAAGCTGAGGAAACAAAAGCATGGAGAGAAAAATGACCTGATCCAACTCATCCGGCTGATTGGTGCCAGAGAAGAAAAAAGAAGAGCCTGGTTATTTCTGCGCCAGTCTGACACTCTCCACCCAGTCGCAACGCCTGCTGCTCGTGGCACTTTTTCATTCTGGAAAAAGGATTTTCAGCCAATTTGACTGCATCCCTTTCTAAGTCTTTATCAACACGCATCCCATCAGAAGAGCATCTTGCTCAACGGTTATGCCTCTCTAGTGAGTTATTGAGGCTGCAGCTTTTACAGTGCTGAATCTGGATATGCCATTTCAGCTCCTAACACACCCGTTGTAGCACACTGCTTACGTGCAGTAGAAATTACTTAGTCAAAGCAAGGCTGGTGCCTTGTTCTCTCTAATTGGTGATCATTTCTGCATACTAATTGGTTGCAAAGTCAGTGGAGAATCAGTAAAGCTAACTTTGATGAAAGCTGCATCAGGATGTGCATCTGCTTGACTACTGCTCTGAATGAAGATTTTTCCACTTACTGAAAAATAAGTTCAGTGGTCTAGGAAGGGTACTGATTCCTGCCATGCCTCAAAAATAACGCTCAATTTGTATCAGTGAAAACCTGGGTTTGCTAAGTGGCCTCAGTTCCCAAAGGAAACACTGTAGAGTTTTGCACCAAAACCTTGTAAAATATGTAAAGTGCACCTGAGCCCTGTGGGAGGGCAGGTCCTGGGGTGGCCAAAGCACCTCCTAGGAGCCCCCCTAATCCTCCCCACAGTCCTGGTCCTCTACATCATCTCCCCTCTATCTCACCTGCCAGGCCTTGCTGTTCTTTTCATATCGATTTGGGGGCTGCCCCTGAGCCCTGGGGTGCTCTCACCAATGCCTGCCCAACCTAAATCATTTCCTGTGCTATCTGGGCCCTCTTCCCACTACCCAAAACTATTCAATTGTCTCCAGGTGTCTCATGCTGCAGTGGGCCTGCTGCCGCCTGCTGGCATTGTGAGCCAGTGGTCACCCCCTGCGACCCTTATTGAAGACCTGGAGTGATACCCAGGAGGCATGGGCATTGCTGTGGGGGAGGCTGGAGGCCATTATTAAGAACCCCGTCACCACGTACTTTCCAGTATAGGATTTCGCTTTCTTAGCCTTTGCCTACACATGACTCTGGCTGTGGTCTGGTAGCCCAGGCCCGCTGGCTCTGGCCGTGGCTTTCCATCTCAGCCTCTCACTGGCTTCTGGCCACTTGCATTGCCCCCTCTGGGCTCAGCCTACCCCAGGCACCCCTTCTGGGCTCGGGCCCTGGCCCTCTTGCTCTCAGGCTGCCTCAGAAGCTGAGGATGAGAGGGCCAGAGAGTGGGGCAGCTGTCTCATGGCCACGCACCTGCCCCCGGCAGGGCTCAAACCCTGGCGCGTGGGCTCCTTTCCACTAGGGCTGCGTGAAACTGCACCATTTCATTTCAACCTCCGTTTTGACAGGACACTGTTTCATTTCAAGTTTCATTTCATTTCAAAGCGCTGCTCCATTTTGTTTCATTGAAACTGTTTTGACGCTGTTTCAATGTTTTGCCCATAGGCTATCATGGGGAAACACAAAATGGTGTATAATTTTGTCAGGTCTTGCCTGATTTAAACGAAACTTGCTGGGAGGGTAGCCCCTCTGAAGCCATGAAGCCTGACAGGTTACAAGGAGATAGGTGCAGGGGTTTCTGGGAAACTGCACCTCAAGCTGCTGACAAGCAAAACTCGTGCGGTGTGTGACTGTGGGTGTGCGTTAAGGCACAGCTGTTTTTCCGAGCACTGGGATTGGAAGGGACCTCAGGGAGGAATCACAGTCACTGGCCAGCTACACATGTCAGCGTGAGAGCAGTCCTTCCCCCTCTTCCCACTCCCTCTCCTTAGTTTCTGTTTTGCTGCGAGCAAGCCAGCTTCGAAACTTAAAACGTTTCGAAACTTTAGAAACATTTCAACTGCCCTCGTTTCATTTCGAGGCTGTTTTGACGGTTTTAATTTAATTTCAATTTTGCTGTTTTGAGCTCGAAATGAGTTGAAACAGTGTCAAAATGAAACACCCGGTGAAATTTCACGCAGTGCTACTTTCCACACCTATTGCCCACAGCCAGTCCCCCAGTGTAAAACTAAAACAAAAATGCAAGCAACCCCTTTAAACTTGAACACTCAAAGCCCCTCTCTGGGTCATCGTACCTCCACCAAGCCACCTCCCCACTCACTGGCGCTCTCAGTCGTGGGAGTACCTGGCAGGGCCTGCAGCTCCCACTCCTCCCCAGCCTGAGCTGGCAAAAGATCTTCTGCCTGCAGAGCTCAGAGCTGTACTATCTCTTCTGTCTCAAAGACCCAGCTTTATATCCCCAGGTTCCTCCTCTTCCCAGTAGCTGTTCTCCTGCCTGGCCGTAGGGATGCCCCTTACCCTCCAGAGCAGCTTAGTGGGGTTTCTGTGGCCATCTGTTGTAGCACCTAAAGGGCTCTGCTCTATGGTCCCACTGCTAGTCCTGCAGAAGGCACATGCAGCCTATGGGTCCCAGCCTGCCTACTCCCCTTCAGCTATCCCAGAATCCATTGCCCTTCCCCACTTGGGAACATACCTATTGCTGCTTCTCCCTTAAAGTAACAGGGGCCCTTGACCCCCTGTTACAAGCCCCTGGCCTTCATTCAGGAAAGCATGCTCTTCCTTTTATATACTTCGAGTGTCCTAAATCTGTATGTTAAATATGCACATGAAGTTTTTATAGGATGGGGCTCATATCAATAAAGCAGTTTATGGATGCCTATATTAAAAGATTTTGTTTTTAAATACAGTGGAGATTTTATCAACACTTTTACACACACCTTTATGTCTTGCCTGATCTGATATTTTCAGGATGGAATAAACAATCCCCCCCAACCGAACAGTCACTGGATCAGATCCCAGAAACACAATCTGTCACCGATGTACGCAACCATTCTTCAAAGTACCTTATTGCCACACACACCTTCTCAATGAAGCAAGAGACTTTGAATGGAGGAGGGGTGGGTGACCCGCTCCTTTCCCAGAAGTATACTGTTGTTCTGAGAAGAGAAGAAGTGACTAGGTAATTGTATCCTCCTGAAGAGGATTATTGATAGCTGAAGGTAGCTAGGATGGTGGAGGGAAGACAACACAAGAGCCCTGTGAGTATGGCCACCCTTCAAAGGAAAGCAACACTGCCACATGGAGAGGCATCCCTGAGCTATCTTGGATCTTTTTGGCACAGATAGCAACACAAGTGTTAGACGATGTAGTGGCATGAGCTTTGGTAACCCAGAATACATCCCTTGGGTCCCTTGGAGGGTATACACACCTTGAACTAAAGCTGTAGCACCACAGGCTCCAGCACAGAAGCTACCTAAACTGAAACTAGCTTGGATATGCCTATTCATGTTGGGTTTGCACCAAAACCTTGCAGCAGATGCATGCTGTAACACCACGCAGGGGAGGACTTAATGTTTTCTAACTGTCGAACCATTTGGCCATGGGTTATAAGTTATAACAACTGGCTGGTTATTACTGTCACATGCAGCTGCATTTACTTATGTCTCTTCTCAGAGACATCTGGGATCGCAGAGCATCATATGCTGCAGTGGTCAGTTCATGAGGATAATTAAGAGCCAATCCTCTGCATTGCTGAACACCTCCTGCAAGGCACTGATAAAGGCAGTAGGAATCAAGGGCACTCATTACTTTGCAGAAGGCATTCAGTACTTCACAGGATGAGCCACTTAACCAAAGAACCTTGGGATGCCCTCCGGGGGACAGAAAAGATCTTTCACTCAGCAGCACAACATTTGCTTCTGACAAATCACTGGGTTTAAATAAGGAGAGGTGAGGACTGAGTGTCCCAAGGCTCTGAAAGCATGCATTGGCATTGTTTCCAGGGCTCATGCTACCGGCAGTTTGCCCGAGTCACTATAACCATCACCGACGTGAGTTGCCTAGGATGTAGAGCACATTGCATAACCAGAGAGAACAATTTAATGAGTTAAGGATGCCAAAATACATAAAGTCTAAAAGCACAATACACTAATAGCAGCTAATCTCCAGGGGGAAAAAAAATCCAAGTTTGGATTTAAAGAAGCACAGTTTAGCTAGAGAGCACTCGCACGGTGCCGATGAGATTGAGACTCGAAGCAAAGGGGTGGGTTTTGGCAGACCGAGGTGGACCACAGGATGGAAAGGAGATCAGAGATCAACTGCACGATATTCCAGATGCCAGACTGCCACTTGGCATGACTGCCACGGGAGATCAATGAGTCACTCACAGCAGACTTCAGGTTCAACAGGGAATGAAGGCTTTGCAGCACTGTCCCCTTGTCCTTCCTCTGATCTGATGCAGAAGGATTAGAAAGTGCAACTCAGAAAAGGACATACGCTTGCCAGGCCTGTGAAGGAGCTAGAGGTGAGGCTATAGGCCCTGCCTTCCCCACCAGTACAAAGGACAGAGAAACAGCCATGCAGCACCTGGTCTTCATTGCATACAGCTGTCCACACTCAGGTGTAGGGCAGCACCCCTGGATGCACAGCCTTTATTATGGCAGCTGTCCTTACACATTCACACCCTTTAAGGTAGCACCAGTAACAATCCACTTGACTTGTACTTGCACCATAGCTCATGTCGCATAAAGATCTGTTGTTGTAATGAAAGCTGACAGGAGCAGCCAAGTCAGGCTATATCAACAAAGCTTTCAATATTTCTGGGTTCAGCACAGACAAGCATACATCCGGAGCTTTTGAGATCTATCGCTGAGGGTTGATGGGTCTCTACCTGGGATTCAATTTAAGGAGACACTCGAGTGTGAGCTGGAAAAACAAGAGACAGCGAGAGCTTGACCTCGCTGCTCTGTAAACATTTGCGGATTAATTCCACTTTGGAGCTGTGCACTTCATAATTTTCCAGCTAGGACATGTCCACTCTTCTCTAGACAACTTTATTAAGGCTTAGCCATCTGTTCTGGCATGTGTTGTACTGCTTTGTGAGACTGTACATCAAAAAGGAAAGCAAACATTTGTCTGGCTTCTGCTGTTTCTCCTTTTGAATTTATGGGGGGGCGGGGGGTGGAAAAATCCTGTCTGATACGAAGACCAGTACAGGTTCTTGTAGAGTCCCTATACCAGGAGGAATCTTAATAGAAAACATCTAAAAAATAGGCTGACCTGTTCATATTAAAGAGAGCCTATCAATTTGCAAGGGACAATTTAGTCATCTAATTTAGGCCTTCATCCAATCTGTCAATTAGCTGAGAAGAGATGCAATGTTATGCTCCTATAGTCACTATTCAACACTGTTCAGCTGATTTCTTTGCTAAAACAGTGCACCATTTTATCCAACAAATGATCCCCCACTGACTTCTTTGGGACCACTTGTGGGGCAGGATATTGTAATCCAGTGTGCTTAAAGGGATTAGGATCTGGCTTTTAGTACACTGTACAAACATGTCGAATGTCTTCAGGCTATTGGCTGGCAGGATCGCTTTGAGCAAGCCTCATACAGATTCATTGCCTAAGCTGTATCACACGGCATAACTCTTCTATGCTATCCACATTTCCAGTCAATCCCATTTCCTGAACAAAATTATTTCTGCTTGTGATTTCTAAACAATTGGGGCCTAAGTGTGACTCCACAATTCTCCTGTGTTCTCATTAGCTTTCAATCACTTCTGGTCCCAAATGGGAACATAACGTGAGCAGCCTTTCATACACTGCTATTTATGCATTCTCACTGCTGGCTCCAGAACTACAAGGGTGAGAAGGATTCAGGAATAGGAAGTCAGAAATAGTTTTGGCTGCATTTGCTCTTGTCTGCAATGTCTCTGTTAAAACACAGAAGATTCAGGCATGTGCTTTAGCCCTTTCAGTCCCACTGCTGCTATTCAAGTGCCCAGACCTCCTTATGAGTACAAGGCTGAAATATCCTTGAACCCCATTCCACCACTGTATAGTCATGATTGCACTTAGTGCCATCAAGGTGGGGGATAGCTGAATAATATCTTGCACCTTTCTCCTCGTCTCCTCCACAGATGCTTCTAATTAAACACCAGTTCCTCTATGGATGTGGAGGCAGGCCCAGAAACTTTGCACCCGTGGCATCTTCAAGGGATGGGTTGGAAAGTTGGATTTTATAAAAAAAAAAAAAAGTAGAGGATCTTAGCTTTGCTTCTGACTCTGGCAGTTCTACAGATCACCTGACACCTCTTGTCACTGTCTGCTTTTATTCTCCAAGGACAACCTGGGGCTTGCCCCCTAGATATAGAGCATACAGGTCTAGGAAGTCTACCCTGATTGTACTCCCTGCATTGTCAACATTTGAACTATTTGTACATGAAGCTGCTTAAACATACACACACACACACACACACACACTTCAGCAAGTAGAAATATCCCATATAATTAATTATTTAGCAGAGATGGCATTTTATTAAATAGCCCGTGTTTTCTTGTCTCCAAGAATCCTATTGAGATTAATGTTTTACATAAATACTAAAGTGAACCCTGTAGTTGAGATTCCTATTCATTTTTAGTTGTTTTCCCATCCCTGAAGTTTTCTTATGTGAAACCTTATAAAGTATGTTATTCTAGGAGTGAGATTAGCATATCATAGAGCTGCATCTAGGATATTGATACCTACAGTGTTATAGTAAAACTTGGCAAAGAAGCATAGTAAGTTATAACTGGCAATGCAACTTGACAGCACTATGAACTATAGTAATGCATGGTATCATATAAATACATTTTTATTACAGTGCAATGTGACAAGGAACATACCGCGACTCTATTATCTATTGGCCCTTAGCACCTTATCAAAGTATACAAGCTAATCTGATCACCACAAAAATATGCTTTTCTTTCTATGGATCTATCCGCGCAGGGACAGTGTCAAAAGCTCAGCTGTACTTTTGGCTGGCCCTTCTCTTCTTTGTGCCTGGGGATTTGAATGTGTCACACAAGAAAAACAGCTGAAGACACTGGCATGAATACATTCCTTCAGTTCTTTGAGAAGGGTGGTTCTTTGGTTTGATGATGCATGCAGCAGTCACCTTTCAAACAGATTTTTTTTTTTATTACAAACAAACTTTGAAATCCTTTGACAGGTAATGGGTTCAAAAGGTAGGAGCAGCCTGATAGAGGATTCAACTTTCCACTTCAAAGAAGTCACAGTAATATTAATGGCTGTGGCATAGTCGCTTGCTTTAGGACTCGGCTAGAGTTGTTCGGCTGCTCTCCAAGGTCCTGAGCCAAAGCCCGCCTAAGTGAAAGCAGAACTCTTCTAGTGTGCACGTACATACTCTGGAGCCGGATCCAAAGGAACAGCTAGATTTTGTAGACTTGGGAATTAAAAAAAAACCAAAAAACACACCTGCCATCATCTCTGAAACCAATGAGAGTCTCAAGGCAGCACCACCAGCCATGACGAAGCCCACGATAAGATAGTAACATTTCACAAGCAAGCTCTGCTGAATCTTGAAAGTCTCGTACACACAGCACAAATCACACGTGTTTGCTTCTTAGATGTTCAGTTTAAACAGGTATGTGGATAACAAGATGAACCTGATGTATAACTGCAATGAGTCGGCAAAACAAGACTTCTGGAGGGAATATCTGTCTACCTTAAAGAGTTATACTGTCAGCCAGCACCCAGATACCTGAAAGAAAGATGTGAACTACACCTTTACTGTGCCAAAAAGCAACATGTTCAAATGCACTGGTATTGTGAGCAACATTGTTTGTGGTGAAAAGGCTTTTCCAAACAGGAAAATAGCCTTCCATGTGCTACAGTGCTTTGTGCACGCCGTTTCTGTTGGAGACCAGAAAGAAAAATACCTTCTAGGCAACTTATTTCAGAAACTGCCTTCTGCAGATTCTCACCCCCTCCCCTCTTCCTCAGAAGTTGCCTGTAGTGACAACTTCTAGAGCAGGATACAAGACAAGAGGAATCAATTATTTGACTCAACGTACAAAGCCTTATGTTCAAAATACTGATGCTTGAGTATAGGACCCGAGTATAGTATTCATGACCTCCTGGCTGTACTGGGAAGAGAGAGGTACTAGGAAAAACCAGCAATGACTTAAGAGTTACAATTCATTCATTAAGGGACTGATGTTTGTACCATTGGTACTAACTAATGGCTAGTGAACAAATCCTTAATAACTGTTAGTAGCAGCACGTTTCACACACTGAGGCAAGCTGGAGGACTCTGCACCATTTGGCACATGCTCTAACTTGCCCTGCTGATAAGCAGAGGATCTCTGCTTCTAGAGGTGTCAATCTGATATTTTTCACAAACTTAGCATTCACTCTAAAATAATTCAAGCTGCAGGGGCATCTCAGTTCTCACATTGCGAAATCCCACAAACACAATAAATTATTCTTCTATAAAAGGTCAGGAACTTTTCCATCTGATTTGCAAATTGCCCAAGAGCACCCTGTGATGGTGACAACCAAATTACATTAATGCATATATCAAAATGGGTAGTCTGTCCTTCACTCCCTTCTAGGCTGCGCAGCCAAATGCATTCATGCATATGTAAAAGTGTGCTCAAGAGTTTGCATTGTCTTCATTTTATTTAGGAAAAGGATCAATAGTACAAAGTTACTTTTCATATATTTATGCACAGCAACACATCACAAATAGAAATGCCTACATTGTTTGCAAGCCTAAGTTTTAAGGTTATAGATGTGGCAAGCTAATATTCAAAACTTAAAACCAGTTTTCCTAAGGTTTCCTGAGATGTAGCTATCTGAAAATTACCTTTTGTATTCTGACCCTCAGCGTGATAGTTTAGATTGCAGAAGAGGACAAACGGAGGACATCACAGTAAAAATCCACCTATTATGCTGCTACTAAAACAAGTGGATACACTGAATTACAGTATACAGTATTAAACAGGAACATTTTACTTGCCTGGACCCGTCTCATAAAATTTTGTGAATGTCAAATCTTTAGCTGCAAGGACAACAAGACACAGACATTTTGCATAGCAAGCAGTAAAACACAGCAAATGTAACAATTTTCTATAGTTATCTACTGCTCAAATTAAAAAAAAAGCAACCTTCCCTTAATTTCAGGAAATGCAAGAGAGAGCATTACAAAGTGAAATTGTAAGGCACGGAGCTAACCTTAATAGAAAGCAAAACAGTCACTCAGAAATACAAAGAGTTAATACTCTACCATTCCTGTTTTGTATTTTGCAGAAAGTATTACATGAAATCCAGGATTCTTACCAAAGGTCTCTTACTTTCCTGCATTGATTTTCTATTTTAATCTCGACAAAGTGCTAGTGCATTAATTATCCTAGAAGCCTGTGCGCTCTCTCAAGACTATGTGCTGGGCCAGATAAATCATGAATGTGATCAGTAGAACAGTAGCCAGAAAGACTCTGGCCCTTTAGTTTGCTGACTCCCATTTTCATCTTCCCTTCATCACAAACATACATCAGGCTGCAAATCCATGTGCATACTGACTGCATCTACACATGCACTTGCTAAGGAGTAGGTTAATTAGCTGCAAAGTAAAGCATCACTGTCTACACGTGACAGGATTAGGCTGAAGTAAACTAATTTATGCCAACATTAAATAGTAACTATTGGGGAAAGTATCTTTTTACGCTGGGGTAATTTACTTCGATTAAATGCATGTGTAGACGCTAGCCTCAGATGTAAATTGCACCCAGTCAGCCCAGCCAGCAGTGGGCCAGACTTATGCTTGTCATCTAGCCACACAGCTCTGCATTGCCACCATTCTTGCTCCCCAGCCAACCCCTCCACTGCCTCATGCCACCACTGGAGCCTGGGGCTGACCCTTCTGTCCCATCCCAGCCTGGGCCGGCTCCACCTCAGCTCTAATGGCTTCTGTCCTGGTTCATGTGTAGATGCTGAGCCTGAGAGTAGTTTACTCCAGCTCAAACTACTCCAGAGTTCATTGCTTCACTTTAATTGCATGTGTAAATGCACCCATTGTTGACAGTCCCATCACTTTCTATAGCCCTGACAGTTCCTGAACCTGAACCTGAAGGTTTTTGATGCCCAAACAGGGGGTCACAGCTCCACTTATGTCTAACAGTCCATGAGGCCAAAGTGATTAAAGCACAAACATTTCTACAGTTAGTGACATGTAAAAAGTGACCACTATTATGTCTTACCTCTTGACTATCCAGCCTGAACCACCAGGTAGTTATCTACACACATGGGTTAATTATGGGCAGCCTTGAGCACAAGCCCAGGGTGCAGCATGAAGTGAAGCAAGATGTTTTTGCTGCTCTGACACCAGGCTTCACAACCACAAAGCTCACGCTAAGATTGAGACAAATCAATTGACGGATGCAACACACATGCCGAAGGTAACAGGGTTCTGGACCAGGTAACACTTCTCCAGTTTGAATATTTAGAGTTTCTGGACTTTCACCAACAAACAGGTGCCAACAGCCTGGGGTCATCTTATCTAAGACGGAACTGGCCGGTGATGTGACACAATACAGTTCATTCAACCTAAACCCTGAACAACACTTCCCGCTAATGCAGTTATACCTGCTCACAAATATAGATGAAGCAGCCCCATCTCAGAGTTGATTTATAACAGGGTTTCTGCAAAAAAGTTTGAGTCCCAATAATATTAAGCTCCTGTTCAAATGTTTTACCCCTACCTTACTTGTGAATATAGAGAGCTGGATGTACCAGTAGAATTACAAGCCATTTTAGTCATTTCTATAACAAATATAACATGTAACAAAACCTCAATGAATGTGAGCTGAAGCCAGTGTTATCAAAGGAAGTGGGTGAATCCCTGGTTATTAATACATGGAGCTTTCACTGGCTATTAACTAAACACATAATTATTTAATTAATATAATGGCTGTTAACAAACTGTGCAGGACTAGCAAAGCATATTTGGTTTTAGCAGGAAGACAATTGAGTCTTCTACTAATTGCTTGAAGTTATAGTTGGTGGTGAGGTTTAAAATCACACGGCGTTTGAAAGCCAAAACAGATTGCTGGATTACATCTTGAAAAAATAAAGCAACAAAAGAGGTGTTTTACCCTTTGACACACTTTGCTATTGTATGGTTGTGGTGATGTAGGAAGCCTCTCACTATATTGCAATTTAATTTCCCTAGATTTCTCAGCTACATTTAACAGCAGAAGTCTCCTTAAGCTTATATGATAACTCACACTGACCTGTACACCGTTTCAGCATAAACCAGGTCTCCTGCACATGGCACAGTAATTCCTGGCAGTTTAGTTCTAGCCACATAATGCACTATAACGAGTCTCCTTTACCCATCACAGAAATGACTGCTCCTAAGTGCACATCTTAATATTCTATTTTGGGAGTCTAATATTATATCCATTGTCTTCTCTGGTCTTTTGAAAAACAATGAGTCCCATTTCCCATTGCAGCCTGATGTGGTTTTTCATTTGTGCATCGTCGTACAGTGAATGAATCTCAATTCTAAAGGAAGAGACAGCTTGTGCCACTCAGACTTGTAGCAAAGAGCAAGAGGAGGGATGTCTGACCACAAGGTTAACTTGCTGTTTTATGCATTTCATAAGTGGTCCATACATCGTTTTCAATGGAGTCAACAATTTAAACCACCTTCAGAGGCGGACGCCAGGGTTTTGAGACCAATGCTGTATTTTACTTGAAATGGTCAGTGGATAAAATACAGAAACAATCCTGGCAGCACAAATTGGGAACTTGGTTTTCCCATTGGCCTTGTCTCTTATGTTTTCCTTTTCTTTGTCGCAATGAATCGTGAATTCTTTCGTGCTCTGTGGTATATGTTCAACAAAAAGCCTGAAGAATGGCCCCTCCAACCAGCCTAGTCCATAGTCTGGTGTCTAGGAAAACCTTCAGAGAGTTAAAAAATATAATTTTGCTTTCTGTCAGGTAGGAGAGAATTAAGCATGGGTTTGCCACAGTTGAGGGCTATAAGCACTAAAAAATTACATAAATGGAGTCACCAGGAGTAGCATCACCACCACTTGGTATTATATATGGATCCCGGTTCTTTTGGTGCATGTTGAGCATGTTCAAAACGACCACCTGAAGCAGGCTCCTCAGGAGATGTTTCATGGGGGAACAGCTAGTTTCTGAAACCTCACTGAGTTTAGGTGACAGCAGGGTGGCAAATTCCTCAGTCCTGTCAATACTGGGACACCCGTAGGCTGGAGCATGGGCACAGCTACGGGCACATCAGGAGCGTTACAAGCCAAGAGGGGGGTGCCTCTGGGGTTACGTGGGAGTCCCCAGGACCAGAGCTGTGAAGGAAGGTGGAATTTAGGAGCCTAAGGGCTTTGGATCTCAAGTGCATCTTCCCTCTCTCATGCTGTCAGGAGAAGGAGGTAGCCCCTGACTTGAGCTAGCTTACAAAGTTTTCTATACGCCACAGTACTGAATTGGAGCCATAGTCTCACAGCCCAACATTTTTAATATAGAAAGCCACCTGTTTTATATTCTGCCCTATGAGGAAACAAAAAAAAATATTAAACTAAACATTTTTTTTTAATTAATACCATTGGGTTAAATGTAATAATTAGCATATTATTTACCATGACTGGTAACAAGCTCAACCATTTCCCACAATCCATGTCAGTGTTTCAGTTGCCCGTGAGACTGCTAGGTAGGCTAATTTGACAACACCGCTGTTGTTTTGTTTCACTCAAACCAATTAACCTCCTCACATCTCTGGCGATCTCCTCCTGCGGGCCTAAAGCTCATCTAAGGTGTCCAATATATACCATCTCCCCAAAGCGCCGTGTTTCCTCAATTTGGCTGCATGCCAGCCTTTAACATCACTTTTACCTTTAGCTTAGTATTTCCGTTCTCTACTGTCAGGCAGCCGATTTCATACAGGAACTGTGCAACTCCAACTTGAGAAGAGATGGAGGGCAGTAATCCTGAATGAATCATTCCCAAGGATGCGAGGGAGTCTGTAGAAATCCACAGAGGATGGAAAAGCTTCCGCACAAACTTCAGACTTGGAGGATCACAGTCAAGCAAACCACAGTATAAACTCTGCAATTTTTGAGATTTGCTT
>JAGPOW010001327.1:10050655-10064837 GCA_030014935.1 Caiman crocodilus | reverse complement strand
CCATAGGGGAGGTGATCTGCTCCAGATGTCTGCAACAAGAGCTATAACCTGAACTTTAGGAAATTATTATGGGGGAGGCTATATCTTAAGAACCCCTTGCTCAAACAACTGCAAATCTGTATCGCTAGCCATTACCTCATGTCTCCATAATGCACAACAAATGTCGAGGCTATCTGAATCAGCACACGAGATTTTAAAAGTAGTTGAGGAGGTGCTCAGTAAATGGCAAGGACTAGTCAACCTTACTACAGCAGGTGCCGTTCATCTGAAGAAGTAATAAAATACCATCTTCTAAGTCAAGGGTGATAAGAGGTTATCCGATGCACGCATCAGACCTCTTCAGTGTGGATGGAAATAGTATTCCTGTGCTTGGGCACTCATCTTACATAAAACTCTTTCGTGTCAGCAAGTTTTTTTCCAGCACAGATTATACGCTCTCCAAACTGTGTTTTCACGAAAGCTATAAAAGGATGCTAATTGATATGCACGCTCACTAAGAATAGAAGACATGCAAAATGCAATGTTCCACCGCAAAACAAACAAAAAAAGAAAATAGCTGCAGTGGTAGGTTAGAGACCGAGAAGATATTACCATACGAGACCATGTTTACAAAACCGCCCGCGGCTCCCAAAAAGTCACAGCAAGTTGCATTTTGTTACTCAAAATCCTGATAGCTGTCCAGCTCATCCATGCTAAACTATATGCTTCTCTGTATTGATTTCCATGGGTGGAAGCATGTAGAATACAAGCGGGGTAAACCATAATACTAGCAAGAGCTAATCACATTTTATCATACGGGAAAGGCAGACCCTTGCTAAACTACCACCTAAAGTATGGAGCAAATACCCAGCTGGTTCAAATCAACGGATCTCCGTTGAAATCTATACCTGTAAAGGATTAGCTAAATAGCATCACCCAAACAGATCTCGGCAAAGATAAAGGGCTTGGAGTACTTCAACTATTTCTAAGTGCATTTCTACAACTCTTGAGAATATCTTCTAGTGCTCACACTCAAGACTAAACATACCCCATCGTGGCACAACCCTTCCTCCACCCCTTTTCCTATCATGATGTCCCAGACATCTGGTAGTGAGACTGTTACCAGTGCCACTCTCAACCCAACCATGGCAGACACCCAGTCCCAGGCATGTCATTCGTATGTGAGCATGCTCAATGCCTCCAAAAATGTGACCCTTGGGTTTTACATCTCTTATGGCAAGGACCTTGGACTGTCTGATTTTTGCAAGGTGCTGATGACTTTGGCTCAGTACTGTCCTTTTCATATTGTAGTTGACCCATGCATCTTGACTCCTATCTCCTTACAAAATGTTTGCACTGCTCATCCAGAGTCCTACCGTGTGACGGAACCCATTTGCAGTGCCCGACCAAAGGAGCTGGGTGCAGGAGCAGCCAGGGAAGGTCAGACCACTCTCCTTTCCCCCCACACCACCCCAGCAGCACCCGAGAGCGTTGGTCTGGGTATAAAACTCATTAGTTACACCTCTGCTCCAGGGCCAGGAGGAAGCCCTAATACAGGCAGGAGTGCAGAGCGGCTGAGCTGAGAAGCGCCGAAGTCAGCGGAAGCACAACAGTGGCTCTTAACCCGGGGTGCTGCCAAATTCAAGCAGCTGCAGAGGGGTGGCCTCAACTCTAAGAAGGGTGAGAGCCGCTCGCCTCTCAGAGCCTTCCTGCATCCTAAGATGCAAAACGCCATTCTCCATTACCCGATGAATGTTTTACGTTCTAGATCGTTGGCAGGATGTTCAGTCATTTATTGCTGTTTTGGGGGCGGGGGTTTGATGAGTGATGTATAGTTTGTCTGCAGCTACTCTTCTCTTAGGAAACATTCAGTTGCTCATATCATTCCTTCATCCCACCCCAGCTTTCCCCAGAAGAGAGATGTACTTGTGCAGTGGAGGATCTGCTAGACCTATACACCACTGCACTTTGGAGAGGAAAAAAAGTGCACTGAAACAATTAACTGAATAACACCCACGGTGAGCTGGGGAATCAGCCCGCCCCTTCACTGAATCTGAGTGTGCAAGATCTGTGCTGGGAAGGTGTGAGAGGCATCCCCTGGGGCTGACCGGATACATAATGCTTTGCTGAAATACAATGAAAGCACCAGAGTCCCTTCATGCTCAGTGTGGGGCAGCCGTGAGCCTCCCACTCTGGGTTTTCAGTCCTGATTTTCTGTAATGATCTCAAAGGAGACCCTTATAAAGTCAGAGAGAGGCAGGCAAGGAGGTCCCGTGAGCAAGAACTGAATGCATAACCTTGTCTAGTGAGAAAGACTCCATATTTTTTTTTTCCAAATCAAATATTCCTCTCAGATTTCAATTCCAGCCATAACCTTGGATGCAGATACTGCTCTGAAAAAGTCAGCGGGCGCAACTCATGTGGAAACAGAGAGCAGAGCTTGACTCTCAGTGGCAGCGATCTGCATCCGTCTGTAGCAAGAGTGGTGGGGCAGAACGGGAGGCAAGAGACGCACCGACAGGATCTCTTCCAGCTTTTAAGTATTCTCCTCTCTGTCTTTTTCTCAGCCCATCACCTCCCTCCTCCTTTAATCACCATCCAAGCTACCTTTTCAGCTGCTCTGTACTGAGACAGGCTAGAATCGCATTGATACAGCGATGGCACGGTGACCAATGCTTTTTTTTGCAAAGCAAGGGTTAAGTGCACTCACTCCAGCTGCAAGTATATGAATGTGCTAGTCTGTCACAGGCAGACAGGCAGTTGATATTCAAAGAATTAGACACAACAGGTAGTGCATTTTTAGAGGATTAAGTCCATACTTCAGGTATGCTGTCACACGAGACTGAAGGTCAAGTACTTTCGGCTGCCTGGGAAGTGAAATAATCCTCCCAAAGTACAGAGCCTGCAGAGATGTATTACTATACTGACACAGAAATTATTGGGGAAGTCCAGAGACCTATTTTTACGGGAAATTATTTACATCAGGATGACATCATCCCAAGCCAATCAAGAAAGGACCTTCTTTCCAACCATGCTAAACGCATGGCTATTTACTGATTTCAATTATTATCCAGGGTCCTAATGTGGTTCCGGAAGCACTAGTAGCATTAGTGCAGCATTCCTGTAGCATCAGCAATTTATAGCCGAGCGCTTGAAATAGATGCATTTATGGGCGGTTCTAAAGACTACAAAAGTCTGCTTGTGTTTGTCACCTAGGTGAAGGGGTGCAAGTCCTTGCCATGTTGGTCAAAAGACATAGGCAGACAAAGTTCATTGGGTAAATCTGGTATCTTTAGACCAACCCAAATAGCTAGAAAAAAAAATCTACTTCGCAAGCTTTCAGGTAGATGAAATAGAAATACCTAGGTGAAGAAATTCTAGCTGGTTCAGATCCCGTGCCTCTGTTGAAGCAGACTGACAGGTGCGGGGGAAGCTCAGGATTCTGCGCCATGTTATAGCTCCATACATCCAAGCCAAATATTGGGGAGAGCAGATGTGACCCAAGCACAGAAGTCTAGTGAAGCTCTTGTGTATGGAAGTCTTGTGCTTGCCGACTGGCTTTGCATACACAATTTTTGAGTGAAGAATTTCACTTCACCGAACTTCTGTGGCACAGCATCTGCATTCACAATGGGATTGTCCTTCAGGGTAAATCACAGTCAGCAGCAGCTGAAACTGTCTGAGGGCACGGAAAGGCTTGGGGAAGGAACGATTCAGTTTCTAATCTCGCGGTGGCAAGACCCGAATCCGTAGCCTGGGCATGAGTTAAACTAATGAAAATGTATTTCTCGTGGTTTGACAGAATTCCTGGCAGAGTCTCTTTGTTTTATTTCACGTTACCTCGGCACCATAAAAAGAGGAAAAAAAGTACATAAGAAATCATAAAGGGCTTGATAATCCTCTGATGCAAAAAAGATGCTCTGAAGAAAAAATAAGTAAAAACGCAAAACAAGGGAAAAAGAGAGTCTCAAGTTAAACAGTCACCCAATTGTCCATGAGTAAGAGAAACAGATGGTTTGTTACACCCTCCTCTTAGAAATACAAGATGTAAAAAGCCTGTTTCAAAAACACTGGAAGACTCTCTTTAACTTCCATGGGCTTGCAGTGGGCTTGAAGAGCAAATGCCTAGCAGAGAGAGGCTGGAGCCAAGAACATCTTATTTTCTGTGCCTTTTGGGGGATCGCTGAGATGATGGGCACCATTTTGGAAGTGCCAATTACCCATCATTCAAATCACATCTAACATCCTTCAGTGATACTCAGAGCTTCTGAGTAGTCAGGGTCAGGTGATCTCAACCTCCATATCCAAAGCAGAGGCAGTCTTTGAAAGTGGTGCCTACATCTTGGTACGGATCTTCACCAAGCACTGGTAGGACGATAAGGAAAGACCTCTTTCAAAAGTACGCTTCGCAAGCCCAGGCACTTGCAGAGTGAATGGGCATGGTCGGGTGCAAGTCAGCACAGCACCTTTGAAGTTAACAGGGCTGATTGGCACCAGCTGAAGCCCTACTTCAATAGTGCTGGTATAACTCAATAAATTAAACTGAAAAAAAGTGACCAGGAACAAGTCTTATTGGTCCGCCCTTCCTGAACCCACTACAAGTTATCCCATTGCCCTTCCAAACCAGCCAGCAATTCAGAGTGGCAATATTTCCCAAACTTGTCCTTGTAGGATGACAAGGGCAACTGAGGCCTTCAGTCACATGTAGGGTAGGATGACAAGAGAGACTCGCACCCCAATAAGCAGGACCAGTCCATACACAGTAGGGCATGGCCCTGTAGGAAGGTGCCTACGCACCCTTTCACTATTAAATATTGTATCCATCATCTTTCAGTAATTCTTTCACCCAAAGATATTGCTCAGGGCATTTGTTTGCTTTTCTGGTCTCATAATCTCAGTCAGTTTCTGCAGCTTTTCTGACATTCTCCCGTTTGCGGGCTGAACTCATTCTGTCACGAAAGGTCAGAAAGCAAACTGCTTTCGAATGTCAATAGGCGTTTAAAGTATTCCCCCACCGCCTGCATTTCTTCTGCTATCACTACCAAACGTTGATTTCCAGCACACTGCATTATAGGGAATTTCTACGCAGACTTTTCTCTTTCCTTATTCCCCTTCCTCTCTACATCTGATTTCCAGTGGGCCACCTGGACCGTTAACATCTCAATTCTCAGAGTCCAAAGATGCATGTTGGCCTTAAGTACTTTTCATATCTGTGAGGCAGATCTAAATATGTGGGTGCTGGCATTGAAGTTATTTGTGTATGCTTCTGAACAAAGATACTGGGCCACGTGCTCATTCATTCCATAGTCCCACTCCACTGCCAGATGGGCGAAAAGGAGCCCCGGTGCAAATAATACTAAAGAACAACCTCTTATAAAGAGAGGCAAGAATTCTGGGTGATATTTTTTTTTATTGGACCAACAGCATCATTGGGGTATCTTAGTTCCCTTCTTTGGGTCTCACACATTTGTTGCTTCTCATGTATTTCCTAAACCATCACAGTTACAGCTCTTATAAACATATATCTCAAAGCAGCTAGTAAGATGAAGTCAGGGTCATTATTGCCACTTTAGAGAAGAGTGAACTAGGGCCCAGGGTATCTATGTGACCTACCCAAGGCAAGTGGCAGAGGCAAGAAGAGACCTAAGGTCTTCTGAGTTAAAGCTCTACTTGCTAACTTGTGCTGCCTGGAACAGTTAGGACAAATAATTGCTTTTTTCAAGGGGAGAGATGAGGACAGCAGCAGAGGAGCAGACTGGAGTAGACTCAGCTATGCCAGAGCCAAGCGATGAGGACTTGGAAAGCATCATCTTTCACCGGGAGAACAGCAGAGCTGTGGTACAGAGACAGGAAATGGTTGGAAAGCCTGCAAGAAATTATTCTTGATTCATGCCAGTGTAACTGGGAGCAGAATCTGGCTCTGCATATATTACATATTATTTGCAACATGAAGCTCTGGTGTCTTTAAAGCTGATTTTACTTTTTTGTAACAAATTTTCAGCTAGAAGGATTAAAGAAATGCATGTTAAACTGAGTTGCAGATCTAAACTTACTATGTATTAAACTTAACTCAACCTTTCCTGACTTTGGAAAGCTTGGATTATTTTACACCAAGATCTCTTAACGGGAGCTATTAATAGTTCCCGTTTCTTTTAGAAAGAAAAAAGTAGCTACGTAACAATGGTATTTCCCACCTAATTTTAGAAGATTATATATACTCTTGCCCTTAAAATTGTTTTAGTGCTTAGTATTTTTTGGTACAGAAATTAAGTTTAAAGTACAATTTTGCCCACTGGCACACTCTTTCTATCGCAGCACCCAAATAACACCAATCCCATCTGGAAGTGGATTACTGGTAGCACTCAAATTTTGCAAAGTTTAGGGTGAGCAAAGAAACTTGTATGAAAATCCCACTTTGCATATCTGAAAGAGAAAAAAAATAGTCCAAGATACCTACTTTTAAAACTCTGGAGTCTATTTTTCCAAGCACAACTTGTTTTGCAGCTCTCATTAAAACCTAACAAACAAGTCAATTGTGACCTAAATTGTTCCTCTTATTTTCAGCTATGAATGTATAATGAGATCAAATACTTCTTTGTTTGCTAAATAGTTTAATACTTTTGCTTTTAAAATTTGGGATTAAAAAATGCTGAACTGGAACCAATTTTGCTAGAACAAAACAGTAACATTTGTTTGTTTCACCTCAAGAGAAGGTTGATTGCAAAGTTCGGAGCAACTGAAAAAGTTTTGGTTGAAGTTGTATTTCCAACTTATATTGAGAGATTTGTTATGTTACAGTGATTTAAGTGAAAGCAAAGATGCTAGCTTTTGTCTGGAAAATGAAAACAAAAAACAGGCAATAAGTTCAATAACGGAGTAATTTCCATCCTGGTATCAGTTCCCCATGTCAGGGACTGCTGCTCATATCCAATAGCATTCAACTGAAACATTTCTGCTTATTTCAAGTCTTTTTTTTTCCCCTGCAAGAATAGATAGCAAGAACAGATTATTAGCCTCCTCCTCTATTAGTATGCCATATGCATGCTGTGCTCCAGCTGTCACGTTAAAAATGCATAAGGATAAATTAAAAACTGCAAAGACTTTTTGGTGATAATCAGATAATCCTCTATGTAAAATATGATTTCAAATGATAATATTTTCCACACATTTCATTTCAATGCAGCTGAAGTAAAGGACAAACGACTGCATTTTTATAGGTAACTTTTATACATATTGTATCTATATATATAACATTATTCATCCACAGAAGCTAGTCTACATACTAGCCCAGCTACTTGCGCTGTAAATCATAGTCACTCCTAGGACTTCCATAAAGCAAGGAACTTAACAGCTCCATGTTGCAACTGCAAATGCTTATGCTAAAATGAATGCAACCAATTCTCCTGTCAAAAACGGAAAACATAATTATTAAACTAGCTGGCATAGCCAGTGAACCACAACTTCCAAAGATCAAATTAATAAGCAAATGCCAACCAGGTGATAAAATGCAACTATTTTGGGGGAAAATCCAGTGCAAGTCAGCTGATGGTAGGTAATCATCTCAACAGAGGTATTTTGTGGTAGGTAAAGTCCCCCACTAAACCCCATTTTACATTGGCATAGGGCTTTGGTATTATGGGCGTGCAGCTACACTGATGCCATTATGCTGGCACTGCTAACTTTCTGAAGTACAGTATTGGCTAGATTTCTTGGCAGCCAGTTTAATACCCCCACCTATAACCAGCCAAGATTATAGGTGCGGGTAACCATTTTCTGGCAAAATCCAATGCAAATCAGCTCATGGTAGGTGACCATCTCAAAAAAGGGTATTTTGTGGTTGGCAGAGAAAAGTCCGCCACTAACCCCACTCAGAAAAGCAGTGAGACTGATCTGCTGTTGCCAGCAAGAAGATGAGTCCCAGAAAAGGAAAAATCAAAGCTACGCTATAACAAATATCTCCTCCACATACATTACATGATAGTTACTTGAATTTAGACAGTATAGCTAAGGATGTACACGAGTGGCTCCCACACATGGCTCCCTAGCCTTCTGTCTCCACCAGGAACACAAGGATGGGAGCATGAGCATGTCCACCTTTTCCAAGCCTACCCACTGCTCTTTACATTTGTGTCTGCAGTTCCCACACACAAGAATATGTCTGGTCTTTTCTCTAAGTGGCATTGCAACCCTAATCTTTCAGTGTACTTGTATACTTAGGGGATCTTTTTTCTTCTTTTGCCTGTGACTTTGCACACAAGGGCAGGATCACTTCTCCCAGAAAATCACAGGGATGTCAGAGGGGGAACTGCAACCGTGTCTCAAACTCCTCCAGACAAGCCTGCAAACTAGTTCCAGTGACTACTGCGAAGCACCAGATAGTAACTGGACTTGCATGCTGTATCCGTAACAAGGGCAACAATGAATGAATTACTTAGGGTAGATCCAAAGCATCCTCACAGAGATCTTAAGGCCTTCAAATAAAGTATTATGTCTCATGAGGATGATCCAAATCAGCAGCATGAGGTTCCTAGGATCTCTGCAGATTTGAGAGAGAGATGTAGCCGCCTCCAAAGGGCAATCCAGATGCTGGGCAAGCGTTTGCCTAGATCAACCCAACAGAAAATACAGGTCTGGGTGAGGGTCACACTCCACCCTCTTGCTGAAGCCTGGCCTTCTTATGAGGGCACATCTGTTGGAGAGAGAGATCCTGGCTTCCGGTCCTGGCAAGTCTTGGGTTCAAAATACAAATAGTCCTTGCTAATAGGAAGTACACACGTACGCTTGGGAGCAGGGACTGAAACTCAGCACTGGACTACAATGTTGGGCTCCCTCTTATTTTTCTTCTGGCCCCCAAAATGGGCTAGCTGGGGCTCAAGGGTGGGACATGACCCTACAAAACCTAGTCTATAATCCCATGGTCAGAACACTTTCCTGGGAAGTGGGAGATGTAGGTGTGACCCCTTCTCCTCCCTGTGCTCCAACCACTAGGCTTTTTGTGCGACCAATGAGCACTGCCTTCTCAACACTTGAGAGCAAATGCAAGCTGCTGCACTTTGTCCTGCACTATAAGGCATTAGTCATGTCCTCCAAATGCTCGTAGACTGGAGTTTCAGGAAGGGTTCAGCACCGCAGTGTAGCAAGCCGGTACTTAATCCAGATTGCTGCTGACACTTATTTGTTTGTTTCTTAAATTTACGATAAAAAGAAGGTCTCAAAGCTCTTAAATAGCTTAGTGGCCACTGCAGTGGGTCAGTCACAGGACTCCTTTATTGACACACGAGTCAAAATTAACCTATATGACATGTAGGTTATATACAAAAATAGCCTACACGTGAAAGCAATTAAAAAGGGGCCTTGCGCGTGACGTTTTATTGATGCTGAGCCCTGCTATGAGATCTCCAACAGCCCTCCTGACCCAACCATCCCTGCCGAGGTACCCTGATCTGGGATCCTCACCGTCCCCTTGGCAAATCATTATGCTGCTGCTCCCAGCTCTTTCCCTGGCTTCATTCTTGCACATTTGAAACAAACCCATCAAAATTGTTGTTTGGCAGAGCAGATTTCTTTTTTAAAGTACAAAATTATTATTCTGGACCATCTGTATATTTGCAAAGAAGTTAATAATTATCAAGCTACAGAATAACAGGCACATCTAGATCATAATTATAATTAATTTTTTTTTTTGGACTTCTGGGTATTCAAGCCTAACAGTTAAATAGTCTTTCCAATCGACTACACGAAGCACATTCTTAAACATATGATTATTCAATTTAATGTGAAATGAGATATGTATTTGTGACTCAATACTGGGAAAAGATTAGAATAAAAAAAAAAACCTGTATTGTGGATAATGAAAGATAATTGTGTAATTTTTTTTTAAAGCCTTTTATATGAAATTAATTTCATTTTGCATAAAGAACAAGTTCAGCATCCCATTTTTAATAAGAGAAACTTCTGGGACCCGAGCAGGGGCCATTATTATATCTTGTCCACGTGTCTGGACTGTCGTGTTTTACTAAATGTTCATATTCATGAACACAGTCTTCATGGTGGGGAAAATGTTATGTAAGTAACCCGTAGACTAAATAGACCTGGAATCATTGCTTATACCCAAGGAACAGTGGCAAGAGAAACAGCTCTGGTGAGTCAGTTAATTGGTAACTCAGGGCTTGTCCTGATTAAACTGTTTACAGATCCTTTCCTGTAGGAGGGAGGGGGTTGCCAATGGGAGGGATTACCTTGATCATTCAACCAAAGTGAATCTCAGGAGCGCAAACCCTGTTTTCCATTGGCATAGGGCCTCTGCACTAGGAGCGTGCAGCTACACTGGGGCAGCTTTGTTGGCATTGCTAACTTTCTGAATTACAGTATTGGCTAAACTGTCTTGGCACCAAGATGATAGGTGGGTAATCTCTGCAGCACGTGACACTGTGGCCAATCTAGGAGTTTAGGCCCAAGAGACAGTCAGAAATTAAGCAATTTAAGACAGAGAAATGTAGGTCCTTGCAACAGTCCAGAATCCCCAGGTCACAAAGATGCCTTACTGCCATGCGAGCCAGCCCGCCTCTTCCTAGTCTTGTCCTTTCAGCGCCATGCTACCAGGGTGCAGAGTAGAATAAAGGCCTCCTTCATAATTCAGGGCACCTATACACATGCCGGATGTCTACTCCAATGTGTGCTAATTAGCTGACTAATTGAGTCACAGAATCACAGAGGGCTGGAAGGGACCTCAGGGCGTCACATCTAGTCCAACCCCCTGCTCCAAGCAGGACCAGCCCCAACCAGAGCTAGTCTGCTGGAGCGTGTTAATTAAAGTGCTCCAGCAGCCCTATGTCATGTCTATGCAGCATCCCCATGCTTTAAAAGGGCAACGGAGGCTCACTGAATGGGATGCTGAATACACATGATGCTGTGGGCACTTTAATCACAGCAGCTCAGAGAGCCTCACTAATTAAAGCGCCCCCTGCTCCACCTTGGTGTACAGACACCCCCAGAGCTCTAGTTGGTGAGACTGCAACAGACACCGACATCCAAGCTTTATCTGGAGTACAGAACATTTCATAGGTTTCATAGACATTAGGGCTGGAAGGGACCTGGGAAGATCATTGAGTCCAGTCCCCTGCCCCCGGGGCAAGAAGTCAGCTAGGGTCATAGGATCCCAGCAAGATAGATGTAACTTCTCCTTAAACTAAAAATATATGCATTAGTGCACTAGATTAAAAAAAAAAAAGAAAGAGCACTTCACGGTAACATGAATCCTAGCAATTGATCCAGGTAGACATTGCAGTTGCAATCAGACTCCACGGAAAACTCAAACAGGCCAGGCATCCTTTTGTTTCCTCTGGCTGTTAAGTGAACATTGCTAACTGTTCAGAGAAATCATTACTTGCCTATTGTCTAGAGCAATCTCGTTCCTAAATTATGTTAAAAATAAGCGTGTAATTTCCTTGACACGATTGACAGTGGCAGCGCTTGTCAGTGTGAGAGCCCAAGAAAAGCGGTCTCCGGAGAAAAGAAGTGAGCGTGCTCTTGGAAGTGGAAGCTCAGATGAAACCGGGAGATGACAGGAGCCCTAGAAGCAAGCACCCCCCTGAAACAACAGTGACCTTGATGGGCCAGGTTGTGGTCCTCAGGAGCACCACCAGCTACTGCGGTTATTTCACACGTTTCCTTTTATCAGCATTTGTTCTAGCTGCTGTTCTCCCTACCACATGCTCCTTGATGTCTGTCCCTCCAACACATCCTGAGCCTCGGCACTGTCTCGTTATATTTCTATTCCAGTCTCTACTAGCTTATCTTGCAACGGCCCATGCTAAAGCACAGGGCTGAGAACCGTGGCATAGTACAGCTCCAAAGCAGCTGGCTTGAGTACCACTAACAGCTTAGCCACAGGACCAGAGTGCCACCGAGGCCAATTCACTCTGCTGCTTTCATCTACAACCCTTTATTTGACCTGTGGGGTGAACAGCCTCGACTGCCACCGATGATGATGACGGCTCTGCTTCTTCTTTCTACCCTGTTTCCTCCCTATAGAAAACTTCCACAGAATCAATCCCCGACCCACAATATTCAAAGCTCCTCCCTTAAGGAAATGAAACTAGGAGCTGAGGGCAAGAAGGAACACTTTCTCTTGCCTTCCTCTCCTCGGGAAACTAAATTTAGGATGGTGAGGAGCCAAAAGGTACTAGCAGATTGGTCAGGGTGTTTATGCCAAAGGAGGGAAGCGGGGGATTCTTAGGGTGAAGCCAAATTCTGGGGCTGCCTTTCAAACCTGACTCCTTGATTTCCCCCTTAGCAATGCCAAAAGGTTCCTCTTCTGTTGCTTCCTTCGTAAGTCAAAGAGATGATGAGCTCCAGCAGCCTCCTCTCCCTGCCATAGCCCAGTAAAGTTATGTCTTCTTCACATGCCTCCTGCTTTATGCCTGACAACTTGCAAAGAATTTTTTTTCCCCAATACTTTGTGCCCGAAAACTTGCAGACAACAAATTTTTTCCCAATATTTTGTACCCCAAAACTTGCAAAGAACCCCCCCCCCCCCAATTATTTAGTTGGTCTAACAAAATATAACACATTTACCCAAACCACCTGGCCTGTCCTTGCAAATCTGGAAGAAATGTTGCTAATGAAAGATGCACAGGGAAAGTGGAGATTCTGCACATGCGAGGGAGTGGCTATCCATGGGAAGCGGCTTTGGATTTAAGAGGTCCCATTGGTATTTGATCATGGTCTTGGCACTGTCAACGCTGTCTGACAGAGGAGATCCCCTCCACAGATGACCCTGAATACACCCAGGCACGTCTGCTGCAGAAGCGTTTCCAAAGGGAAGGCACTCTCAGCAGGAGTGCTTTCACCTGCTCACTAGTAGATGGGGCAGGAGGTCCTTCCCCTGGGAATTTCTGTTTAGCTGGGGTTTGGGCACATCTGCTGGCTGCAGATGAAGCCGCAATGGCTGTTCTCCCAGAGGTCTTGACCCACAGGAATTTATGGCCACCAGGCCTCACGGTAGCTTGCATAATATACGAGTGCTTTGGCCTCTTCTCCCATGATGCCACCCTCCTGCCACCTCGCTTTGTGCTTCTCCGCTCTGCAGAGACTCTGCCCAGATCTCAATCTCCCTTGAATATGCTGGAGCTATGCCAGTTTACACCACCTGCAGCTCTGGCCTCTTATTCTGTTGCTACGTCCAACTCCTCTTTCGAGGCTTAATTCCTGCTGTTCTCACTGAAGTACAATCATCACAGCCTTTCTCCTGCCTCCTAAACCTTACCTCCTGCTGCTCTGTTCCTCCCCTGCTCAACTCCTCTCAGAAACTGCTTGTCATTTGGGGCTTTCAATGATCCTTATACATGGCAGCAACCGTTTCCATTCCCCTCCGCTTGAGAGGTTGAGCCGTACAGTGCAATACTTCTGATTTAGCTGTTTAATTAAAAATAAAGAGCCTGGCTCATCAGTGATGGAACTGTATCTGCAGAGCACCAAAAAATGCAGGTAACTTCATCTTTTCCAACTGGTTTTCCTAATGCTTTTACTAAGGTACTTTTTTTTTTTCAGACATCAGGTCATCGGACAGTGCATGTGTGATTAGCTTCAGATGTCCATACTCCCATATAGTTATGCACAACACAGGTGCAGCCAGTTTACTTATTTTCTAGACAAACTCAGTGAGTAATAAGTGGACGAGTATAGATTGCAATATTGTGGGGATATGTTGTATTCCCTGAAATATACTGGGAGATTAAATGAAAATTAAGAGGAGGATGCATAGAAATTCTCTAACTCATTTTCCTAATCGTGCGCTCTGGGTGCATTTCTCTTGTTTTAGACTATGTAAGACAGTTTAGTCAATGTTGTTTTCCAGCCAAAAGAGTTGGGATCAGGAAAAAAAATGGAACTGAGTGCCCTTCCCAGGAGAAATCCCAAATTCAAAACATTTCAACTGAAATACGAAACATTTCCATTCGACAACTCCCCGCAAGTCCTCATGGATGTTGTTCTGCTTCAAGCTCCGCGCTTGTCTGCTGGACACCCCTGACCAGAGACAACCCCTCGCATTGTGTGCTGCAGCCATGCAACTCCCAGCATGCATTACATTCCCTCATCAAGAGGTTTCATTTTCACTGAAATTTGCTGTAAAATATCCAATCAGGACTTGTAGTGGAGATGAGATCTTTTATTAGACCAACAAGATTTTTGGAGAAAAAAA
>JAGPOW010001327.1:10035623-10050555 GCA_030014935.1 Caiman crocodilus | reverse complement strand
GGACCTGAACAAAGTTCTCCGGGGTAGAAATGAAAGTTCATTTTTCATAGGATTTCACAGAGGAGTCAATAGATGGAAAACTCCCCTGGGCAGTCAGTTCAGAGCTGGTATGAAGCCTCTCACCCTTTTGCAAAAATCTTGTTGGTCTAATAAAAGATATAATCTTTACTATGAGTCCTGATTGCCTTTTCCTCTAGACAAATACAGCTACAACTTGGATACCTGCAAAATAGCCTGCTTTTTATCAAGCTCTTAGAGACTCATATGCGTGTAACATATTAAAACATCTGGAATTTTTTTTACTGAATGCTGCAGCAACCCTAGGCATAATTCTAATTTCATATTGCTGATGCTTCTGTTTCCATCTGTCCTTGATAAAGATAATGCTCTTCTAAACATTTAGGTCTGATTTTCTTAGTAAGTGAAAAGACAGAGCCAAACAACAACAACAAAAATCCAGGTCTACTGAGTGCAACTTATGTAGTTTGAGGGCTCTTTTACAACTAGAGTTTGCTTTCATATGGTCTTTTGCTCCCAACTACAAAAAAAATCTAAGACCTGATGCCATTCACAGGGATACCGCTATTTCCTCTGTCATTCAATGACGAGATCTTTACCCATGTAAAGAGTCCCATGATTTTAATAGGATTAAAGGGCCAGAAAGCGACCCACAGAGCATCTCAATGTACAGCATGACTCACCCTAATGGCACGGGTGCGTTTCAAAGCCCTTAACAACCAACAGAAAATATCACTGACTTTCTTAAGCTTTCTGTTAAATCCTATATGCACACATTGTTATTGCTTGAATAAATGCTGTGAACTTCGTACCTGTCTGAGAAGCCGTTTCAGTCTTTACATACCATGTTATGAATAAGCTCCCTTCTTTTAAAGTCTATTTTGTTACTTTGTTTAATAGAATTCACCCTTTGAAGCTCTCTCCTTTTTACCCTGCTTGTTGTCATCTTTCTTTTTCCATTTTTTTTTTTCCTTATAGCACATAACAAGATAGACAGAAGATCAAAAGCCCTGGTGCTTGCTTAGGAACTTTAGAAAAGCCATGGAAATAAAAAAAGACATTTCAGAAATCACACAATCCTGCAGCTCCCAATAGCAAAGATGGAGATTTCCATTTCTATGTCAGAAATGACCCAGTGAGGAAAAGACGCATATCCTGTTTATTGGTAAGACCTTTACCGCTGTGCAGTCAGCGATCTAACTCGCAATGATTTCCATGGGAAAAGGCTGTGCTCTATTTGTCTGATCGTGGTTTTGAGCTGCTGCACATATTCTAGTCATAGGTGCATCTGTCTCTCTCGCTTAATGAAACTTCTGCCCTTTCTGTTAATTAAAGGTGTTCTACTTTGCCCAAAAAACTCAGTCATTGTGGCCAGACAGAGGTAACAATTTACTGGTATCAAGCAATGCAGCTCTATGCTGTTACAGTGCAACTCTTGCATCTGCAGGCTTTCAGGTGATACAGGTGCAGCAAAACTGTTGCATCTTTAGCCTATTTTATTCCTGGCAATGCTGTAGCAAGGGGCAGGTGGCGAACAACCGCCCTGGGTGCTGAAGCGATGGGGCGCTAGCAGGTGCTGCCCAGCTGGGCAGAACATGGGACGGAGCTGAGGGGGGAGAGAGGGAGTGGAGACAGTGGGAAAAGGCTCCCACCACTGTGTGCACTCCCAGGCAAGCCTGGTGGGAGGTGGGGGGGCATGTGCCCCTCCGATCTGTGCACAGGGTGCGAGGGTGGGCTGCTGGTGCAAGCTTTGCCCCAGGTGCTAAACGTCCTTGCCACGGCACAGGGGAGCAATGCAGACATCACGGTTCCATCAAAGGGATGATGCGAGCTTCTGAGCGGCAGCTCTCCCGCCTTTGTTAAAGCAGTAAAAAGGTCCATTTGTCTGCAGCCGGTGAGGCAAGAAATTGGCATAGCATCTCTGGATTTTGCCTATTCTCTCAGTCCACCTCTATCTTTTCCTTAGGACGTTCAAAAGAAAGGGTTGTTGTTGCTTTAAAAATTGAGGGATTATTTGTTTCCCTCTCCCATAAACCTAAACCTTAACATTGACTTCCAGCCCCTAGGTAATAACAGATTGTTAAAAGTGTAAGCCTGGGCCTGTTTCTGTTCTTGGTTTCTGCTTCAGAGCACTGCCCCCATCCATCACTGGGGCTTTTAGCTACTACCACAATACAAATAATAAATTATACTGGTGTCGCCTTTCACACAGAGACCTATTCTCATATAGGGCACAGAGACATAAATAAAGAAGACCTCAAGAGCTCCATACCAAAACTGGTGGGGGTGGGAGTCAGTGATGGGGGTTCAAAGGAGCTAAAGAGTATGCTATGTGAACAGAAATTGCCTCAAGGGGCCAGTCAAATTTAGACGTTTGCCTGGGTCCTTTAGGTCTGGGACAGACATTGTATCAACCGGTTTGAGCCAATCAGTTAAGTCTGATACTACATTCAACCAGGTTGATCTCAAACCAGTTTTGGTTATTTTCAAACTGGTTTTTGTACACTGAATATCTGTTCTGTTACAAGTTTAAACCAGTTTCTGATCACAACAGTTTAATGTATGTCTGTCCCCAGTCTTAAGAAACAATCAAGAAAGATGTCTCAAGCAGGAAACGGTTCATAGATTTATTCCCTCACTATCTCTTTCCATAGATCTCCTCTCATTTCAGCATAGGTAGTAGCACTTCTAAGGGTTAAGCAATCCCTAATTTTTTGTAGCAAGGCTACTGTTTACTTTTACTCTGTTAACCATTGTTAGATGAGTTTTCATGGAGCAGGAAGCATAACCAACCTGCACAAACCAATTCAAAAGCAATCTTTTCTAATCCTTTTGGTGGTGGTTGTTTAATTCTCTTCCATAATCTTTAGGAATCATAATCTTCAATATTTATTCAAGAGACAAGGCAGCAAGATTTACACAGACTTCTAAAGTTTACAGAGTCAGAATATAAAATAATAGCAGAGGTGGCCAAGAAGCATAATACGTTTCCCTAATGTGCCATCTGGTAGCATGTAAATTTAGAAAATGAATAAACACCTTAAAAGAAACATAATATACATATACATCATTTCTTATGATTACAAAAGATTTTTTCCCTTTTTGAATCCCCCTTTGCCGCTCCAACCCTCCTTTTGTAAAGAGTTCATCTTATCCACTTTCGAGGTCTTTAACCCTTCTCCCCGTCTTCTCCTCCTCATACATACAAGAAGGAAAATCAAGTCCACAAGGGAACAGACATGAAAGGGCTGATCTCCCACATGCTCGTTTGTACTTGATATTTTAATCTCCAATGAATATATACCTACGTTTCTGTGCTTGTTTGGTAACCCACCCTTGTTTGACCATTTCAATCCCCCATCTTTATGTAGTCCTTGTTTCTTCAACTCAGTTGCTGCTGAGTCAGTTTTCTCCCCAGATCAGCATTTTCAAAAGACACTGGCTACTTAGGGAGACCCTGATTTTTTTTATTCATGGTACATGGTTTTCAAGAAAAATGGAGATCAATATTTCCAGTCAAGGTTTCAGAAAAGGCATAAAATCTATTACATCAACCAGGGTCTTTGTATTGCTAATACAAACGCATTAAAAACTTAGTATTACACTCTGCCCAGAAAATAAAATCACTAAGAAAATAATTTCAGTCAAACCTTTTAATCTCCAAGGGCCCTGGTGCCATAAATAGTAACCTGAACACACGTTAAGGACAATTTATGGTGTGATAATATAGCAAACAAGCCACAAAGATGTTCCACATATAATATGGAACATCTTATATATAATATAATATTATATGTGGAACATCTTTGTGGCTTGTTGGTATCACACCTTAAATTGAACTTGTGGATGTTGGGGCTGACCCATGACAGATTCTGAGACTCAGCTGAACACAGAGACCAGGTACATGGCAGCCGCAAGGTCCAAGAGACAGCTGTCCTCAGCTCAAACAATGCAGTGGGACTGAGCTGGGGGCAGCATGATGTCCCAGACCTGGTGTCCCCATCTGATCCCTGAAGGCAGATAAGGGGAGGGGTGCTGTGAGCCCAACATCCGGGAGTATCTCCTCAATCTCAGGCTCACTAATCCCCTAGAACATTAAAAAACAGGCCTATAGATGGGAGCCCCAGCTGCATGCCTCATTTTTTTAAGTTCCCAGAGTGCTGTGGAAGTGGCAGCTTGGGAGCTAGAAGCTTTGCTCCACAGCTGCAGGCACTGCTTTATGGTGTGGTGCATGGGCTTGTAGCAATCCAGCTGCCTGGGATGCAGATTGGGCTCTTGGCATGCAGGGAGATTTGAATAGCACCCCTGAGATGGATTCCATAGGCTTCCCTGCCTGGGACTTTAAATGTTCCCTGAAGTTTGATCTCCTGCACTGGGCAGCTCAGCCAGGGTTGCTTTATGCAGAGTTTAAAGTCTCCAGCAGACAATGTTCTTCAGCTTCCCCCACACCCTAATTCCTCTGCTGGGGGTCTCCATGTGTAGCAGCCTGATGACAGCTGCAGGATTAGGGGTTTTGATTGTTGGCCTGGCCTAGGCAGCTCTGGTATCAAACCAGTTCCAGGCCTGTCAAAGCAAGGGCCAAAAATCAGCTGACTGTCAGACTGTCCCAGGACCACACTCAGGACTCAGACTGGCCTTGGTGCCATCCGGGATTGAGGCTGACAATTGGGTGAGATCCCAAGGGCCACCTGACAATCAGCTGATTGTTACCCTGGCTCAACTTGCAGGCCCTTCACTTCTGGAGTTACTGGAGCCTGGGGCTCCCCTTGCACTGAAAAATAATAAGGACATAATTAGGATCAGATCTCTGATTTCACAATGGGATCAGATCCCATCACACCATTAAATAAAAGTGTGCCGGAAGCTCATGTGCAGGCACTCATCAACATAGATGTTTTTCTATAAGCTATTATTGCACTAAATACTTCCAATTAATGTTGTTCTTTTCTTGAGTCAAATATTCAGCAACCAAATTGGGAAATTCTTGTAATTCACTCAAAAATCTATACTTTTCCTCTCCCCAAGCATACACACAGAAACTCTATCCATCAACGTGGTTTACCAGCTATGTAATTGATTGGGCAATTTGCACTCACAGTGATCGGTTATAAAAATTAGCTATTCCAATAGCTCTGATGACAGAGCTATTGGGATGGCTAATGTTATTACCTTTTTAATTTGTTCCATACCTTTTACAAACAAGCCACCAGGTATGGAACAATTTAACAGAGGTAATAAAACTGCATTAAACTGGAGTAAAGCAGTGGAAATTATCTGGTTAGGAGGTCACATTTACTGGATGTAACTTTTTCCACAGAAGCAAAATGGACAATATTTGACATTTATCCTAAGAGGTCAGATTTTTGGAGATCTGTTTAAGCAAACTAAAACGAAATCGGCCGTATCATACAGAATTGGCAACGCATCAGGCACATACAGGCATGTTTTGTTGAATGTACACTGTCTCTCTGGGCAGATCCAAGCAATACTATATAACATAACAGAAGCTGGATTTTACTCTACATATAATATTTCCAGGACAAACTAAGAGTATTCAATTAAGGGCAGTCTTGGAAGTCAATTCATCTTGATTAGCACATTCCCAAGTGGAAGGTCCATCACAATAAGAACCATCCCACGGCTGTAGTTTTATTGTGCTGATTTACAGATGCTGAGGATCTGGCTCTCACTGTTCCCTGATAAAAACTCCGAGTTATACTTGCATAAGGTAAACCACAAGGCATAAAGGGGGAAAAACCCCCAACATTTATGTGGGCTGTAAACAAATACGCCAAAATTCATTCTGAGTGTAGCTTTCAAAAGTAGCATTTATTACAATGACACAAACCACAATGTTATAGTTCACTAAACTCCCCTCATGTGGAGAGAATTGTGTCTTTCTTCAATCCACATAAAATCAAGCAGAGTCACGCTAGATTATTTAAAAGAACAATTATTTTGTAGAAAATGGAGTTTATTGCAAAGAATAAATTAAAAAGGCTTAAAAGTTGAATCAAGGCCATAAATCCTTGAGACCATGTATTAATCAGATGTTATGATTTTTTTTTTAAATGGCTCTTGCTTCCAGTTACATTTCAAGCCTGTACTATTATTCCAACAGCAGCACCAAATTCATCCGATTGCCTTCAGCCAGTGCATTTCTAGACAGATGCATTCTTTATAGAAAGCCCTTTTTAGAAATAAAGAAACCAACTGATCTGGATAGGATGCTTAATCGCACCCAGCAGCAATGAAAAACATATAACCGGTCACAAACGGTGCAGCTGCTGTTACTTCCCCGACTGCTGCCTTGCTCTGGAAAAAGTCCGAGGAAACAGCCTGCTACCTAGCACAGACGGACGCAGTGTGAAAAGGGAAGTTATTGCTCTGGCTGTCACTTTGAAGCTGCAAAATTAAGGATCCTTTGTTGCTCTACGCCTGCCAACTCACTTCCTCTCTGGAAAACGGAGTAATGACCCTTCTACTACAATATAGCCAGCTTATGAAGAGCAGAAAGGGATTGCCTTTGGTCTAATAAAAGATGTTGGATTTATCCAAAGAACCTTTTGCTTCTTTGGGCCTTCCAACTTTCCTTCTAAATCAATGAAATTTCTCCCAAGACCTTGGCTCCAGGCAAATACTGAAATTACACCATCAGTATTCTGCACTTTCCAAGATGTTCAAGATGAGCTACAGGAAATTCGTACCTTAGTGAGATCGCTGACATTTCCTGCTTTGCATTTTCACAACGTTTATCGGCTGTGATGTCAAGGTGAGCATTTTTCAGACTGCAAAAGGCAACAAAAGTTTCTGCAAATTTTCAACTTTTCACAGAAAGATGGAAATATTATTTTTCATGTTCTTCCCCCAAGTATACATATTCTTTTTTACTAGGAAACTTGTGCCATCAATATTTTATGGGCCATGCCAAATTCTAGGAGGAGGCAGTTACTAAATGTCCGAAGAGTTCAACCAGCCTTTTTTACTATCTTTTTCAAGAAAAGTTGCCTAAAACAAAATTTTCAAAGCAGCCCACTTGACTAACTACACAGAAAGAAGCCAAAGCAGAACAATGTGTCCATCTTTGGCATGACAATAGAGATGTTTATACCAGCTGAGGACCTGGCCTTCATCACCACTGCTGCACTGAAGCCAAAGAAATTTTCCCAGTTTGCACTGGGGCCTGACCCATTACTACTTAATATTCAACTTCCAGAGTACTTATTAAAAGTTCAGATCAGGATCTGGGGCTCACTGCCATGAAAAGATTAGTGTAAGAAGACATGACAAACAGCGTGTAGAGTGGGAGAGATGCATTCAGACCTGTATAGCTTTATACAGCCCCAAATCCAAAAGGAAGTACTAAAGCACGGCCCCGTAGCAACACTGTCATAGTGATATGGAGACGCAACCACAGAGTATCATCTGGTTTTTTTGTCATGTATTTTATCTACAGCATTTGGTCCAGGTGGTGATAGTAGCGGTGGTTGTGGCTGTCAATAAACAGGTGAAAAACTACAAATGCCAGATGAGTTTGCTGATAGTGAATTAAATTAGCTTCATTCAAACACTATAGGGCTTGCAAAAGGCACATTGGAACAAATAGTTCGTGTGCACAAATGTTTGCAGGACTGGGTTCGAAATGGCAAGAAACAAAACCAATTATGGGGCACGTCCTTTGTCTGGCACAAATTGGCAGTCCTCTAGCGATAGAAGTGAACTGAGATTGAGTGATCGTACGTGGGACTCTCAATCTATGTCTTTGATATTGACAGTTTCCGACTCTCCCAGGAGAGGAGCAAATAAAAGCTTCACTGTTGTTATCAACAGCTCTGACATATGAAGAAATGATTTATTAATTCTGGGTAAAAAAAAAAAAAAAGTTGAAGTAGGTCCTTGAGAGCCAGATTATAATGAGCTGAATGGCCTTGTGAGAGCTATTGCTAAGAACTATCTGGATTAGGAAGAGGGAAATATGTGCTCAGAAGCTTCTTGTCAATTCATGCCTTGAATAAAAATGGTTTCATCCTTTTCATGCTTGGGAATTTGTGTGTTCGACACAAAGGTGACTCAAGCAAAAGCCAGGAAGGAAAGAAAATAAAAAAAATGTGTAAATAAAAAAAAGGGGGGTGGGATTTCATCCGGTTTAAATTTAAATTGCCTCTTTAGTGTGTTATATTCATCCGTCAGATTTAACAGCCCAGTGAGACGAAAGGGCCAAGTCACAGCTCCCAGAACTATCTTAATTACAAGCTATGAATCTTTGAGGAAGTATAAATACCAACCATACAGGTACAAATGCCCTAAGAAAAGATTAAAAACATAAATCAGTAGGTTACTGATGTTTTGTAAGGGGCTGGAAGGGACCTCGGATGATCATCAGGTCCAGCCCTCTGCCCCAGGAAGGGGTCGGGTGACCTCAGCAAGATGACCACCCAATCTCCTCTTGAAGATTTCCAGGGTAGATGCTTGCACCACCTCTGGAGGGAGCTTATTCCAGTCTGGACACCCTGACTGTGAAGAAGTTTTCCTAATGTTGAGCCCGAAACAGTCTTCCAGGATTTTGGGACCATTACTTCTGGTTTTCCCCAAGAGCGCCCTGGTGAACAGCTGCTCACCAAGCCCCTGATGTACTCCCCTGATGTAGTGGTAAGCTGGTAGCAAGACCCCTCTCAGCCTTCTCTTTTTCAGGCTGAAGAGTCCCAGACCCCCCAGGCTTTCCTCGCATGGCTTGCACCCTCTAATCATATGGGTGGCCCTTCTCTGGACTCGCTCAAGTTTTACCACGTCCTTGTTGAAGTGCGGTGCCCAGAACTGGACGCAGTACTCCAAGTAGGGTCTCACCAGTGCTGAGTAGAGTGGAAGATTCACCTCCTTGGGCTTGCTGGAGATGCATCAATTGATGTATGCCAGAGTATTATTTGCCCTGCCGGCAACAGCATTGCACTGCCGGCTCATATTCATGCTGTGGTCTATTATTACCCCCGGGTCCCTTTCATTCGTAGTGCTGGTCAGGTTGGCATTGCCAAGCTGGTAGTCTTGCAGGGGACTGTTTATCCCCAGGTGGAGCATGTTGTATTTCTCAACGTTGAACTTCATCTGGTTCTGACTCGCCCAACTTGCCAGCCTGTCTATGATGGAAGATAATGTTCCAGTTGAGAAATTATTATGGAAAATTTCACTATAAGCAATTATATTTATGCTAACTGGGTCCTCCACACTTTTGGGACAGCCTAGTCATCCTAATCATTAACACCTGCTATCCAGATCACAACTATTTTTGTCAGTATTCAAAACTAAGAGCATTGACCGGCGCTAGAAATAAATTAGACAGTTGACACACATTTTAATAAGACCTAAATATACCCTTAATTCACTGTTATGCCTGATCTGCTGCATTTTTAAAGAAAGAAATACAAGAACGTTGATTGTATGCCGCCCATCCAAAACATTAACTTGGCACAGATGGGTAGTGGATGGATCCCAACATTTTTATTTATAATCTCATGTTGTAGGCTGACATTAGGTTTTATTTGCACTCTTTTGCAATCTTATTGGAAAAGTCTGATTTTCAACCAAAAAAAAGCAGGAAAAAAATTAACCTTAGGCTAATTCTGGGGATACTAGAAATGCCAGGTCCCCTTGGTAAATTCAAGCCTGAGTTTCTGTTAGCTTTTAATACACCAAGTCTTCAGTAAGTAGGTGGAGGAAAAGCTCTATAAAAAGGGAACAATGAGGCTGCCTCCAGCTGAGCACAGACATTTGGTTCCCTGGGGACAAGTAGCAGAGGCACATCTTGTGCTGCTGCTAATTGTCCCTGGGGAATACCTGTACCACACACACTCTGGTGCACAGCAGGTTATCCCAATTGGGATGCAGGGGCTGGGGCCAGCAACCTGGGCTCCTAGGGGCTGGGGAAGCTGCACCCATGGTGCTTCTGGAGCTGGAAGCCTGGGTGGCAACTGGAGTGGAGCTCTGGTGGGCCAGACTCCAGTTTTGGGCAACACATTTTGTCCAGGTGGGTTTTTTTTGACCCCTAGCAGAAGGGGATTTAGCAGAGGATCTAGCAGAGTTAAAAAAGACCCTGCACTGCAAGGTGGCAGCACAGGGGATGACTGAATGTGCAGCGTATGGTGCTGCAGACAGAGGTGCAGTGCCACATACTGCAGAGCCACACTCGTCTGGATGTGGCCTGAAAGTCCACCATGAACTGTTGTGGAAACACTATCTGAGCACTAAATAAATGGACGCTCTTTAGCAACATACTGAAGACAGAAAATAATGAAGCCCAGGAGCTGCAACCTCTGGCTCCTTCGAATTTCCACCTTTTTAACAGTCAATAAATATTCACATCAGCTCTATCTGCTATGGGGAGCTGACCACGTGAATCCCTTTCCCCGCTCCTGCAAGCACCTGCGATGATGCATTGTCAAAGGAGAAACACTGTTTGCTGTTCAGCAGCACAGCGACACAAGGCCCGTTGAAGCTCATGGAAAATCTCTGATGGACTTCCATAGACTTGGGATCTGGCCCATGTCTATGGAGCAGTTGCCACTGTGATCCAGTTTCTGAAAAAAAAAAACAAGACTTCCAAAATGCCTTAAGATTCACTGTGATTTTAACTTGCTTTGCCAAGAACTCAGATTCCCTGTCAGGCTGGGACTGTGCCTTTGGCCCTAAAGTCAAACCTAGTCTAAAACAGCTTCTCTTCCCCTTGCCACTTGGAAAACTCTGGGGGAAAAGCAGCCAGCTGGTTTGCACTTCTTCTCCCAGTTGCAGTAAATAACCACAGCGGCTGAGGGATCTATTATCTTGCAGATGCCATCCTGCTACTCTAGGGCACACGCATAATGCTTTAGTTTGGTTAATGCTTATTATTAATGTATGTAACATGTGGGAGGGTGTTATAAATTCAATTAAATGTTAATGTAAACATCTGCTCAACTTTACTTGTATACCGATACATCAGGCTGAGAGCTCAAAATGCTGCTCTTCACATTACCACTAAATTGCACTCCCTCCAAGGAGAGAGGTGGGAGGGGGGGTGCAAAAAAAGGGAACAGGGTCTATTATACTGGCCAGCCACAAAGATCTCTAAGTTGACACTATAAAAGAGTTGGATCAAAGCAATTGGCAGCCACAGAAAACCAGTCATTGCTGGGCCCAGAGTTTTGTTCACTTCCTAAACTACAAATAGCAAGCACAAAGAGACCGTGATGGGCCCCATCAGAGTTACAGTAGCATATGGGAAAGATGGAGCGAAGCAGACCTTTAGGAACGCCTGCTGCCCTGCAGGGGTGTAGGTTGCAGCCGTGTTGGTCTAAGGCCATAGGCAGACAAGGCTCTTCGGGTCAATCTGCTATCTTTTATTAGATCAACTATTATTTCCAACTCTTTGAGTTGGTCTAATAAGAGATATCAGATTTACCCAAAGAACCTTGTCTGCTACCCCGCAGGAACTGAAAAGGCATGCCCATACTGTCAAGCTGTGACTTTACTCCTTGCTAGCGTAAACCTGATGTTGTAGTCCTGACAGCCCAGAAATGTTGCAAGGGGCAAAGATTTCTAAGGGTGGTATCTTTTCTCGGACCAACTGTATAGCTGGGGTAGAGTTAGACAGGCTTTTGAATGCAAGATTTTCTTAGTCATGTCCTGCTACCAAAGTCCTGACAGAGAACGTCTTGCATTCGAAAGCTTCTCTAATCATATCTCATCTATACAGTTGGTCTAATAGAAGATACTGATCCAGTAAGAAATCCTGGCCTCTCACATTTATTCTCCGACACACCCACAGAAAGTGTCAGTACCTAGGGAGGAAGAGCTGGGGACGGAGAATGTCATTTTCTGCAGCAAGTGCAAACAGCAGCAGGGGTGGCAGGTCACGCAGCAGAGATCACAGGCTATTAAGTACTTCTGCGCTAGCCAACAGTGCCCTGAAGCAGTTCAAAATAACCCGTTTGTGCAAACATGCAAGACAACACGAGGGGGAGGAGGAGGGGAGGATACAAGCCTTTAAATGTGCAAAGAGCCTGTGTACCAAAACTCCTTCGGGGACATTTTGGAAATACTATCAGGTACAATATAGTCCTCTTAACGGAAGGACTGTCAAGATCCAGAACAGAAGGGGCAGGATTGATTACCCCTCTGTGATTTTGTCAGTCACATTATGCTAGAGTCTCAGGAGAAAATGAGCTTTGCTCTAACACGCCTAGCAGCAAATCACTCTCCTGTGAACATATTTAATGACTAGACTCAATCAAACAAACTAAAATTAAACAGAAACTCAAGCGCAAAACCTGCTCCCTCTTTGCATAGCCACAGAGGAGGCGGGTTGCTGGAGCGCAATTAACTGCCCACCTAGCTACCTCCAGGGCAGAAAACCTGTCCAGGGGTGACTTCCACAACAACGCAGCATCTTATTCTTGGTGGTAGAAATAGCTGTTGCCTGATGCACACTAGCTAGATATGTGAATGGGCAATGTGTTATAACAGCTGAAGACAATCTTGTGAGATTCATGAAGACACTAGCTGTGAACTCCCTGGATTCTCCTGGTAAAGGATGGGTCACAAGACAGGGAAGTATGTTAATGAAACCACAGAGATGTCCAGAGTAAGTAGATAACTGGCCGTGTAATGTAGGGCTGGCCAGAGAAATTTCAGCAGAACCATATTCCTGTGAGGTTTGGCCAGGATCAAGGCACTTCACCCAACCAGGCTGATTTTGCAGGAATTCAGCAGGAAAGAAAAAGAAAGAGGAACCCCTTCTGACAACGTCAACACCTTCCCTTTTCTGACATTGCTAGAAAACATTTCACCTATTCATTTTGAACTGATTTTTTTTTTAAACGATTCAATTGTTTTATTGTACTGCAGTATCAGGTGAAGCAAAAATTGGACAAAATCAAAATGAAACATTTCAATCGACCCCATGTATTTTTTAATCATTTTTCCTTTGTAAAAAATAAACAGGCTTTTTCACTTCATAGACTCATAGAAATGAGAGCTGGAAGGGACCTCAGGAGTTGCATCTAGTCCAACCGCAGGACCAGCCCCAACTACAACACCAAGGCCGAGGCTTTCTTTAGCTGGGGCTTCAAAACCTCCACGGATGGGAAGTCCATAACCTCTCAGAGCAAAGTCAAATTTTAAAATCTCTGTATCTTTTGTGAAACAACTTCTACCCTCTGTATATCTCTAACCATCAAGTGCTATCCTGACATTTGCAGCAAATGAGAACTTGTTGACCGAAGAAATAAAGTGGAAGGGGAATATTTAAAGCCAAAAAGTTGTTGCCTGTGAGCTGTATTCTCGCCCTGTCATCTCTCTAAGTGGTTGGGAGGTCTGACAGCAAAAGGTGACTCCGGGGTTCACTCTTTATTTTTTTTCCTTCCTCCATTACTGCAGTGCCTTTGGCTAAACTCTCAATTAGAAGTGCTATCATGCAGCTCTACCAATGATGGCTTTGCCTAACACACTGTAAGTGAAATAAATACTGTAAGCCCTCAACGCTCTCCTTATGAAGGAGGGGAGGAAAGGGGTAAAGAAATCAAGTTCAAAATTAGGTCATGTTGAGGTGTTCTTTTTCGGAATCAGGGGTTTTACTCTGACGGCAGAAAAATAGCTTGTAGTCACTAAACTTTCCATTTCACATCAGCTCGGAGTCTCCGGATCCGAATTTCTCCTTGGGCTCATTCTTCATGAGTCTAACAGGTGCTTAGAGCCCACCTGTAAGACTGCACATATTAAATCAAGCTCATATACTTTAAGAGGCCTGTTTGCCTCAGTTGGCTGGTGGGTAGGACATCTCATATAATGCTACCATATAAGCCAGTGCGCTTATATTGTTTCCCTGGTGGCATTTTCTTGGATGTCGGTACGTAATAAGAGTTACACTTCTCCCCAAGAGTCTTGCTCATAAATCAAGCCCAGAGAACCACCGAACAGCCCAATAAAACTTTCAGCATAGTTGACTGCTGGGAATAGATGATGTTTCTCATACCCCTGAAGCCAGACTAGATGGGTCCTCTCTGGCAAAATTTTCCAGAAAAACAGACACTGCAATACAGATGACAAGACAGCAAAAGGGCTTCATTTTTGGCCGGTGATGATTCTCTCATCAACCCCATTACTTGAGGCCCAGAGGACCGGGACAGATCAGGACAGTGGTACTGATGGGATGTGGAGACCACAGGGTGATGAGGAGCTTAAGTGTCTGTGGATTGAAATCATGCCTCTGCAATTAACAGGATGATTCATTGTATGAAACCACGCAATGTAGTAGGGTTTGTCCTTATAAATCCCAGGCTTACCCAATGAAGCCCTGCATGTGCCTACAATATTTTTTTCTTGTAACAGTCTTTGTATTGTGCCTCATGTGTGCAATGAGTGACCAGGCTCATCTCTGTAAGGCAACTTCTTTGAATTCGGAGCAGCAGGTTGACCAAAAGCATTAAGAGGATCCAAACACGTGGGTGGACATGGTATGTTTTCGTCAGACCATCCTAAATATACAGACCTCCGTTGTTTGACCTGAACTCCAATTGTGCAGACGCAAGACGCACTTTCCTGAGACAAGACTTCTGCTGAGGCCGGCATGCCAAGTTCGTTCCAAGACTAAAGGTTGTGCTTACGATTACTCTATTTTGTGCCCTATAACCAATTTCAAATCCATTAAGCTACAGTATGGGCCTCATTTCTATGACTATTTAACTTGAACATTAACCTTTGCGGCTGACCTCAATCTGTTAAACACATTTCTTTGCGATATACTTTCCCCGTGTTGTCAGATCCATTTTTCTTCAAGATCAAGAGACAGGAAGCCAATAAAACTTACTTTGGCATCTCTGCTGCCATTTCTAACTTTTGACCTCTCCCTAACCGCAGAAGAAATTTCTGCTGAGCAAATGTATTATTT
>JAGPOW010001327.1:9939630-9956553 GCA_030014935.1 Caiman crocodilus | reverse complement strand
AGGGTAGGAGCGAGCACCACTTCCCTTGGAAGCTGGTTCCAGATCCCAGCCACTCCGACTGTGAAGTAGCGCCTCTTGATGTCTAGCCTGAACCTACACTCGGTCAACTTACAGCCGTTATTCCTTGTTACTCCCAGCAGTGCTCGGGCGAACAGGGACTCTCCCATTAGCTGCCAGTCCCCCTTGGCCAGTGTATAGGTGGCCAACAGATCCCCACCTCAGCCTTCTCTTGTGGAGGATGAACAGGTTTAGGTCCCCTAGCCTCTCTTCATACAGACTGCCCTGCTGTCCCCGGATCATGCGTGTGGCCCTCCTCTAGACCCTCTCAATGCTGGCCACATCCCTCCTAAAATGCGCACCCAGAACTGTGTCTTTCAGAGTTACAAGTATGACGCCTGGTGCAGAAAGGCTCTCAGCTCCTCCCACTTCCGCTGGGCCCTTTGCAGGCTAGGATACAGAACAAATGCAATGCTAGGAGTTAAAACCTTGACTTGTGATAGTTTGAGCTCATGACAGCCAATCCCTATCCATATTAAAACGATGCTCCAGTAATCTAAGTGCCCATGCTGTTGGCATTTCAGTTGTGCCACCTCCAAGAAGACCCTACACAGGGTATACTTTTTTCCTATTCTCGGGGGGAAGGCTGACATCAAAAACTGGTGGGTGAAAGAGAAAAGAAAGGCTTATGGTCTCACCCCATTTCTGTTTCCATTGCCAATACATCTGGCAGGCTGCACGGATCGTGGTAAGATGCAACCAGAAAAATGTTGCAATAGATACCCCAGAAATGTTCCAGGGTCCCTTGTGCAGGATTGCAGCCCTGCACCTTTTCTGGTGATGATGCATCATCCCACCTACAAGGTTCGTGATGGTGCAGGGTCTCTACTGCTAAGTGCTGGGCTCAGTCACTGGCGCAATCTGCTTTCTCTATCAGATTCCCGACATTCGTTCACCTTTCTGCTTTGTTTCCATTGCTTCGCCAAATGAATTTCCACTTACAGACTACATCTCAAAGCTGGTGCTAAACTACAATAGCTTATTATGATAATAGTTTTAGTCTTTTTCAAGTTCAAATGTTTAGTTTGTCATCAGATCCTCACTGCCACCAATGCATTGTAACCTGGAAACAAGTATAGAGATAGCCAATTTCTACTGCCCCCGCAAGAACATGTCAGCCCCTTTTTACTTCAATCCTTTTTTACTTCTTGCAAAGGTAATTGTCTCCTCCTTGATTCCATTCATGGCTGCTGTCTTCTGTTTATCTAACACAGACACTACCTGACCTTTAACAGCTTTAACATGATTTCTGTTTGCTGTATTGCAACTTTGAGGCCAAAAAGCAAAAGAAGCGCTTCCACGGCAGCTAGCTACCCAATGAATTTTGCGTTTACGATGATAGTTAAATCACTATTGCTGGATTCTCTTCCTTTATTACTGCTGCCTTAGTACTAAAAGCTTTTCTCTCCCCCTAATTTTTTTTTTTTAGGGCTGTCATAATTTATAATGGATCTATTTCTTTCTTTACATGTACCTTCAGATCCCATAATGTTAATAAAAGCTTAGTTTCATAGTAGGATGGAAGCCACACATTCCTTTCTAGCTATTGGCAAAAAAAAAAACTTTCAAAGTTTCTTGGATTCTCTTTATTATCAGGCAGTTCTCAACTTTTATTCTTTAATCTTGAGGTCAACAGATGAGGAATGAAGACTGAGGCTGATATCTTCAGAAGGTCTGAGTTCCTGAGTTTAGCACCTGGGTACATTTAAGGCCTGTGAGATATGACCTGTACCCACTTATCTCAAGTCCCAGTGCATTGCTTTAAACCAGAATAATATCCTTCATCCCCTTCAAGTACAGGATTATCAGAAACCTTAGGGGAGCTGAAAAAAGAAATGAAAGCTATCTTTAAAGTCAGGATGACCAAATCAGAATGCCCTTCTTTTCCTCATTATTTGAGGAATTAAGCATAAGACACTAGGGGGTTTGCTTTGACACTTGTATTTTAATTCAATTTCCACCTTCCAAGGCAAATTTGTTCTTTTTTACTTTGGTTTTGATAGTATGTATTATCTACTTTACCCCTTCTCTTTCAGAAGGAGTTAAAGGTCCATGGCATTGTTCCGTGCTGCCGATAGGACTCTTCCTCCTTTGTTGATGTTTTCATGGGAAACCATGAAATACAATATTCTTGACGTACAAAGCACAAAGAAACTCCTACAAGACCATTTTAGGCTGGACTTAAGAAAAAATTTCTTTACTGTCCGAGCCCCCAAGACCTGGAATAGACTCCCCTCCAGGCATGGTGCAGACACTTACTTTGGACTTACTCAAGAAACGCTTGGATGCTTATCTTGCTGGGACCCTATGACCCCAGCTGACTTCCTGTCCCGGGGCAGGGGGCTGGACTCGATGATCTTCAAGGTCCCTTCCAGCCCTAATGTCTATGAAATTAAGCATTTTAAATGGCTAAAAATGTTCTAGACACCCAGCTTTCAGCCACTTCCCTAGTCCTTGGACCCATTTTGATGCAGTTACCTAGGAAGAGTTGGATCATAGCATGCAAGTCACAGGAGGTAATATTCAAATGCAGACAACTAAAAAGGGGACTTTTCAGACAGCTCAGTGAGCAAAAGTAGTGTTCTGGTTGCAAGGCCAGAAGAAATTGTAAATCCAGTACACAGCAAAAGCCTGCTTGGTTTTGTGCTGGATGGTTACTTTATCAGATTTCCTCAAGTTTGTTGAGTCCTGGTTCGCTGCTATTAGCTGTGAGCAGCTCGGGCAGCTGGGGAAGGGGAATGGCTCGTGTGGACCCATCCAACAAGGTTTTAACACAGTTGCCTCAGCACTGAGCATGTGGCAAAATTTCACCGAGCACACAGCAAACGCGCCCATCCACCCAGCTTGTTAGTGAGCGCGCATAGACACACAAGCGCAGGCAAAAATCCAGCTTTTCGATACACACCCATTATTCAGACTGGGCAAGCTCATCAGCCTGTAGGTCTGAGGTTGGTATAATGTTTTCATAGAGACGGAGTAGCATCACGCTTTACTTCCTGCCTCTCTTTTTTCAACTGATGCTTCACAGACACAGCTCTTGGAGTGTCTATCCGGGAGGGTGTTAGGTCCAAAAGTGTAAGGAAGTGCTGATGTTACTCTGACGTGATTAAAAGGGACGTGACCCCTGCACACAGTTACATTTTATGCAAAGAAACACATTTGTGATCATTTCACACAAACTGGGTTGGACAATTTGAAAGCATGACTATTTAATCTGAGGCTGCCCAACCTCTTTATTTAAGTACTACTACAGTACTACAAATAAAGCCACTTTGCGATTTGATGGGGAAAAGCTTTCAAGGCCACAATAAGGGATTCCAGGAGCCATCAAGCCACGTTTTTGTGGGGGTAGAAGGAAGACTGAACGTTTGTTTCTGAACCACCAGAAAAAAGTGAGACTTTTCCATGAAAGCTACAAAAACAAAGCAGAACTGGGCAAATACACACTGCATCAAATATCCTTCTAAGTAAATGACTTACCATTAAAAGGGACTGTGGAAGAACAGGAAAAAAAAGAGAGTGAAAGCATGGCAATTCGACGTTCTTGCAGTGATCAATCCTCGCCCCCCTCCCCCCCCAAAGTAGCTCTGGTCCAAACCACTGCTATCTTTGCTCATTATGTGTAGTATTTTATGTCAGTGCCATGTTGCTCATCCAGAAGAAAGGCATCGAGATCTGGCAGGTGATAGAGCAATTTAAAATCAAGGGTGCCCGACGGACACAAGTGAAGAAGGCGAGGGGGCAAAACAGGGAGAGCAGCGGAAAGGTGGGATTTGGGTTCTCTTAACTATCATCCTGCAATTGAGAAAGAAGAGAGAGGGTGACCAGAGAGCACTTGCCTTTAACGCTCTCTGGATTTATAGTCTAGCATTCGCTGGTAAAATTGCTTTCATTCTTTCCTACCAGACGATGCTTTAGAAAACGGTTTGTGTCAGAGTAAAAAGTCAGTTACTCGTGTGTTACGGCCCTGCTGCTTTCCCATTGGCTTAGAGAATATGCATCTTGAATATATGTCAACTGAGCCAAATTTGGCTCATCGACAGAAGAATAATTGAATTCTATATATATATGGAACACAGGAATGGTTGGGGAGGCAAAATTACCCATAACCCTTTGAATGTTTTTTTTTTAGTGTGCCATTCTCCTAGATTGAATTGCAAAAGCCTATTGCCAGTTTAGTTAGGAAATCCTGATGGAAAGGCTTTTGTCAGCACATGAGAGCTCTGACTTTTCTAAAACATCTGCTCTAGATATTAAGTAGTAACGTGTAATCTTTCTCGCAATGTCGGTGGATTTTGTTCCTCCTTTTTTTTGGTGGTATATAAATATCATGGAGAATGTCCTCATCTACTCTCGAAAACAATAGTTTGCATCCTATTTTGAAGTTATCAAAAAGGTTCCCTTTCTATTTGACTAATTACCCAGGAAACCAGTCAGAAGAGAGAGCATTTTGATAATTAAACTGGACTGCTTAAAACATAGCACAAGGAGAGTCAGAGGAAAAAGCTCATTCTTTTACTTGAAAATTGTACTTCACCTACCTGTTGATTTTGGTTGCATGAACCTTTAATACATAGCATAACATATATTACTAAATAAATAAATTAAAATATTCTTTTATTTATATATATAAATAAAATATATTGCGCCTGCTTCTTTTAATAGGTTAGCATTTTTAAATCAGCACAAATCAGGGTGGGAAAAAATATAGTTGATCAGCTATTGCATTCCTGTCATTCAACGAACTAGATAAATATATCTTCTTTTTTTAAGGTAATCTCTCAATTTGACTTTCAGTAAAAAGATGCAAGTTGAACTTGGAGATGAGTTTTACAACTTCCGATTTCCTTTCTTGAAAAAAATCAAATATTCTTTATTATCTTCAGCTACTCTCTGGGAAAGATTGCCTTCTTCCTCACCCTGGGTAAGCATAGGCAATGGTAGGGGACGCTTGTACATTGAAGAATTCTTGGACCAAGATGTCGGTAAATGGATTAGCGATAATGTGTTGTGCCCAAAACACTGGCAGGTTATGCCTCAGTCCATTTGTATCTTAATGCATATTAAACACACATAAATTATCTTATGTTGAATAAAATATGCAGAGTCTAGCTTTACTTGTTGTTCCACAGAATGTTATGGCTTCTTTAATCATGCAGAAATGCAGCAATTAAAAAAAATTAAAAAGAAACAATAGGCTATATCAAGATTTAGTAACTGGAGAGAATTTTACTGCACAGCAAACATTTTTTTTCCATCTCCTTAATAACAGACTTTGCCAAGAGAGTAAGTTCACAATCACAAGAGAGTCTAATAATTTCCTAGTTCGAGTTGCCGCAGCGAGTCATCATTCATGTCACAACGGATTGTGTTTATTTTCACATAACCGTATGGCAAATTTCCTATTATATTGCATCAGTGATATTCTTTGAATTACCCACTGCTAAGATTTTCATGACATTGTACTATTTGAAGAATTTGGTTTTTAGGGATTTGGGGTTTTTTTTGTTTTTTTCCATTTCACAGTGTTGAGCTCCTGCTCCACCACATGTGATAATGATTCATCATACTGCCCCTAACTGCTAACCTTACGCTGAAACCTACCAGTCCTACCTCACATGTGAGTAGCGTCTTACCAAATCTGTCTTCACACTGAGCTACAACATTTCTTGCTGTACAGCACATCTCCCTGTAGTGCTAACAATTGACTCTCAACAGACCATGCTGAGAATATAATATTTTACCGTGCTTGAAGATGACAAATACCAGCTCATCCCTGGAAAAGGGACTCTCATAACATATAATGCAACAGAAGAATCCTAGAGGGCTACTGAGTTAACTGTTCCACTAGGGATTTTACCAGGGATACTTGCTCTAGTCTGCCAATTCACACAATGTGATGATGAGAAATGACTCATGACCCGCTTTTGGAGCATCGGAACTCTGAATACAATGTCATTGTTGCATCAGTACAAATAAAGCGGGAATCTAACTATGGAAAGTTGTCTCTCTTGAGTGGAAAAGAACTGCAATGCAGGGGGTTGGGTTAGAGATTGGTGAATTAGTGAGGGACAAGGCTGCCCAGCCTCAGACTGTACAGGATTCGATGGTGTGTTGGCCCACCATATTCTAGCAAGAAAGCGTTTCAACCAAAAATTCGACCTAGACAAACTTCAGCTACATGTTCATTCATGGGAATAAAAGCCTCCCTTTTATTAAGCAAGCTGTTTAGGTTGGAACTAGTTGCTATGGGTTAGTGATCTGGAAGGTCTGAAGGCATGCACTTGGTTTGCATGCCACAGCAGAACATGGATGGGTAGAGCTCTCAAGCTGTCAAGAGTCATAGAGCAAAAGGGCTAGAAGGGACCTCCAGTGGTCATCTAGGTCCAACCGCTGCCTAAGACAAGATCAGCCCTATCAGAACTGTCCCACGCAAACCATAAAGGAGGGTGGAGGACAGACAAGAGGAAAGGGATGTGTGATTTAGTGGAGACAACCAGCTATGGCATTCTCACTTCTGCAGACAGGCCTTACACTAGAGCAGTGGAAGCTAGCCTTTTTGGCATATGTGCTACACAAACCCCTCACCATTCATGCATTACCCCAATCGCCTTCCCCGACCCAATCTGCAAGTCTTCCTTCTGCCTGATGTGCAGCTCTGTTTTGTGATTTTTGCTGTATCTGACACTTGCCACATACAGAGGCTGCTCGTTCCACAGGCTGGCCACCCTAGCACTAGATCAATGGTTTTCAACATTTGTTCATAGATTTCATAGACATTCGGGCTGGAAGAGACCTTGTGAGATCACTGGGTCCAACACCCTGCCCAAGGGGAAGGAAGTCAGCTGGGGTCAAAGGATCTCAGCAAGATAAACATCTGAATGTTTCTTGAAAGTATCCAGAGAGGGTGCTTGCACCACCAATAGGGGAATTTGTTCCAGGTCTTGGGGGCTCAGACAGTAAGGAAGTTTTTCCTTATGTCCAGCCCAAAATGGTCCTGTGGGAGTTTGTGACCTTTGGACCTTGTCATTCCCTGGGGTGCTCTGGTGAACAGGTGTCCCCCCAGATCCTGATGCACACACTGTATGTACTTATAGGCTACCACCAAGTCACCCACTTCTCCAGGCTGAAGTGCCCCATAGCTCTCAGCCTCTCTTCATAAGGCCTGATCTCTTACCTTCTGATAATGTATGTGGCTGTCTGTCCTCTGGACTCTTCCAAGCTTCTCCACATCCTTCCAAAATTGTGGAGCCCAGAATTAGATGCACTACTCCAGCTGCCACCTCACCAAGACCAAGTACAGTGGGAGGAAGACATCCTGGGTCTTGCTTGAGATGTATCAGTAGATACAAGCTATAGTTTTCTTCCCTTTACCACCTGTAGTATCGCATTGGTGGCTCATGTTCATCTTGTGGTCAATCATGACCCCCAAGTCTCTTTCAGTCTTGGTGCTAGTGAGTGTAGCATTGCCAAGCCTATAAGTTTGATGCAGGTTTTTATTCCTGAGGTAGAGCACTCTGCATTTCTCTGTATTGAATACCATCAGGTTGCAGGTTTCAAAGACCCCTTTGAAAATTTCAGATGAGGTGCAGACCCCTTTGGAAATTTCAAATGGAGATGCACACCTCTTTGAATTGTAAGTGTGGGCATTCACATACTTTTAAGTGATCGCAGTCATGTTTCATGGATCCTTTAGGCAGTCTGTGGACCCTTAGGTGCCCACAGACCATAGGTTGAAAACCACTGCACTAGATGATGCATTAGGGATCCCCGCGACCAGGAATCAGAGAAAGTGTTCATTCAGGAAGGGTGAAGGGAACTCGGGATGTTAGACACAGATGTGGTTCATGAGAGTGGTTATACCCAACAGTTTGCAGTACTGAGTGGCTACTCCTGTCTCTGCTTAATGAGTGCCTAAGCAGCTCCGTCTTGTGATGATGGAGCAGTAATAAATGGAATTTTAGTTGCACAAAGTAATCTAATATCCCCTGCAGACATGCACAGCATTTACTAAGTAGTAAATGGAGGTCTGCTATGGGTTTTTTTTCAGAAGCTCAGGGGTTAACAATGTCCTGGGCTTAGTGCATTAACTAGCTCCACACAATTTTATGAGTTTCCTAAATGGAGTTCACTTACTCCTAATTCTTTTCTTTGTACTGGTAAAAATTGCCTAAAAAAGCCTCATTAATTCCTATGATAAAATACTTTATAATGTACCTCATAACATGCTCTGGAAAGCTGTAGCCTTAAGAACAGCATTTATCAAGCTATAAGATACACTAATTTAAGTTGTTCCTAGTTTGCACTATACTCAATAAATGCATTTCTGCTGTAAGGTTTTATTGTTGTTATTTTTAATCTGGCATGCCGAAGGGAAGTGGGGGAAGAAAAGAGGGAACTGGGCGGCATGAGGTCACCGTTTTGAACTTGCTGGAGGGAAGAAGAGTGGGTAGTTGGGAAAACGGAGACGAATCTGCAAGTAAGCCAGAAAGCTGGAGATGGTCACAACTACGCGGGGATTTGGGGCTGGTCCCTTCTTCCACCACCCCCTGAATGAGCTGCCGTTTTAGCACGTGGATGTGTAGAGGCACTGCTGTAGCAAGAAAGCAGCAAAGCCAGAAAAGGGGATACATCAGTGAGCAGGCCACCTTGGCATGAGCATGGCAGGGAGGGGGAAGGTAAAGTACTTAGATACCCATGGAGTGTCACCACGATGAGTGGTGCATACACATAGCTTTTCTAGGAAAGGATTTACTCCCACTCCCCACTGCTACCCTTACCCCATGGTGATCAGAGAAGTGAATAATGTTGCCAGTTCCTTCCATACATCACCTGAACCAATGCCACTACTGCCCTTTAGTAAGTGGACAAGTTTCTTTGGGTAAATCTGATCTTTTATGAGACGAACTCAAATAGTTGATAAAAAAAATCTTCTTTGCAAACTTTTGGGCACAAAAAAAAACTTACTTTACTTACTTTAGAAAGTAGGCTTTCCCAAAGCTTCACATCTGGCTCTATTTCCTTTAACAGATGCCATAGTCCACAAAAGACAACTTAATGGAGTATTAAGGGAATTGTCTCTCACTCACAAGACTGTACTTGGTGAACCCAGACAAGCCCCTCCAGTCGGCAACTTGCCCGTCTGCCAACTAGGGAAAATAACACCAAGGCTCTGCGAGCCACTGGCTAAAAAGCACTAGGAGCGACAGTCAGGAGACCTGGACTGATTCCTGGCTTTGCTAGTGGCCTTCACTTCAACCTCTCTTTTCCCTCCCACTTGTTGTCTGTCTAGATAAGAAACTCCCTGAATAGGACTGTGCATTAGTACAGTCTAAGACATTGGAAACTCGATCTCAGATGAAGGCACATTAATTTAAAAAAAAATAAATAAATAAAAATAAAAAAATAAAAAAAAAGGTAAATGCCAACTCTTGTAAAAAAGAAGAAAAGAAAGCACGTCAATGAAGGGCTTATACCAACTTCCTTGTTCTGAGAAACAGCAATGCATCCTATGTCTTACTCTACAAAATGTTACCAAAATAAAATGGGCAGAATCCAGTGCTTCATTTGCCAAACTAAACTTCTCTCTCAATTTGCTACAGAATTTTAGCTCTCTTTAATTAAGTCTGTCTCCTCTTGTACAACCTGATTAATTATACTTCTATTTCCCATCAGTGACATGTATTTGAACATTGGACTGCATCATGGCTTAATCTAATGAGGCAGAAATACTGTCTTTTGTAATATATCAACTTCTGTATTTTGGCTTCTGTTACTTAAACTTCTCCCACAAACCTTCCGGTGATAAAATACACTGAGGCTACGCTAGCATAGTTTACTGTCTTCTGCTCACTATTTTAACCACCATCCTTGTTTTCAGCCATTTATATCATTGCAACTCTAATGTATATTGAAGTGTGCTTTTAAAATAAGCTCCATGAGCCTGTGGGTCAAAATCTGTTATAATGCCCTTTTGCAAACTATTTGCAAAAGAAAGTGAGCCAATTAGCACACATTTTGATTGCTCTACCAATGTGTCCGTTCACTGGCATTTTAGAAGACAGATATTGCTTTTAAGTCATAAAAAACCCAAAATGTTTTCAGTGTCTGGACTATTCAGAAGCCATCAAAAAGGTGGCTGAGGGAATAGACAGATACAACAACAGTACTACTATCAAAGGATACTGCTACATAATTCGGTAGTGAAACAAGCGCAGCAAAATGACTAAAGAGTCATTCAGGGTCAAAGATTGGGCAATTTAGCTCCTCCTCCTCTTTCAAAGCAGCTCAAATGCAATTTAGTTGAAATTGGTAAATAGTTAAAAGCCCTTAAATAGTTAGGGGCAAGTATTTATACATATGGACCTGCATATAGATTCTGTTTTCCATTAATTAAACACCTTCTTGCTCCCACGGAAATTACTACCTTTATAAATATGTCCCTATGGGTCCAATTCACTTTTGCAAATGGGGCTCTCCCCTCAATACAGACAGTCAAAAGGAGCAAGACCCACTCAATGTGGAGCCCTCTGTGTATGAAAGGAGATGAGGTACTTTTTGGCCAGTGTCCTTGAACTTGAAATTCCCTTTTTTTTTTTTTTTTTTGGTTCACCAAAATCCAGCTTGATTAAAGTTTCTGACCACAACACAAACCCTATCTTTAATCTCTTCCTGAAGGCAGCTGAAGGAGAGAGAATCGCAGCAGCCCCTTATCTATTCTGTAACTCTGCATTGATGAGAAAGGCACCTGGAGCACTAAACTTTTATCCTCATAAGTAGACAGCATTAAATAATAAATCAAATCAGAATTAAATGGCTCAGTTTACCAGAGAAATAAACAAGAGATATAGCCTCCCTTAACAAGCCAACAACTTCTGGATCCCAACCTCCCTGCAAAAGCTTGTAATGCCTATTGCACTGAGTGTGAAACACCGTAATAATATACTTCCCTACAGAAAACAAACTAGAAAATGTTACACTTTTATACAGATAATAGATCTGTCATCTAAGCTTAACTGTCTTGAAAAGGCCAAAGCATGAGTAGCATCTCCAGACACCGTACCCCAAAGCATACGCATAATCAGAATGAGCCCAAAGCAAGAGTCACCCGTGTTACAAATCCCCAAGCGACCTCAAAATTAGTTGAAAATAACAAGGGTTCATTTTACCTTGGCAGAAAGAAATTGTCTCAGATACCAATAAAGAAAGGGTTTTGCCCTTTTCTCCAGCTTCCATGGAGAAACAAGTTCACATCTGAGCTAACTTTGTAATAGATATTTCACCTGGTAATGTGGTCAAGGCCACGCAAGTGGTGGTGGAAGCGTGCCGGTGTATATGAACTGTTTCTTACACCTACGGCTAACAAGCAGGAAAGAGAGTGGGACACTGGGAAGTGTCACTGAAGCAAAGAGAAAGCAAAAGCAGAGCAGCCTTAGAACCAGTACTCCCATCTGTATTTTAAGAAAGCTCCTTGTCCAGTGCCAGAAGACACAAGCTGTGCAACACCGTGCTAGCAGGAAAACAACATTTGGATTGCAAGTCTTCTGGGAAGAGGGAGTCCTTTTACCTGTAGCCCCATATATTTAAAGATCCCAGCCATTTTCCAGTCTCGTCAAAGGAAAAGGTGCCTAAACATTTTTGGTACGTGATACTTGGGGCTTGCTGTCTGCCTCGGTGCATTGGTAAGTGATATCACCCCTTGTTCATTTGTGGCAGGCAAGGGCGACAAGGGAACTGGCATTGAGTCTGTGCCAATAAAAACTAATCAGACTGGATTCCCCGAGTTTACAGTGCTAGACAGTTGCTTCAGCCTTGAACCAGTAAAAGCTATAAATGTTTGAGCTCTTTTTCAAGGCTCGACCATAAGTGACTTCCAAAAAAATCATGAAAATGCAGAACATGTGAGCAGCACTTTTAAAAAGTATTCTCACTTTAGCTCTTACTCCAAGCTTTGCCCTCTGTATATCTGACAGTCCACTTTCCTTGAATTATTTTCTGCTTCCTGAATACTCCCTTGACTGCTCAGTTCCCCTGATACTCATTACCCATGATTGACTCCAATGGATTTGATATACAATTTATATCTTGCACATGGGAGGCAAGGTAAGCCTGTAATTCTGACTACTAGCATGATTGGAAATGAACAGCATGACAGCAGCATGAAAAATTGAATTCTCTAATGGACTATATTGCAATAACTGGTTAGTCAAACACAACTTTCCATTTGCCTCTTGGCGATGGGAAAAGCATCTTCCTCTGAAAGGAATAATCTAAGGTAGCTATAATGATGGTGCCTTCATGCTCCTTCCTTAGAGGATGAGGGGTTAAAGCTTCCAATAATACCCAAATAATTTAGCTCCCTCCACCCCCCCAGTACCCCCACTCCCCACGCTTAGGTCTCATGTGGGACTTTGGGATGATTTTGGAAACATCTCCTTATATGCCACCTCACCCTGAAGGCACCCAAACTTCATGGTCTGTCTCCCTCACATTTTCACCTTATGATTTCCCAGAACTCGTCCAGTCTGGACAGGGCTTTGCTGTTCGGCTCCTAGCTCATGCCTAACCCTAACTCGGATCAAGAAATTAGGTACTCCTACAAGCTCTCTAGGCTACCAGATATTCTCCTCTGAAAATGCCTCGCACACACAATGACAGGCTTTTCATAATATGCAGTGATACCTGCTGCTTCCCTTTAAATGATGGTGCGCCTCTTTCATAGGCTACCTTTATGGTTGGAGTGTGTGTCCAGGGTTGGGGGACTCGCATCTCAGGCTTAACTTCCACTGTAGCCTGAGCAGGGTCAATCCCCATCTTCCAGCTCCCAAGAGTGCCCTAACCACCAGGATATTTGCTCGGCTGGTGGGAGCACTCCCACCTCTGCTGTGCATACACAATCACTGGATAAGTTATAGAAACAGTTCTGGGAGCAGGGGCCATGGCACCTCTCCTCAGCCTGCACTGTTGTGCGACTCTAAGGGGTCTCTGCACAGCATGTTAGCTCTAATGGATCCTATCCAGGAGCACCAAACTCTTCCCCAGGCTCCTTACACATGTACCTAACACTTTCTAGTTGTTGGATCCCTTCAAATGACTCAAAACCCCGCAAGTGTCCTAGCCATTTTTTTTAAAAGTAGGTCTCTCCAGCTTCTGATCCTTCACTAGGAGTTGGCTGGAAAGTCTCACCAAGCAATCAGGCCTGAGGGGCAGGAAGAGAGTCTAGCACATCGTGTTGTTTTGTGTGTCAAGGGACTTCCCATGATACTGAAATAAACTGCAAGGTTTCCTTCTCTGTGATGTCCACCTTGTATCAATCAATAAACCATAGAAATATAAAGGACAATGAACCATTTATTTCCACTAGTGGGAATCAGTTGTTTGACCATTCATATGTTGTCTGCTCCATGTAAATGATTTCACCTACTCCTCCTTTAAACAGCAAATGAAAGGCTTGATGCTGGCTCCATCTCCTTTTCCCAATCGACCAAATCCACCTGGATTTTTTATGTGTTCACATTCATGTGATAGCAATGGCTAGGTGGAGAATCTACAGAGACCAAAGGAAAAGCAAAGCAAAGCAAACCTGCAACATCTGGAGCTCAAGAGTCAAGGCTCTTTATCTCATCCTCTGTGGAGCAGTAGAGGTCTAACCAGAAATATATTTTCAGGGAAGCTCCTTACCTCCTTTTCATTGATACACACTTCTTCTCAAATTATAGCTTATAAATCCTCACCTTGACTGAAGCATTCAGGATTAGGCAGCTTCACACTTTAAGAGCATCAGTTAAGTCACAGAAGTGCCCTTGGGCTTTCATTTACCTCTATCCCTCATTCCCAAAGTACATTAAAATATGGGTAAAACACACACATGATGTCAGCAGTATGTAGGGGGAAGGAGTGGTCAGGGTCCAGAAAATGAAGGTCAACAGTATAGCACAAGTCAAGAAGCAAAGCTGAGGATCACGATACCAAATGTCAGTACAAGTCCAATGGATTGGGCCAGGAGTCAAGTAAGTTCATGGTCAAAGCCATGCCAGAAGTCAGTAGCCTGGAAACTCAGTGCTCAGGGTGGGTAGGTAGAAGTGAGGTAGAAGTTCTGCTCCAAGGCAGAACAAGGTCAGAGCAAGCCTGGAGCTGGGCAAGAGGGTCTGAGGCAGAAGAAGGGTAAGGGTCCAGAGCCAGCTGGTCCAGGAAGGGGGTCCACAGCAGGGTTACTGAGAACATTGCTGCAGGAAATGAGACGGGTTTATAGCTCACCCATCAGGGCTTGTGGCTCCTTGTGATCATCCCAGGTAACCTGGTCCCCTATTAAGAACCTCATGGGAGAGTCCAGGCTGAGCTGGAGCAAGTGTGTAGCTACTCTCCTTGTGGCACCACAGCCTGGCCCTCTGCTGTAGGTGTCGTGGGTTGAGGTTTGAATGCCAGGGGCCTTGGCACATGAAACATATGGGTGACATAATAGGGACCCATATCCCGTTACTATGAAAAGGAACACACGTATTGTAAGACAAGAAGAGACAGACTTTTTTCATAGATTTCATAGACATTAGGGATGGAAGGGACTTCACAAGGTCATTGGGTCCAGCCCCTGTGCAAAGGGAAGGAAGTCTGCTGGGGTCAAATGATCCTAGCAAAATAAGTTAAGATGACCTAAGACATGCATGCAATTTTAGAAAAGGAGAGGACTCAGCTGGACGCTCCTCATAGTCCTCTTGTCTGGACCAGACCAAGACATGAAGTCTTGATCCTAGCATGAAGCCATCCCCAAGGAGAAACCTCTGCAGGAGTGCACAGACCGTGGCTGAAAGCAAGGGGTGCATGATACTTTTATTTTCTCTGAGTTTGTCCTGTGCCACACAGCATAGGGTAGCTCCAGCAGAGCTGGAAGCCCACTGAAGATGCCCATCAGGTGGGCATGGACTGCATTACTGAATTTGAGGGCTCACAGTCCTGTACGTACTGAGAGTGGGCTACCAGAGACCATTTGAGGAGAGACGTCTTGCCTAAAATAAGCATTACAAGTTTGGGCCAGATCGAGATCGCCTGACAATACAGGGCAATGGGGAGCATCTCAAGGCTTACTCAGATGTCTGAAGGTAGCCTCTCAAGTTGACATGATTTTTCCATCAAGATGTGGCAGGCCAGATCAGGACAGTACCCATGGAAAGACCAAGTGAAAATGGAGTTAGTGTAGCCATGAGGGCGCACAACAGCCAAGTTGGGAGGCAGATCCTGTAACAACAAGTGCTACCAAGAATTTGCAATTCATTTACAGACGGCCTGACCACCTGGCACCTCTTGCAATGTGCATCGACAGTGGAGGTAGTGAGGATTTGACTGAAAAGCAGTGGAGGTGCTCATTTACAGACTCATAGACAATGAGGGTTGGAAAGGATCTCAGAAGGTCACATCTAGTCCACCCCCCTGCCCAAAGCTTGACTAGATCGTCCCAGGCATGACTTTGGCTAGCCGGGTCTTAAACACCTCCAAGGATGGAGAGTCCACCACCTCTCTGGGTAACCTGTTCCAGAGCTTGACTACCTTCCTTGTGAGAAAACTTTTCCTAATATCCAACCTAAAACTTCCCTTGCTGCAACTTGTGCCCATTGCTCCTTGTTCTGTCGTCTGCCACCATTGAGAATAGTCCAGCTCCACCCTCTTTGGAGCCACCCTCCAGGTAGCTGAGACTATAATTGCATGTTGTCCAAGTGGAGCCATCCATTCAGGGAAGAACAGAGTATCACTGGGCGAGCCTGTTAGGTAAGGAGTCAAACAAGGGCTGTCATTGCCACTATGCAGTTTTGGTGGGGGTTGGTTTTTTTTGTTGTTTGCTTGATTGTTTTTGGCCTTTTCCAGATTAATAGTTTATTTTGAAAGAAATACATATTTTTGGAACCAAGTGAAATCATGCACTGTTTAGGTTTAATTCAGTACATACTTTCAGCTGAAAAAAAAAATTGAACAAAAATATCTAAAACCTTCCTTTTCAAAAATCTTTCTTGGAGTACAAAAACAGTTTAATCATGCTGAAGCATTTTGCGACTAAATTTACGTGGAATTTAATTGAAAATAAAAGTGAAGAGAAACATAAAAACAAAACATTGCTTGGAGTCAAACAAGATGTTTCATTTAATCTAAAACTAACTGCTCGTCCTTTCCCCCAAACAAGGCACCGAGGTCTCGCCAATAATTCTACACAGACTTATTACTCTTTTATAGATCCTTTGGCCTCATCCCTCTTATATTGTGCAGGGTCCTCATAAAAGAAGTAGTTTATGCTTCATCCAAGTTAAAGCTTCTTTGCGGGGGACAAGGAGTGAATAGAAGCGTTGCTTTTTTAATCTGTCAAGGCAACATACGTATTATAGAAGCACGTATGGTCTGTGCTGTTGGAAGCACGATTACTAGTATGCTACAGAAATATAGGATCTGCCAGGCTCAGAATTAGCATCACCACCACGTATTCAATGGTGTCTATGCAAGCGTCCTCACTCTCAGCTGATCAAAGATAAATACCTGTGACAGTAGGTTTTATCTGACAGGTCAGATAGAGATGAGCTCCACCTGTTAGGTGCTGAATATACAGCTGTACGCACAAACTTAAAACTATGCTACTTGGGCATGTGCTATTCTAGGATTCAGAGTGTAACATTCAAATTACTCTTCAGAGGGAACTATGAAGACAGAGTGATAATCCAGAATTTTTCTTCCGACTTCATCTACCCTTTGTTCAGAGCCCAATGGGACCACTAGGTATGAAAGGAAAAAGAAATAACATTTCAGCTGGTGAAAACTGAGCTATATACCATTTACAAACAACTGGGAAACCTGCCTTCAAAGCATGAATTTTCAATTGAAAAAAAAAAA
>JAGPOW010001327.1:9906122-9930591 GCA_030014935.1 Caiman crocodilus | reverse complement strand
AGTTCTTTTATCAGCCTTTATCCACCTTGTTTTCTTTATACAGCTTTATCACACTCTCTTCTCTCCCTACTCCTTTATATGCCAAACATTTTTAGTCACTGGTCTCCTCATCATACAACTCGCAATTCTAATAATTTTTGTTGCCCTTTCTCCAGACCTTTTCTCTTCCAGCTCTGTTTTGCAGAACCAAATCAGATCCTGTATTCACAAAGAAAGGAAATATCAATTTACACAATGGTATTAGACAGATGATAATGTAAAAAAAAAAAAAATCTCCCCCTTAATGCAGCCCCATATTCTTCCCTCACCACTGCCGCGTGCTGAACGGATGTCTTTATTAAGCCGTCCATAAAGACTCTTAGATCTCTTCCCTCAGAGCTTTCAACTAATCCAGAGCATATCAGTCTGCGCAAGGAGTCTAAATTGCCCTTCCATATACATTTCTTTGAACCTGTCAGTTAAATAGCACCTACTGTTGCTCAGCTAAGGGCCCGATGCTATACGGAGCTGCACGCTGGTGTGTAAAGGGTAGCATCTTCTAGTGACAGGAGCAGATTGTTCAATCACCATCCAAGGGGGCAAGGAAGAAGTGCACCATGGAAGTGCTTTTGAAAAGGCCATTCTCTAAATTTCTTGAAACAGTCTCCTCACTTTCATCCACACCTCTGCCTTCCTCTCCTTTCTTTTCCCAGAGGAAGTTATATTCTCTCTCTACTTCAGTAACTAGACTCACTTCTGGACCCTGTCCCCTTGACCCCTCACCAGGCTCAAAGACTCATATCTGTCATCTCTTAGCTAAGAGCTGTATTTACATGCACAAATGCTGTAATACTAGTTATTCCCCTTTCTGACTCCAGCTCACATCATCCCTTCCAGGCTCAAAGAATGGGCAAGAACTGATAGCCAGGTACCTCATACTGTGTACACAAAAGAAGAACAGCATCGGACTGGTTAGGCCTTTCTTACTCCATCCCAAAGTCCTGAATCAACCCCCAAGCCAGAAAATCTCTGTCTCAGCTACCTGACATTACCACCATCAATATGGGTGCCTCCTCATAAATTCAGGCAGCTCCCAGATGTAACACACTGGGATACGGTCCATTTTCAAAGAGTTAAAGGCACCAAGAGGTTCCCTTGCAAACATATTCTCTCAGGTCTTCTGTTCTCACCTCAAACACCACCAAATGGCATAAGGGGACGGAGGAAACACCGTTCTTAGTGTCATGACATAAGATGTCCTATTAATTATTTCTATTTTTGAGGACACCAGGGGTTTTTTTGGCTTTCAGCTGCTGTCTTTGTTGTTCCTCTACTCAAGTGCAATCAAGGGCCTTCCTGTATCAGTTGATTAATCTCCTTTCCCTTTTTAGCTAATTGACGCTATTCAAAGTCAGAGTTTATCCCCAAATGACACTTTGCTCGGATAACCTGCTCACCAAACACAGTTAATCCTGGTTTATTAATTCATCTGTGTTGACGTTAAAAAGGAAACTAAATTAGTAGCGGGAAAAAATGTTATTTCTCTCTGTCACTGCCCTCAGCATGCACAAGATACGGCATGAAAAGCCTTCTTTGGACCAAATATTTCTTTCATTCTTTATGCTGGATGAACTTGAGACCCAGCCATCTCAAGCCACCTGTATTTTGAAGCCCAATGTATTGAGAACAAGGGAGCTGCTCAGTGGCCGGTCTCCCAGCTGCGCAAGAGGAGACTGGGGACTCAATTGACAGCTCTCCCACCCACCAATTTAATCTTGATTTCTCTGCAGGCACCTAGATCCAGCCTCTTCCTTTTCCATTGGCCTAACTGCAATAATCCTAGGCAGACAGTTTTTGCTTCAGTAAGCAGCATCCTGTTAATTTGCCAGCTGCTGTGAGAAAACAAATTCCATTTGCCCTGCATCCACTACAGGATTTCCTGCCAGGAGGCTGAGAGTTGGACCAGCAGAAAGCAGTAACCAATATGTCAACAGGACAGCAGGGATGGGTGGCTAGGTTTGCATGCAACACACTTGCAACTGGGATAAAAGATTGAAATTCTCATTGCAACGGCAGCATGGAGCCATCATCATTTAGCAAATCTCTCTATCAGGTACTTGAGCTCTTGTTCAGTGCTGGCTGCCTGCATCAGTCCAACCTCCAGTTTCATCGTGAGACTAGTCTTCCACTTCCCACCATCTTTTAACCTGGACTGTAATTCTTCAGGGGTAGTGTACAGGGCTGGCTACATGCAGGTGTTGTCTTGAGCGCTACGCTCAACTGCTCAAAACAAGAGACAAACTCCAGTCAAAGAAAACTGGGTCGTCAGGGGGAAGAGATCACCTTGGCAACAACATCCTCTGACAGCAGTTTATGAACACATGATGGAAACCAATCATGGAGATGCTCAACAAAGACCAAAAAAATTCTATAAGAGCAAGATCGGTGCCACTTGCCTTCTTTAGCATCTCACCGTGACGGGGACCAGACGCCTGAGGAGGCAGAAGATAGGCCTGTTTTCCCAAACACAGACACATCCCCAGGGACTTCCCAGGAAAGAGGAGGATCGAGCAAGGGTGTTGCATTGAGGAGGTTTGCAGCTTCTCCTAATGATCTGTAACAGCATATGTTCTATTCTTTAAGTAAAAAGAGTGATGTGTTTAGACACTCCAGGCCAAAACTATTGTGCCTGCATGCGTCTATTTGCCTGCAGCTATTTCAGACTTGCCGATGGATAAAAATACAAGAGCTTGCTGATTTACCTCTGCAGACAACCTGGAAATGTGTGTGTTTAAATGATGGGGAGAGCGTGAAGACCCAGTCCTGGGCCCTAGGATAGGCAGTGGGACAGTGGGTACCAGGTCTCCAGAGGGATCCTGAACACTGCAAACATGTGCCAAGAAACCTCAAGGGAGAAAGACAATACCTGGACTCTGAACAGGCTCAACGGCTGGTTTCCTTGACAGCGATCACCAAGACAGGGGGGTTGGTCATGCGCGGCCACACGGGTGAAAGCGTTTTTTCAAAGAGTACATAATGACGCATCTAGCTCCAAAGTTTTGCACTGCACATGAAGCCCCCAGGGGCCCATACTGCAGAGCGTACCTGGGACTGGGCTGCCAGGGAACTAAGCTTGGACTTACCAAACCGACCCGAGAGTGCCATATGAACACCAATCTGCCCATGAACCCTGCCCATAGATCTGTGGCCACACTGGCACTGACATGTTACAGATTTGGTGTGAAGAACCCTAGGATACGTCCCAGGGCTAGGGACAGACATTGCACATAAACCAGTTTAAGTGATCTGGTTTAAACCTGTAACAGAACAGAAGTTAGGTTCACATAAACCAGTCTGAAAATGGGTGAAACTGGTTTCAGATAAATCTGGTTGAATGTAGTATCAGACTTAAATGATTTGGGTCAAACTGGTTTATGTAATGTCTGTCCCAGACCCTTAAGTCTTAACACTTCATTACACTGAGTTGCTCACAGTGCATTGTGGGGGGAAAAAAATCCCTCCATCCCTCCCTGCCTCGTTCTTTTGAGAAGGAGCACCCTTAGCTCACCAACACATTTGATTGAAGCACTGTTTGTGCCCGTGCCAAGACATCCAGCAGAGTGGGATGAACAGCCCTTGGTCATCCAAAGAGCTTCCAGGCAGGTAAGTCACAGCAAATGAGGATGGGAAAGCAGATTTTCTGCCTTTTTGAGAGGCAAAAAGCAAGATCAGGTATGGTGGATCAGAAGCAAAGCAGCGGGTAAGAACAGCAAGGGGCTTATCCAAAGCATAGATGAACATTAAACAACTGAAACCTCCCTCTCCCCCCCTTCCCAACACTGATTAAAATATATATTGTTAAAGTTACTTTGAGGAAAATGCCAACAGAAGCTAGAGAGGCAGAAGAAGAAAATCAATAGGAAGGCAGGGGCCAGTTTGAAGTGGATCAGAGGAGGCTGGGAGCGCAATAGAGGCACTGAAGAGGTGAAGGGGGGTGGGGAAAAAAGGAAAAAAAAATAGATCAAACAGGGCCTGTGACGTTTCCTGTCAAATACAGACTTCTTGTAGCTGGATCTTTGAATTTTGGTTAGAGACAATCCTTGCTGACTATATTTAACTGTGCTCCATGTCAACATGCATTAATGGAACCCAAATTAAAACCTAATGGAAGTGTTTTCTCAACTGGTGGAAAAGGGCTGATTGCCTTTGTGTCACATTGACACCAACATGTGGCTAGCTTGCTTAATATTTCACCTACAAAGTCATGCATTAGATTCCTTATTGCTTCTGAGCACAATTCAGGGCTTCACAAGACTCTGTTTTCTTAACAGAATTATTTAAAATTTTTTTTTTCTTCCAATTTTACCAGGTTGGTGTTAAAGGCCTCATCCAAAGCCTAGTCAAATCAATGAATAGTCTCCCCTGGGCCCTCCCTTCCCAAGCACTTTTCATTTTTATCTATTGGTTAAAAACTTTGCACAGAAGGACAAAGAAAAAGCTACATGCAGGAGTTTAAAAAATGATTTTTCAAAGTAATCGGTTTTGGTAAACCAACAGGGAAGATGAGCGTTACCGTGGTCATTTTACATCGAGGAAAATATTCCCAACTGGGAAAAATAAAATAGGGAGAAAAAAAGAACATGCAGGAAGCATGACGTGCCCTCTGCTATCAGATGACATTTATACATTTGCCATGCAGAACGTGGACAGGAGAGAGGAAAGCAGATGATACACCCCGTAAAAAGCACGAACACTGCTTATTTCATCGGTACAGCACCAAATATTGTACGTGCCACCTTGGAAGTTCGAGGCACCGATATTTCGGTTACCTGCATCACTCAGTAGTGGGGTGAGGGAGAAAACACAGACATCCCTTTTATTTATACGGTGGAGAACAAGGGTATTTTTTTCTAAAATACAGCAGTGAGCAGAGCAGTTACCATTACTGTAATGCTACTGTTCTTTGTCGTAGCATAAATCAAACTGGATCCATTCTGCTGGCGTTACTCCTGCTGCTGAACAGGAGCCCGTGCTGCACCCAAAGCGTACCACACAGAGGAGCTTTCCTGAGAACGTTTTACAAACAAACAACCTTAAAGTCTGAATTCAAACAGTTCTACGAGCAGCTTGCTGAACTGAGTTTCAATCCAAATTTAGCTCTAATCACTAGCTGCGAAAGGTAACTATGACCAGAGACCACGTGCACGGGGCTGTTAGGGAGCTCCAGGGGAACTGTGACTTTCACTTGGTGAGATACCTACCTGGATACTGGATTCCTCCTCCAGGACCCTGGAAGTCGGACATGGGAGCAGCCAAGTCCTTCTTCGGCCTTTAGTGGCAGTGCTGCCCCCTGCACAGATCTGCTGCATTAGGGGCGAGTGTTATTGTACAGATCTTCATACATAGCCCTGCTCAGTTTAGGTTACTCAGTGCAATCCATCTCTTCTACCAGCTCCAGCTGAACGCGTTGTCAGCTTCACCACGTCTTTTGACACTTCTTCCCTATGCATGCAATGCCCTGCATTCTCCCTGCCTTCATTCAAAATCTCTGCTAAAGAGATTCACTCCCTATACGATGCTCTCACGGTCTAATCTATGTCTTCTTCATCCCAACATAAAAGAGCGTGTGTGTCCCCTATAACATCAAACGCACCACCAGTCCTTTCATGACACTAATACTAGGCTGTCTGGCTCCATCCCTTCTTTCCGAAATACAGCTGCTTCTGCATCCTGGGCTCCTACCTAAATGGCATAACCACCAGGAGGGTTTTGTTGCCTTAAAATAGCTGGACAGACAGAGAAGTGTACTATAGAGCTGATAGTTGTCTTCCTCCATTTTCTTAGCCTGGTTTCTGATGACTTTGGCTTCATTGTGCCATTACAGATGAAGGGGATCATCCAGGTCAAAATCTTATGCCCCGTGTTTACGAAAAATACATTCCCATTTGTGAACTGGAGTTCTCCGATACCATGAATGCTTTTATACCCTTTCTTAGCTTTCAGCAACTGAAGCCCAAGGCAATGATGAGCAATCCTTGCAACTCAAACCTAATACTATAGGTGAGAACTCCTGTTTATCTGGCAAAAACTTAGCTGGTCAAAACAGCGCACCTATTTACTTGAGTGTGCAACATATTACTTTTCTAAGGCAGTGGTGATTAGCAGTGCAAATCGAAAGAAATAGATTAGGAGTTTCACAGCTAGCAATTCTTCCCCTGAAAAAGGTTTGCTTGCATCAAGCCATTAAACCTTTTAACTTTTTTAAACCAAAATAATCACATCTCTTGCAATCACTCCATGGGCCTGACACAAAGCTTGTCGGAGTTATCGTGAGCTCCATGCACAGTTCTTACAAGACACTGCTCCATAAACCCAGTTATCCATCCATCCATCCATGAATGGCACATGCCACGTGCCCCAGTGGCTGAGGGACACGGCTGCGCTGGTGGTGGCGGGAGCCCGGGAGCGGTAAGCTGGGAGCTCCCGCAGACGCTGATGATGATGGCAGTGGGGTGGGAATGGCGAGCACCAACCAGTGGTCAGTGGCCACCCACAGGTGCCACCAGCAGTGGTGGCAGCGGTTGTGCACCGCCATGCTCAGGGAGCGTACGTGCACCCTTTACACATCGCCCCTCTATCTATCTATCTATAGTAAGTAATGCAGAGAAACAAGCAGCAGGTTTCTATTACATTAGCTTTCATTTGCATCATATTTTTCTGTCCTTACATCCCTTTATTTCCTACAATGCGAGTAAAGCTGTAGCTCTGGTCAGATACAGTCAACCTTGACAACTGTCTAATGGAAAATGTCAAGTGAATTTGGTTTTTGTCAAGGTAGAAAACTTCTCCTTTAAAGCATCTGTTGTAACAAGATTGCAGGTGGAGGCGGACATTGAAAGTGTATCATTTATGCTGAGGTAGTACCTACACGCCTCGCTCAAGTCGACGTCTCGCTGTGCTAGGCGCTGTACGAACAAACAGTACCCGGAAGACACTGTCACAAAGCATATACATATACATGTACATATAACTCTAGTAGCACAATTTATTTCAGGCTTGAAGTTAGTGAACCAAACTCTCTCTGCAATATTTCAAAAATAGGAGAAAGAGGCAAGCTCCCTGCCCAAACCAGGGGAAAGGCAGACCCATTCATGATCCAACTTTGGACTCTTTGTGACAAATTTATGGTTGCTAGACATCAGACATTTATGAACTTGTGCCAGTAAAGTGAGTCAATTCTTAATGAACATCCCTTATGCCCACAGCCAAGGAACTTCTAAATATACAACACAATCCTTTTTTTTTCATGTTTCTATCACAGAATGCATTAATTTTACATTGCCTACATAAATAGCCTTTCAGGAAGCTTTCCTAATGATATCTCTACTTATATTTGAAATCCAATTATACCTTGGCTGGCATGACAACAGGAAATTAATATATTTAACTCTTACACCATCTGCTCTTCGGAGCACCTGTTCAAAATATGGTGCCGCTCGTCCATTTTTATAAATGGTGCTATATACAGAAAGACCAGATCATTTTTAACACTAGTGAACTAGAAGATTTAGTTCTTGGGGATGACTAGAGTAGGGCTAAGTATAAGCACATTTCAAAGAGGATTTTGAGGAAAGCTGTTGGAGAATTTTCTGTGAAACAAATATGTTGGGGTTTTTTTCTCTCTCTCTTTTAATACGAAATGCTGTATCCTGGTGTTGTCACATACAGTTCTGTTGGTAGACTGAAGAAGTGTCAGGAAGCCCTAGGAGACCCTGGCTGATGGACTACCTCACAGTCAGAAACAGGACTCTCACAACTCCAAAATACTGTTAAAATGTTGAATCTCTATGCAGCAGCCAACAGGCAAAAGAACAGCAAAAGGCTCTCTAGCATCCCAAGGGAGATTAGGTTGATTATCAGTTATAATTATGAATCACCCCAGAAAATCTAGGATTTGTCAAAGTTCAGTCACCAACTCTCAAGAGTTCTCCAGAAAAGACAGAAGTATCTGGGATGTGGGTTAAGGATGGACCGTGAATGCCAGGCCTGGCTAGCACGGTGCTGAACATCTGGAGGGACATGCATCAAGGGGCCACCAGCAAGGATCTCCATTCAACGGCACTTGATGAAAGAGAAAGCATGTGAAGAGTGGCCCAGGATAGACAGGGTTGAGGGAGCTTTGTTTGTGCCCCAAGCATCACTGATGGCATGGGAAGGATTCAGCAACTCGGAAGCAGCAGGCGTTGAGCTGTCCGCTTGGTTTCATTGCTCTTTCATCCAGCCTCTAATTCTCTGCAAGCGGCATGCACTCAGCAGCAAGGAAGCCTTCAGTTTTTGGCTTTGATTACAGAAATGTTGCAGCGTCAGATAAGACTCATTGCATGCCTACGTAGGTTCATACAATCTTTCGTTCCTTGTATCATGCCAGAAGTTGGTTCAACTCCACACACGACACAAAAGACTGTCCTCTGTCCCAGGAATGGGACATTCTAAAAAAGAAAACACCAACAATGCAAAAGAAATGTAAGAAGAGCGCACAATTTATAACTCTAGGTACGCTTTCTGCAATGCACTGCCCACGGCCACACACTCATTGACACGAGTGAGGTGCTGGATGTACAGAAGTCAGCCCAAGCCATCACCCCCAGGATCAGGAGTTCAGTATTTGCCTCCCTACTTTGCCGGATCAGCTGGTTACACTTTGGGGACCGAACAGAAGGAATGAGTCCGCAGCAGTGCACTATGGGAAAGCGTAGCTGATTCACCGTGTAGATAATTCCTATGCTTACAGCCCTTTTAGGCCAGGATCCTGCAAACTGGACAATGCAGCCATCTCCCCAGATTCATCTCTGCTACGGCGTCTTGACTTGAATGGAATTAAAAACAAGAGATAAACTTAATTACTGATACACCTTCAGGCTAGGTACCACGTCAGCAGAATCGCATCCCAGTCAGGGATGTAAACGATACAACTGCTGTTGTCGATCTTAACTCCAGATTCACACGTGCTTTGGATTGACAACAAACAAACAAACGACCAAAATGATACGCTGGGACATTATTTCCACCCAACTGCTCTTTCTATATGACGTGACTAGTGGGAATGGTCAGATGGTAGAGTAGATCTACACCTAACTAAATAAGAGATCTTTTTAAATTCAATTATACACACACGGAGCTTAATTGCTGCTTATTGTTCTTAAGCAGTAGTTAACTTCATGAGATGGCGCCAAAGTGAACTTGGGTTCATGAAAACTTGTGTGCGCACACCACCTCCAGTTCAAGAAGGCTTGTGTGCGTGCACTGCCTTTCTCTCGCTTTCATAGATTTAGATGGAAGAGAGATGGACAGGCAGACACAGCAAGCACACCAGCTTTTATGAACGGGAGACGGTGTATGCACACAAGCTTTCATGAACCCAAGTTCACTTTGGAGCCATCTCAATAAGTTAACTACTGTTTAAATAAAATAAGCAGCAAAACCCTCCAAACTATTAGCTATAGACACATGGGGTGGGAAAGCAAGAAACCAAAATACAATATAACTTGCCACATACTACAGGGATCTGCTAGATGTGTTCTCTCGCTGAATTAGCCAGTGCTCAAACAAGAAAAGATGAGAACGCTCCTCACCCCCCATTCACAGATGTAGAGTAGGTGGGGGGAAGAAGTGTGGAAATCACACGATTAATGTATCCCTTACTATACAGTGGATCTAGTGGATAGCGGTAGAATAAAATTTGGGTTGGTTAGAAAAGGATTAAAAATAAAAATCAAATCCCTCCCAGTTAGAGACAAATCTTCTTGCCATCTCTTAACAAAAGCCAATAGATTAACAAGCAATAAAGGCTTAAGAGGAATGGGGAAGCCTTCAAAACAGTCCCTTTTTTGTCCCACTTAGAAACAAATAGAAGACGCACCATAAACTGAGATAGGCATATACAGTGTAACCTCATAAATCCAGCATCCTTGGGACCTAGCACCTGCCAGAAATTTGAAAATTTTGGATTTCTGAAACCTAAGGAAAGTGCATTTCCTTAGGACAATTCTCTTTGCTATTACACTATACGTGTGACTGAGTATTGTTTGAAACAATAGCTGTGGGCTGAAGAACAAAAACAGTGGCAGTGGGAGAAGGGCTTGACTTCCGGAGAAATTTCTGGATGATTAGGAAGCTATTTTTTAATGCAACAATGCAATGTACTGTATTTTTATAAAGTCCCAGATTTTTGAGAATTCCAGAATTTTGACAGCTAGATTTATGAGATTATGCTGCGTATAAATCACAGTGAACTCGCTGGAACTTGAGCAATCAATAATAATAAAAATAATCAAGCCCTAAAGGTCCAAGCATCATCTTTACATTCAGCAGAACAAATACTATGAATGGTGCTGCTAGTTTTGAACCCGATGAAACGAGTCCTTATGCTTTTTGAGGAAGAGGGAGGGGTGGGAAATTTTTTTTTTTTCCTTTGCCACTGAAAAATGATGAGGATTGGAAGACTTGGCTTCTATACCTTACAACATGCTGCTCTTGTGTTATTACATAGCAAGACCACCCTAATTTGTAGCCTTCATAAGCCACAAACAAATGATCTATAATGGATCACATGAGCAGAGAAAGAGTTCCCTTTGAATGGATATTGGATATTATAAAAGTTTTGAACTTTTTAAAAAACCTGATATCATGTGAAGAGCTTCCTGCATAGCAGGTCCCAAATATAATTTCTAAAATAAAATGCCCTACTCATTTTCTTTGCAAACCTCCCAGCCCGCACCACATGCCATTTAAAATGGGAGATATGTAAACATGCTGATGTAATTTCTATGTAAATCATCCAGCAACGCTTCACCATCTTAGCACAACCACCGCGCGAACGAAATTGCAAAATGCTAATTAGATAATCACCAGTTGTAGAAGATAATTCCATTTATTATGCAGAGATGAAGAACAACGTGTACAACAACACACTCTGCAGCAGTAGTCGAAATCGATCCCACCCAGAGGAGCGGAGCACGTCCCAGAGCAATTCCACCGGGCACCTTTTGTCTGGCACGGCAACGAGTGTTATTTTTTGACCTACTTATGCTTCATGCACTCGGAAGACTCATTACAAGGCTTCAGTTACCTTCAAGAATAGTTCTGATTTATCCCTACCTAGTATCCTCCTCCCCCGCCCCAGCCCTGGTTGCTCCCATCTGCACAGAGAACCGCATCTGTTAATAAGCCACTGGCACACAGCATTATAGCCCGGTGATGATGAGTCACTGGAATAGTGGACATACCTTTCACAGCTTCTACCCTGAACATATTTGCTGTTCATCTGCAAAGCGAGCGTTTTATCTTAGGGTTTTCTCCTCCTTAGGATTCTGACTGGGCTATTATGCGAGTGACCACATTTCCCATTTTACCAGGCGTCATCCATCTTTTTTTGCCCACCTAGATGAATCTACTGGAAATTCTTCGCAGTGAAGCCATGCCATTACTTCAGAAGTTACATCCCAATCCCATTTTGGAGGGTTGTACTGAAAACAGATAGCAGAGTTAAGCAGTTCCACCATAACTTTACTGCTGCCGGCGCTATCACAGTCATGACAGCTGAAGCTCTTTGATACCATTTACCATCACGGCCTTACTCAGCAATGAATTCTCTACAGCGTTTCCTGCACACCCAGATTCAATTTTCCCAAGTTAAGGAAGAAGAGTCCCTCAAACTTTCATGTTTAGGGCACAAGTCAACTTCCAGCTACTACAGCAAGGAAGTAACACTTTTGGGGAAGAGGGAGAAGGACAGGCTGTTCCATTTCTATAAGGGTGATTGCAAACCTTTTCCTCTAAAGCTGATGGCATCGGCCACCAACAGAAGGATAATGGAGTACATGAGCAACTAGCCTCTTCCAGGAGGTCATTTCTTATGCCCTTGAGAATCAAATTCAACATTTTATACGTTTTTGAGATTTCACAACTTCAGGAGGAAAAGAGGAATTAGCAACCGAGGCATCACTCCCTAAAGCAAATACCCATTTTTCAGGATTCATAGGGCACTGGACTAGAAGCATATAGACGGCACGATTCACTCGTTTTTCAGCTGGTTTATGATTTAAGTCATCTACACTCCACTAATCCCCATAATTATTCTGCCAATTCCCACTGATCCAGCCGTGTGGCGTCTCTCCTAGAAGTGCAACCTATTTAAGGCAATAGTGAAATAGCGTCTAACAATGGTGGCAGCACGAAATCCCCCTTCTTAGGAAGGCAATAATAAGAATGATAGCAATAGAGCTGAAATTGCCCCGGGAGCCTCACTCTCGTTAAACACGCTCAGATGCTTTTCCTTATGGCCCACTATAATTTGACATGTACCATGCATCTAATTAAGCTATGGTCTAATTTTTTCTACCCATATTAGTGCTTGCTAATACTACACTATCCAGACTCACATGTCCCGAGAGTCTCATGTGGTACACTGACATAGTTCCAGTGAAGTCAGGATATGTGCCACCTGAGGGTCCAGCCCTTGGTTTGGATGCTATTTATAGATTTTTCCCCTCCTCGATACAGTTTTTTTTAGTGGGGGAAAAAAAAAGGACAGTAAACATTCTGTGTAGACGTACATACACTATTTATGTATACCTATATGCAATGCACACATACACACACCGCCTAAAGATGAAGATGTTTTGATTGATGATGAAAAATCCTCACTCAGTTCTTTTCTGTCCCAGAAAACCAATATGTTAGCAAAATTTATGGAGAAAAAAAATGGAAGGTAAATGGATTGGCCAAAATTTTATGTGTACAAGTTAATTAAGCAGTTGAATAAGAGACAAAGGCACTGAATATTAAATGAAGTACTGAGGAAGCAATGTATGCAATGAATCCTAATGCACATTCCAGAACAAGTTATGTAGAATTGGTGTAAGATGTTAGTACCTGGAGTCTTGCCATGTTATAAGGAATTGGTTGAAGATCAGATTTCCTCTATAGCAATCAGAATATGCACATTGTAGCTTGCAGGGGGATAGTGCATAAGACATGCTTTCTTTATCCATGTAACTTATTAAAAATAGAAATCAGCAACCAATATTTTTTAAATCACAATTCACCGTCATAATTTAGCTTTTAAGCTCTGGCCATCTTACCCTTTGTATTGAGAACTAGTACCTCGTGCATGTGCACACACACGTTTTATACATCTATCTACATATATTTTATATATCTATATACTTACACACACATTTTATATAATCAACTGATCAACTGATTGATCCACACATATACATATATACACATATTTTATCTATCAATTGATAGATATCTACACACACATCTATATATATATGTATACACACACACACACACACACACACACACCTCTGCATAGAGATGTTATAGTAAGCATTTTCATATTTTTCCCCGCTGTTCCAGCGGTGCAAGTAGGCATTCTTCTTATTCTATGATAAAAGCACAATTTAGCCTTCTGTTAGGGGACTGTTTAAGTGGGAAGTGTTTATCAAATTCAGATCTTCCATTTGTGACAAGTGCACATTGCCACGATATGAATCATAACCTCTCTTAGGAAGTTACATGTTATGCAACCTGACTATTGGTTAATAAAAGCATTGTTAGCTCCAGCTTTCCACCCTACTCAAGAAGTGTCAGCACCTTCCATCACCAGAGACTTATCTTGCCGGTTACGTTTCACAGATTAACAAATCAATCTTTTAGCCGTTTTCCAGTTAACTGCATAGATTCCTGCTTTCAGAGTTATCAGCCAGTTGCACTGCTGACATAAAAACAGTACCTTCAAATGCATTTGTGCAGCCCCTTTGGGGCTCTGATCTTAACAGAATCCAACTGCATTACACATAAATAATTAAGTGTCAACCACCAATAGTCTTTTCTTTAGATCATACTTCCAGTACACCTGGATTCCACAGCGCTTCTTTTAGAAGAAGAGATATCGGAGACATGCAGTAGCAGCACGAGATAAAGGTGGTTCCTTCCTTATTTTCTTGAGATTTGACAACTTCAGCAGACAAAGAGGAATTAGGCACCACTCACTAATGGAAACACCATTTGTTCTATACAATTCAAGTAGCTTTGTGTTTGACCCATAGATGGCATGATTCATCCAGTCAGTTTTCTACTGGTTCATGATGTGGGTCGTATCTTCATAGATGCTAGGGCCAGAAGGGACCTCAATATATCATTGAGTCTGACTCCTTGCCTAGGCAGGAAAGAGTGCTGGGGTCAGATGCCCCCAGCTAGATGCCTATCCAGCCTTCTCTTAAAGACCCCCAAAGTAGGGGAGAGCACCACCTCCCTTGGTGCTCTCATTCCAAATTTTAGCCACCCTTATCATGAATTATTACTCCACTAATACCCATTTCGTCATAGTTATTCTACCAATTCCCATTCATCCAGTATGGTGGCTGGTCAATCAGAGAAGTGTAACTTCTTGGTGCTCTGGAGGGAAGAACTCAAGATGAAAAACCAAGCCAACACTAAAGTGGCAGTAACCTTGACCAGGGCAGCAGTTACCCCAGTTGTGAATACCCTTCGCCAAGCCACTTCAGCTCAACTCTTTGAGCCCAACAATGCCTTCCATTCAGAGAAGACCACAATGTCCTGCTTCACCCCTTGCAACTTTGGTTGTGGCTAGAACTGAAGCAGAGCACCAGTGTGCTGGCCCTTTTACTTCAAAACACTTGATCATTCCCCAGGAGAAACACTGTTTTGCAGCACCAGATTTTTATAGCATGCTTTCCCATCTCCCTTTCAAGGGCTGAAAGTTTTGTCAGTGATTTTAACAGGACCAGACTCTTACTGACTATAAAAGGAGCATGAATGGAGTCTAGGGCATGTGGGGATGTCCCGAATACATTCGAGGTATTATTTCTGTCCAGGAGGGTATGGTCATTATTATAGGAACAAGGTATTGAGAATACTTTACCCACCGGAAAATGGTCAATAATCCTATGAAGGAAAAGGACCTGAGGGAAGCTCCCTTTGAGGTAGGGTAGCCAAAAAACCTCAGTTATGGATGCAAAATAGAAAAGTGACTGTCCTCGCTACCCAGGAGTGTGCACAGGTCAGTGGCTCCATCGTCGATGCATCATTCTGAAACTAATGAAACAAGCCTACTGCCAGGTTCACACAAAAGGCTATTTTCAAGTTTGCATAACTTTGTTATTTCAAAACCAATGGTCTCAAACAAGGCAAAGCATGGATTTTTCATGCTTCATGCTGAGCCTGATGCTTTAAGAGAAAGCATTTTAGGGTTATATAAGCAGGAAAAGTATGCCAAAATTTTCTAAATAGCTGAAAACTGCATTCCCCCCCCCCTCATGTTCATATGCTGCAACTCATAAAACCAGCTGAATGATTTTTATGGAACTTTCCAAAGCAAATCACTGATGAGTGGAGACCAAGCAAATGAAAATTCAGCCCAACGGGTAATTTTTCTGAGAACATTATAGTTACTAGTCAGTGAAAATGGGGGTTTGGAGTGAAATAGCTTAGCAACTGGATTGTGACGCAGGCACGTCTTCACATCCAGATTGTGCGGCACTCCCATTAACACGAGTGTGAAAGCTCCTTTCAGAACAGAATATGGGCCTCAAGGTATTATTTTCTCCATAGTATTACAATCTTTTGAAAGGAAAGCTGGTGGATCAAGTTGTGCCAGATTAACAACATGGTTTTCCAGGGGTGGTGGCTGATACAGGGACTTCTGGGTGCTCATCATCTTTGAAACTAAGACCATTAGGGTCCAGAAACATAAGTGCTGAGTACCTTCTAAGAGGATGAAGAATGCTTTCGCATAGCAGCATCTGAGGACCATTCATACTGTGCAGGTTTCAAAGGCTTTGTTTCCCCAAATAAATAAAATAAAATTGATGCCTGAAGTGAAAATTATCTGCTAACAGGGCATCATGCTTACTCTTATTGAAATGATTGTGAAACAGTGATCTGAAAAGGTTTGTTATCAGTTTGTATCGATTCTCTCAATGAATCAGTCTTGTGCTAGAATAAGGGAATCATATTAAAGACACCAATTAAGACACAGCACACTTCTCTATTCCTCCCCCTCATGGAGTCACTTATAATCAGCACGAAGGCATTGAGAAATGCTGCTGTTGAAATGTATCCACTGTGGGGGGGGGTTGGATTTGTTTAAGTGAGTAGGCAGCCAAAAACAAAAGAAAGAGCTCTACTGCCTATTGTCTCTAATGGAATTTTGCCCACCTTGATGACACTGTGAATGAATCAATACACTCCATCAGCTCTTTAAAGACTGGAGGCAACGAGGTATGGAGTACATGCTAGACAACGTGGACTCTCTAATTTCAGAGAGCAAATCCAGATCTGGCCTTATAAGTAGCTGGCTTCCATTTTTTATTTGCCATTTCACTTTGGCAGTAGTCATTAATAGACGTAATGGGTAGTGTCAAGCTGCAGTCATTAATGACAGTCTCGTTCTGGACAATAGGGTATGAATTTGTAGGAGTTTAGCTGATGGCATTTCCACAAAATGGCCATCTGCTGCCCTTCCTTTCTCAGTGCCTGACTGGCAATGCAGAACTATAGCACAGCTTCACTTGGTCACGCAATTATCTATCCAGCTACAGATGCTGCAGCCATTTGCTGTCATCTTAGCCAGTACTGCTTGTGTGGAGTACTGCATTCATGGTATTAAAGCATCATCCTCTATCATTTCAGTGGAACAATTATTTGCCTGGATTAATGCATAAGTAACTACTAAGCATGTACCTATGCTTAGTCAGCTATCATTATAATGGTAGCTTTCTTTGGGATGAAAGCCATGCAAATAAAATGCAGTACGAGTCAAATTATCACTATGCCATAAGTCCTGACAGCTTCTGGAGTCAATATGTGATGCATATATATCACAATAGGTGCCTTTGAACAGTGTTCTTCATTGCCCCTGTACAACAATGAACATATTGGGATGTAGGAGAAGTTGACCTGGTCACTGATGCAGAGTAGCAATATGACCAAGTACCTAAGAAATTCTTCAGGTGTCCCAGATGACTTAGAGCATGCTAGGCTGGTTACATTGCCAATGGGATGATATAGTACCTTCAGATGAAATAATACTGCTATTATCCAAGAATGACTTTTTGGCATTAGATCCAGTGCATTTTGTCTGTGTCTTTCCATTTATTCATGTGTCCATATCACCCAAAATAAAGCCACTGCTGAGCTCTACATTTTTTTTCTTTTCTATTTGTACTTGTGAAAGGTACCAGTCCAATATACTACTTTTTCCGCAGACACAGAGATACTTAGGAGGACTCACTCTAAACTGAATGAGTACTGAAGATGCACTACCCATTGAGCCTTGTTATGCTGGCCAAGATTGCCAATAAAAGGATGGTGTGACAAGGTGCTTCAGCATTTTTGTTGGTTTGGGTGCTCTTGGCCAGCAGAGGCATTACCAGGGAGTGCTACATGGAAGTGGCTCTCATCGATCCCCAGAAAGATGCTGATCAATACAAATAAATGGAAATAACTTCCATCTCCCTTAGCCATGGGTCCTGTTTCTCCATGCAGATATGATGTGGACTGCTGGAATATGGTACAAGGAGGCTTTTGCTCTTGGGCAGGAAACATCTAGTACTTGCTTAATGCATGTTCAGGCTTTGCACTGGGTCTGCAACCATTCTGACCCTGCCACATACCAATTCATCGTTTACAGTTGAGGGTCGAGGAGCTCATTCACTTCCAGACCTGGCCCTGCATAGTGCCCTCAATGTGCTATATTTTCCAATAGCCTTACCCCAAAACCAGCTTGGCTATGCAGAGTGGGTGTGTGTTTACCTATGTCCCTGGAAAAATATGGCTATGCACTTATGCAGCCACTTAGCCAGGCAAAAGCTGTCACATGCACATACTCTTGCCCTTCCTAAATGAAAGACCCATCCTTTTTTTAAAAAATGGCCCCATTTGTAAAATTTCAATCAGCCTTCAAAATGTCTGTAATTGCTGCAAATCTTCCAGATACGGCATATAACAGATTTTTGCCTACGGGGCATGTTAAAATTAACCTTCCTTTGCCATTCAAATGAGTTAGCATGCTGTCCTGCTTTTAATTGGGCCAGATGTTTCAAAGTAGCAATAGAGGTTCTGACTAAACAGCATGATTTAGATGACAAAGTAATCCAAGCCTCTGTATTGCCAATCCAATTAGGAAGAAGCTGCATTTCCATCATACTGTGGTCTAGTTTGTCAGCTGAGCAAGCGAATGACTCGCTGGCTCTATGAACGAGTCTCAAAGCTGCTTTTTGGCCAGTGGTAGTCTACGTTGTGCATTTACTGACATGGGGACCCAACTCAAGTTTGTGCAAGTTTTTCCATAAGCCATTGTCTTCAGTGGAAATATACAGATTTGCATTTGCTGAGGATATGGCTCTGGATTTTTCTGACTTGGAAACTTGCTCGTTCTGCCTTTATATTGTCCAAGACAGCAGAGATGGCAGGAAAATCTTGTTATGACGTGATACCAAAAAGATGAAAAGGGAGTCTAAATATTACTTGAAACATTATGGAAAATTCCAGGAAATCCAAAAAAGTTTGTAATTTCTGTCCCCCTTCAGGAAAGAATTCAGCTCGTGCCTAAGTCTTGTTGACTTCAATGAGATTTAAACACATTGTTGTGTGTTTTCTTGAACTGGTGTCCTGCTGCAATTATCTTTTTCCCCCCTTTCAGAGCCTCTAGTCATTTCCCACAACAGCTGCCTTTATTTTATTTCTTTTTTGGATTGGGCATCAGTTAGCTTGTACACGAACATTTTCTTCTTCGTGCAAGGAAAGGCTCCAGCCAGCTTTGATGATAATGAAGAGAAGTGAACATCTATGTGCTGAGGACACTGCAGTGTCAAATTCCTGCCAGCCTCCTAGCATGAGTTTGGTTGTTGATCTTGGGTTGAGTTTTAAGCGGGGTCAGTGTGCTCAGAGGTTTGGTCAATGTTCTACCTTTTATACGGCGTGCTCTTCAGACTGGCACTGCGCGACTGACTGTAGAGCACCTGGCCCACCCATGCAGGGGTTTTAGAAACACACGTTTTAAGATGAAAAAATAGCCATCTTCAGTCTCTTGGAGTAGAAATTCTGCTATCATGTCTGGTCATGGCAAGGGTGGAAAGAGGCTGGGGAAAGGCGGCACAAAGCACCACAAGAAAGAAGGTGATGCAGGACAACATCCAGAGCATCGCCAAGCTGGCCATCCGCCGCCTGGCTCAGCGTGGTGGAGTGAAGCTCATCTCTGGCTTCGTCTTCCAAGAGACCCCGGGGGTGCTGAAGGTTTTCCTGGAGAATGTGATCTGTGATGCCATCACCTACGTGGAGCATGCCAAGTGCAAGACTGCCACCACCATGGATGTGGTCTATGCACCAATGCACCAGGACTGCACCCTGAATGGATTTGGAGGTTCAATGAAGGTAGCAAAAAAACCCCCCACAGTCTATCTGTAAGTCTGTGTCATCTGGGAAAGGAAAGCCCAATCTCAACAACAGCTCCCTTTACACCCTCCCCTCAACCATGCAGTACGATGACACATTTGATATGCATGTGTCTTACATCTGATAACATCTATAATAATAAAAAGGGCACATTTCTGCTTGAACCATCTGAAGTCTGCCTGGATTTAGCCACCTGGGAGAAGAGAGGACAGCCTTTCCCTCAGCCTTTGTATAACCCCGTTCAGATCCCACAGGACCCTGGCAAGCCATCACATGCCGGGACACCTCAATATCTTGTCACACCATCCTTTTCTTGACTATCTTGGCAGAGTACAAACAAAGATACAGACACCGCTTCTGGCACACAAAAGAAGCACCTTCCTTTATACTACCAGATATTCTGAGTAGTTTGACAACTTTCTGGAGGACATCATTGAATTGCAATCTTTTTTTTTCCCTTGCAAAAATTTACGGCTGTACATTTCTAGCACTGAATGGAGCACCTGACCAATTTATCAAAAACAAAGGATATTCTGCCTACCTCCATCTAGTTTGGACCCAATATTTTGGGGGTTGATGCAACTGCATCATGGAGTTAATAGTTATTTTTTCTTTATTGACAGCAACTAATAATATTCATTAATTTTGGAAGAACTCAAGACACATTTACTCTTTGGTGCTAAACACTTTCATGGCAACCCAGTGAAGCATTTAAGCAGCGCTGCTTAAATTTCAGCATATTAACTATCCATCAAAGCTCAAGAGGAATATAAGCATGTGTTTTTGAACATGTGGAAGAGCTTTGTTGGACTGGGGCCTGTTGCTCTAAAATGACCTCTATATATCAGGTATTACAGTGCAATAATGAGGAAGGAACCCAATGTTGATTGAGTCCAAGTAGCAGCAGCAGAGACCTTGCATCTCTTTACCCATCTTCTTTGGACAAAGATGCTGTTTTCCTTTGGACACAAGAGCATGCAGGTACGCTTTGGCCCGAACGCAGCTGCTCCAGAAAAGTAGGGTCTACATTCCTCTGAAAGCTCCAAATAGGAGACAGCCACATTGATCTTTCCTATTTGCAAAATGCTCCAAGTCCGTTGGATACAAGGCACCAAAAAAGCTCCAAGTACAATGCTTTGGAAGAGTAGGGGGATCGCCAGATGAATCATAGCAGACTCCCTCACACGCACACAAACGCATCCTAGATTTGTATCTGTGCACATTCTTAATTGTTGTATTTCATTGCAAATCTGTTCTCAGTTCGTCTCTGGCTGCAAAGGATATCTAGCTGCAGTCAGGGCTACTTGTTAGTTTAGGGTACACAGCGTTACCGAGAGATTTGTTGTTGGCTCAGTTCAGGGCAAATTTGGCCTTGCCTTATACCTAAGCTGATTTGCAGAGATCCTTGCAGCCCACAGCTGCCACTAGATTTTCAAAGAGCTGCCAGCGGTCAGCACCTCTGCACATCAGCCTGTTTGCTATTCTGTAAAAATGCAGGTCCCCCCCGACCCTTCACATTACTTTTGCTTATTTACAGTGGTAAATTATTGACAGCAGACAGGCTTGTCTGTCATCCACAACAGGCTTAAAGCCCTCTGGCTATTCTCTTCCATCTTTGTGAGTGAAAGATGTCAAGTCAGATTTTCTTTAGAAGAAGGAGGGGGGAGGGAAGGTGGGTTTCTCTGTCATTCGAGACTTGGTGACCATGTCTGAAAGCACCAGCTAAATCTCCTGCCACTGTGCCAAGAAAACACAAAACAAATCTGAATGCCTCCTCAACTAATCCCCTGAATGTTTTCTTCTGTCAGGCACAATGTAAACCCAGGGCAGTCTGAAGGACAGGCTTTCACGGCCACCGGCGACTGAGGCTGCATATCTGCCACCCATTCTTGTTATTTGGGAGTCATTGTGTACTACGGATTAATTTGCTACCATTTAATCATCGTGCTGCTCATAAGGGGAGTTTGTGTATTTCTTTTGACAAAGACAGATTATAAGGGACCCAAGTCAGCTCCTGTTCAAAAACTTTCAACCCAAGCATAGACGAGAGTTCCCACTGGACTACTCCCATGCTTAAAGTGATGCATCTTGTTCAACTGCTTTACTAGACAGGTGACTATAAAACAACTGGTGAAGATGTATCCCCTCACTGTGACAGCAGTGAGACTGATAACACCCAGCAGGCGCATGCACATAGTGGCTGGGGACTGCATTTGTACAGAAGATGGTTTAAGTCACTAGAAACTGGGTCAAATCTGTAACACAACAGAACGTCAGTGCATGCCAACTGCTTTCAAAATGGCTGAAACTCGTTTAATAGAAACCTGGGTGGATGCAGTATCAGACAGGTTAAACCGGTTTACTGAACTTCTCTCCTAGGTGCCCTTCAGATTCAAGTTAAGTCACAATCACCCAGCATCCCAGGATGCTTTGCGGGGTGGGCAGGCTAGCCTTGGCCCATGCTGTCTGCTCCAACCAAGCAGGGAGGTGTGCTCTAGTGCCCCCTGGCTTCTGGCATGGGCCCCTGCAGGCATGTGGCTGCAGTTCCGGAATCAAAAGTGAATGTCTGTTCACTTGCTTATTGGTTCACTCTACACAGCTTAGACTAACCTGGAAAGACTTAATTCTTTCAGCCTTGGGCTTTTTGATTGTCTGTCCTTAGCCAGTGGGCCTGATCTTTACAGTCAGATGCAGACGTTATACTTTTACCAGTATAAATGATCAGAAAATAGTCTATACCCATAACAGAACAGAAGTTCAGCACACACCAACTGTTTTAAAAATGGCAGAACTTGGTCTAAGATTTCTGTTCTGTTCATAGCTGATCTAAACGACACTGCTTACAGCGAAGTCACATGACTTACATGGATTCTGCCTTGGGCTGCTGAATGTCTGTACCTAGCCTAAAGATCCCAGCCATCTATTACTCCATTGACTTGCAGTATCACCCGTGCCAAAAAACATGCTGAGCACACCTTGGGATCTGTCAAAAATCTGACATCACCGCAACGGAGACCCGTAAACTTACAACAGGGAATCTCCCTGGAAACATAAGCATGATTAGGATTCAGCATTTAATAAATAAGCTTATATGCGATGTATGCTGTCCTTGGAAAATCTAGCCGCTGCAAGGAAGATCGTAGCATTATTTATACACACCAACATAACAAGATTGTTTATTACGCTGTTAGGGTGATATATTTCACTTTGAAAATCTATTTAAAAAAGTCATTTGGAAGAGATATTGGGCAGCTAGACATTGATCTCATCTGTACTTCCTGCAGCTGAAGAGTCCAGAGACTTGAAAACAACTCTTATTCAATAATTTTTAATTTTAGCCCATGTATATTCTTCTAAGCAAGGCAACAGTATAAATGTTAATATTCCAAACAAGTAAGGAGAGCAACAATAACAATCTTGCTTTCACTGGGCTGCAATGCAGGACACATCACATGATGCAGCAAGTTTAAACTGGTGGCTGGGGCCTCCTTGCTGAGCAGGTCATTAGATCGCCTGAAGAAGCTGCACAGCAGAGGAACCGGTTTTGGGGTTCCTGGGATCTTAACTTTTGCTTCAACAGTTACCTCATGCTCCGTAGCAATGTTTTTGACCCTCTACCTCAATTTACCCATCTGGAAAATGGGTGCAACTCTATACCTTGTTTTTTGGTTGAGGATTAATTATTTGAGTTCTGTACGTTTTAAGGCTCCTTGGCAGTGGTTTCTGTGACAGAAGTAGGGTCGCAATGACTTCAGTAAATATGCAGTCATATCTACCCCAGATGTGGGCCACAAAAATAAAATAAAATAAAATAAACCCTTGCTTGGTTAGTGGGAAGGCTTAATTTGTAGGGTACATCCCTTCCTTCTGACTCATCTCTCTGAAGTCTCACAAGGGGAAGAAACTTGTGGAAGCCACTGGACTGTGGGATTACTACAGTGATATTTCTGGATATCATCTGAGACGTATGTTGACATCTTCCTTATATTCTATACTGCTGTCACACGCACGTGCCCAACTCCTGGCTGAAGTACTAGACAAACGGGGAAACAATGTTTTCAAGCCCTGTAATCGCAGACACTTGATTTCCACCTTCACTCTAATCATGCACCAAAGTTGCTGGATCATTATGGACCCGAGTTAAATCATTAACGTTTAAATACAATTCAGCAGAGCCGAGCGAGAATATCTCACTACAGAGACTTTGCAGCAGGGCTTCAGGTTACTGACTTACACCAAACCATCAATGTTTGAAGTCAAACCTCTTGAAGGGTTTCCCCCTTCCCATCAAAGACTGCAAGATAGCAAGGAGCTTCCTCACTGGAGCAGGCTCCTGGAGCTGGTGCCTGGGAAGAGGTCACGGAAACCGTAGTCGCACAAAGTTTAGCAAGATCACGTGTCTGATTACATGCGCCGCAGGAATCATCTAGCCGTTCTGACAGCCACCCTGGAGGGGAAACTCTGAGCCAGTTAAAAGGGGGAGAAGTGAGGGATACCAGTTTAGAAAGTGTGCTTCCTGGAGGTGACACCGTCTCAGATTAAGTGGCAAAGCACATGATGCTGGTGGTAAAATGGAGAGGATTCATTAGAACAAAAAATCACTGGTGCTCTTGAGCAAGGAGAAATAGGACATACCATACAGTCTTTACTCTGACTTTGCAAAGGTCTAGAAACCAACAGTGACCTGGTTTCACACCAACACGTGGGATCTTAAGAAGCAGTTAGTGTTGTACGGACAATGCCTTTAAATAAGAGTCAGGACACTCAGATTTCCCAGAGGCTGATTGTGGGGGACTTTAAGCACCAACCCATCAAGAGCTTTGTGCCTCAGTTTCCTTTCTGTTGATTTAGGCTTTAAAAGATGCTGCAGTAGGAACTGCCTTTCACTGTGAGCTAGACAGCTGGCCTAGCACTGTGCAAATCAACCCTGCTGACTTGGTGGCAGCGCAGATTTTGAGCGTTTCTCAACTTTGATCTAGCTTTACGTTTTGCAGTTCACAGC
>JAGPOW010001327.1:9882869-9901638 GCA_030014935.1 Caiman crocodilus | reverse complement strand
GAGTGGTAGAATTTGACCTTGACCGCTTTTGACAGAAGAATTAAAAAATAAATAAAAAGAGAGTGAATTAAACTGAAGGCTTCATTGAGTAAACCAAAATTGGCAAAGGGAAAATTAATCTCCTCTCAAACTGTAACTGAGGTAACCACTAAGCAAAAGTGATGTTCGGTCCTCGAGTCAATTAAACTCATCTAAATCTAGAAGGCTTTGCCTACAGAATAGGCCCAGTACAATCATGCAGGGAGAACAAGGCAGGTCTTCTAGATCCACTGGATGGGTCCACTGATTACTACTAGACTGTCATCCACTAAACAGGGATGGCCAAAATGTGGACAGTAATAAAGACGTACTAACACAACTTTAAGTCAACAGTAGGACAGACAGGACTAGACAGCGAGCAATCTAGTCCACATTTTCTGATGATCTACCTGCTGCTCATTGCAAAACAGGAACTCAATCAAGTATCATATGCTGCAAGTCAATTCATTTACTTTGATTTTAGGAACACATTTAGAAAATGAGCATGAAATAATTAGCAAGAAATGAACAAGTAATTAGTTAGTGAATTACTCTGTAGTGGAGACTATTCTGCTTGACATCAGAGATAGACTATCTGCAGTCAGCAAACTGCATATTTAATAAGGAGTGGAGAATGCGGTGAGCTTGATGGTGAATTATTTCCTTCAACATTTTGGATCACATTCAAAGGCCTGTCTCAGTAAGGTGAGAGAAGTCTAAAGGGGATGTAAATTTGGGGAATTGCCTTGCTATTTCCAATTTCCCCAGTGGGTATGTTACAGCCATTATACTGTTAGTTATACACTCTCAGTCCAGTTTAGTAAACATTAAAAAGTTTTGCTCTTAGGACAAAAGCAGCTCTGCTATAAAACAACTGCAAAAAACTCAGTCTGCATTCAGCTGTGCAGAAGAAAGACTCCTGTTGGTCAAAAAGGTTGTTCAGCTATTCCAGGAGGAAAAATAACATCTTTCTGCCACCATGCACACACCTCCGTGAGGGGAACAGACTCCACAGCTCGACAGCCTCAGCCTCCTAATGTAGGCCCATCCTCATTGACCAACATGCAATATATACCATACTTCATTACAGACCGACACCGCTAGAGAGCAAGGTAGTCTAAAGAAGCCTAAACTGGTGTCACTCATATGTTAAAGCATCCAAGAAAAGTGCATGAAGGAAATCTCAAAAAGTCCTTCACCCAACAAGGACCCCTCTCAAGAAAGAGAAATCATCTTTTTGAAAGAGCCACCTGCATACCATGCAAAGATTTGACAAAAAGAAAATCCCTATGAATTGTACACCATTAGTTATGACATGCCATCCTTCCCTGGAGCCTACACAGAAAATCCTCAAACAACTGTGACCCATACTACAAGACGACCCAGTTCTTGAAGAGATTTTCCGAGAACCACCCATCCTAGCCTTTAAACAACCACTGAACCTTGCTAACTTCATCACCAGAAGCAAATTCCCTACAACCCAAAACCTACCTACTGGATCCAGATCAAGAAATGCAAAACCTGCCAAAACTAGTCCCACAAATCACCACACCCCACTACACAACCATCACCATTCCTGGATCCTACACCTGCAGCTCCAGAAACGTAATGCCTTTCATCCAGGGCACTGAAGGCTCTGATGGAAACTACCTGGGAGAAACTAAACAACTGCGTAGCAGAACGAACGCACACTGAAAATCCATTAAAGAAGAATACTCAACTACCCACGGGTGCTCACGTCTCACAGGGCAATCACTCCATCTCCGGTCTCTCAGTTCTGATCCTCGGAAGGGAACTTACAAAACACCTTTTGTAGATGAGCCTATGAACGTCACTTCATAAGTCTACTGGATACATAAAATCATGGACTCAATACAGACGCTGGATTTATGACTCAATACAACCTGCCGGCCATCTGATTCACCAGTACCTGCCTGACCTTACCATTTACACTTCCCCCACTTTCTTCCTTTCTCTCCTTTTCTACCCGTTGTCTTCCTAATTTCCAGCTATTTACTTTTTCACAGGCTGCCTCTTTTCTACCCTGAAGAACTCAACTGTAGTAGTCTCACCCTTGCTTACCTTTGGCATTATTTCCCCTACTGCCTTTCCGCCTCTTCCCACTGTTTTCTCGATTTCCACCTATTTACATTCTCACTGACATCCTGTCACACTTTTAGCTTCTTTCGTTGCTTGGAGATCTCAGAGCAGCAGAGATCCGCTATGCCTGAAGAAGGCCACTTGTGCCAGAAAGCTTGCAAAGAACTTTCTTCCAACTTCTCAGCTGGCTTAATAAAAGATAACACCATCTACCCAAAGAAGCTTGCCTGCCTTTTGGAAATCAAATGACCAATGCAAGCAAAATTGATGCACACAAAAGATTAAACTGCTGAAAGAAAAATCCACATTCAGGCTTCTGATTCATTTTAAATCAAGTTAGTTTAGTGGCTGCAACGCTGTCGGTAACAAAACTAACCTAACAGGAAAGTGAAAGGATCATTATAAGTACCACTTTTAACAGATCTACAGATGGCAACTTTCACCAGGCTGAGTCTTTTATGTATCCTTACAATCCTGAGAAACCCAAGAGCCAGGAAATCTTGCTTTTGTTTCCCAGCATCTCATCCTTGTAACTAGCCTTGGGTGGGGATTAGACAAGTGCTTAGGCTGGCTCAGAACACATGGAAAGCAAGAGAATTTAAAACACACATCCCCTCTGATCTGAGCACAGATCGGCAGAGCCTTTATAACATATTAGACACATAGGGCACATCCAGATGAGCACGGACATTTGTTTCCCCAGGTTACTGCAGGTGAGGTAGAGGAGCCTGGGATGCTGGCCCAGCAGCCTTACCTAGGGTCCTGGGAGTCTTCGAGGGCTGACACCTGACCAGCATGCGACATCTGCACCACCCTGTTTCTTCTACAGCGTGGGTTTTTTGGAGCCCAGGATCTCCTCGGGTCAACCCCCCAGCCTGCACTGCAAGGTAGCAGCGTGTGCGGTGTGTGACAACTCAGACCGGTCTGCAATGCTACATAACCGCACATCTTTGCTCATCTGGACGTGGCCATGCGCCATACTGGCTGTTTTGGAGGCGGGCTAGGGGAAGAATAATACCAATATATAGCACAGGTTTCCCATTAGCTAAGGGGGTGGGGAAGGGTGGAGATGGAATAACAGATCTCGCCCATTTTAGGTGCCCAATAAATATCCAAATTTCTGCACCTTGTAGGACAGGGGTATTTTTAAAAAGGAAGATGTGATATATTTGCATGTAAAGCCTTTTCATGGCTTGAGGAAGAAAGAACAGTAGTGAAAGCTAATCCTAAAAACCTGGCCCAGTTAAAGACACTAGTTCCAAAGGCATGGATCTCTTATTATCTTGAAGGGAATTGCTGCTTTCCACACTGACAAACAGCACATGAATTCAAATCCCAGAAAGCGTACTGTCATGAACCATGAACTCCTCTTCTTCCTCCTCCCCACCCCGCGCAGAGGCTTGCCGGGATCACAAAGCAAGATTTCGTGAGGTTTGCCTGGGAAAGCTAGCTACAATAAAACCTGAAACATCTGCCCATTACTAAGAGAGAAAAAGACTTTCTGTCTCTAATCACAAATGAGGATTCTTAGGAGGGGTATATGGAAAAGCCTCTCCAGAAACATTGCCTCTTTTTTTTTTCCCTTCCTCAAATCACCATGACTGTTGCATCGAAGTTGCAGGCAGGTCTAGAGCAGAGCGGACAGGAATGCAATTGCCAAAGACACCATGAGAAAAGACCTTAAGTTCATTTAATACATACCTGTGCAATGCAAGTATTTCTTTCTTTACCGGAACGGCCAGTTACATTTTTCATCTACCTTAAAAACGGGCCTCCATTAATCTCATTTTAATATTTCTGGCTTCTCTGGTTCTATTTCCTACATCATTGTGAAACCGCACCTCATCGTGCACGTCTAATTCATCATTTTAGTTTGACTCATTCATCTCTGCCTCTCCTTCAAAAGACAATCCAGGTTTAATGACTATATTATGTAATGTGCAGCAAGGTGTTGTAGAGCTATTTTGCAAACCCCAGGAGGGCACTTCAGTTGCACCATTTATAGACACACCTCACTCATTTTTTAAAGAAGCCCAAAGTTCTCCCGGTGACAACAAGGACTAGAAAATACATTATACGGTATTGCTACTGACACTTGAGAATGAGAAACAAGAGCTTACAACCAATCTCTCCTTCCCCTGCAAAGAATATCTACTATTTTACAAACAAACAGCATTAAGATGCGGGTTAAGCGTATTAACATAAATACATATTTACCAAGGCCAGAAAGCATCCACTTTGGAAAAGCAGAACTCTTGCAGGAGATTAGCTTGTCAAATGAATAACAAAATCATTAAGTGAGCTTGCATACCTTGGGAGAGAAACTGCTCTGTGATAAATGGTGTGGCATCCAGCGCGTCCAAGCATCTACCACCGCATTTGAACACCAGGTAATCAAACACAACACAACATGAATGCTACCGTAAAAGCAGCTGGGCAGCACGGCAGATTCCCCATTTATAAAGCCAAAAGCAAAGCCCCATTTTTGCTCTGTGTCACCCGTGGCATTTCTCACGAAGGCCAAGTCCCACGCAGAGCCCCTTTTAGTCTGTTCTCACTCTTCTCCTCAGTTATTCCATTATTTTTTTCGTGCAAACACAACAAATAAGGCCGCTGCACTCTTTAGCATTTCTATGATTTGCTAGGAACATGCTGCTACCCTCCTGCCCTTGAAATTTTGGGCAATCTTTAGCACTCAGAAGAAAACATACCCTCTCTTCACTTACTTCTTCCATTTCTAATCTTCTTTGACCAACATAACTCTGTTACCTCCAGGAGACCTTCTCAATTCAGGGGCTTTCTCTGAAAAACAAGAGCAACCGCAAAATGGTTTGTGCTCATGGCCCTTGCGCTGAAACCAGCTGCGAGGTATCTGGCTAACGAGGGGAGGCCCCTGCACAGCTGCGCCATTTACTCAGCTCCTGGCTGAGCTGGCACTGCAGATCACCAGAGTACCGTGCACTGCAATCCCGGGGTTTCAACAAAGTATAGACGAGGGATATTCTGAATTCTCACCGGATCCGTGTCACTGCCAAGTCCAGGGAGCAAAAACAAGGTGATACGGCCCAAAGAAACACCTGGGATCTCAAGACATTCAGAATTCCCAAGAGAGCTGTTTTTTCCTGACCCAGCCTCTCCATTTCTTTATGAGACGAGGAGTTTTTGAGGTGGTATCTTTTATTGGACCAACGGAATAGCTGGGGTGAAGTGAGACAAGCTTTTGAATGCAAAAGCAATCTTGTTCACAGGTGAGGGAAAAGCAAGCTTGTTACGCTCAGGACGTGCTGAGCACTCCCCTTTTTTCTTTTTCTGTTTCCATGGGGCCTGGACTAGCAGCATCATTTGCAAAAGGTCAGGTGTCTCTAAGGTAAATCAAACAAGCTTCTCTGTTCTTCCACACAACCTAAAAATGGAAGGGAGGGGTATTGATTTAATTAATGTATTCCTAGTCAGACGACTGGTTACCGCTGCTTAGTTCACCTGATTAAATGAGGATGTCAGCTTGTATTTACACACGCATATACACACGTTTCTACATCGTGTGTATTTACACAAAGGAGATGGATATCTACACAAAAGAGTGTGGGTGGGTGTGTATGTGTACATACATACATACATACATATATATATATAAATGTGTGAGTGTACACAAAGGAAATAGATATTTACATAAAGGAGGGGTGTGTATACACACACACATACATACATACATACACACACACACACACACACACACAGAGGAGATGGATATTTACACAAAAGTGTGGGTGGGTGTGCATGTGTACATACATACATACAAATGTGTGAGTGTACACAAAGGAGATAGATATTTACATAAAGGAATGGCGTGTATACACACACGTATACACACACACACATACATATACACACACACAAAGGAGATGGATATTTACACAAAGGTGGGTGTGCACACGTGTGTACGTGTATGCGTGTGTGTCCAGTATCTCTATTTTTTTTAATGAGCTTTAAGCTAGTCTTCTTATCTTGCAGGACCTAATTCAAGGTTTTTCAGTATCTGGGACTAGCAATATCAAAACCACGTCAGAGAGAGTGAAAAGCTAGAAACCATCATAAAAGGTAAGTATTTTTAGATGCTGCAGCCTTTAATAGCATTCTGTATTGTCAGCCGCTGGAAATGCCTTCACTGACAAAGAATCTTTGCTTTATTTTACATTTGTTTTAATGACGGAGTCTTCCCCTTTATAGAACCTCCTCCTCCTGGCTCATTATTCTAAGCGATTTCAACTGGTTTTTCATCTAAATATAAAGTCGCCAAACTTGACTTGAATATCTATTCAGAAAATAATCACAGTAAAGATCATGATATACTAACAGTGAATAACAATAATAATGTTTTGCATTTAACTAATGCTTTGTGCCCGAGGCTTTATAAACCTGTGATAAGCCACAATGCTAATGCAAGAGAGATTAAGAGTGCTTTATTCTACTGATTTTACAGCGAGAGACACAGACTGAACACACTGCCCATGATTACACAAATGTACTAGCTCGTGAGATTTTTCTGCCGGAGTCCCTAGCGCTACTACTCTTGCTTTTTCAGGAAAATTTCCCTCTTTCTTTTGGATGGGTCTCAAAACTTTTCACAAGATTTTGTTTTGATTTTAGTCCTCCTCTCCCCATTTAAAAACCCATTACATTTAGTGTCTAGTTTAAAAAAGTTTCCTTTCTTTCTTTCCCAATTTAATTCCAAGGTTTCTGGGCAGGGTTTATTTCATTTTAGGATTGGGTCTGTAGTCTTCCTGAAATTAAAGGATAATAATTTCTCTTCTCTTTGCCCAGCTTCTCTCCCATACCTTCATTCTCTTTCATGCCTCTGATACAAGCACTATAGCTGCCCGAATCCTGTTCACTTCGGAAGGATGTGAAAAAAGCAAACTTTAAACATGAAACGCTGCTTTCTTTTCATTTGAAGGTTATTTTTAAGCATCTGCCTTCAGCTGTTCTGGCCATGATCTGATCCAGCTCCCAGTAAAGTGAGCGAAAGCCTCCAAACTAACTGACTTGAAGGATTGGCTCCAACTCCCATTAGATGGGTCCACATCTCTTATGGAAAGCACGAGCATATTTTCTTTACCTTTCACTAGCTTACGCACCCTTTCTGAATGCAGCCCTTACATACGAGTATCTGTTTTTGGGGACACGCATGAGCTTTTAGGGAGGGAAAGCTAGCACAGATGATATGAACAATTTAAAAATGATATCTGGCTGGACACTAAGTATTTGCAAATCCATGTTGTGCCATTGCAGTCAGCAAGGATGAGACTTGATTACTGAAACTGGTAGAGAGAAGTAGTTGCATCTCAGTCTGGAGTCAGGCAGATGACAGAGCAGAGCAGAGGTGCACCTTGTCGACTAACTGAATCAGAGATGCATCCGGTTTTGCGAGTAACAGCTGTCACATGTAAGGCACCAACTTCAAATAGTCTCTCTCCAGCAACAGGCTATCCAACTCCAATTCTCACCAAGGGGCTAGGCCCTGCAGCAGACCCAAATGCTAGCTATCCCCCTCCCCCCCCCCCAAAAATCAACACAGATCACATTATCCCTGGACCAAAACGTGCGGATTATAAACATCTGGGATTCATTCAGTGGCTTCTTTACCAACATCACAGATGCCATCACTTGCTCTGCTGTCTACATGCGATGCATGGGGTGAACCTTACGTGAGAGACTGACTAGACACCCATTTGATACCTAGTTTAGAAATGCACAAAAACCTGGGCAAAACACTTCCGCCACCCTGGACTTTCCAACACTCGTCTCAGAATAGCTGTTTTTAAACAACAGGATTTAAAAAATTAACTTGAACACAGACAAAAGCTTAAGAGGCAGAAAAAATCCAGGGCAAAAACACAGAACGAATAAATCATGCACAGGCTGGATTGTATAAAGCATGGCCTACACAGGGATTATGGATTCCTACCCATCCCCTACATTATGCTCCTATGGTTTTATTGCTTCGCTGTGGTCTCTCAGCACTGCCCTCCTTCCTTCTTTCATCCGTCCCCTCCTTCTCCATCTTTTGTATTTAACTCACTGCTTTGATAGTTTGCTCTTTGCATATCCTTTGGTAGAATCTGATGAAGTCAGCTGTCGCTCACAGAAGCTTAAACATCTCCGATTCAGCTGGTCTATAGGACACATCTCTACCCTGTCTTCGGCCCACCTGAAAGTGGTGTTAGGTAAATGCATCACTTTATTTCTTAATGCTCTTGGATTTCCAATTTGCCCCAGCTCCGTTGAAAAATAACATTTGGCTTTTTTGCAATGGTATTCAACATTTCAGGATCTGTTTGCTGCAGTTCATTCCCAAACTGGTAAAACACATACCCCTTAATAATGATGCTAATACACATTTCCCATGACAGCACGGCAGTGATATCCTGTTGACAAATGGGAACGTTGCAACACATCTTGCCGCACTGCCTTTGGGGGTGCCTTAAAAAAGTGCCAATGACTTGCAGTTTACCTGATCTGAATGTGCAAAACTCTTGGGGTCACACTTATAAAAGTACACAGGTACTTGAACATGTAACTTCAAAGTACTTGGAAGACTTCACAGACCTAATACACCCGTAGAAAACATGGCAAGAGCTGGCAGGTTGAGGTGGGGCCATCTCAGCTCAGAAAATATTGAAGAAATGAGTGGATCTTAAATGCTGCTCTCCTTTTTTCAGAATGTAGGTGCCCTACTCTTTGCTGAAGGAGAGTCCTTACCTTCAGCAAAGATGCGGGGCACCTTTCCCCATCCCCAGCTCTCACACCTCCCTGGGCTAGACTAGGCTGTGAAGAGAGCAGGGGGAAGCAGGTCCGGTGTGAGGTCCAAAGTCTGCTAAGGACACAAATACAGGCAGTCCTCGACTTGCACCGCTTCAAGTTGCAACGTTTCACCCTTACAAAGTTTATAAATTGATGCCCCGTTTCAACTTTCAACGCTAGATCCAATGCAACGCCATGCCAGTGAACAAGTTTGCTGCATCGCTCATCTCCCTGGAGAACATCTGTCCAAACTTGCTTGGACACTTTCTTTCAGAGAGCAGACCAGACTCCAGAAAAACCTGCAGCCAGGACTCCTGAGAAGATCCAGCCAAGAGCCCTTCAAAAAGTCCAGCAAAGTCACCTCAAAGAAGTCCTTCCAAATCAATACAATTGCTATTTACAATACAAATATATGAATGTAGCTATATTACTCATCTATAATTGATCGAGGACAAAATTCTAGGGTATTTTTTGTGAAAATAGAGTATCGGGCCTTGGTTCAGGAACCAATCCCCCATTTATAACATTGTTTTTTATGAGAAAATTGGTTCCGGGTTGCAACGTTTTAATTTAAGATGCGGTTTTCAGGAACCAATTGTCATAAATCTGAGGACTGCCTGTACCCATTTTTCTGACTCCCAATGGAAATGAGAGAGGCCCCAGATGCTTTTTTGGGTCCTGTCAAGACCAGAAGCAGCATGGGAGCCTGGGGAATTTTTCTGGGGAAAATTTAGATTCAGCTAACATTAGTCAGCAAGGTACACTAATGGTTTGAGAAGGTACACCGATGGTTTGTCTGATCTACAAGGTTTGACATGAAAATCAGCATCTGAGCAGGAGTTCAGATAAGCTAAATTTTAGATGTCTCCACTTAACGTGCCAGACTAACAGCTGAATTCTACCTACGTGGATTTGCAGTTCTAGCCACTGGTGGTTTTCACACTTGCATTGCCTTAATGTCTTTTTATACTCTGTGATTAATTCTACCTGAACTTACCTGAAGCATTATACCCTGTTGTCCACACAAAGTACGGTTTTGCTTGTCATGTAGAGATGGCATTATTGAAAAAATAAATGTTGCTGAAATGTTTTACTTTACAAGACAATGCAATGAAAGGCAGCCATTTCATGCATTAGGCAGTCCAAGCCACGTGAACAACAACAAAAAAAAAAGCAATCTTCTTCCTCATCATTAATGCCCTGCACATTTGTACCGCACATGCTCTACTGATGTTTAATACAGTGAATTATATTTAGTGTGGCATACTAAAGAGCTCAGGGGCGCAGAGGATTCATACTGTGAAATGAAACAAAATTGCATTAAACTAATTTTTGCAAGTAATCTTTCTAGATTATAATGAAATAATTTGGGTAGGAAGTGGAGAGTGGTGATCCTGAGCAGAGTGGCCTTTAGGGGATTATGGCCCCAAATGAAACATTAAGGTTGGCTCTTTTGCATTTCACGAGAACTTTACTATGGGTTTCTGTGTTAGCAGAAGCAGAGTCACCAATGGCATTGCTAAAGCTCCTCACTTCTTCAGAAATAATATATTCCAAAAATGCATCAACAAGTAACACAAAGGGAAATGAGATGTAGCTTGGGGGAGGAACTGAGAGAGACTGCATCAGCACAGGTGGGCAGAGGAGACAAAAGCTTAAGAGGCAAAATGATCAACAAAGCTGCATTGATACTTTCAGTATCAATCAATCAATCAGCTGTAGTTAGACCTGGGGCAGCCTAGTGTGAAGTTGAACAGACTCTTAGCAAGTTATGACAGCAGACAAGGAAAGGGATATTTTGAGATGTCTGGCTGGGGTATTATGATCCCATAGCATTCATTCTTGCTCAGGGCAGCGGGTTGGACTTGATGATCTGTTCAGGTCCCTTTCGACTGACCTCAAACTATGAAACTATGAGATGGTGATAGTCCAGTGCAGTAAATGGGTACAGTAAATGGATCCCTGGCAGAAAAGCAGTTGGCATATGCCATTCATTAAACATGAAAGCCTCAGTAAAATGAGGTTTTAACCACGTTGGTCTAAGGACATAGGAAGACAAGGTTCTTTGGGTAAACCTGATACCTTTTATTAGTTGAATTCAGAATAATTTTTCCAATTCATTGAGTTGGTCTAAAAAAAGATATTAGGTTTACCCAGTAAAGTGAGAAAGCCAAGTAGTTTCATAGAAGATGTGAAATTGTGTAGGTTTTTGCCCCGTTGTTAGGGTTGCACAACTCTAGAATCAGCTCAGCCCTTCATTCAATGCTGGGCATCAGGGGACGTGTTGCCGAGACCCCAACCAGAGGGAAATCCTGTTGTCCTGACGAAAATAGAAAATGAGATCCATCAAATCAAATTCTACCGTTATTTACAGAGGTGTAAATCCTGGGCAATTTCACTGGCTTCTCCTGCTACAACTGAGATCAGAGGTTGACCTGTCAAGCTTCTCTCTTAGATTGCACTCATTCCCACCGACGTAAATCCAAATGATCTTCATGGATACTACGGCTTCACAGTGGCGTGAGAGCGCTAGGCAGGATTCAAACGCAGAAATCGTTGGTCAGGTAGCATTGGCGACCAAGCTTTCAGCTCCTGAGTCACACTGATAAAGTACATTCTTCCCATGCGAGCAAATGCTGCAGTTGTCTTGGGCTGTAATACGGCACGGGGAAGAAGGGGAGGGCATGGAAATGCAAATATGAAGGGGAACGTCCACAATTTGCACTCTCAGCTGCTGTTAAAAATGTGCTCAAAACTACTTGAAAGCCCGAGAACGCCCATGGGAAAGCCCCCTCTCTACCCACCCTGGGTAATTTAGCACAGTCAGTTCAGGCTCCAGAGACAATTGAGTTTATTTTTGCAAAATCACTTTACAACATGATTGCTGGAGTTCAAGTTACCCATGTACCTAGCACTGCACCTTTTTCTACTGGGGAAGCTTGCATTTTTAAAAGCGATCCGGGTAAGGAAAAGCAACAGAAGCAGGGTGATCGTATGAAACGGAAGATGTCTGTGCCTGGTGCAAATTAGCATTCATTGCATGTTACATTGCGCAGCCCTCCAGCTCATGACCATGATGAATAATTTCCCTGGTAATTCCAAGTAATTTTTTCCAGGCTGCTTTGGTTTAAGTGTCCAAGTTGCAAATGCTGGGTAAGATTTCTTTATATGCCTTTTGCTGGACTGACTACATTATAACAGCTCCCCAAGCAAATTCCATGGTGATCCTGAAAAATGCCTGGCCTATTTCTCTACTAATAAAGATTCCTCTGGAAATACCTGTACAGCGCGCAGTGAAGGACTGTTTTATTAGAGAGCCAAGATCATGATTATGCAGTAAAGCAAGGAACATGTTTTACTTTCCCCAAAACACATCACTCAAGAAAACTGAAAAGAAGTTAGAAAAATGCATGTTTTCTGTAAAGCAACCTTAAACTAGCGTGAAGAAATGCATGGAATTGGCAGAAAATGGCAGTAACGTTTTCTGATTCTGACTGAGGAAGTCACAAAGGGTGAAATCCTATTTCACTTTACACACCTAAATAGCATGTTATGTAGCACTGTACCTGCAGGTTTTAATGCTTACACGCAGTTTGGGCTTTTAGTTCACCACAGGGTGAAATAAAAATCACTCTGAGTAAGTCTCCCAAGAAAGTGCTCTAACCACCATGCAGGCCTACCACTATTATCCAGGCCCCTTTCCAGCCCTCTAGAAGCTGCCGGCCCACTTCACCTGTTGTTCTACGTTCATAAAATGCAATGATAAATGATAAAATGAGGAAATGCACAAGATAAAATGCAATAGCAAAATGCCAAGAAAGTTCTTCCCAGGTGGGAGCATAACGGGAAATAGGATAGGGACCTATGGGTGGAAGAAGACAACCAAAGATGACAGAAAAAAAAAAGTGTGTCCTCCCCTTAAATGTATCGGTTATCTTACGAGCATCAAAAGGAATTCCTATAACAGAGTAAGGATATCGAGTACTTCCAGTCTGGATTTACTAGAAATCTGCAAGGGGCTACAGTTTAAGTATAATGAATGATAAAAATTCAAATAAAATAAAATAAAGCACAACGCAGCACAGGCTTCCTGTTTTACAGTTAGCAACTGGTACAAAGCTGCTCCTTTCCAACCAGACAAGCGAAAAGGACAACGTCCCAAAATGGTGCAAGGAAACACAATGACTCCTCCCGGAGCTAAACTCAAATTATGCAAATAGCCTTCTTCCTTTTGTGTGGCATCTGATATCAACTTCCAAATCCATAAGCCACTGTCTGGTCTGACTGTTCAATGTGCAGATCCCATCTACCCCATCTGAGCATTTGGAAAGACTGCAGCTTTTGATTAAGTACCGTGATGTTTGTTGGACACCGCATTTATGCAAGGGCTGTCCAAGATGTTCATCAAGCACCTACATTGAACACCTTCAAGAGTAAACTGGATACTTATCTTGCTGGGATCCTATGACCCCAGCTGACTTCCTGCCCTTCGGGCAGGAGGCTGGACTCCATGATCTTTCAAGGTCCCTTCCAGCCCTAACATCTATGAAATCATACGGAGTGTTGTTCTGAAGCACCCGTGTCCAGATCTCAGTCTGTTCAGCTTGACTCACACTTCTCTGTCAAGGTTGTACCTGTTGGGGGACTCATTTGACGTTGGTACAAAATGCTGTAAGAATAGGTCTAACCTTTCCCAGTGGTTGGCCTGCTCCATTGCTGTCCATAGGTTTGGTTTAGTATGCCCAAGCTCTTCCAGGAGCTTGTGGACTTCGTGTACAACTTTTGAGCCTCGTAAACCTCTATCTGTTTGGGTCTTCAATTAACAGTTGATGGAGCAGGTGATTTTCATCATCCTTGCCTTTTTAGGCCAGCGCTGATGTTAGGGTTCATCTTCTTACATGCAAAACAACCTAACTGATCTGTGGCTGGGTTCTGGCTTCCAACAGCCTGGGAATGTACCTACCTGTAGTTAAATCTGCTTACCAAGTCCACAATGTGGATTCATCTCCATTAGTTATGCCTATCAGTTGAACAAGAGCTTACATAGTCCCCAAGCAAACTATTTGACTAACTTACCGAAGGCCCAGTCCTTAAAGCTCTCCCCATGCCAAATCCTACTGAACTGAAGGACAAACGAGTCCACACATACATCTCCCTTTGCATGATCTGTGAAGTTGTTTCTTACAAACATGGGAGTCTGCCTAGACTAGAGATTTTGTTGGCAGACCGATTGCTCGCACCGTTATTTAAATTATTCCTGTACAAAGTCCCCTAGTTCAGCTTACTCCCAGCATACTTACAGATCCCCCCTCATGAACCTAAACCAACAATGAGACATGACTTCAGCATGGAAAGCATGAAATATCTTTAAATGTTAAAGTTGGGGGGTAGGGGGAGTGTCTTTTTTGTAGACTTGCTTACATTTTCAAGCTTTTCCTCACAGTCTCAAGAGCCAGAAACTTAATTTATTTAAAAACGAAAGCTGATATTTTCAGGCAGTTTCTTGATTCCAGAAACCAGGTACCAAATGTCACAACATCACACATTTTGTGGTAAATCCCAAGTGTTGTCAGTGCTTTATTTTTACTGAGCAGGAGGAGAGGGGGAGTCTAAATATCCAAAAGACAGCAACAGCTGGGGAAGAAAAACTGCCTCAATCAATTAATTGTTACTATTTTCACTCAGATGAATTATTTTAAATCAATGTTATTTGATACACCTGGAGCATGTATGCATGTCTACTACTTTTTTCTTGGAAGCAGTAGGAAATTAAATGGAGAAAATATGTTACTTTCTTGTTTCATGCCACATTTCTTTTAAAACACACATTGATTGACAAGGGTGCCCATTCTGCAGGGAGAGAAACCTATTTTCAAGCTGTAAAGCAATGGCTTCTCAACCGTAGCAGCCATATTTTGTTTTTGGTTTCCTTCCCAGCTCGAAATCCCATGTTTATGTAACGAGATTGTATTCTTTCCAATTGGGCATAGAAGACATTGTTAAGAACAAAATGTAGGGTGGTTGTGCACACTTGCATTTTCATTTGATTTGGAACTATGCATCTCATTTCATTGATTAAAACAGCAAGCAGCACTAAGAGTAATACTATTGTGTGAGTGATGCTAAGATGAAAATCATTCATTTGGGAAATGAAAGGCAAGATGGTGAATTGAATTGGCTATAACCTCGACAATCCCAGATTTCTAATTTCTAGCCACAGCTATGTAGTCTTGGTCAGGTCTACACCTGAAAGGTTCAATGTCTACCTAGTAGGAGGTATAAATTGGGGTTGTCCAAGGGTCTGTCCTTGGCCTGTTATTGTTTAATATCTTCATTAATTATTTGAATCATAGGCTCAAATGCATGCTTAGCAAATTTGCAGATGACATCTAGTTGAGTCAAGTTGCAGGCACTCTGAAGGTCAGGGCTGGAAGCTAGAATGACCTGGATAGATGGGAGAAATTGTCCACAGCCAACCAGATAAAAATAAGCAAGAATAAATGAAGTGTCCTGCACTTGGGATAAAATAATCATGCACAAATATAGATTGGGGTATGACAGGGTTGACTTCACTACTGAAGAGAAGGACCTGGGAGTTACAGAAGACTATAAAACCAAATATGAGCCAACAGTATGGTCTTGTAGCAAAGAAGGCCAACAAGTATCCTGGGTTGTATTAACAGTAGTATTATTTGAAAAGCAAGGGAAATGATTCTTCAAATCTACTTATCATTGATGAGGCCTCACCTGGACTATTGTGCCTAATTTGGGGCCCCACGCTTCAAGGAGGATGCGAGCAGATTGGAAAGAGGCCTTGAGAGAATAATAAAATGATTAGGAGCCTGGGGAGCATGACTTGGTAGGAAAGTTTATGCTTTAGAAACTAATAAAACTGTATGATCATGATACATTGTGATGAATTGGAGCTAGACTGTTTTGAGTGGTGGCAGATGACAGAACAAGGAGCAGAGGTCTCAAGTTGCAGCAAGGGAAGTTGAGGTTAGATCTTAGGAAAAACCTCTCATGAGGAGGGTGGTGAAGCACTGGAACAGGCTACCCAGAGAGATGGTGGCATCTCCATCTGTGAAGGCAAGAGGAAAGTTGAAAGAGCTGGGGTTACTTAGTCTGGAAAAGATAAGACAAGAGGTGAGAGGGTTGATAACTGTATCCTCTATAATCATGCTACAAGTATTTGAAGACTGAGATGGGTTTTTCTCTGTGGCTTTAGGGGACAAGACTAGGAACAATGGTTTCTAGCCTTAGTAGAGGAAATTTAGGCTGGAGATAAGGAGGAAGTTTCTGACTATGAGGGTAATCAAGCACGGGAACAGGCTTTGTAGAGAAGTTGTGGACTCTCGATTCCTGGAAATGTTCACAGGTTAGACTGATGCCTGGCTTGGGTGCTTTAGTCATGGATGATCCTGGTTGGAGTGGATGACCTTGTGTGAGGCCCCTTCTAGCCCTACTTTCCTATGGTCTTATACCAGCTTTATAATGAAGATACCAGTCATTTTCTTCTGCATCTCCCATTCTAATTCAGTAAACCAGTTAAGCTGGTGTTTAACTTTGAGAGTCTGAGCAGTCCCATGACTTTAATGTGTTAACTTCGGTGTGACTTTTCATAATTTTAAATTAACCATGTGCTTTAGGACTTGGCTAGAGAGGTGATTTGGGCCCATATCTTTTAACGTAGTTTAGTGTCTAACTATTGAAATCAGCTGACTATATTTTTTGTCCATTTATGAAATACAGTGACAGTCCTGATGGTTCCTCTCTCCAGGCATGTTGTGAGGATTATTAGCTAACATTGGTATATTACTTTGAACAGATAAAGCACTACATGTGTCCTAAACAATGGTGTTATATTCTTCCCAACAGTCAGCATCTTCCATCCATGCCTTTAAATACACCAGTAAATTCACCAGGATTCACCTAAAAGGATAATTGCTCTCCTTGGAGTAAACATGCCAATATAGTCTCAAAATATAAGGCTAGATTCTGTCAAAAAAAATCTGGGGGGGACATGCAGAAAAAGGTAATGTCCCCATATAAAAGGGACTCCCTCCCCACCTTCACAGTAGTTTCCCCAAGCAACCTCCACGTCCCAGTGTGACTTGTCTTTTAACTTGTATAAATATCTGGCTTTGTACTTCCCTATTATCCTGTTCTGTCTCACCTCTCCTATATTGCATGATGTCTGCTAACTATATTGTTCTTCAGCAGCTGTGATGGATGGCACAACAGAATTGGCTCTCCTACCTGAACTATCCTAAAGTAATCCTTTCTTCTCAGCATAGTTTTGCTGAGGCCAGCTACGCCTCTATACCAGGTATAACAGGCAAGTTACACCTTCTTTCCAGTTCTTCCCATTCTTGTTAAACTGAAGGACTCTGTGAAGTATTAAAGGTCACAAAGGGGATGATGAAATCCTCAGATATTTAATGTTGTGCATTATAGATAAGAAAAGACTGGGGCTATGTACAGATAGTCAAAAAGCCCTAGGCTGAATCGATTCAATCTTTTCAGGTACTGTAAAATGGGAGGCATGTATGTATTGTAGCTGAGCTAGATAGACTGACAATACGATAATTGATGTTATCCTTAAATAACTTGTTACACAGTCTTACAGTCCTCACGGAAGAGTCACACATTTATAAATGTATTTAGGCACAAGAATATTAGATGCAAGTAGGTGCTCGTAAGATGTTCAAAGGCACTCAGTGCCTAACTTGCACTTATTCCCATTGATTTTATTTATTTGTGTTCTCTTTGTGATAGTTTAAGGAAAGTTGCTTCTACTTTGGGTGACTACAGCAATAGTCAGTTGTATCCTCATTTCTTATATGGCCAGTTATCTGAACCTGGCAGAATGTTTTTGAAACAAAGACGCGTCTTATGTTGGCCTTTATTTAATCAATCGTCTCTATAGAAAACTTCAAAACAAGACTGCAGCGTAGTCTCAATTATTATTATTCATCTGAACGCTAGTAAATCAGACTCTATTATGCTGTACTCGTATATACGCATGACAGAAGAAGGTGTCACATACATCTGACACCAAAATATTACACGGTAAAGAAGAGTTTGAAACATTCTGATCCTTTCTTAAACTTGGATTATTTTAACCTGCCAAATCTGACCGACTCCCAACACCAAGAGGTATTTGTTGTTGGAGCATCAATGGAGCGGACACCTGGACTTTTATTCTAAAAACTGGATGTTCCAAAGACAAATTACATTTGAACAAACACATTTTCCCTCTTATCGTGAAATCCCCAAATTATCCCACATTGTACATCAAGATAAACTTAGCCAGTTTAGGTACCTCATAGCAGTAGGGCTGTAATACATAAGCTGTTGCCAGTAACCACATGGAGGATATAGTAAATTATTATATGGTATAGGATTTTAGTAATAGCCAATATATAATTTAATGTCCATGTTTATCAAGTGGTATTGAAAGTACTGTCGCATTACATTACATCAAGGAAAAAAAAAATGAGAATCATTAGCCTCTTGTAAGCTTGCCAAACCCTGACTTCCATAGCTGCTCTTTACCGTAGAAGTTCTTTTATTTAATGCCAGGATACACCCATTTAATTTTTTTTTCAAACAACTAATAATCTCCGTGTTTTCTTTCAGAACAGATTACAAAATGAGTTATTTATGATCTCAGTGAGATGCTAAAAGGCATTCACCATATCAGAAGGATAGCAGTCACAATGGGCAAGTACCAGTGACAAGGATATAATATATATACTTTACTGAGGACTGCATAAGGAATTAGAAGAGGGCAAAGATCTATAACATTTTACCATTCTAAGGACTAAACATGTGAAAAAAAAAAAAA
>JAGPOW010001327.1:9803364-9818006 GCA_030014935.1 Caiman crocodilus | reverse complement strand
CCTCATTGCTAAGATTTTCCAGTGAATTAGACAGAATGGGTCTTGGAGACAGCAGGTCTCGGGAGGCTGCTAGAATAACAAAACTTGTGCAGAATCCCGACTTTGATTCTTGCTCTCTTTCAGTTTTCTTTACTCAGGTTTATTTTTAGATTGGAAGTGCAGCTTGCCACCAAAAAAAAGGACACTCTGCATCACCAAAAATGAGATTTTTGGATATTTTTGTTCTCCGTTGGCATAAAGCATATATATTTCACAAAAAGCAAAAGAGAGAGGCATCCAAAATAGTAAATATATGCTACTGATTGTGGCAAGATATAGGAGACCCAGACTGAATTGGGGAGATTGGATAGCTGAGTCCTCTAAATCACAGCATACATTTCATAGACCCAGACTGAACTGGGGCACTATATTACATATGGCAACCTCTCAACAGGAAGATTTCTCAGGTCCGGGATGGACTTTCTAGTTCAAATGAGACAAATGGAGTCAGTCGCTGATGTTTAAAGCAAGCATTGGCTATTCTGTCAGGGGTCTCTCTCTCCTTCTCTCCATCCAATCTAAGCGCTGAAGGCACATGATCATGCAATTAACTGGTAGAAAACTGTGCTTGATCTGTCCCTCTCTTCCCACTTGCTCCGACACCATCTCGACACAACGTCCTGTCGTTCCTTGCGATGGCAACGTCATGGATCTGCCTCTTTAACCTGTTTATGCTCAATGTAGTCATTTGGGAAGTTGCCAAAGTTTCTCTGAAGAATGAAGTAAGGGAAGGAAACCTGGTGCCGTTTGACAGCTAAACCTAAATTCCATTTCAAGGCGAGCAAAGAAAGGACACTTTTTCCAGCCTGAGGACTTTCTCCCTGCTGAAAGTTAAAGGCCTCTTGCAACAATTGGACATGCTAGAGCTGTTCAAACAAAGGCCAGAAGAAGCTTTTATAATGGTGTGCATTACCCAGCCTACTGTACGGTTTCCTATGCATTCCCTTTCTACAAACGGATAATAAAAATTATGACGCATTGGTGGCACTGGCAAAAATTGGCCTGTCCTAAATTACAAAGCAAAGTGTCCCGCAGCTTTCTTTCCCCCGTTTCCACACCTAATGATGGCTTCTGTGACCACCTCCTCATTTCACTGAGCTCCGTGTCATCTTGTTGTAGCAACCAGAGGCTCAGCCTGCAGCTGTACGAACCAGCAGTCTGCGGGGAAGCAGGACTAAATATTGCATAAATCCTCTGGAGCATTTACACTGCCCCTGCACAGCGTCTACTGACATCTGTAAACAGGCACATGAAGAGTTATTCAATTAATCATCGATATCTGATGTAGTGGTTTTGCAGCGGCTTGTAGCTCATCCTGACAATAAGAAGGAAAAAAGAAGATGCTACCCATGCTGGCATCGATAGCCCTGCAGCGCTCATGCTGCTGTCATTAAGGGTGAGCCATCATTTCCATTTTAAACTTGCTGCTAGGGATTTATAAACTGAGTCATGACATTTCTTTCCAAGCAGCGAAGGGCCTGATCCGGACTTCTCTTGCATCGGCATTACATTAGGGCAAGTCCTCAACTTTTCACCATATTTTGAGGGAAGAGAAGTCAGAATCAGGCCCAAGCCCAGCTCTGTATGGCTATGCCTGCTTCCTTCACGCGTCCCTGCCACTAGCATGGTCAGACCTCGTGCCCTGAGGATTTGCTCAGACTGCCTGAGCTCCCCCTCAAGCCATTCAGTGAGAGGAGATGCAGAGAAACCATGTTGTTCGGGCATTACTATTTTTTTTCTTCTTCTTCCTTGCCCTACTTTAACTGAAACTTCTCTGTCTCCATTACCCACATTGATTCCTCCTTCTCAAAGATCACAAATGTTATGCTAAACCTCCCCCCCCGCAATAAATATCACACACTTACAGGCAGAATAAGACTTGACTGTCTCCACTCTCTCTCCTGACCAAGTGCAGAATAATCTCTTAAATAGCTAAACATTTCATTAAATGAAGATAAATGGCATCATCTCTGACTTTTTAGCACGTCCCTGTGTGCAATGTGCCCTATCTGGCCTGCTTCCATCCACTATCAGGCCATCCTCCTGGACCACAGGGAAAACAATGCAACTACCCAAATAAAGACTATGCAACAGTTTCCTATTGTTGCTTACAGTTTCTTAAACCATGGCTTTTAAAAAATGCCCATCTGATCTTTTTGAATGCCTCTCTGATGCCCCTGTCCTCTCCTGGTTTGAGTCTGGGTTAACATTAGGTCTGTGAAAATATGCAGAAGCAAACAGAAGTTAAACCTTTAATGTTTCAGCTCTCTGGACCCTCACAGATGTGCATCTCCTTTTTGGTAAGAGTAAAGCCGTATCCCTTTGGCAAAAATGTTACAAGCCTATAACAGGGAAAGTGCAACTCTTCTCCCAAAATTTATATTTGCTCCTTAAAGGCAATATTTTTGCCTTTACATTTCTGCTTGATGTGTGCAACTTCTGTATGACTTTTCCTTTTATTTTACCTGGAGAAAAGCATCTGTTTGCTCATTATCTGTCATGAATGTATGATCCCACTGAAACTAGAGATATATAAGATAGAACCACTTACATCCAAAAGGTCTCAGTTCACTGTATCAAACTACCGTATAAACAACATTACATAAAGTAGATGCTATACAAGAAATATATCTATGCACTGGTCATCACTTTAGAAGTAATACATGTGTTGCAGATTTGGCAATAGTTTTCCATCCACAAGATCCAGTCTTACCAATCTCATATACATACATTGCTTATAGAAAATGCTAAAAGAAAAGGTTACTTTTGTTCAATGGTCAGACATAAAGAAAGCCAAGGTATGCTAGATATAAACATGTCAGTCTTACCTTGCTTCTGTCACATATGCATTGCAATACAATCTTAAATTAAAGGCTCTCTTTTTTTTGGTTGGTTGGTTTTCTATTCTATTTTGTTTAGTTTTTAATGTCATTGTTTTACAAATGAAAGTGGGGGGGGGGCCCTGAATGCCCCCCAAACTCCCAAATTTCTCTTTTTTTTGTGCATCTGTAACAACCTACCCCATTGTGCATTAGCAAAAGAGGTAAACCTACCTAATCAACGGTGCTCTAGCTTTTGGCCCCATAGAACAAATGAATGATACAGGGCCAGTCCATGGGCTGGATCCCAAGGGTCCGTAGCAGAAACTGCTACCACTGCTTCCCCATCTCCACGTTTCCAGACCTGTGGGGAGTCCCACAGGCTGGATGACATCTCCACGAGCCGGACCTGGCCCGCAGGCCAAGAGTTGAGCATCCTTGCACTAAGCCTCCAGCACTATTGCACATCTGTCATCTGAGCTAAAAGACAAAGGCCAAGGTTTTCAGAGAGGTTACTTAGACACCTAAAAGTCTTCCTGGACTCAGCTGCCTTTAGTGATAGCAACGGAAACCTGTTATTACCCACTAGGTAACTGTAGATTAAGACTACCTGATAAGAAGGAGAAGTACCTTTGCTCACGTCCCAACCAGGCATGAAGTGCAGCTGAGCAGAGCTGGAGGAAAAGTGGCTTCAAATCAGCTTTCCATTGTTGTGATCCCAAGCTGGCCACGTGCCATAATCTCCCCAGCATAATTTAGAGAAGACGCAGGGCTGCCATGTGTCAGTCTGGCCACTGCTGGGTTATTTTAACAAAACGTGCGCCTTCTGATGCTTTCCCTCTAACTCCCACATAGAAACAGGGAAGTGTAGAGCCAGTTCAACCAGCTCTGCAGCTTGCATTATACAGAAGACACTAGCACAGGCCACAACAGGATCAAGCATGCACGAAAGCAGATCTAGTTATCTTCCTTTGTTCATTTAGCTGGTAATCACTAGGAGTTAGAGGTTTTCCGTTTGTAATTCCATGGTGGACTACAGAATACTGAAATTCAAATTTGCATGCTAAATAACTAAGGAAAGTTCTACAGTTTGAATTATCAGAGACACATTGGACTAATCTCTAAAGCGGGGAGGGAAAAATCATGATTCTACTTCAGATTTGCTCAAAAATGAACCAGTTACCAATTATGAAGTGTTCCTGGTTGACAGATAAGATCAGGTAGGTTGCAAGCAATTTAACTGTGACGGAGCTTAAATTGAGTCTCAAAGAGCAACCTGCAGGATGAAAAACAGCTCCCTCATCCGAAAGGAGGAAAATTTGGGTAAATGAGATGAAAATCAGTCAGACCCCTAGTGCCTTTCCTATATAGCTCACACCCCTCTGGTCGATCATTAGATCAGGTTTGAATAATGCTTTGCGTGTGGGTATATTGTAGATGTGTTAAACATTGCTCATCCTCTCTCTCTGCCATTCTGATGGTTTGTGTGGTTGATGGACCTTGCATTTGGTGCAAGAGTAACTTTTATACAGATGGACTCTCTCTCATGTCCCTCATGAATATGTCCTTCTCCTCATTAATATTTAAAAATAATAAAGTGTGACATTCAACGGTTCAAATTAGAGAGCCTCTCTGGTCTAATAACATTTCGCTCTTGCAGCTACTGTATCATCTAAACCTTCCAAGTGCCTTCAATGAGTTGGCAACATCCAGCCTGTAATATTAATAGCAGGAGCAATACAGAGGTGGTACTTGTGAGTCAGGCATGATCATCTAACTGTTCCCTATGCACAGGCGTGCCAAGGTAGCAGCATGTATAATACATAATTACAACCTAAAGTGGGGTCTAGGCAAGGCTTTGTGCCGCTGAAATTCACTGTCAGAGCTGTGTGGAGTGGTTTTGCAGGACAACCAGCGCACTGCGAGAGAGCCAGTCATGGACCGAGCGTCAAGGATAACAACGTGGCCAACTAAAGAGGTCACTGGATACTTGTTTTAGCGTGTCCTGTGGTTTCTGGAGCCTATGCAAGTGCCATACAGCAATGAGAAGTATATGTTAAAAGTCCAGGCAAGGGTGAGTATCATTGCTTCAGCCACCCACATGTTCCCATCCTTTGTACAGACTTCATGAGAATAAAGACAATTGCTCCGTATAATGAGTGTAATAATGTGCATCGTTACTGAGAACTGCAGGTGTTAACACCTACGATTAATCAAGCCCTCAGAGGGCCTCAGGTAGCGCTCAGAAATGAAGGAGCTGAAGAACTAGAAAGGCAAAGTGATAAGTGTTGTTGGAAACAAGGGTCCAGGTGGCATCAGGTCACAGAAAAACTTCTGATATGGGTCAGTCCAGCTCAAATGTTGCATCATTATGAGTCGCAATGGATTAAATGGCAATGCTATGAGAATGCCAGATGGAGGAGCTCATCCAGCACAGTTCAGAGGTATGTTCATAGCACCAAGACTACAAGAAGTCCCCCAGCAGTGAGTGAACTCCTTGCTTTTCAATGGCAGGTCTATGCATGCATTTAAAATATGCTTAAATTTAATGTGTGTTAAGTGGTTTTTTGGCAGGTGACTACATGCGCACCCTTAATTCACCTTAAATTGGGCTAAGACACATTAAGTGTGCATGTGTAGACGTGCCCAGTAGGACCTGAAGTCTTTGCGACTGCTCACGTGTTTCAATGACACGCTTAAATACTTTGCTAGGTACTTTATTTCCTCTGGCCTGACCATTTATCCTCAGGTGTTCCAATCACACGTGAAAGAGGAGTATTTCCCTCGTGTCTCAGTGTAGATGCTTTCCATTTGCTTTACAGTGGTAGAGTATTCTGCAACTTGCCCGTTGCCTTCCGCGAAAGTAAGAAACAAATGTGATACAGACCAATCCTATCTGTTACCCAAATCCAGGTTAAAACTCATGGAACATTTTGATTCAAACTTCTCTGTGCCCTGATTTATGCTTCTCTTAATTGGAGAGGGAAAAATAGACACAGGAATTTGAGGCGTCAGCTGTTAACGTCTGAGTAACGAAAAGAGAGAGCCTGGGGTAGAAAGAAAGGTAGTAATACCAGATGTTACCATGATATACAAGTTACCATCCTTTATATCCTTCTGTAAGGAGTGAGGTGGCAGGGGCTGCCAGCTCTCAGTCTCATCTCTGTTGGCTCTATGTCTATGGACCCTGCACTGCTGGCCCCTGTCTCTCACTCTGCTCAGCCTGTCTCACCCAGGCTGGGCTGCCCTCTCCATCTCCACCCTCAGCTCTCTGGTCCCTTACCCTGGGGTGAGCTGCTTGCTTCTGCAGCCCTTAGCCCTCTGGTTCTTGACCCATGCTGGGCTGCCTAATGCCAAGTGCACTTCATGGCCTCCAGCCCTCCCCTACAGCCACCATCTGGTCCTCTGCTATACATCCAACATTACAGTATAAATACAAGACACTATTCACCTCTAAAGGCCTACCCAGCTCTGGGTGCAAGGCATCAATTTCCCTTAGGTCCCCCTGGGCAGCTCCAGGGATCAGCTCAGGTCCCTGCCGCGTCTGCTGCAGGCATTCCTCACCCTTCAGCATGCGGAGTTGGACTGCCAGCTCTGCCTCAGGCCCTGGGTGTATATGCACGGGCACCGAGTCCCCTTTCGGTCACCTGCCTTCCCCGGGTCTGCACAGGGCTTTTGCTGTCAGTCAAGGGCCAAGCCCACCCTCCTGCAGCCGCGGCCCCAGGCAGCCAGCTGAGCCTGCGGCATCTTCCTGGCTCCCTGCCACCATTCCCTCTCGCCCCCTTCCCTTACTCCCAAGTAATAGGGTCCCTCGCTACCCCTCCCCAAGTGTGTACTGCAGGCTCTTCACTCTGTGTTGTCATCTTCATGCAATGTCCGCTGCATCCGATAGCCTATTTTGTTTTATTTCCTCTGGCCTGAACATTGCACCCTCAGGTGTTCCAATTACACGTGAAAGATGAGCATTTTCCTTGTGTCGCTCTGTAGATGCTTTCCATTTGCTCACTTGAACTTTATAAATGGATGGTGTCAACTTTGCTTAACTTCAAAAGCTGTGTTACAGAGCTGTCTTATCACAGCTTTTGATTTTTAACATATTATTTTATTGAGTTGTTAAACATGACACTCCTCAGTCTATATAGGTTGAGCCAAGGTGCACAGTGCAACTAATGGCCGTCATAAAAGAAGCCAGGTTAAACCAAACCAGGTACTTGTTCTTCTCTGTGAAATAGGGGAGGAAGGGCAATGAAAAAAGGGAAAGAAGGTAAAGGAAAGACTAAAAAGGAAAGAAAAGAAAAGAAAGAGAAAAGGGCATGGGATGTTAAATAGAAGAGAAATATGAAACCAACAATAAAAATGACTAAAAAAAACATTAAAAAAATTTCCTCCAAAATGCTTTTTTTTCCCCCCCACTTTTGGGTAAAAATCTAAGGGTTTTGGTTTTCGAACTGAAAACTGTTGCAGGAACATAATTTTAATTAAAAAAAATAAAATAATTTTGCCACTTTCCCATAGTTTCAATCTTTAAACAATATAGATAAAGCCAGTGTTCATCATGGCAAGGTATTTAAGAGAAAGAAATAAAGTGGTCATAAGAAGAATAATGGATTACTCTGAACATCTCTGAATTGATCATCTGAAATGCACGTTAGAAATAGTTCCCAGCTTCATACAAATTTGTCCTAAACATATAAAACCAGGTCTGTGCTGCTGAGGGGACCACAGTTTCCGCTAGATAACAATATACTAGCAGAGATCAGCAAAGCCTGTTGACATGCACTAGCTCACGTAGGACAACTTACAGCGTAGTTTCTCCTGGGAAAAGCCAATGAGGCTGTTAGCGTGACTAATGACTACTTGCATGAGGAAGTCTAGTTTTCAGGTTCAGGCTCCATGTCTTTTCCTGTGATACCTCCAGGCAATCTATCATACCCTAAGCTAAAAACTTCAGTGCAAATGGAACCGTTACATGCAAAAGCACAACCATGTTTGGTTTTTTTTCAAAATTTCCCTGCCAAATATTTCAGTCTGGTACAACTTCAAAACCTATGCCTCTAGTATGGATTCAGCCCCATTGAAGGCAAGGTCAGACTGTCAAAGACTCGAGCACTGCAGAATCAGGCTCCTCATCACCATTCCCAGCAGAGTGGCCCTGACAAGACCCAGCAGATCAAGCAAGGATCTGCGAATTCAGTGACGCGCACAGTCCTCGCCACGTCTAACATACCAAATCTAGGACTTGCAGATCTCTGAAACCCTGTGCTAACATAGTCACAATCCAGGATGGGAAGCAAGTAATCTGTAGTAGGGGCTGGGAAAGATACTATGAACTCCTTTCTACTCTTTGTGGTTTATTGCATCCATCCATGCCGCCTTCCAGCAGTGTTATCCCCTTGACGTTCGGAGGGAATTTAATGGCTCTTTGTCAGCAGCTATTTGCAGCAGAGTAGTCTGGATTTTAATTACACCTCTATCAACACTCATGTTGATTATTTTCTTCAGCACTCACTTCTTCTCCTGTTGTTTTCATTCTCCTTCTAGTCGAGCTCTGTTGGATACTGGGGTGGTCCAGAAGCAGGACCGGCGTGTTTTGGGTTTCCGAGCGCGTTTCAATATTTGCTGGGATAAAGAGCAGCCCGCTGCCCCGCTGCTTATGACAGCGGTTTGCCAGGATGGATTTTACATGGCTGAGTATATTAAGTCTTCTGGTCTCCAGGTGTTGTTCGAGTTCCCGTTTCCTTGACTATTAGTGCCATTGTGAATAACCACTCACGCTCATTACTCGTGAATACACACATCCCCCAAACAGCCTCAGGTGGTTTCACAAGTGAGAGCAGCTTCCTATTTAATCTCAGTTAAACTTTTGCTCAGTAGCTGTCAGATTAAGTAGCTGAGCGCATTCCCTTTTTCATTACTGCTCATCAAACGTTTCATTAGTTTCAGATTTACATAGTCTTTCGGGTTTGTTTGGGTTTTTTTGCATTTCTCCTGGATTTATTTCTCTTCTAAAACTTGGGTACCATGTCTTTGTCTTTTGGGTCCTTGTGGTAAGATGTTCTTGCCCGTTTTCTGGACACCTGCATTTACAAATAAATATTTTCTGCTCTCTGTTCTTTATCAATGTGCATCTGCATATATTTTTTGCAACCCCCCCCCCCCATTAGCATTTTCTTGAATAATCCCTTGCAGCAGCACCGAATGCCTTTATTTGCAGTAAAGAACTGGGTTGCCGGCACTTGTGAACACTGTTATAGCACCAGTACTGAGGGGCCCATTTCTATTTTGTCCGGCACTGCCAGTTATTTCCGTCTACTATAACAATGATGTCCTTGCTCCTGTTCGACTACGTGTCTGCTCCAAATTTTATTCTTCTCATTACCTTCTGAAGGCTCTACCCTGCCCTTCCTCCAGCTCATTACCACTGTGCCCATTAGGTAAGGCTGGTGACATCTGACGGTGGGTAGGCACAAAGAAAGATGCATAAAGGTGCTCTCAGATACGTCATGGCCCTTACCTGCAGCTCCGAGGTGTCTGATTCAAAACTGTTATGTCACCCCCAGGGGTGGGGGAAGATGCACTGCTGATCAGAAATGGGATGCCAATGTTAAATATTGGAGGAATAGCAGCCATGGACGGCCCTGCATTTTCACACCTCTCCTACGTGCTGGGAAAAGGCATGACATAAACCTAGCATCTGTTTCAGCTTCAAATACGCAGCTTTCGGCACTCTCTAATCACCTTGCCTCCCTAACACCATGCGGTCACAAGAACGGGCAGCACCAGTGTCTGACAGTAGTAAACTTTTGAGCCCAGAGCAGTCAGAGACTAGCTGCCCCCCAGCACATGATCGGGGGGTGGGGGGACAGGTATAAGGGATGTAAGAGGTGCGGAGCCCTTCAATTCATCCCTCAGCTGGCAGCCGTGGATGGAGAGTCGTACCTGCATATTTACCAGCTCTCCGCACCTGTGGGGTCACTATAAAAAGGGGAATAATTGACAGTCAGATGAACAGAGGTAGAACAGCAGGGACATGCTGAACTACAAGACACGGCAGAGACAGGAATTAAAGGAAACAGTCTGATAGTCGACTAGGGGCATCTATTCACGGGATAAAGCAGCATTTTGTGCATATGAGCTCTCCCCTCCATACAAAATATGTTACTCAAAACAAGTGGCAGGCTGCATTCTGCTTCCAAATCAACAGCCTCTCACCCTAAACTCAAAGTGACATCAGAGAAGAGACTGACTATGAGCAATAGGAAAAATACTGCCAGCAGCTACGTTGGCTCACATTTTGAAAAAAAATACTAAAATACAGTGTGTGGGCATGCAAAGGAAAGAGTAAGAGTCCAGCACACTGCCATTTTCATATTCTTCTTATGCTCCAGTAACTATAGGAGCCTCGCTATATCTGTATTTTTTAAGAAATAGCATTTGGCAAGTATTAGCTGGTGGTATAAAAAAAAAAAAAATTTCCAGGAGAGCTTCAGATGAAATGCACATTTTTCCCCCGGTACATAATCTAATCAGATTCCAGCACCTCCTGGGCCTATACTCCCAGAGCATGAAATATGTGAGTGTCTAGTTATTAAAGGTACCTTACCAACAGGCTGGTGTCAGACCGTGCACGGAAGCTATAGCTGACTTTACCCAGCCGTTTCTTTTTCCTGTGCTAGATGAGATCATTTCTGACACTGGCTATACTGCAGTGGTCGCTTTTTACTTGCGGCTTTTTAACACATTTCATTTTTTGACAGAAGTTCCCCTTGATGTTTTCTAAATTACTGCAGTGGTAGCATTAAGTCACACCTGGATTTCATCCCATGGATCTTTTAGTAATCTCTGCATGGCTTTGTCACAAGGCTTATGGACTCTGTCTTTTTTGTGGGGGGGGAGGGCTGTTTTTCTTTTTAATGATTTTCCCTTTTGCAGTGAATCTCAGAGTATAAGGCTACACTTCCTGGGTGAGTGCTCTAACTACTAGCCTGTTTGACCAATGAGAGGCACTGCTGCCACTTCTTTCATTGGTCGGTTAGTTTCCTACCCTCAGAGAAGGGGCAGGGAATCTGGTGTCTCGTGTGACCAGAAGAACGAAAAGGTGCAACCATAGGCAACTAGTGCCACCTTTGGCTGCAAGGGGGTATATGCCCCCCCCCCCCCCGTCAATCTCACCAACTGGGAAGCAGCCACGACACTCCTGGAAGTGGCCATGGCACTTCATCTGGCACTCACGGGGGGATAGGGGGGCACTGGCACACCCGCCTGCCCCCCCATCACGTGTCAGGGGATGCACCAGTGCTCCCTGGGGCTGGACACATGCATTTACAAATAAATATTTTCTGTTCTTTTTCTTTTCTTTACTAATGCATATCTGTACATATATTTTTGCAACCTCCCCCACATCAGCATTTTCTTGAATAACCCCTTGAATAGAGCCCTACACATCGCCACTGTGTGCAACATGCTTCAGGCACCTCCACTTCTGTGGGGACCGTGTATGGGCTTTCTGCATGATCCATTGGAGGGCCTTGCCTCTCCCCATTCCCTGCATAGAAAGCCTAGTCACTTAACCCTGTCTATTTAAATGACTTATCCATAGCAAGATGTATGAGGGCACATGTACAATGCCTTAGCTCTGCTAGTAAGGCGAGTGCTGAAAATACACCCCACCTGCCCACTCCTGCTCTGCGTTCTCCAGACCCAGGGGCAGGTAATGGGGGTGGCTTCAACACTCCAGAGACTGCTATCACACTTATTTTTCAGCTAACTTGTTATGAACTAGAGTGGAAGAATGATAACTAGCTACCTGTTCAGAGATGGATGATAGACACTGTCTCATGACCTGTAGACAACGATGGCTCCAAAGTACCCTTAAACCCAGCTCTGATGGGGAGAATTATTTGGAGCAGTATTTCTCAATCCGTGGGTTGCAAAACCGTATGAAAGGGACATGAACACACTTTTAAAAATGGTTCAAACTTTAAAAATGTTTTCTCCTTTAAAGGAGAAAAATGTGGGAAACTGTTGCATTTGCCTTGCAAGCTGGCATAGCTCCAGCCTACAAGGGGCTGCTTGAGGCCCCCCATCACACCCCACTCTACCCCAGACAGCCACCCTCTGCCCCACACATTGGGGGACCAGGGCCTGGGGGTGGAGGGCAGCGAGTTGGGAGTGAGGAACACTGGGTCAGGACTGTCTGTCAATGTTTACAAATGGGTCCTGGTACAAAAAAGGTTGAGAATCACTGTTTTAAAGGAAATTACCTGTAGCACAAGTGAAGCCCATTGCTTGCCCAGGAGTGACTGCTCTTTCATCCTACTTATGCATTTCCTGGCCTTGTGGGGAGGACGCCAACAGTGCCGAGGTCCCATGAACTCACAGCTCTCACATATGCAATAATTCTTCACTCCATCAAGCTAACCATCACATGTCTAACAATGTCCAGTCACACTACATCTTTCCTCTTCTGTTCTTCTTCTTGCATATTTCCTAGCCTGTGATCTTTTTATACGATTTATTTAATCCTTTATTTAAACAGGAGAGTTTCCAATGATATTTTAAATACCATTTGCATTTCCTACTTATCCAACTTAGGAATGGAGTGTAACAAGATCATTTTTTTTCCTCTGCAACATCAACTTGAAATAAAAGTGTATTTAAAAAACTGAGTTGTAAACGGAAAGCTAGAGGATTTCACATGAGGAAGCAGCTGGAAACATGAGGTAGATCTTCACAGGTTTATGCATCTAATCCTGCAGAAAAGACATTTTCCACAAGCGATGCAGATGGGTTTATACTCCTTGTTGATCCATGGTCATTCCAAATCTTCTGTTGTCTTAAACCCTGCATTACCTGCACTGTTAAGCCAATGCAATTTATCCTGAGCTAAAATCTGCTTAGATACAGACCTCTCTACTTCCTTTTAATTTGATTGTCTTCTATAATTAATAAGATCAATTTTCTGGGAGAGTAGCACTTCAACTACACTGTTATCCTTGGTAAAGTAATACTGCCCCCACCCCATCAGGTTGTCCTACCACAATGCTATTAGAGAGTTACATGTTTTTAGTTGCACTAACAAAACTGCTCCAGAGCTTGTTAATAATATATTTATGTGACTTGTAGTACCACAGTCTAATGGATATTCAAGAACAAGGGAAATCTTTGGGTTAAGGGTAACATTTGCCTTCACAACATTCCCTTGATCATTTCACATGCATTTGTCCATACACTTGGGAATGTCTCATTATATTTACCTATTAAATGCCAGGCAGAGTGGATTTCAGCTGGAGGAATGATTTTATTTATTTCTTTATTTTTTAAGAATTTCAGTTGCAGAAAAAAAATGCAGTTGACAAAATGATATACTGCCATTTATGCGGCAGAAATAACTAATTGAGCTGAGACTGCACAAAAGTGCAATGTTCATCTTACACAAAGCATTTTTCAATGAGAATATATGCAAATCAGTTTTTGTGCTCCTGAAGACTCTGATTACACTTATAAATTTAGGTTTGTAATTGACTGTTTTTATTGGATTTTGCACAATAATTCTGCCTCATGTATATGAATAATCAACTGCCAGAAAATAAACTTGCCAAAGTAAATTCATAAATTTTATAGATACATTTGTCTTTAACATTGCCTGCTGCAGAAATTAGCTAATTTCTATACATCCTGGGCCTGACTGGTTGTGATCTGTAGGGAATGTAGGGACAATCTGGGGAAATTATTTGAAGACACTGCTTAAGAGACATTTCATCCTGTAAACTGTGTAGTTCAAATGCATCCAGTGAGCATATATTTTAAAAGAAACCTGCCGATCATTAGAACATTAATGCTAACATTAGCTTTTTGCCCCACACAATCATTACCTTCAGTGTTAGGATATTTGTCCTCCGTCATAAATGGATATTTTAAGCTACAGCTATTTCAGCAGGAAAGGGAGCAGAAATGTGGGTGAACTTCCAGTTGAGTCTAGATTCTGGAATCAGAGCTCATCATCCCATTGATTTACTAATGAGCATGCATCAGGTGAGCTCAGTGAGGAGGGTGACTGCACAAGCTTAACACCAGGCCTGTGAAATGCTTTGATTTCAACCTATAATGCATTAAAAACCCAAACTGAAACTCAGCAACTCTTGGGGGGCAGCTGAGCCCCTCTCCTCCTCACCGTCTTCTATAATTAGTAAGGACAACAAGGGAAATCTTGCCTTCTATAATTGATTGGCTGAGCCCCTCCTGTCTTCATTAGTCTTAATCATTGAGTTTTATATATTTCTAATCAACCACCCTAACTTTCCAGACTGACAAATTTAGGGTTGAAAGCAATTGCAACACTAACACATATGATTCTATAGTATATGCGCACACGCGCACACACACACACACACACACACACACTATAGAATCACATGTGTTAGTGTTGCAATTGCTTTCAACCCTAGATATATATCTAGAAAGTACATATATAGACACAGAGAGATCCCTGCCTTGTTCTTCTCTATTACAGTAAGGTAAGTATATGTTAACAATCTCTTATATTTGTGGTACAGTTATCATTTTTAAAAGAGTAATAGCTGTTCTAAGGGTGTTAAGACTTGCGTGGTACACATTATAGATCATAGTATCTAGGGTCAGAAGGGGCGTAGAGCAGGCCATCTAGTCTGACCCCCCGCCAATGGTAGGAATGAGTGCCAGGGTCACAGGACCCCAGCCAAGTACCTATCTAATCTACTCTTGAAGGTGCCCAAGGTAGGAGCAAGAACAACTTCCCTAGGAAGC
>JAGPOW010001327.1:9756070-9772064 GCA_030014935.1 Caiman crocodilus | reverse complement strand
CTCTCTCTCTCTCTCTCTCTCTCTATCTATACTATCTCTAGAGAGAGAGAGAGAATATATATCTATGCATAGAAAGAGAGAGAGAGAGAGAGAGAGAGAGAGAGAGAGAGTTGTGTTATGGAGATATATATGTGTTACCTTTTTCATTCAAATATATATCCATATGGATATATATTCATTCATATGTATTTGAATGAAAAAGCATGATCTGTCAGCAAGGAATTCTTCTGGCTTATATAAATGACCTTCCTTCTAGCATATGTTCAGTACACATCTTTGGAGTGGATGTACCTACCACCTGACGAGCAAGTCCGAATACCAAAAGAATTGGCTTTCGGGCAGGAGAATGAAGGCTTCCTCTTGCAAGCGAAGTCTGTGGCTGATGAAACTTGCCCATATGTTGAAACAGCTTTTTATTGTGTTGATCGTGAGAAATATATAGAAACCATCTCTGAGAGCAATAAAGATAGGTTCTGACCTCAGCTTCATACATGAAGTTGACATCATTTGACTCAGTGATAAATGCTAAACCAGCCTGGCATGTCCAAGACCTTTTCCAGCATCTAGTATTATGTCATTTTTCTTGTATTACTATCACATCCTTTCAAGTTGGCTGAAAGCTGCAGAAAGTCCAGGAAGAATTATTCAAATTCTATGGTGTTTTTTTTCTTTTTAATCTGTTATCACTTTCCAGTCATAAGCATAAAGACCATATGTATTTCTCTGCATGAAAGATTAGGCTGTGTATAAACACATACTACTTATATATTAAAGGAAAGCTATTCAGGCAAAAGGAAGGAGCTTGTTTGCTCATTTTTGTTCTCATTTATCAGATGTCTTTTTTTTTTTTATTGTTGTGCTTAAAATTGTCAAGAATCCAGTTTGGGGAGAGGTTTGGAAATGTGACCAGATGACTCAAGCAACAGTCACCATCAATGTAATATAGGAAACAACATGTAGTGGAAGCAAACACTGCCTGAATAGCCCATGCAATGGGAACTCTTCTTCCAAACTACTCAGAACTTCATTGAACATCTCTGTATTCACAAAATGAATACAGTATCAGAAATTAGGATCAGTTACAGAACAGAAAAAGAGGCTAAATTCATTGGAGTTACAAAGATTAATTCAACTGCCTCTTGTCCTCGCTGATTTTAATTGAGTCCTCTTTCTAAGCTCATGAGCTGGTTAATCTTTTAAAAGAAATTCTACGCTCCTGTTTGCAAGAATGCTTTTACTGTGCTTTAATTTTAAATGGGTCTAACAGGCATTAGAATCAGCAACCAAGTATATTCCTTGATTTGTTTCCATATTTAAGTAGGCTTTAAAAAAAAACCTACTTCTTCACACTTACGAATTGGTTTTAAACATTTCTGATGAATCCTGCAATCAAGGTCAGCAGAGCAGTTTCAATCACTGTGAAGCAGTTCTGTCTATTTAAGTACTTTAATTGCTATTAGGATTCAAGACATTTAAAATGTTCCCACCCTCTAAGAGTCATTTCAATCATTCTACAATACCTTAAGTACTCTCTCCTCTCCCTTTCAATGGGTACAGCATTTGTGCTCATTGCTCCCCTGTTATATTGGGCTCTGTAAGTTGCTTTAAAGACAGGTGGGGTGATGGGACTCAAAGTCAAGTGGGTTTATGTTGGTGGAGAAGGCTGTCACCTTAATTCCTTCCTATTCCCTTGTTATAAGGAAAGGGAAAGAAGCTCTACAGCAATTGGCCCTTTAGCCCTGTTCAATGACTGTGTGTATCCTTTGCTTGGACCTTCCCCTCTCCCCAACCCTCCCTTTACATTAGAAATCTGGAAGTCCCCATGAGCCAGGACCCTCCCTGTACAATGGATGCACAGCTTGGATATGCCAAAGCATGGCAATTAGGCTGCATGGGGGGATCGCCATGCAAGGTTTAACTTTTGCACATCTCTTCAATTCAGATTCCTTCGCAGGTCATATTGGAGGAAGATTTGCCTCTAACAGGGATGCCCCAAGATAGATAGGATGCAAAGTCATAAATAGTGGATGTCCTCAGGGTGTTGAGGACAATAAAACACTGGAGACCACCAACAGCTTCCTCAGCAAAAGATGTAGCATGACAGCCAATCCTAAGTAACAAATGATGGCAAAACCCTTTCGAGAGAGGACAGGGTTGGGATGCAGATTTACCATTAGGAATCGGTCTCCTTTTCCAGGATAAAATCTTCTATTACTACTGCCATCCCTTTATGGTGCCTGACAGTTTTCAGCTCTCCCTAATTTTGTTGGAAGGAGTTCGCTAAGTCTATTAACTCTGACATGCCTGCCAGTTCTGGAGCAAAATGGCTTGCCTGTTCTCCATACCGAACCCTGGCAAGAGCCCGGTTTCCCATCTGGTTCTTGAAGCAAGGGTCAAGAAGCGATCCCAAGACATATTGTTCTGCTCAAACATGCCATTGATCCCTTTATCTTTTGACAGGATTTGGTTCGGTGCCTTGGCTGAAGTAGCAGCCTCCCTGCTGCTTCCCTCTCTCTCTGGAAGAGAGTAGCTAAAGAGAATGCCACAAGTCCCAGATGGCAAGTTTTTAAATCAATCAAGGTAGCACATACTGTACCATCTGCACCTTATGCAAAGAAACAAATTTCTCACAGCAAATCCTCCTGGCTGGCCTCATCTCCAGCATGTAACCACCTGAAGCATAACCCCTGGGGAGAGATGGAGGTAACAGATGTCAGCATGGGCAGGAATGTGTGGAGACTCATGCCAGCAATGAGCAGGGACCCAAGATGTGGCCTTCAAGGCACTAATGGAAGATACGTTTCTGTTGTTCATCTCTTCAAATACTGCTTAAGTTGCACTTCAACAAATCGCTTAAGCACATAGTTAACTTTAAGCCTTGGAATGAGTTAATGAGCTTGAATGAGACCAGTCCCAGGCTCACATTTGCCATGGATGTTGGAGGGCACTGTACCTTGCAATAAAGCAGAGCTCGCCAATGGACCAGGCAATTGAACAAAGGCCTGCCTCAAGCTAGTTTCATTATTTTCAGCATGAAATATATTTTCCCCGTGAAATACGAGTCCTGTTTCTGAACACGCTGGCACCAGTTTGCCCTTGACTACTTCATCTTACATAGGCTGAGTTCTGTACAAATCGGTGACTATTGCAGATGTTTTTCTCCCACGAGTTGTTACTCATTTTACAATGGATCCTGTGCCTGTATGCCTGTGCACATAGTGAGTCACCCTAGAAATGGCATCTTTTATATGGGATGAGACATTGCTTGACACCGCAGAGGTGTGTCAAGGCCCCTTTGTTGAGAGGCAGAATCAGCCACAGATCTGACCACACCTGCTCCATCTGCCGCTGATCGCAGCTGAACCTACATCTGCCCAGGCACTTACTGTGTGTCAGGATTGCGGTGATGATTGAAAGCAAGAGAACGGCTCAGGGAATAGACTTGGAATATTTTATATTCCAGCTTAATACAGTAGCAATTAGAGGTTAGGCTGTCCTTTTTGCAACTAGGATGTGCACAGATTTGTATAACCATGATCAGAAAAAAAGTCATCAAAATCTATACCAATATAATGAATCTTGAAGGTTATTTTATTCTATCTGATTTTTCTGTGATTAAAGCCCTGGCAAAAAGGCTGCATTCCCCGGGAAAGAGAGAGGCTGCACAGGTCCTAAAATCCAACAATACTGCTACGCCTTCCAGACAGATGCAGTATACCAGAAGCAGTGTGCATGCTCTTCCCAATTATAAGAGAAAGAAACATTATAGTAGTATTTCACAAGGCAAAACTAACAGGCACCACAAATATAAATACTGAGCACTGTATATTCACAACAAGCTTTATAGCAATTAGTCCATATAACGACCTGGTGAAGAACATCTTGCATTCGAAAGCTTGTCTATCTCTACTACACTGTTGGTCCAAAAAAAAAAAGATACCACCCTAAGCCTCTCCACATAGTAAGACATTTTTCAGAAAATCTACATCCAGACATTTACCAACTAAAAATCAAGGGAATTGCAACCTACTTGTAGACTTCCATGAGGAGAAAAAGGGGATACATTGATTTAATAAATGATCTATATAGATTTCTCTCAACTCTAGTAAATGCATAGACCAAATGCTGTGGTCCCAATCAAGATCTGGTTTATTGTGAGTCAGATACCATATTGCCAGAGACTGTAATCTTGAGTTGAAATTACGTTAGAAAGGTTGCAGGAATTCAAATGGGTGTGGTTGATTTCCTCTGACCCCCCCAATGTAGTCTGCAGATAAAAACAATTTTGCCTTCAGCAATAGCTGTCTATAATGTACCTTTTTTGTGTCAAAGCCCGCTCTGAAACAGTGATGCAAAGTCAAATCCAAGTCAATAAACTCCAGCCAAAATATGACTCATTGAGATTTTTACATGTGTTCCTTCTGACCACCTGGCTACAAAAGTATACACCATATGCACATCCCTTTAGAAAGGAACAAGTCAGCCAGCCTGACAAGAGTATATGCCATGTACTATAAGCTTCCTTAAAGAAAAAGAAATACCCAGATGTCTATATTCACTGGCATCATACACCATACATGCCAGCTGCTCATACCTATGTCCATTTATAAAAGAGTATCTATAAACTCGCACTCATGGTATAGTACTCGGTTAAAAGAAAAAAAAAATTCCCAAACAAAACAACTAAGCTTTCCATCTGGTTTCCCAGCTGCCTCCATAAAGGCAAATCTTTCCCTGCATACAATGAGAAAATTGTAGTGCAGCCCTTTCAGAACAAGGCACAACATTATTTTTACTGGCAAGCCCCTTTAAACGATGACACAAGTCAGGTGTTGTCTTGTCTACATTGCAGTATTTGTATGCATGAGACTGGAGATACGGCAGAAGGCGTTGTGGAAAAGGATTATAAGCAAAACAGTGTCCTTAAATTAAGAGGAAAGAAGAGAGCACAGATAAGAGACCTGATCTTTAAGAAATGTTTGTGCTTCCTTGAATCTTATTACTTAGAAAAACACCATCCAGCTGTGCTGCTGATGAAATGAATAAAACCCTATAATTGACGCGGGTCAAAAAAAATCACTTTTTTCAGCATACAACAAAAAAAAGCCCAAACAACTTGTTTTAATCAAAATATCCCCTTTAAAGTTTGTTTGTGCAGTGAATAAAACCCCAAACAAACCTGGAATATTTCTACTGAGAACCAAGATGCATCCAATCTGGAAATGCTGCAGCAGTTAAATTTCAAGTCCCTTGTGCTTTGTAGGACAGGCTTCCTTGCCCCTTGAGATCTCCCATGATGCACCAGTGTTTTCTTCCTGGTAGGACACATGGGAGATGCAAGACATCTGCAGAAGTAGGCATGGGGGCTTGAAGACTTTCATCTATAGGAGTCTGCAACAAGATGTCTATGCCAAACTATGCCTGGTTTGGGGCATTTAGTTTTTGCTCATGTCCTACACAAAATGCCCCTCAATTTGCAGTGTGCACAATATCAGTGGCATCCTGGCTACTCTCAGGTGGTGTTCAGACAGGCCAAGACTCCAGATTAGCCTATGCACTAGAGGTGCTGTAAATATAGAGCTGAAGCCGGGTGTTTTCTGTGCACTGTGCCACCATGTCCAGGAACTCCTGTCTCATGTAATGAAGCAGTTCAGGAACGCAGCGGAGCTGGTGAGAGTGCATGGAGATAGGGGAAACACATCCATGATACACACACTGCTCCTGTGTGCAGGACTCCGATGCACCCACCCCCAAGTCCTGGAGCATCACCCAGGGGCACAGGCTCCGTTTCACCTAAGCCACACGGCAGCCTCAACTCACTCACTCAACTCACAGCACAGATGCAAAAAACCCCCAACAAAACAATACTCTGGTGGCTGTATGAGCAAACTTTCCTGTGATATTTCAGTCTTCTATGCTGGGTAGAAGACATTGGGAGGCATTCCCTGGGAGGCAAATTTGTGCCTTATAGGGATGATGAATGCTGAATGCAAGAGACAAGGATGTCTTAGAAATAACAAGAGATGTCCATCTCTGCCTCCCTGCAATGTGAGTAAAGCTCAACTAATGGGGATAATTTCACCAGAAATCATTGTTTCTGGTCCAGTAACCATCACACACTGAGTGACAGATTGCAAACGAACAGCCTGTACTATATGGGACTAGCCTGTGTATTACCCAATGCTCAGCCATCAGGAAAGCTTTAGGAGCAGGATTGCTGCTATTTGCTTTGCTATTATGGACTTTAGAGAAAATCCTGCAACATGCCCCTTCTAAGATGACCACTTTCTGAATATTCAGTGGGGTTGTCTTTCATTATACTTTTATTTGACAACTTATTGCCTGTCTGCCTATGAGTAATAACTTTTTTTACTTACTTGTAAACTTTTACTTACTTCTGACCTGTAACTCACTGTCCCTATTTAAGGAACAGTTATGATCCTGTATATACTTACATGAACTACAGACCATCAGCCTCTCTTCGGTCCCTGGAAAAATCATGGAGCAAGTTCTCAAGGAATCCATTTTTAAGCACTTGGAAGAGAAGAAGGTGACTAGGAACAGTCAGCATGGGTTCACCAAAGGCAAGTCATGCCTGACCAACCTGATTGCCTTCTGTGATGAGAGGACTGGCTTTGTGGATGCAGGGAAAGCAGGGGATGTGATATACTTTGACTTCAGCAAGGCTCTTGTTACAGTCTCCTATAACCTTCTTGCAAGCAAGGTAAGGAAGTACAGGTTGTATGAATGGATTGTAAGGTGGACAGAAAACCGGCTGGATCATCAAGGCCAGAGGGTAGTAGTCTGTGGCTCAATGTCCAATTGGCAGCCTGCATCAAGTGGAGAGTCTCAGGGGTCAGTCCTGGGGCTGGTTTTGTTCAGTATCTTCATTAAAGACCTGGAAGATGGGATAGAGCGCACCCTCAGCAAATCTGCAGATGACACCAAGCTGGAGGGGAGTACTAGATATGCTGAATTCAGCATAGAGTAGACACAAGGGGTAAGATTCAGAAAGAACTCAACAAATTGGAGGACTGGGCCAAAATAAAACTCATGAGATAGAGTAAGGACAAGTGCCAAGTCCTGCACTTAGGAGGGAACAATCCCATGGAGAGGTACAGGTTGGGAACCAACTGGCTAATCCACAGCTCTGCAGAAAAGGACCTGGGGATTACAGGGGACACTAAACTGAATCTGAGCTAACAGTGCACCCCTGTTGCCAAGAAGGCTGATGGCATCCTGGGCTGCATCGGTAGGAGTGTCACCAGCAGATCAAGGGAAGTGATTCCTCCCCTCTATTCAGCACTGGTGAGGCCACATCTGGAGTCCTGAGTCCAGTTTGGCCTCCACTACAGAAAGGATGTGGACAAACGGGTGGAGAGAGTCCAGCAAAGGGCAACAAAAATGATTTGAGGGTGAGGGCACATGCCTTCTGAGGAAAGGCTGAGAGAACTGGGCTGATTTCGTCTGGAGAAGGAAAAACTGAGTGGGGATTGAACAGCAGCCTTCAACTCCCTGAAGGGGAGTTCAAAAGAGGATGGAGCTGGGCTGTTCTCAGTGGTGACAGATGATGGAACAGGGAGCAATGGGCTCAAGCTGCAGCAAAGGAAGTTTAGGTTAGATATTTGAAAAAACTTCCTTGCTCAGAGGGTAGTAAAACACTGGATCAGGTTACCCAGAAAGGTTGTGGACTTTGGTTGAGATCATCTAGTTGGGGCTGGTCCTGCTTTGAGAAAGGAGTTGAACTAGATGTGACTTCCTGGGGTCCCTTCCCACACTCATTTTCTATGATTCTATGTCTGGATACTGTTTCTACATAGCTTTACCATCTCTGACCAAAGCAAAAAGTTCATATACTCTATGTTTGTTGGAGGAACTCCCCAGAGTCTCCATATTACTTACTCTTCTCCAAGAAGGAACTGAATTTCCTGGAGTCCCAAACTTCACCTACCATTCAATAGGCAAGTCAATATACTCTGACCACTTTGCTCCCCACTCGTGTATAGGACCTGGCCATTCCAGTCTTGCTTGCTGTGAGAAGGACTGTATGCTGAGACCAATTGTGGAGTACTGTCTCTGCTCAATGAGAAAGTTGCCCATCTGAGTATTCGCAACCTGGTCCCATCTCTATAGTCCAACAGAAATAAGTAGCATTGCTCGTGGACTGAGATGCTACTTACTGAAAGTAAGAAGGGCAGAATTAGACCATATGTGAAATCCAATTCGTGCTGTTTACAGCCATATCCCCTTCCAGCCTGAAACAACCATGTACTACACAGCTTTCCCTCATTAGCACCTTCATTATGGCATTAATCTGACATGAACCAGTTCTCCCTTAGAAACCAGTGACTTAAATAAAAACAGAAATAAGATCAGGACATAGTATGGAAACTGGGACTTTGGACTTGATCTTTGGAAGAGGTCTCTTCTCAGCACCCTATGCAAGCTGCCATATTGCTTGCAATATTGTTAGTTAATTTTAGTTTATATTTATTTTTAGTTGCTCCCACTGAATGCCACCTGAAGAAGGGTGGGTTAGCTCTGAGGAACTCATGATACAAGGAACTGCATCTCATGATAATATCTTTCCAGTGTTGTTATTCCTTTCCCCTTACACTTCTCTATTTTGTCACCAAAACAAGCCTATCACTTCGGTCCATATATAGGACACTGCAGTGTAACTCTCAGGGCACAGCTGCAGTACCCCAATGGGAACTCCATCAGAAATGAGGCACATGTTCTTAACAGCAAAGGCAATGAGCCATTAGACTAGCTAACCAAGGGTTGTGGTGAATTGTCCATTACTGGACATTTTTAAATCAAGATTGGATTTTCAAACACAAATTAATTCAGGGATGGTTTTGCATTACAGAGGGAGAGACTAGACTATCATAATGGCCCCTTCAGGCCTATTACTTTATAGGTCCATCAATCTAGGAGTGCCTTTGCAAGGTCTGGGAAGCAAATCTACTGTGATAAGATGGGGCATATGCTCTGACCTGCAGTGAACTACTTCTACTGGCCAGTACAAACAGATGAAGAGCACGGCTCCATTCCTCACCGCCCCACTCACATCTAGAGTGTAAAATTTTTGCAGGCCAGGTATTATCACTGATGTAAGCATTTGTCAGCACAACCAATCCTTGTACAAGCTAGCTTTTGGAGAATATAGCACCACTCTGGACACAACAATATGAATTAACACCATTGCTACTAGCCATGCAAGACCAATACTTTATGCAACTTCTCTTGTATTCCTGGACAAGGGTCAGAAATAGTCTGCCCAAAAGTATGTACTCTATGACTTGTCTGACTTCAAAGTCTAGTTAACTTAGTTTTACAGTCTCAAGTCACAGCTCATGTATAGAACAATAATGAGCATGAATGGCAAACCTCACACTAACTTCAGTGCGGCTGGGATTTCACCCCCACTGTCCAGATAGACGCCACCCTTCTTTTTTTTAAATACATCCAAATGCAACCTTACTTTCAAGCCTCTAGGAGTGAAAAAAGGACATTTGGACAGCAGATGGTGGTTCCATACCTAAGCTTCGCCCCCATCTAATCTATCATTGCTGTTATTTTTCCTAATAGGGTATGAGTGATAGCTCTCCAGAGCAATGGTACATTAACAAGCACTGTAGAAGAGTGAAAATTTCATTGTTTCAAAAAGTCTAGTGGGCTACTAACGGCAGTTAGGGAAAGTGGTTTCAAAACTGCGAACTATCTCAACATATCATGTTAACGTTGGATGGAAAACTGATTAAACGCATGTTGACATCTCTGGTAAGTAAAGCAGGCCAACTGCATTGCTCACAACACCTTGGCAGGAATATGCTTGGGAAATACCCATCATCGAGTGATGCTGTCATGATTACAGGGCTCGTTGTACCTCCATCTCTCTGAATAAGCTCTCCTTCAGGTAGCAGGCTTCTCTCCCTTCCCTGTCTCCAAGTGGAAGCTCAATATTTTCCTCCACTTCTGCTGGGATCTGCTTATCCTCTCTCTGCCAGCTGCTCATTAGTATGCAAGATCCCCTTTCAGGAACCTGTGATTAGTGATCATCAGCAACCTTCTCAACACATTTGTTCATTAGCAAATAGAACAAAACATTAGTGGAAAACAGACCACATGGATATCAAGATAAGTCTAATCTCATGCTTCACTACCAGCTCAGTTAGAGGGGCTTCCGTCTTGAGCAAAAGGAGGGGGACAGACCCAGCCTGCACTCCCTTAAGTAATTCAGGACCTTCCCAGACTAGTCATCTTAATTCATCCCCTCCTCCCTTCTCAGAAGATTAACCCCATTCCTCCAGTCCCTGTTAAGCAAGATAACCCAACCTGTTCACATGTGTATCTGGCCTGAATTACCTCATTGCCTAATAACCTGGATACCTGACTCATTGCCTAATGGTTGTTATTACAGAACCTGATGACAGGTCTTCTTCCTGCACAATTAGCCATAATGACTTTTAATTACTGATCTTACTACTGCTTCTCTGTTTGTAATTACCGCTTGTAATTACTGCCATTGCTGCCTCTCTACCCGTGGTATGGAAAACTACCTAACACACTAGTTCAAAAATCCATGAGGTTAAGCACAGGTCAGGTTTCGGCAACATACACCTCCCTGTCATCCCAGATGTACTGATGGAAAGAATTCACTTTTAACCATTTTTGAATGTGTCACAAGGGGAGGTTGAGCCTCCATCCCAGCAGAATGCACAGGATCGCAGGCTGAAGTTCTGCAGCATTCATTGCGGAGGTGTTGTATCCTGCCACGGGTGGAGCTTGTCTTGTGGATGAAGTGTGACCTCCTTCTCCACTTGACGCTTCTTTGCCCTATAGAGAACCTGGTCCTTTGCTTTCAAGTTCTACTATTGTTAAGTCTTTTCCTCTAATGCGGTATGGCACTGACAGCCACGAGCCATTTTTTCCTTTGCTAAAAACGGTTCTTTGCACTGGTAGTAAATCTTATGATCCATTAATCTGTAAATTCCGCAATACATTCCTTATTTTTCTGAAAGACTGCCCTTATCTTTGTATAGGTTGCTCCAACTACTTTGTTTTCTCTTTTCCTGAATCTCCTGCCTCTGGGGAGCTGACTGACAGCACAAGTGACACTGAAGAGACAGTTGGCAGTGGCAAAGTTCAATTAATTTGGAGCGGTCCTGTGAAACAAGTGTCAGGAGTCCTTGAAAGACCCATAAAGCCAGCCACAAAAACATGCAGATAAACTCCCTACAGAATATTTATATTATTTATATTTCTTGTATCCTTTGCTGCAGAAATAGTCTCAAGGCTGACTTTTGCCAAGGAGACTCGGTCCGTCCCTCCTAATGCTTCCTCTTACCTTCATGAGAAGAGTAGGGTTCTTTTGAATTTTGATCAGCAAACACCTTGAATTTCAAATGTAATGATATTTGTTTGAATTACAGGAGATAATTCTCTGTGAAGATACCCAAACCAACCCAGCTCTGAAGGTGGAGCTATACCAAAATGGGCCCTACTCTCAGTCATGTGTAACAGTCCTCTCCATATTCCAACCCAGTTCTTTAAAAAAAAAAATAATTTTGCTGGAAATCTGCAGCTTTCAGTGAGTTGTGTTTGATGTCTGGCAGTAGGGGAAACATAAAAATTGTTAAGAAGTCAGTAAGGGACACAGAGTGAGATGCAGAAAGAAACAAGGAGAGAAGTCATAGAGGTAAATGGACAAGGTGGTGCATGCGTACGTGTGCATTTGAGTATAGCTGCATACACACACATACTATATACAGTGTGTATACACATATAGAGACATATAAAGTATCAAGAACACAGAGAGGAACATAATTTGAGTTTAGCTTTTGTCAAGCATTTTGCTGGCTTGGTACCAGAGTGGTCAGTGAACTGTAGGATCAACTCCGCAGAAGGTTTCTAGGGAAAGAGACCAACAAAGACAGCAGTCTGTAGGCTCCATTGGGGTCAAATCATCTTCGTTCCACTGGCTTCAGAAATCAGCCCTTCTGCCAAAGCTGTTCATTTACGCCACCCAATAATCTTACTCCGACACGGTGCTGCAGCAGTAATGTGCAAAGTTTGCAAGGGGGAAGTTTTTATTTAGTTCATTTATGGTTTTTAGACTGTGTGTGAAAACCAGGTTCCTCTTCAGAGTCTGCCTCTCACTATACTTATTCACACTTGGGGGGGGGAACCCTACGTAACTTAATAGATACGATATTGGTAGGATTCTTCAGAAAAGTATTAGGGTTCATTCTAAAATTCTCCAAAGAGAACTGTATCCTTCCTACAAGTCTTTTGAGCTATCGTTTGGAATCCTACAGCAGAGTTATTATTTTAGGGGATACATTTAAAAAGAAAAGAAAAGCACAATAAGTTAATTGTCTATTAAGCTCTATGACTTTTTTTAGGCTGATTGCAGCATTACTGTTAATAATGATAATGTGTCATTTATATAGGCAGACAAGGTCCTGTGGGTAAATCTGATATCTTTTATTAGACCAACTCAAATAGTTGGAAAAATTCTCCTTTGCAAGCTTTTGGGTACAAACACCCATTGTCAGGCTGAGGAAGCATCTGCAGTTGGGCTGTGCTCTTCCTGGATGGAATAGGAAGGAAGCCAGAGGCCGGTATGCAGGTGAGAAAGCTGGTCAGAGAAATGCAAATCTTTTGTACCTGAAAGTTTGCAAAGAAGAATTTTTCCAACTATTTGAGTTGGTCTAAAGAAGATATCAGATGCACTCAAAGAACCTTGTCTGCCTCAACATGGCTACAACCTATGCACAGAAGATACAATTCATATAGTACATTCCACCTTCAAAGCACTTTTCAGATATTAAATGATTAATTGTTACGACATCCTACCAACACAGAAATGCCCAAATCATTTCCACAGAATCAGTGCAAGCCCAAATGATACTCCACACCTAAATTTTCCAACTCTCTCTCACTACAATGGGTCTAGCTCATGTCTCTTGCGCTGAGCGCTCAAGGGTTTAGGGACTGCAAAGAGACATTTGAACCAATAGTTTCCCCCAAATTCAGGGCATCAAGCATGTTCCCTTAAAGAGACATATTTGAGCACTAAGCTCAGCTGTGAAACTCCATCTGGCATCTATTTTGAGTCCTATCTCTGCTACCAGTAAAGAAACAGATGCAGAAATGGTAAAAAACTGACTCAAGGCCACTGAGGACATCGCAGCCAGAGGCAGGATTAGCAGTCATGAGTTCCTGGCACTGAAGTGAGGGTTTTAATTCCCCTCAAGATAATGTTGAAAATAAAGGCAAAACTTCCACTGACCTCCAAGGGAGCTGGATCTGGTTAAGTCTGGTTCTCATCCTTGCCTCCCCTCAGGACGCGTTCAGTGCCGAGTGCAAAGTTTGTTGCTGAGTGCAACATGTGACGTGATGAGTGCATAGCTTTGTGACTGGGAGAAAGTTTGGCTCATAGGGATTGGACTGTGCGGGTATAAAAGGGGCCAGATTGTTTGCATCTGTGCTGTCCACGTGCGTGGGGTTGACAGGTAAGACAGGTGAGTGAGTGCAGGCCTGAGAGGTCAGTCTCTTCCCTGATCCCTGTGTGTTGGAAGCAGCATGAGTCTTGATGGTGTGAGACAGGCAGAGTTGTCTGCGTTTGGAGTGTGGATGCAGGCTGAGTGAGGGTCCAGGAGACCAATCCTGTCTGTCAGGTGCATGGTCCAGAGGGCATATGGGCTCGCTCAGTTGTGTGCTGCAGTGTGAGTGTGAGTGTGTTTGGGTGAGGTGCTGGGAGGACAAGATCCTGTTGGTGTCTTAAGTGTTGTGTGTCAGAGAGGGTCAATTCCCTCTGTGAGTATGGTATGTTGTGAGTGAGTTGCTGTCAGTAGGCACGTCTGCATGGGTTTTTACACACACCTAAACTTAATGTGCATTTGCCTAATATGCATTAAAGTGATTTAGGCACATGTCCACATGTGCACACACTAAGGCACATTCAAGCACTATGCCGACCGACTTGGGACTACAGTTAGCCCCATAGCATTAATGCACCTTAGTGCCTCTACATGTGTGCTAAGGCGTATTAGCTATTCACACCTACAATTAATACCTGCTTTTGCAGGTATCAAATTTAGGCATGGCTAGCTTAAAATTGCCAATTTTAAGGCACCTTAAGGGTGTTCACATGTACACCCTCACCCTTAATGTGCCTTAAATATGGTTAATGTGCCTTAAATCGGCACGTGTAGATGCGGCCAGTATGTGGTACGGGTGACAGAGCCTGATTGTTCTCTAATGCCACCTGGCTGGGGCCGACTAGTGTTATTATTTAATATTGTATTGGGGTCGTTGCTTTGGTCTTATTGAATCTTGTGTGTTGAGTTGTTGTGTTTTTTATCCAACATATTGTTGTTGTTTACCCCTTTCCCTTGTGCCGAGTGTGTTTTTAATTATCAGACCTTGGGAGGGGCTAGGTTGTAGACCAATGCCTATAGATATGACCCTTTAAAATCCTCCATTTCCTTCCGGGACTCCAGATTTCTGTGAGAAGGCCTAACAACCTTTCACCCTAATTGATTTTTAGAAATCCCGTGTTCTTCAGATCCACCCCATATAACATGGGTAGAACATGAGAAATTGCTACGCAGAGGCAGCTAAAATCTTTACACTGTGTCTGCTGTGGCCACAGCTTATACCTCTCTATAGTCTTCATTTCCCCGCATTTATATCCCTTGACATTTGCAAGGATTTGAAACGCTGGAGCTGTCTCAACCAGTTAATGAAATCTCCAGTGCAATGGCTGTAATCCTGCACATTACCGCAACCGAATCTCAGACCATGACCCTCATGGTCTATAGACAGCAGCTCTCCCCAGTGAGCTTCACCATGGCCAAGCCAACAGAATAAACTAGTGCCAGCTGGAAATAGCTTTTCTGCATACACGCTATAGTATCTGACAGGCCAAATCAATGTCTGGTCTATTGCCACTGACTTCAGTGTGGTTACCCCAGGGATAAATTTGCCGCATTTTGTCTAAAAAATGTGTTTGTATGTCTTGAGGTTACATATTTTTTATACATTTCTGTAACTCTGCATATAAACTCCAGTAATTTAAGAAAATTTTAATCTACCAGCATACTATTTAAAAACAATCTCTACCCAGCAAAAACACAAGACATCTAAAAAAAATTTACCATTTTAACAGTAAAAATTGAAGCATTTGGTAATCTGATGCTTCACATTTAGTCTGTGAAAGAACAAGAGGTTTTTTTGCTAATGGCTTCTTGCTTAGCTATAGTATGCCATGAGAGGTAATTCTCCAAAAGCTGTCAGGCTGCAGAACAGATGTGATTTTAAACTAGCTGTGACATGAACGTAGGGGAAATAAGGTGCTGTTAATCTTAATGAGATGCGATTAGAAGTAAAGAGCTAAAAATATCAGAAACCCATTTTTCTACATTATTATATTATATCACGATTTCAAAGCAGACATTGTGTTTTTGTGAGTATACTTTTCAGTTGTGGGTGAAAAACATTTTCTGAAGTCAGCAAGTACCAACAAATAAGAAGTTAAAAACAAGATAGAAAGAAAACACCCTGCCTAAACTAAGGCGATTTATTAGCAACGAGCCTGTTATCAACAGAAACTTTGTTACTGACAGGCCCATTTTATTTACTAATCTTTCTGACAGGTTAAATAGTTTACCAGTCCACAACCATGACACAAGTTGTCTCCAAAAGATCATCATTTACCAAAGCTTGTCTCACCTTTCAAATGCCCAGAAGGATGCTAAAGGAAAATACTAGGGCATGTCAGTGACTGGTTAGTGGTTAATGACACCTTTTTAATGACAACCACCGAGCTTCCTTACGCAGGACTGGGCAGAGCAGACTCAAGTGCAGAGAAGGATTGTGTACAGGTTCTTGGACATGAAACAGAAAATCTAATAGATCTTTTGGGTGCCAATATGTGTGAGCCATATATTAATGCCAATGAGGGTGAGTGATAGAAATTATG
>JAGPOW010001327.1:9716720-9732786 GCA_030014935.1 Caiman crocodilus | reverse complement strand
GATCACATCACGGACTTGTATCTTCTTTTCTGTAATCCAGATGCTTGGAATCAACTACAGATTTCAAGCAGGTCAGCAAGAAACCAATGGCTTTGTAATAGTGGCCTACTAGCACTCTCCCATTAAGCCAGTGATTACATTGAAGGAGGCTGCAAAATTATTTCTAGGAAGGCACACAAGGTTCATTGCCCAAATTAGATGTTGGTTTTCAGATCCCAAGAGTATTAACTCCAGGTGGACTCTGTCAACAGTGAAGCATCTGCATCTTGTTTCCACCATGCTCTTATTGCATCTGCCTATAAATCTATTCCATCACACCCTACTTAGCAAAGAGAAGAAAAAAAAATGTAAACTTAGTGCAATGTAAACCAATGAAACACAGAGGCATAGAGCCTCCATTGATACAAACTGACATGAATCTATAGGATCATAGGAGAGTAGGGCCAGAAGGGACCTCGTGAGGTCACTGAGCCCAGCCCCCTGCTCAAGGCAGGATTATCCCTGACTAAAGCATCCCAGGCAAGTGTGTCTAACTTGGTCTTGATAAGAGATGCTGAACCCAATGAGGTAGTCCATATGGGGTTTTAAAAGAACATATATGGCATATTTCTGACCAGCTCTCTTACAAGTGGCTTGTTTTTTCATTGAATCACTTTTTTCTTTAACAAGTTTAGGAGTGCCAGAAATGGCATTTCTTCCGATGAATCCTAATTAGCTGCTGCACCAATATTGCAATGTGGCTGTGAAGTCTGAGTAACGTTGCCCACGCCCCTTACCCCCAGAATTAACTAACCATTTCTCATCATAGCAAAGCAAGCATAAATCCCATATGCTTGGCTGCACTAGAAATAATTTACACAAGCAAATAATCTCGACTACTGGTTTGGTCCCATTAGTGTGAAGATTCAAAAAGGACAAGGAGAGTTTTCCTGAAAGGATTTGTAAAGTTTGCCTGCTAAACTTTCCTCTGTGTGTGTGATAGTCCTAGGTTCAAGATCTGTTCCTGGTTGGCCTTCCTGTGAAATTTGGGGCAAGTCACTTAAAACCAGGTACCTATTTCCTTTCTGGACATCTAGCTGCTACTGAAATCTCTAGGGAAAAAACTGCAATAATTCTACATTACAATATCACAATGCTGCTCCCTTGGGTTAGGAATTGGGACTAAACCTGCACATTTTAGATCTAAAAATACAAGTCTTAAGTCCCTGAACTCAAAGACCCAACGCTGCTTACCAAAGCTGTAAGGAGGTCACCAGCCCGTATCCATGGATCAGGCCCCATTAGCTGTGGGGTGACGGGGTGTTTTTTGCACAAGTTTAAGTTGGTCATAGATCCTGCAATGACTTTTATGAAGTTGATTGAACAGAGCAGACAAACAGGCCATTCCCACCAGGATCACAAACCAGTTCTAAACTTCTATAGCCAGGTGCAGCTGAATTAAGGATGACCGAGCTTGGCCTCTGCCTACCCGACCAGACAAACCACATCCAGCATCAATCAGATTGATACTTGTTTTTTGAACCATAAAAGTAAAAACAAAGCACCAAGAAATTGCTTTGATGGACTCGGTGCCTTTCAGATCACATAATCACCTTTCTTGCAATATAACTGGGAAATTTCAGACTTCAGAAGAGTTCCTCCTTAACTCCCATATACCAACCAGTTTCTTTTTGCTACCTGGAGTGCTGCAGTTCTTAAAATGACTTTATTTGTGCATTTTTAATGAGCTGCCAGTAAACAACTACAGGGTAGTATCAATAGGAGGGGAAACATTTTGTTAACATACCAGTGCTCATTTTCCTGAATTCCTCAAACCCCCTCTGTGCTGCAAGTTAGCAAAAGTATTTTATGCTTTTTTTATGAAAGTATTCATGCTATACTCCCATGAAAAAGCTGAAAAGTTGAGATGACCTATTTCCTAATATAAAGCAGTGTTGTCCCTCAAGCATCGTTAGCTTCCTCTCCTGGCTGCTGGTTTTCAGTGCTGGGCTCCCACAAGCCCTTGGTTTCAGTTTACTGTATAATACGATAGCCATAACATGCTTATCACTTTCGAGATCATTTCGGTGGCAGGACTTCTGAGTGGTTAACAATGGGTTATGGATTTTTGCTTTTGAATATTTGGAATGTTTCTTCTCTTATCGTCATTTTTACAGTAATACCCAGAAGCCCTGAGTCAGATAAGCTGCTAGGCAATTTACCAAAGAGAGACAGTTCACAGCCCAAGGAACTTACACACTAAGTAGTCAAGAAAGAATTGATTTTTATAGATGCTGAACTGACAGCAAGAGAGATTAAGGGTGAAATTGAGGTCCCCCCAGAGTCAAGGGGAGTTTCCAATAGATTATAAATGAGATGACTGCAAAGGACCATCTTTGTCGCTACCACAGTCATGAATTGCTCGCACATCTGTCTGGTCTCTCTGAGTGTCCGGGTCCTCCTCCAGGGTTCATCCTTGTGTATTGAGATGGCTTCTGGGTGGTATAACATCTTGTCTCCACTAACCATTGGGCCTGCACTTCTTCCTTTTAGGAACCTGTGACGAGGGATGAAGTGACCAGCAGCCTTCTTTGCACAACTGTGTGTGTTAGCAAATAGTACAAGAGAGTGAAGTTTCTTCAAAACGCCACACGTGATGTGCAAGGCTGTGCAAAGCTTCAGTCCCTGATTTGATTTGGCAGCGATTCAGCCCGATTCGGTGGACGAATCTCCAAATCTGAATCGAATCAAAGGACCCCTTAATCTCTCTGAATCAAACTGAAACCCTCCAAATTGATTAGGAGAGATGTGGAAAGATTCAGTGATTTGGACGTAGAGACAGCTTTAAATGTTTTCTCTACGTACCTGTAGGTTGCAGGTGGCTCATGAATGCTGCGATGCTGGGGTGCATGCGGTATCCCAGAGGAGCCCAGGAGGATCTCCAGTGCACTTGGCAGTAGACCCAGAAGTGGACCAGAAGCACGTCCAGTCCACTTCTGGGTTCACTGCCATGCACATGGAGGCCACCCCCAACTCCTGTGGTATGATGCTCGAGGTATGTAGAAAGAACTTTTAGAGCTGTGTCTATGTCTGAATCACTGATTCTCTGAATCGTCATTGACTCTTCAGATTCAGATTTGGCTGAATTGAATCAGTTCAGGCCAAATCCAAATCTGAATCGAATAGGGCCTGCTTCACACACCCCTAATGCACATATAGTTCCACTATGCTCATAGTGAGGTGGACTTTCCTCTTGACATACAATAGAAGAAAAGATTCAACTTAAACTCAGTGACTTCTTGAAAGACTATGTCAGACCCAGCCCAAGTCCAGTTTGCCTTCCAGAGATTTTGGACTCATTTCCCCTTTCAGGGAATCTCCCACTTTCCAAATCCCACTTTTCTAAAATGAATCTGGGATCAATTACCATATTCCAAAGTGACTTTCACACTAAAAAGATAAAGAACTTACACAGGCATGAAGTCCTCATTCTGACTAAGACTGTATTCCTGCATCATTCAGTCTAAGGTCCCTATGATGGTTGCCCTTGTTTGACCGATAGACCCATGCGACATTAATGACTTGGTCTTGTAACTGTGAAGGGATGCACCAAAACTATCTGTGCCCCTCAGAAATCTCAAGCATGCAAGCCGGTGCATAAAGTACATTTTAAAGGCACAACACATAATGTTTCAGGAGGTAACTCTTCATACGTTACCCTACTTGACTGTGACATTCTGAGTAAAAGAGCTTTGATCAATCATTTCTGCACCAAGCTCGTCGGTGCTGTTTGGTGCTTCTAGAAAGACAGCAAGGCTTGCCTTAAATATTTCCGGTGATCCAAAAAAAATCCTTCAAAGGTTCTGCCCTTTATTTCACATTTGTCTTGCTTTTGATACCTACTTCCAGACGGGCAGGATATCACCTTAAATGATTTTCCCGAAGTCATGCAAGGGGACTGAATCCAAGCTGGAATTTGAATCCAACTGTCCAAAATCCAGACCTTTGCCTTGCCCTACATGAATACGTCAATCTAGTCACTGAATCTTATGAAAAACTTTCAATTGAGTTTTGCACATGATAGTTTTTGCACATCCTGGAGTGTAATCTCTTTCTTTTTAACACCGTTTCCTGTTGACAGTACAAATGACTAGTTTCTCAATCTGCTTCATTTCAGTTTCTTGCCATCTGCCACACGTAAAGTCCAGCTGATATTCTATTAGCACTGGTTTAGTCACCATACATATTTAAATATTTCCCACAATTTTTTTTAACTGCTTTCTATATTTTATCTTCTAACGAGTGAGAAAATCAGTTACAGAAAGTGCAATAGTAAATGCAGCATGAAAGCCACCTTGATCATGTCATCCCTACAATAGACACTTCTTATTCTTCGTAGGTAGCAGAGATAGAAAAGGAAAGAAATAGTTAATGCACATATAAAATGTTGCGCTGAAGCACTTAGGTTCACTCTGCATATAACGTATTTGACAAACATCCACAGAAGCACTACATTAAGAACTGAGGCACTTAATGCAGCCCGCCTCCTTCTTCACAGAGATTGCACACACTTCATCAACAGCACAGCTAGTGCATATCACAATCATGGGGGGAACCCTTCTTAACGTCACTTCCACTAAGGCATACCACATGTTAGCTGTCATTCTATACAAAATCCTTTCCAGGCGCTTCGCAAGGAGCCGACTGCTATCCCAAATATCTATAATTATACACCACTGGTACATGGATGTATGCAGAATGGGAGTGGGAGGGGCATACGTTTGTGTGTAGACAAGAAAAGGGTTTATGCTAGTAAATGGCTTAACTCCTTGCCTTGGTGCATTGAAGGTATGAGTCATGCATGCTACATTTGTGTTCATCCCTGCTTCCCTTTACAGCAAAATTACCAAAAAAAATTAAATGAATAAAAAACACCCAAGGTTTTAGGGTACAGTTTTTAATAAAGACATGCTTGAAATTAAACCCGGACTCAAATGTCTTTCTGAGTCAGGGCCTTGGCTTCTACATGATATCTACAATTTTAGGTATCTGACTTTAAAAATATAGGTCTTAATAGGAAACTGAAAGGTAACCTTCAAAGCATTGTAGCTTTCAAAAGCACTGTATTAACCTGTCCCTGAAAAACAAAGCATTAAACTTTATAACCTGATTCAATAGCAAACTATTCTGGTATTCCAATGCTGTAACAATTATGTGATTACATCAGGGTAAAACTGAAGAAATGCAAAGGGTAATTATGCTCCGAACAGGCAGAAGTAGGTCTTACTGCAAAAACATTAGCAGCATGGAAATGGATGTTAAATAATTAATGTAAAAATATGTTGATGACCCTAAATAAGTAAGTGTAAGATGTTTGAAATGGAGACGTTGGAAGTGGATAACCCACTTACTGTACAAGAAGTATTAAAAATACCCATTAATTGCACATGCGATAAACAAACAAACCACATGAAAGAGAATAGTATTTTTCACTTTCTGTGGTGAAGGAGGCATGGTAATTTGTCAGTAATTGGTTGAAAAGTCCAGCTCTGCAGAAGTTACGTGCAAAGATGCAAACAGCCTTTAGAGAAAGAAATCAGTAATCTTACTGCCCCAAAAATCGGCTGGAGAATGAATACAAGAATGAAGCGCTAACAGCATATCCCTTCATTGGTGAGGGGACATTTTGCTTTGTATGACTGTGGAAAAGTCTGTATTTTCATTACTGGTGTAGGTGTCAGTGTCCATGTTTACACATGTGGCGGACTGTGCAGTTGTTACTGCGCAGTCATTTAATACATGAGTAAGTATTAAATGACTTGCCTAACTGCTATTACTGCACAGTACTGTCACTGCACAGCTTTTTACTGATGCTACTGATCAGAAGCAAGGAGCTACTGTGCAGTAGCTTGTTACTAAGTGTGCAGTGGCTTGTTACTACTGCACAGTAGTGTCACGTCCTAGTTAGCGCCCGGCAATGCTAATACGTGGTAGCAATGAGCTATGGTGCAATAGCTTGTTGCTATTGCACTGTAGCATTTCATGCAGATGCACCCAGTGACATCCATGATTTCACAGATTTCATAGACATTAGGGGCTGGAAGGGACCTCATGAGATTGTCGGGTCCCGTCCCCCTACCATAGGCAGGAAGTCAGCTGGGATCGAGTGACCTCAGCAAGAAATATATCCAACTGTTTTTTGAAAGAGTCCAGAGTAGGTGCTTGATCTGAAAGCATGTCTGAAACAAAGTTACACTGTTTTTTTTTTCTTCAAAAGAAAGCTAAGATAGAAGCGGGTTCCAGAGTGGACCATCAGAAAAGCAAGTTATTTCAAGAAAATAGCCAAGAGAAAAGTCAGGTGCAGACGGAAAGGAAGACCAGGGAAGCCAACTGAGCCTCATAATGTAACTCAGGGACTCTGCCCAAGGACGTTTTTCTAAAAATGGGTTCAAGACTGGGACGAGTTCTGCCCAGGAGTGGTCCTGGGGCAACAGAAGTGACCCTCAGTTTAGCACAATCGGCATCTTCTGTTCAATTCCCTATCTGGGTAGCTCTTTATCCACATATTCTTCTGTACTCGCTATTCCATACGTATGCAACACAGCTATGTTTTCGGGGCAGTGAGGCTGAACAAAGAGTTCAATTTTTTCTCTTTATTTCATATTTTTTTTATTTTTTTAGCAGCATCGCCTTGGCTGGAAAGAAACCCACCCTCCATTTTTGCAGGCACAATTATTTTTTCATGTCCTGTGTTTGTTATGCTCCCGCACAAAGCTGAACGACTAAGCCTGCAAGCGGGCAGTCGGAAGGGCAAGCTCGCAGAATGAGACCCACTGCCTCTTTGTGGACACACATAATGTCGACTCAGAGTGCACCTGCAAACAGAAGAAAGAATTCTTTTTTAACCCAGACCTCATGCTTACCTGCCTAGGTCTTTCTAGCACGCTCATCACCATGGTAACCCAAAGAGTGGAACATACAACTAACCTTTAAGAGTCAGCTGCGGAGGAGAGAGCTGGACATATTTTTAGAAAAGTGGTAAAATAACTGGAAAATATTTCAAAAAGGTAAATAATACAATTCTGTAACAGAAGGTTCAAAAACAACCTTCTGCATTAGTCCCCTGAAGTCTGAGAAGGTTTAGTTGAATGGATCCAACTCACCTGGGCATTTGGTTTTCATTTTCTAAATTACACTCTGATTTATGGAGCTGATTCCCTGGCACAGACAAAATCAGAAATAGCTCCTTTCAAGTCCACAACCTTTGGTCTAAAACTGGCAGCGAGTGAAGATGGAATTAGGCCTTTATAATCTGAGTCTTCTCAATTCATAATACCCTAAGAATGATATGCACGCGTAGGGGCCCAATTTGTGTGACCTCAGATGAAGAAGAGGATTCCTAATTCCATTTTCCAGGGGCTAATGAGAAAGTGATTTTCATATACATCCTAGCCAGCACAGTGAGCCCTGATAGAGAAAAATTAAAATCTGTCTCCAACAATGCAAATTTCTGCATACCACCAGGGACAGATTTGCAAGAAAGATGGATGTCAAATCCCTCTGGACCTCAATAGAGAAAGGACTTTGTGGATAGGATTAGCAAGGCAAAGGTCACATAGACCAAGAGGAAAATGTACCTTGCTCTCAGTGCTCTAGACAACCATCTGCCTTGGGCTCATGACCCATAGACCCAACACCCCATGGCTCAATCATGAAGGGTTTGAAAATAAAAAAGAAAAATGGGTTTGAAAAAATTTCTCCATAGCCCTGAAGAAGGGCACTTGATGCCCAAAAGTTTGTCTAACAGCTCTCCCAACTATACAGTTGATCCAATGAAAGATATCACAAAAAAATCCTTGTCTTTCAGACATTTCCTGAACCATCACAGCTACAACAGCATCCCAACACTATTACGGACTCAACGTCATGCAATGACCTCATGGTCCCTTCATATATGAATGCAGAATGTGCTATTCCTAAATCATCTCGGTCCAATGCTTATCCAACCTCTTCCCCAAAACCTCCAATGTAGATCCCACAACATCTCTGGACAATCCCTTCCACTTGGGGAAAGGTTTTGGTCTCTAAACAGGAGCGGGGAGGAAGGCAAATCTCCGTTAAAGCACATGCAGGCCTCTTTTCATAGAGGACCAGCAACCAATGTGCTTCCACTGTGCTTTGAAAATCAGCTTACTAAGTGTCCTGAAGGGTCAATAGTATGGCATTGGCTTCTCTCTGTCTCGTGGCACCATCCCATGGCTTCACTGTCCTCGCACGGCATACAGGAAATTATGTTAATCAGCTTAGCAAGGCCTGAGTACCTAATGTATTAGTTTTTGCTGTCAATACAGTGACAGACCTTATTTTCCACACAAACACTACTCTGTCCCTCACAGAGACATGCCCTTGGCTAACTGAGAAGCTCCAGATGTTTTCTGTCCTTTGATTAAAGCAGATCCAGGAGGGGACAGGATGCTACAGCTCTGCACTGATTGCTGCAGGGAGACATCTGGGTATCACAATTAGTTTGTTCGTCACCTGACACAATGTCTTAGCGAAGGCACGGTCAGCAGTTGTGATAAGTGGCAGGTAGCAACGTCAGCTCATCTACAACCACGGCCACATCTATGGTTTTTCTTGCACAATCATCCCATTTTAATCCTGTCCAGTCTTTGATGTTGGTGGTTCAGCTTGGCCTAAGTCTTCCTCCTCCTTTTTGTCCATCCACAGCACCCTGAAGAACGGTGATGGTAAGGATGCCAGGCCTTCTTGTTGCATATCCAAACCACTGCATAGGGTCATCTGGTAAAAATAGCTTCCACAAAGCTGTTTATTCATTCAGTTCTGTGCTAAATATCACTAAGAGGGGACCTTGGGAATCTACTAGGGGTTTATATCACCAATATCTTTCCCTGAGAGATTTCAGAAGCATATGGAGGCTGAAATGATAGCCCACAGCAATCCAATTGCTTGTCTCAAAAAGATACTAGTTCTTAAAGAGTTTCAAGCTAATTTTAAATTTTCAGTGTTCCAATTTAGGATTTTACTTGGTTCATCTTTTCCTCTTGGCCCATAGGATCAAATTTGTATTTTAAAATAAGACATGAAAACCTATATATTAAACCTCCCAAGTTACAGACATGCTTAAAGTCTAAAAGTCTAAAAGAGAAAAAGGAAAATAAAAAAAAAATTGCTTAAAGAATGAAATGACATGAAGACCTTGTATCTCTGAATCAATTCACCTGTCATAACTACACACTGCAACACAGAACAGGGAATCAGGCACAAACTAGCATTTGGGAATACAGATACAGGGCAAATTTAAGGCCAAAAATCAGCTGCTAACTGCAACCTGATCCTTGATTATTTGACAGATGTTGTTAGTATATTTATCAAAAGTCAAATCACTGGTGTTGCACAGTTTAAAAATTCTACTTGATTAATTGCACCATAACGTGCTTAATGCTGTTTCAGATCACACTTTACTTCCATGTGTTTGTTAAAAGAGAAAAATGAGCTAATGTCTGAATAAGTGTTTCCTCCATTCACATCGAGTCTTGTAGGAATTGCACAGGAACACAAGAGTTATTTTAAGCTGCTACCCTTCATTGTCAAATCTAACTCAAAATATAAAATTATACACAATAACATTCCCATAAAATGTTTATGCACCACATGTCATAAAATGGTAGAGTGGAATATTTCATTTCCATTCAAATGTCTGCTTTCCCTTGCTTCACCCATGAGTCAGGTCTTGCCTAATTTCCCTTTTTCATGCAAATTGATTGACAAAAGGCAAAAAAGGGACCTTAATTTTTTTGTAGTCAATGTCTACCTATTTGAGCTTTATGGAAAGCAATTCAAATATCAACTTGTAGAAATAACCTTATTAGGTATGCATGCCTTTCTTTAGAAATACTATCATAAAAACACAGCTCGGTCATTAATCTTTTCAAAAAGCTTCTCCAGATCCCCACTGGCATTTAAATGGATCGGAACAGCTACACATACGAATGCCAAACTGAAACCAAGTGTTTGGCAAGCTGCAAATTCGAACAAATAAGGCTAGCAAGTTCCAATACAAGAGCTTGCCGTCCTCTTCCCAAGGCAGAGGTGGACTCCTAAGGTGAACCAACGCAGAAAGAGAAAGATGCAAAAATAACTACATAGTGTATAAAATGGTCGTCTTGTTTTCCACACCACAGGCATGGATACTTTTCAGAGGAGTATAGCTGTCCTACCTCTTTTTGAGCACTCTCATACTGCACCTTCAAAAATGGATAAGCAGGCAAATATCTGAGAGCTCGGGTCTCTATTCACAATTGCAGAATATAGGCTCAAAAACTAGAGCCCGTGCTTTTCAAAGTGTGCACCAAAACAAAGTGAGGGGGAGATGAAATGTATTTGAATAAAAGCCAGAAGCTTACCTCTGTGATAATCATGACCCCCTGATACAGACCCTTCACCAACATTTGCACAGCTGCCTTTTTTTGATATGAATATTCTTGTCATGGGGAACCCCAGCAAATCCCAGCACTTGAAGTTCTCATGTCACTATCCTGAAACTTTATATGATTTCCATTTCCCTCTTTATAAAGCTTCCAGTCTCCCAGGCAGAGAACATGAAAATATCATGTACTTTGACATCTGATTTTTCTGCCTGGATAATGAACACGCAATGTAAGACATCTACATACATCCCAGACCATGAAATTGGCCTGGGCCCACAAGCAAATAGCTCACCTCCAAACTGAGCTGCAAGTGAGTCTCTCTTTTTATGATGGATCCCTTTCTTTCCATGGGCCTGCACATAGGTCTACATTTTCCCCCAATTCAAGGATGCTTGAAACTTTTTAATCAGACCACTGAAAGTACTGTTATGGATTTAATCTGGCCAGATGCTAATCTCCAAGGGAGATAAGGGTCTCAGAACCTCACAATTTGTTTTCTGGCATGTCAGTGATTGCTGAAGCTCAAAGAGGTTTCCTAAGGGCTGAGAAAGAGCTTGGACTCAGCCAGATATTACAGCTTTGAATTTTTTTTTGTATCAGAAACAGAATAAAAATGGAATTGTAGGGTAAGTGAGAGAGACAGCAGGCATGAAATGAATAATAATATACTTCCATTCAGCCACTATATATAACATATTCAACATATATATGTGTGTGTGTATATGTTGAATATATATATATCTATCTATTTATATCTATTGTATATATAAATACACACACACACATATACACACTATGTATATATACACACACTATATATACATATATATATATATATATATATATAAAAGTATGTGTGTGCATGTGTCCATGTTTCTATATATCAATATGCACACACACTGATTTATTTGCATATGATGTATATATACATACCCACACACATATATGTATGTATATATGTATATACACTCAATGTGTGTGTGTGTACTTATATATTTACATATATATGATTTATTTAGCTTTCAGATGCTTCAAGGAGGCATTTTTAAAAGCACCCATTGTATTTGTTTTCCCCAATCAATTTTGTCTCACTTTATCACAAGGTAGGTGAGTTGAGAGAACTTAAAAAAAAGGGAATTAAAATAATATACACATCACCCCAGCTTTTCTATGCTTGCCCTGCACTAATGGAAATGCTTAATGGTGTGTAGGAAAATAACAAGTACATTATCTAGCATTTTAAAAGATATGCAGCAATGGGACATAGAAGAATGAAAATGGTTGTTTCTGTTCAGGGAGGGGAAATATGCAAGCTTTGTGATAAGTTTTCTTCTGTTTTGCCTGGGTGTCGTTTCTGAGATTTCCTCAACCTGAATTCAGAGTAATAATCTCCCTTTTGTAACATTGCAAAACAACTTGGAAATGTTTAACTGCTTGAGAAATTAGTTCCAGTCTCAATTATCTCAATGTGTAAATGAAGCATCACTCTAGTATCAAATCAAACCAAACCTAGTGATCAAGGGTCCAAGGAGCTGGTGGTGGCCTGCTGTGAGCACATGTGGCATTTTGGAGAAACGACTCCATGAGTGGGCTGCCACTAAAGCAATGGCAGAAACTCCCATGGTCCAACCTTGCATTGGTAGAGCAGTGCTTGAATGCCAGAGGCACGGGCTCTTGAAGACATTATGCAGGTATCTAGTTAGGCTTCTTCCCAATGGAGAGTGAGACTCAATCCTATGTATGGTTCTGCGCTTGGCAAGGGAGTGGTCCTGGAGGGAATGAACAGTCTCTTGTGCTGAATAAATTGGAGACAGTGGGTGTCTCCCTCATGTAGCTGGATTGAGAAAGGTTTTGCTTTACCCAGAGACCTTCCAGATAGTCTCCTGATTCCAAACTGAGACAAAAGTCTCAAACTTGAAATAATTTTCACCACATCAAAATCTGAAGGAAAATTCAAACTGGACTGGTCAAATAATTCCATTTCAATCATGCATAAGCCTGTAACTTTTTCATTTTTTTTAATTGCATCTTCATTATAAATTTAATTGACCTGTCAAAATGAAAATTTGCTTCTAGCAAAAGAAAATGTTTCCATTCTCAAAGTGTAACAATGGGATGTTCTGATCATCTTGAAAGCTTATGCAACTCTTTTTTTTTTTTCAAAATGGGAAATTCATCAACACCCTTTCCCATAAATAGCTTCCATTTTTAGTTTTCAAACTAAAAAAAAATTCATCTAAAAATTCCCATTCAGGTCTACTTTATGCTTCCACATGGCAATAATAGTGCCGAAATGGAACTGTCAGCCAGCAAGTGGGTCGTCGTCCACATAAAAACCGTCCTCCATCCAGCCAATATCCTCCGCCCTACAGGAATGAAGGTTTTTGGTGCACTGACCTGTGCAACCCCATAACATCTCTCCCAACCCCCTGCTGGCCTGTTACTTCCTGGATCTATGTGTGTCTTGACCAACAAATTGTCCATGGGCTGCCTATGCTCTGTGTGACCTCTCTAAAGTGGTAATACCAGCGGGCATCTCCCCACAGTGACTGCCAAGGCTTCCTCAGGAGCCAGCCAAAGATGACTATCCATGTAAGACCTCCCAGAGAGAAATTTAACAGGAGTAAACCCCAGAAAATGGAAAAGAGCATCATGTACATTTTGTGGGCTCAGTGTTGGGAACTTTGGTGATGCATAGTGTAGCCCTTGGGGCTGTCATGGGCCAAACCACAGTGCACACATTGCCTCTGATCTGCTTTCTGGACTACCTGTAGGAATTGCACAGTGACAAAAACCACCATCAGCCCCAGTGGACAGTGAGCACATCTCTGTGAAGATACAAGGACAAAATGATGACCTATCTTGGTGTGGCATCACTGCTCTCTACCTGTGTCCAATGGCATGGTAGCTCCATACAGCACCGTGTGTCCTTCCGCTGCACATAAGGGGGAAAAAAACCTCAACAAATCAAGTGCTGACAGAAGAGATTAAGCACAGTAACACCTTTCAGATGTCTCTTTTCATCCAGGAGGTTTTCTCATTGATTAACTTCTTTACTAAAGCTATGTTGAGTTCTTGACAATACAAATTATTTTCTTAAATAAGCAGAAAGAGAGTGCATTCACTATGGAAAATAGCATATGGTAAAGCTAAGGCAGTGTAGGGTTTACAGCAGCTCAATATACTGTTAATACAGAAGACATAGCAACAGTATATTTTTAACCTGGCCTTAACATTTGGTCTGCTGTTCTTCGCCCAGTTCAGCTGTCAATTAACCAATATTCTCTCTCTCTCTCTCTCTCATTTAGTGCTGCAAACTGACATCTGAAATATGAGAACAAGAACCACAGTTAAGCCAAGTTTGTTTTTGAAGACGTAATCCCAAATTTTATTTGGTTTCATGCTCTTTTATTTTCTGTGGGTCCTGCACTAAAGACTGTCCTCCATTTTGTTTGCATTGAAAGTGTGGCTCAATATGAGGCAAGATCCTTATACAGTCACTCATCAATAAAGGCTACCAGGAATTTTCTAATAAGGACATTGAATGACAAAAATAACAATATCACAACCACAACTTTCTATTCTGCTCTGTAGGCCAATTAATATTTATTTATATATGCATGCAAAGGGAAATCACACCATGAATCTTTCTGGGACTTGGTTCTTCCGTATCTCTAAAGCGGGGGTGATACTACTCTGTTTCACAGAAATATGCTGAATAATTAACAATTCCCAAGTGTTTGGAGGGTTTTAGATGGAAAACGCCATAGAAATACGAAGTACCATTGCCATAGTCACTGCAGAGCCTTCAGAACAAATGTTAGTTTAAGCCTTTCAAAGCATAAGCTAAAGCAAGCACAGGATTTTTGAACTCCCATCATGACAAACTTGAAAATTGGCCCTATTCCATGAAGACAGGCCGAATTCTGGATGCCGAGGAGGTACCGGTGTATTTTAGCTGCATATATTTTTCAGTCCAAATATGAATAAGGGAAATCAAAGAGAGAACAAAAGGGAAAGCAACGTGTCTGAGGTTGCCGTCCTCGCCAGCAAGCTGACTTCTTAGGAATTTCAAGGTACGGTTCATAGAGATGGCAGACTTCAAAGTCATGCTTAGCAGAGCTACACTGCACATCGTTTCATGGTGTTTAGTTTGTTGAAAAATAACCTGGGGGGAAACTGACCATTGAAAATTAGCTTGAAAATAACATACAAAAACCAAGCAAAAGGTTGAGAGAGTCACACGGGGAAATGATACCAACTTTCACTGAAATTTTGAGCACCGATTTGAATGATAAATGTGACGGGGCATCCATGCATTATTTTTCCTAGAAATAATGGCTATAATGTCCTGTGTATTTTGCCTGCGTCAGTCACACAGAAATACTCTTGTATACTGTTCCTTCATACTGGGTGAAGCATGATATAATCTAGTCTATGAAGAATATAAATGATTAGGCTTCTTTGTCAGCTGCCCTATGAGCACCTAGGCAGGCTGAAAAAGTGCTTACAAAATGGCTGCATTGGTGACATACCTATGAGAAGACATGCCTTTTTTTTTTTTTTATTTGGCAAAACTCATTTTCTAATCAAAGCCCAGGATCTGCTGAGCTAATGAGAGTGTCACCTGCAATTTGATGGAGACGGTTTTGATTGCATAGGTGTCATCATGCAGTTCTCTGCAGTTCTCTTGCTATGAATGCAAAATACCTCATTTTCCTCTCCTGAGCAAAGGAGCATTGATAACTGCAGGAACAATGCAGAGAGACATGAGCCGTGTGCCTTGTGATTAACAGCCCCTTCTACGCATAGACTGGGCGGGTGATGGTCTGCGCTCTTGAAGCATAAACTCTGTGATTAGCTGCCAGCGTAAAGGTGCAAGGAGTGTCGTAGTAAAGAAGAAAATTCCTGCTCTCTCCTTGCACTGTGGCAAACGTATCAGAATGCATAAGGCATAGCTAATGACTGGTGGCTACTTAATTAGTTAATCATTACATACATACATACAGGCATGAAATTAGGTCCAGAAACAGACTTTATGGACATAAGAAAATCAATGAAGCGTTCCTAGAAAATCTGACTCACTACAACCGGTAATGATTGCAGATCCTATAATATTACTATAGGGGCTGTCATTTTTTTTTTTAATCAAAACTTTTTGCAGGAGAAGGAGGCAGAGCAGGGGGTGGGAATATAGATTTGGCAACACTCAAATGTTTTGTGCAGAGACATTGATTTCACTGTTTGAGGGAAAAAATGCAACATTTTGCAAAACAACATTTTGATTTTTCAATGGAACGTGGCTTTTCACCTCAAAACTCCCTTTGCTCTTGTTCAAAAATGTAAGGATATTGAAGAAATGCTTAAAATGCCAATGCGGCATTTCAACATGGGTCACATTTGACCCCCAAATGAAGATTTTGTTTCAGCTCTGATTCTTTGAAAAATTTAGGGGGACAAATAGTTTAATTAGATTTTTTGGTTTTGGTTTTGGGTTTTTTTGGTTATCTTTCAAAATTGCCCAGCTTAATTTTAAAAACATTTTAGGCTACCATTGTATCCCCTGAGGATGCGTTCTCTGAAGTTTTACAGCAAGATCTTCAGATCTGAAGTTCCCAGCTCTGTCAGCTGTATAA
>JAGPOW010001327.1:9694243-9705800 GCA_030014935.1 Caiman crocodilus | reverse complement strand
AGGGGTTGATATACGTCAACACCATATTTCTGACCCCAAAAATTTAGGTTGACTTTTACACTGGATCTATGAAATTCCCAACTCCTTTGGATCAGAAAAACGGGGTCAACTTATACACTGTGTCAACCTACACACCATGAAATACAGTAACTAAATGGACTAACTATAGCCTGTGCAGAAGAGAAGTAGTCAGTGCAAAACCTACCCCAACCTAAGAATGAATGTTGTATTGCTTTTAACTAACTACAGTATTAGAACTGCAACTGCTGAGGTTGCTTTGCCCTTGATTTAGAATTGTAATTGTTACGGTTCAATAAACTTACTTACAGTTAAAGACAACCATGTCTTAGTCTTCATACCTGGTAAAAAAAAACCTGTAGAGTCACCGGACGTAACAAAGCGGAAAAAGGTTTCACATATTTCTTAGTGGTCCTTGCCTGGTAGAAACATTAGATCATCTTGTCTGAATTCATGTACATTATAGGCCATTACATTTCAGGCAGATACCCCTGCCTTGATCCTTATGATGTAGGTTAAATTAAATCTTTTCATTTCTCAGGTAACTAGATGTGCACCACAGGCAGACAAGAAGAGAGGCCAGCTTGAAGTAAATGTGTATATATAAGGTATAACCATAAAATCTCTTCATATAAAGGAAAATAATTCAAATGGTTCCTGCAAATCACCACTTCTCTATACCTGCAGTTAAGCTACATTATAAAGGCACTGTGTTTTTCACGAGCCAAGTTTTCTTTTTTGTGCATATCTGAACTTTAATTCAGGTACAGGTGGAAATCTGATTGCTTGCACTTGTAATTAAGTAGTATCTAATTGCCAATTCAAATCACTCATGAGCGCAGATACACTGGACTTGAATTTATTTTCACCAATTCCTAAAAAAAGCAAAGACATTGTTCTGTAAAACACAGTACAAACATACCAGATACAACTATTCTGCTGCATTAAAAAGATTAAGGCAGAATAAACTTAAGTAGCTAACAATAAAAAAAAATGGCTCTGTAGTCCTTAACGTGATCAAGAAAGATGCAAAGTGAAAAACTGAATATAGGCAGCTCCTTTCAGCATTGCAACATGACCTGTTTTTATGCAGAGGATTAAAGTTCTATGATGCATCACAAAAATGATGCTAAAGAAATTGCATGGTGGGGCAGAGGGTATGATTTGTATAGCAATCCTTTTTTCAAAATGCTTCCCAAGACTGCACTAGGCTTTTTATCATCATGTGCACTGTAGGCTCTCAGCTTTGCCTTTTTTCCCTACTAACCAGCCTAGGCATCTGCAATGGCACAGACACCTGCAATACCATAAGCTTCAGAGCAAAATTGAGGCATGAATCAGTGCATTTATAACCATAATACCCTATTTGCAAAACATCTGACAACTATATAATCACCCTATCCAGGTGAAAAATAATTTCCAAAAAAAAATAGCCTTAAATCCTGCCTTTAACTTCGCCTCAAAACTTGGAAGTGTTAATTATGGAGTTATTACCCTCACTTAGCTCCGTCTTTTGTTTTTTCACACATCAGCATCTTAGTCATATTGGAATATCATCAGCTGGAAAAAACCTTCAAATTATGCAGATGAGGTCTACCCAAGTCATACAAAATTAGGCAGTGATTTCAAAGATCACCTGAGGAGGCTTCCTTCTTTCTGGACCCCCTTTGGGAACCGAAGGTGGTGTACCACTAGCTAAAAACCTTACAGGAAATCTTGGTGGGCTCTGTTATTGTGCAGTGAACTAGAAATAACACTGTGCATAGCTCCTCACTTGAAAAGTCCTGCTGAAGACAAAGAGTTTACTGGGTACGTTACTACCCCTAAGCCTCAAGGATTCTCAATCTAGCCCAATTAATCAAAGCACAGACCGCTGGAATGGTCTCTCCAGCTCAAGTGGTAGAGGTCTGTGCTTTGTGGCCCTTGACCAGCAAATACTTAAAGCACATTTTAAGGATCCACCCTCTTAGGGGAAATCATAAGCCATCAGGCAATGCAGGTAGAAATCCAGTGGCTCAGGAAAGGAGGGAAGAAAGGAAGAAAGGAGCCAGCACCTTGGGGTGCTGGCTCCTACCCTGGGGGTCTTTAAGAAGTGGCTTAATGCCTACCTGGCTGGGGTCACTGGAGCCCAGTTTCCCTCCTGCCCAGGCAGGGGGTCGGACCTGAAGATCTACAAGGTCCGTTCTATGATTCTACACCAGCAACATACCCATGCAATACAGCAGCCATTCTCAAGTGGGGTGTCATGCAACCCTTCTAAGGGGTGCCCTATGGTACTTGTACCATTAGGTATGCAAATACCTACACATGAGTCTGAGGTTTCCACTTACAAATCCATAGTAACAAAGCGCTCTGACTTGTATTCTTTCCAAACTCTTTGCAAAAGAAAGACTTTCTCTCTTACTTTTTCGTAGTCAGAAAATAAGTAAAAACTAAGAGCTGGCCTGTTCTCATAGGCCAGGAAATGGGGTGGGTCACCCGCGCCATGGCCCGACCACCTTTTATCATGTTTATATAACCCACAAATGCGTAATTGTCATTCCAGTTAAAACTGCATAGCTAAAGCTATTTTTTTTAACTGCATAGCTAGCTAAATTAATGTGCTAAACATTGGTTGGGCCATGGCCCGGTTGGCCCACCCTGTTCTGCAGTCTACACCTGTTCTGATGGGTGCGTTGAGTCTAGAAAGGTTGAGAATTAGTGCAGTAGAGATTCTCTGTCTCCTTTACCTACAGTGCTTTCCCATGGGTTTCTATTTCCTTCAGTCATTCTTTTCTATTTCTTTCTTTCTACGTGAGGTGGGGGTGACATGGAGGTTTGCTTGGCAATTATGCACGGTTGCTAGCTTGCAATACATGTCCTAAGCACCACCATCATATTGAGAGTAATAAAGTAGCTCCGAAACACACAATCTGTCTGTCTTAATACATGGAATCTGACACGCTTGACTCTTAAAACTGAAGCTACACATTTAGATAGATACTTGTTAGCATGGTCTGAATAAATAATGCAAAGCCAAATTGTTTCCACACAAATACCAATGCAGTGATGGTTATTTTTACTACATCTTGACTCTGCTGATGTTTATGGATATAAAACTCCCACTGAATCAAAATTGTCTCTGCAGCTCAGCTTCTGCTCCTTTAGAGTATGACTCTTCAAGTCCTTGAGTTGTGTAAGGCTGATGAGATGTCCAATTACAGGCTATAAATGGGCACAAGGAAAATTATGCGGTAGGCATAATCTACCCCACAGATTGAAAGCAAGTTCTTTTGCTAGGATAAATTAAATTAAAAAAAAAAATTGGAGCTGGTTTAACTCTGATCGTGTCAATGAATGAAGTTGAACTCAATAAGCATGCCCCTAAGTGCAGCTATCTCTTTTTCATTTGCTCCTGTTTGCAATGGCCAGTTTTTATGGTTTTACTATCACAGTTTCTTACTTGTGAAAATGTTTTTTCTCCTCAACTGTCATGAGAACAACCCACAAATCCCACAGGGGAAAGTGACTGAGTGCAAGAAGAAAACAATAGAGTTCACTTAACACCTTGCTTTCAGGTCCAAGAGGTAAAAACGAGGAAAAAATTCATACTGTCAACCCATCTCAGTGGATCTATAGTACTTTTAGGCATCACTTTTAAGAACAAAAGATAGAAAAGCTTGCAGAACAGAGGTATGTATTTAGGTTGCTTCATTGCATTGGGGGGTTTACTTTACCTACACGTGCACTAAAAAACAAATTGTTTTACCTGATATGCAGAGCACTTCCAGCCCTGCTTTCCAGTAACATGTAACATGCTGCCTTGATTGCTCAATTTGCATCGATTAGGGCCTGGCAAAACCAACATTCAAGTAGCAAATGCTAGATCAACACGAAAGAAAACATTCCCACAAATCATGCTGGCAAAGTAAACAAGAGCAATGCTATTAAATAATTCATATGCGCAACTCATTGACATTGAAAGTGTGCTCTCAAATAGCACCACGGCTGAGTATAACTGCCAGTTTAATCTAGAAAAATATTAACCTAAGAAGGGGAGGATAAGGCTACAGGGAGAGAAAAAAACAGAATACTTTAGGGAGAATTTGAAGTCAGTAATACATCAAATTTGGCCGGGTCAACCACGATGCAGCTTGACTGTTAGAAGAACAAGAGGGACATAGGAAGGAAGTACAGTACAGACAAGAAGATTCCAAAATGAAAATAATCGTTATTAATTTTTTAACCAGGCTGCATATTATCACCAAAATATACCAATCCTGCACAGGTTCCCAACAACCATTGGTAGCATTCAGACACACGGTTACAAACCAAAAGAGGGATAAAAACCCTCCAATGTTGAGACAAGGGTTTCAATAGTGGGGATTGTTAACAGAATAGAAAACCTTTGACTCGTACAGCAATGATCTGAACAGATGCCACAGATGTGTAATGACTGGAAACTGTTAAACTTAAGAGTAGCGTATGAAATGAATTGGAGGTCTCAAGGAAAACTTAAGATGATTTATTGATCGCAAGATGATGTGTCACGAGACAACAGAACAATAGAAGCATATTGAAATGAATAATTTTAGAAGTAAATCACATCTTAGAAAATATAACAGCTGTATGTGATCTTGAATCTGATACAAAAAAAAACCCAACCCAATATCAGACTTAAGTAGAAAACTTGGATTCTACATTATTGTGCATTATATTTCTGGCTCTCTTCATAGGTGTTTTTTCCTTAGGCAGGGGGGAGAAAGGGGATTTGGGGGGTTTTTGGGTTAATTTTCTTCTAAATTTACTTACATGTAAAGATTATTTTGCAGTTAAGGGTCACACATGGGGAGTGGGCCTCCAGTCACCCAGCAGGGCTGTACGTGCCAGTCTGCAGTAACAGCGTTTGACCGCTGATTTGCATTTTGAAAGGACAACATTTTACAGGTTGGGTGGGATCTTTTTTTTATACAAATGGAAACAGAGTTTTTTTGATACCAAAGTGATTTTTGCAACCACACCCATCTGCTCTTTTGATGTGCCATTTCACCCAAAACCAGGGTTTTTCCATATCATTTAGAAACCTATGGGATCTTGAAACCATATTGCTTGCACAAATCATGTATCCAAAGACAGCATTAACTCATATGCTTTATTACATAAACAGAGTTTGCAGCCTTGGAATTAGGCAAGTCTGTTCTGCTAGGTCTGGGCACTTAGAGTAACATTTTGTAATCTGGTATAGCCTTTATTCTAGGGCGGGGAACCACTGGAACAACACAAAGGGGTCTATAAACCCCAAATGTGCCAGGGAAAGAGTCTCAGATCCAGCCCTGATTGAAGACTTCTCTGAGCCTGACCTCCCAAGAGCCCCTGAAAAACCTGGTGTTTGGCAGAGGTAGGATGGCAGCATTGCAGCGAACCCAAACGTGACTACAGTCTTCGGGGCAGCCCTGATACAGTGCCCTAATTTAGAGGGGTTTTGGTTGTAGCTGTGTCGGTCTAAGAACATAAGCAGGCAAGGTTCTTTGGGTAGATGTAATATCTTTTATTAGAGCAAATGAGTAGTTGGAAAAAAGTTCTTTGCAAACTTTCGGGTGCAATCACCTTTCTTCAGGCATACGAAATCTCTGCTGTACTGAGACTCCAAAGAACCTAGCAGACACTTCCTAAGGGTAATTGCACTCATAATCGTGCAGAGAACTTTTTTCATAGTTTCATAATTTCTAGGGTCGCAAGGGATCTGAACAGATCATCAAGTCCAACCCCCTGCCCTGGGCAGGAACGAGTGCTGGGATTATAATACTGCAGCCATATATCTATCCAACCTCTTCTTGAAGACCCTCAAGGTAGGGGAGAGCACCACGTCCCTTGGGAGCCCATTCAAGAGCTTGGCAGCCCTAACTATAAAGTAATGCCTCCTGATATCAAGCCTGAACCCAACCTCAATTAAGTTGTGGCCATTATTCCTTGTTATCCCAGGTGGTGCCCGGGCGAACAAAGCCTCACTTATTTTCTGCTGTTCCCCCAGTGAGTTTATAGATGAACATCAGACCCCCTCTCAGCCTTCTCTTGTGGAGGCTGAAAAGATTCAGGCCCTTTTAGTCTATCTTTGTAGGGCCTAGCCTTTTTTCCAAGCACTCAGTCGCTCTAATAAAAGATATCACATCTATTCAAAGAAACTAGTCTAGAGAGCCTTCAGTTCTCATATATGCAAGGGGTAGCACAGGATTGGGAGGATGCAAAATAGCTTAAAACATCCTTATGCACCCTGCTTGTCACGGACTACTCATTGTTTTTTGTACTGCATCACATGGTCTCGCCCTGGTTCAGCAGCAGCGCTCCTCAAGGTGTGAGCTGGTTTATTCCTAAGCAGTACAACAGAACACCAATCAGCTGCACTCCAGTCCACCATGTATTCAGTCAAGCACACGTGGCTGCGCTTTGTTTCTGCAGGGCCATTTCTTTCCATCTCTTTCAGTCCTGGACACATTTCTGGCTCTTTTTGATCAGGAAATCTCTTGCTTTTCATGAGAGCTTGGGAACATGTATTTTTAAACTCCCTTCCACGTTAACAAAGTACTTTAGAAATGAAATCTCTGACCATGGACAGTGTAACTTAAGTGCTTCAAGAGGGAAGGAGGAATAACTCCCTGAGGACACACATCAGCTGTTACACTGTCCCTGTTCCCTCTGCATGCTCCTGCACTGGTATAAATGAGCCAAGCTGTTGTAAGCTTAACCTCAGAGAAACAGCTTTGCTATGTTGATATCATTACAGGACAGTGTAGACCGAATAGTTACAGCACACTCTAATGGATCGCGCCCGTGATTTCATAACCACACTGGGCTCATCCCAATTAGTGTGATTGTTCCATGTTCTAGCATATAGGACTCCCAAATAAAGCTCATGGTAAGCAAGGATTAATGACAGCTAATTACTAGAGCAAAATACTTGGTCAGAATCATCCATCTCTTCTTATCTGATTAAAAAATACTGCGTCTTCACACTTACTCACATTAGCACTATCCTGAATCATGTCCAAAAGGATCAGACCATAAGGTACAAAATTATCCATTAAATTCATCAGCCTTCAGCATCAAGTTTGAGAAATCTTATCAGGTATGTCAATAATTCTGAAGCAATAATATCACCATCTCCTGCTTGTTTCCAATTTCTTGTTTTTAGCCCATCAATTCAATTCCTAATAGAGAATGTAGGATATGTAACAATATGCTTATTATCTGAGAACAGTTTCAATCATTTAATTAAGTGGTTCTCAGCTGCTGAATGCTTCTTTCTGATATTAATAGCATCTTTTCAATCTCCCTCAATATAAGATGCCTTTTCTTTACCTCATTGCTTAATAACACCAGCATTGATTGAAGGCTGCTTGTCGCCTTTCCCATTTTATCCATTAGAAAAATGAATCTAAATTAAGGACTATATTTATAGGCAACATGTAAACATCCACTGTATTTTTACTTCATGGGGATTTTTTTTAATAGTCTCTCATTCTTTTCTAGTCTAAACCCAGTGTGTACATTGAATTGAAGAATTTCACTATATATGGTCTCTGTGTGAACATTTTTGAAAGATCATGGCAGCAATGTTCACCTCTTTTCCCTAAAGTCATGTCATTTAAAAGGTTAAAAAAAACCCCTATTATTGTTAATTACCTGAAAACACATCTCAAAAATGTTCATTTGCAATTATGAATACAGAATGATTTATTTATGAAGTAAAACAACATGCAATATATAACAGTTAATTAAAGTTAGTTTGTGAGTCACATTTGATTAAAGTTGAATAATTTCTTAATAACTAGCATCACTGTATAGCTAATGTTGTTGTGACTCTGGAGAATGCTCAGTGAACAACACTAGTCAAGTTTGGAACTAGAAGACAGCTAAGATCAAAGTTATCCCAAGCCATCATCCCATTAACAAGCAAAGGTGAAATAAATATTGGTTTGCCCAGAATTTAGCATATCAGCAAAACATGCTTGTTTTCTGGGGATACACCAATTGAACTTGTACATAGGCTATGATTATTTCCATCACAGGTAAACATTTAAGGCTGAATGAGTTCACTAAATGGCATAACTGAAACTCGTGTGTTGACACTAATGATGGAAACGCAGAAAAAGGCTTCTCCACTGGGGCGGAGTGAGTAGTTCCCTTGCTATTACTATTTAGATCAGGCTGCCTACTAGTTGTAAATGGTCGCTATCAGACCACAGAAGGAAGATGTTTATCAGTGGAGCAGTTACTGATACTCAAACTGATAAACTGCTTCAGATCCCTGAGACGATAGGAGAAAATGGGTGTGCACAAAAGTGTAGTCAAAGAAGAAAACTAGAAATGAAAATGAAAAAAACAACTATGAACTGACTCTGAGCCTACTTTAGACCAGTCCTTTTCTTATGATTTTCATAGGGACAGTGAGAAGCCCTTCCCTACATACTGTATTCAGCGCATCTGATCTAATACTTGCCAACCTGGGGATCTGAAGTTAGGTTCATCCAAAGCCAAAACCTGGATGTAAGTATCTAAGTCAGGGGTAGGCAAAATACGACCCGGGGGCTGGATCTGCCCACCAGGCCATTCTATCCAGCCTGAGAGGCCCTTAAAAAATTAGAAAATTAATATGTATTTGCTCCTAGCTGCCTGTCAAAGATGACAGGAGCCAGGGGCAATAGGACTCAGAGGAAGCTAGGGGCAGGACCCAGCAGCAAGGTCTGCCCAGCCCTTGCCCCCAACCAGAAACCCCTGACTAGCTGAGGCTTCTGGCCTGGGACCATGGGGCTGTTCCTGTTTCCCTGCACTGGAAAGGGAAATGTGGCCCTTGACAGTTTGCCAAAAATCAGTAAGCAGCCCTTTGCCCAAAATAACTGTCTGCCCCTGATCTAAGTGGAGCTGCTTTGATTTGCAAACACTAAACAAACAAGCACCAGCAATGTCAATAGAAGCTGTAAGTGCTCTAGGATTTTTCAAACCCAGTACGCTTATATGGGATATTGCATATTTCTCTGCTGGGTTAGAAGGTGATACCCGATAGCTGGGCGTTAAAAGGCTGTGCCAGCCAAACAGCAAGTAGCATCCATCAAAATGGTCAAATATGGAGTAGAGACATGAGGAGAAGCAGCAGCAGCATCTAGCATGCAGCTCCATTTTGAATCCGAATAGGAATGACATGTTTTTATTCATTCATTAGGAGGTAGAAAGGAAATCCTGGTTCAGTTCATAGGAAAAGGAGTGTGTGAAGCTAAGTGTATGTATAACCAACTCAGTACTCAACCTTCAGACCCTGTACACTTGCCTAACTCTCATCTTTTGAACTGATACTACTAGCAAGAGGCACATGACAAATAAGGAGACACCACTAAGGAAACAATGTTAACATGAACATATTGAAGTCAGCAGCAGGGGCTTGATTCTCATTTATATTAGGCCCCCTTACACCCCTGGCAATATTAAAGGGCCTTAAACTACCCACTTGTCTGAGCTATGTAAGGCCCCCTTCTATAAATGAGAAACAGGTCCAGGCTGCTTAATTCTGGACTCCTAGTGGGAAACAATTTCAATACCCATTTATAAGGTTGAATATATTTTATGTCTGCACAAAGATTTGACAAGTGGAATGCAATAAAGAAATGTCAATTGTAATATCAAACATCTCATCCTTCATAAAGTTTTGAAGCAAGAGTCTGCCAGACTTTAACATCAAATCATGATATAAGGAAAAACCAAGCTTATGCTTGTCTTCTTATTGCCTAAAGGCAATGAATGACTTTAAAAAAGAATAATAAAATAAAGCTTATCAATCTCTGGATCGATATGAAGCGAGTTCAGCTAGGCAATAAGCTCATGTCCCAAACGGATCATCATAAAACTATGACAATGAACTTCCCAAAAAACAGACTTGCATCTGCAAACATAAACACTTTGCAGGCAATGGTCATATCTCTTTCAGTCATCTAAAATAAATTAATTATTTACATTATTTGGGAGGCATTTGATGCAAAGCCATGTGAATAAAGTATGTTAATAAATATGCCAAACAAGTTTCATGTTTGTTTCTCTTATTTTATGCTTATACAGTCAATAAAGACCCTAAGTGTACTGATTACACAGTAGAAAAATAGAAAGAGCATATGCAGTCAACCGGATGAAGAGCTGAGTGTCTATCCAAAAGAAAATGCCAAATACGTTTTCAAATTTTCTGAAAATCTAGTTTTGCAAGAAGTGCTTGGTGGCCAATATACCAGTAAGGGGTTATGCAAAAAATCTGTAGCTGCATAGGAATCATCTCAAGACCATATGAATGTCCTTTGTGGGTTTGGAGATATATCTTGATGCACATATTGCAAGAACAGCCAGCAGTGTTTTGAATAATCAGACTTTTATGCCAACAAACTGACCCAAATTAGCTAAGACCCTCTAATGGTCACTGCACAGGGATTATGTACTTTAAATGTTGTCCAGATATAAGAGGACAGAGAGAACTGCCTTCCAGTAAACCCTTTAATAAGGTTATGTCTTACAGTAAATCATACATATATTCATAAATGTCCTCATTTGTACTATTTTATATAATCCACCCCCTGAAGAAACCCCAACATTTTCAAACTTATAAATAGCATAGATGCCAGGGGAAGGGCATCGGACATGATGATCCATTGGTCCCTTCCAACTCTATAATCTATGAATTATTGCACGGTTATCATGGTATAAAGACCATTAACCCCAAAAGAAATCCACAGGTAACTTCAGCAGCCGTTTGCTAGGAGCCATTACTTACAACAGATCAGAGCCAAAGCACTCTGTGCCTGACAAGTCAATGAAAGTCCTTCCAGAGTTTAATATGTGGTAACTAGAGATGAATATGAACATCAAGTATATGCAACACACATGTCAAAGATGCTCGGGCAGACTGTTATGACAGGAAGAGACAGATGAAACCTGCATAATACAAAATGTTTTTTGTGTGTTCAACACATATGCAAGAGGCTTATGAATCAGTCAATCTAGCTTTAACATTTTTGCATTTGTCTCTTGCAATTAGCAGTTTGTTTTCAACCAAATGGAGAATCCTGTATCCCCAGGGTTCTGGCAGTGGTGGAAAGAAGAATTTAATTGCAAGAAATCAGTCTGTTCCCATTTCTTGTGCCATTTCTTGGGAGTTTTGAAGGTGTATATTTCATAGGCCATGGATTCCTCTGGCAACAAATTTTATTGGGCATACCCTTCAAACAAGGTTACATTTCAGGCCCTATTGAGCCCACCAGTCACCATGTAGGTGTGCAATCAGGACTGGGTTTGAGAAAACCTGTGAAACAGTGCAGTGCAAGTACACTCCCTTTCAATAACAGTTCTCAAGCAATTCATTGGTCAGATACATTACTAAAAAGATGAGCGAGAGAGAGAAATCAGTTTTGAATAAGAATCTATTGGTGACAAATCAATGGACAGGAATAAATGAGCAGTATAATTGACTGTATTGTTCATAGGTCTGCTGGGGAGCACACTGGGGGCCCCCCTGTGCCTCCCCAGCTCA
>JAGPOW010001327.1:9667099-9685717 GCA_030014935.1 Caiman crocodilus | reverse complement strand
ATACCTGGGGGAGGGGCTTCCCTCCTGGTGGGCTAGAGTCTGCCCGGCAACTAGTGATGTATTTCAAATTGGTTGGCTCACAGCCAACAGGTGCTGGCCCCCATTGGACCAGGTACGTGAGGTCACAAGGGCTATATAAGTTAAGCACTGCCCAGGAGGGGCAGCAGCCAGGAGGGTTACTCAGGCGCAAAGAAGAGCTGCACCATGTGAAACTGGCTCTGTCTCTCAAACCTCATGATGAAGGAGCCGCCTGCCTCCAGGGGGAATCTCCAACTGCCTCAGGATGACACTTGTGAGAACGCTGCCTGAGATCCACCTGGATAGATACAGTGTGCAATATCCCAGATGCGAGATCAAAGGCTACCCAGCCACAGGAGTTTGCTCGATGGGATTTCTCTGTTAATGCCCTACCCTGTGCCCTAGTCTAACCCTACCCCCTGTGACCAATCAAGTCCTCCTTTGTACCTAGTGTGGGAGACTTCTTGGGAGCGGGGCTAGATTGTGCCTTGGGGTCCCCTTGGTTCGGCTGACTAAAGGAGACCGCTACTTGTGCTTCTGACCGAGGGAAGCATCCCAGCTTCTTGAAGTGAATCCAGTACCCTTGAGGGCTACTAGGCCTGTGTTTCCCAGAGTGCACAGAGCCCGAATTAAGTCCAGAGCTCTGGGTGGTGGCAGTGGAAACCCCAGGCTAGCGGGTGTGCTCCAGGAAGGGGGTCGGCCAGACGTGAGGCGCCCCCAGGGAGGCACGCGGAGCCTGGAAAGTGGTCTGGCGCGGTGAGGCGGGTGGCTCAGTGCAGGACTTGGGTTTGGTGCATTAGGCCAAGCCTGAGCTATACCAAAAGTAAAAAGGTACATGTGCAAGAAATCCTGAGCTCTAAGTCTACCGCTCAGACTGAGCCATGCAGATTTTTCTGTTGAAAAAAACATCTGAAACTAGAAGAATCAGACATAAATACAAGTAAGTAAGATCACTTATTCATGCTGCTCCTGCTGTCCGGTCATTTGGTAGAAATAACCCTCTTCTCGAGCCCCAGCAGGCCTCCCACTTGTTGCCACAACATCAGCATAACGTAGCCTTTCTGTACCCGCTAGGCAAGGGATAAATACATACATGGTAAAACTTTAGCAAGGAGAAATAACAAAGCATGCACCACTTAGTGAAGCAGAAGAAAGGCCATGTAGCTTGACCTCACAGGACATGACTGAACCTATTACCTATAATAAGGTAATGAAAGATCTTTTCCCTTTCCAGGTATACTTCTTTAGGGTTCAGTCTTGCTAAGCAATCTTGCTGAGCAATGATCTAAGCATTCTGGTCCTGATAAAAGAAAAAGAGCATTAACTGTGAGCATGCAATGGTCTCATTAAATTCAGCGTGGCTTCTGGTCAGGTAAGAATTAGGCACGTGCTGAAGCTTTTGGCTGGTCTAGGCCCAAAAGCCTCGGCAGGACCTAGCTGTGAATGAAGTCAATGGCGTAACTTCTGTTGATATTAATAGAATGGGATTAAGGTTTCTGCAGCCGGTCAAAATAGTGACACAATCTTTTCATGAAAAAGTCCGTTTTTTGAGCTGAATCTAGCCAATGCCATGGAAACACTCTCTTTGATCTTGGTCTGGCTCTCGCAAAGCCTTTTTCACATCAAATTGATTCTGCCTCACAAGACATGCTAGAACCTGACTATAAACCACAACACAGCACTGACAGCAACATTTCCACCCAACCTGGTGCAATGGGGTTCTTCCCCTTGCACGCTTTCCTGGATGGTGACACTAATTCCTTTTTTTTAAAAACAAAACAATATACAACACAGACAACTCCTATAGGATGGGCAAGGCTCTGAGGCAATTTTTAATGGTGTCTCTGCATCCACACAGTTTGGGATTACTACCGGCTAATGAGTGGAAAAAACCCCAGAACCTTCTATACTTCTCTTTGAGCAAAACATGGATTAAAACTTGCACTGGCTTTGTGTGGCTAAGAAAACAATAAAGAAGACATAAGAACACAGACTAAATTAACCACAGGCAATTTTTTACTAGTGTTTTTCAGCTATGTCTGTTGAATGCCTGCCCCCTCTCCCTGTTCTTGACCTTCAAGCTTCAAGTTGGTAATAAATCCCTATTCAATCCCCCTGTATCATTTAATATTTTGTAAACCTGTATCTGTCCTGGAACATCTCTCTTCCTAACCCCAAAAGTCCTAGCCTATTAGTTCCTCTTCATATGGAAGCCTCTTCATGCCTCTAGATCATTGTTGTTGCCCTTCTAGGAACCTTTTCTACTTCTTACATATACTTTTTGAGATAAAAAGTGTACATAGTTTTGCAGGTGGGTATGCACCATAGTGCTATTTATTGCCTTATTTATAATTCCCTTCCAAAGCATTTCTAACACTGTTTTCCTTTTGTACACATCGAGTCAAAGATATCTTTCTTGTGTGGTAGTAGTAAAGTTAGAAGTCATCATTGTGTGGGTATGTATTTTGACTCTCTTCCAAGCTCTATATGAATGAACCACCAAGGAACTGATGCACCACTTGCTTTTACCATATGGTTATAGCAATGTAATCTTTTTTTACAAAAAAAAAAAGGTGTCAAAAAAGAATCTAAAAAAGCATACATAACGTGACAGATTCTCTAGGTGGATGTATTGAAAACTGAATCAAGGCTGGGTAAAACAATGCGTATGCACTACTGAGGTGATTTATTGCCTAAGAAAAGCTGCTCATTTAATAAGATTTCGATCATATTATTGGTGGATTAAATGAAAAGAAAAGCTGGAAACAATAATATCCTTCCACTTCAGGGTTTTTGGTTTGTTTTTTTTTAATCTTTCATTGCAAATAAACTTTGGCTGCTGAAATGTTTTGTGTTTTTCAAAAAAATAAAAAGTGAATGATGAATATCATATTTATTCTTAAAAGTAACATGGATAGGTAAATAAGTTTCTGCAAAACAGGATTTTAATGGATGGATGGCAATGCAAAATTTAAGGAAAAAAGCACTTAACGCAAAAGATTTTTCTTTTAAGTCAGGATGAATGAATACATTTGTATTCCCTTCTGCACAATTCATTGAACGTCATTTTCAAAATGTCAAGGATAAATATCCTTCAAATGCTTCCATTAAAGGGATGATAACCATAGTAACTGCGTGTAGTTTGCTATGCCTGTTTTTTGTACTTTCTGAGTTTCTCTGACTTGTAGTCTTTACAACAATTCTAACAAAAAAAGCCATGGAAACATGCTCCGTATCAAATTACAAATCAGAAACGAGGTTCATCGGCTTAATATACTGCATTCACGTCCAGGCACTTATAAAATGTAGCTGACCATTTTGTTTGTTTAAATCACTTAACAACTGTTGCTGATGTGAAAATGTATTAAAATATACTACTTTAGGCTGAGCCTATCATATTGAGTAAGTGCATACCAGAATCCATTTTGCTCCCATGAAAATAATTAAAGGCTGTTGTTTGGGGGGGTTGGGGCTTTTTTGAAGGGGGGGGTAGGGGAGGGAAGAGGGGCACAGACTTAACTAAGAATGAAAAAAGTTAGAAAACAAGAATATGAAAAGCTTCATTCTGAACTTTTACAATGATGACTAATTATTGCCGTTACTTATATAGCCTGTGGGGTTAATCCCATAGCCATCTTTGAAAAATTAACCTCAGTGCTTAAACTAGCACTCTCCTCTTTTTTCCACTGCATAAAAATCCCAAGGATGAAGAAGTCTTCACCAAGCCACAATGAGGTGGCCAATTTATCACAAATGTGGAAAGTGATATAGATTAAATGATGGAGAAACAAAAGACAATGTTTCCTTAACTACTAGTAGCAAATTACTATATTTATTGGAATAGAAGATGGCCCTGATTATAGGATGCCCCCCCCCACAATATGGAAAATGTATACATTTCTTATAAAATAAGAAAGAATAAGGCATAGAAATAAGGTATAGAATCTAATTATTGGAGGAATTTATTTATTGGAATCTAATTATTGGAGGAATTATCCAGGTATGGAATCTAAATATTGGAGGAATTTATCTGCTTCCCAATGCTATAGGAGGAATCGTAAAAGCTGGGTGTGACGAGCAGAGACTCTGATCTACCCGATCCCCCAGATTTATCTTCTGACTTGAAAAAGAGTTGATGGTGAGAGGAATCTCTCACTTAATGGGTACTAGCATGTCTTGTTCAGGTGGGCTGCACTACCCTATTCTTTTGCTCAGTGTGGGCCATGTGTTTTATAGTCATACTCAGTGAGTGCATCTACATGAGACACTTACTGCACAGTAGCCTAATAACAAAATGCCGGTCAAAAATCCTGCTAATACGCTACTGCAGAGTGTTATTAGGCTACTGGGCAGTAAGTGTAAAAAAATAAAACCATGCACCAACACTACTGTGCATTAGTACAAGTTATTGTGCATTGAATTAGTACTTGGCTAACCAAGTACTCAACTTAATGTGCAGTAATTAGGGTGCGTTAATGAACATGTAGACATACCCAGTGTTGGCTGCATTTAATCAACTTGATAGGTGGTTTCCATTGCTGAGACCACGTTGGTTTTGGCAGCAGTTTAGTACTAGACAATGTATTTAGTGAGATTTCTTTGTATGTGATTATAAGACAAGGGGCTTTTTTCCCCATGCTGATTGAGGGAAAGCCTCATCTGGGAGTCATATAAATACAGTACCTATTCCTCAGACCTATGTGCAATCATAATAGCAGACAACCACATCCAGGAGCTGGTACTTAGAAGAACCACAGCGTGACTGGGTGTCACAGTGTATGAATACAACAGTCTTTCACCTCTGAAGATCTGGTTTAAAGCTCTCCTTGGGATATATGCGACAATTAATTTGGCCAACACAAGTCTGCTAGCCAGCAGTCATCTGACTATATCAGAAACCCATAAAGCTGACACTGTTCAGTAATGTTGTGCGAAGTTTTCAAAAGCACTGAAATCCTTTCAGAGACTAAGTCCCATTGATTTGGTGGTTTTGAAAGCATTGCCCTTTGCCACTTTTGTCTGAGAGATCTCAAGTCTAGAAAAGCAGGGTTATGTACAGGTCAGGACAGAGACCGACCGGCAGAACAACAGAACATGACCTCATGGTAACTGGAGATTTTGTCACTAGTTTCCATAAATACTATGTGCTTTTAATCATAATTGCTGTGATTCCACTGAAAGGAGAATGCTTCCCTCCCTGAGGCACCTTTGAAAATCCTATCCAGTCTGAAATCCCAATGTTACAAAGTACTTAAAAGCCCAAATGTCACTTTCACCTATGTAGTTATATATAACTCCCTCAAACTTGGTAGCTACACTAAAAAAAATAACTCTTTGTCTGGTATAGGGTGTTTTAACATGGGAGTTTTGCTGAGATAGCTATTGTGGCTAGGGTGCATTCCCTGCTGTCTCCAAATCAATACAACTTTACTAGCAAAATTTTGTAACACGGTCCCAGAGGGATCACAGGGAAGCTCCAGGGCTCTGGACAGTTGCAGCATAGAGTGGCGCGCAGTGCAGCCACCCCAAAAGGCAATGCTTGGGGCTGCAGCCCTTAGTGTATAGGCCTGAATACCATGTCTGTAATGTACTGGTTCAGTTGCTCTGGCTAGAAAGCAGATTACTCCATCTTACAGAATAAGGAGGCTAGGACTGCATGTCTGGGTAACATGTGTAAGGAGGCTTCTTACATCTTACCTCCCTACGTAGGTGCCCAGACCAGACAAAGTCTAACCCAAAAGTACTGAGCTCAGCGACTAGTGTACAGCAATACGTAAAATCTGTAGCAGGGGCTGCACTTTAGGAAATTCTTCAATTCATAGAGTCATAGGGCCAGAAGGGACCTCAGGAGGTCATCTAGTCCAACCCCACAAACCATTCTCACCTAGATCATCCCACTCACAGCTATGTTGTGTCAAGTCTTAAAAACCTCCAAGGATGGAGCTTCCACCACCTCTCTGGGTAACCTGTTCCAGTGCTTCATCACCCTCTTAGGATGAAGGTTTTTTTCCTAATATCCTACCTCAACTTCCCTTGATGCAACTTGAGCCCATTGCTCCTTCTTGTGTCGTCTGCCCCCACGGAGAAGAGTCTCTAGCTCCATCCTCGTTAGATCCGCCTTGTGTAATTGTGCATCAATCCTCAAAATACCAACATCCTTGGTGCTGAAATTCTGATAATATGGTTTCACTTGATGCTTCTAAGTTCAAATAATCTTTTATTCATGTGATTTTGACTGAAGATCAGAAATGAAATCTCCCTAAGAAGTTTATTTGAAAAAAACTAAATCTCTTAGTACATAATTCTTCAAAGCTTTCAGCTAAGTCACTCCCCCGTCCTAGTCACTTAGGATATCATGTCCCTGAATAAACCTACTTCACTTCTTTGTTTACTCTAGTTAAAATTATATTCATAATTCATGTGGTCATAAATTTGCTTGACTATTTCTAAATTAATAACAGCTCCTTGAAGTGGGATAATCTCAGTAAAAATAACCTCTCTCCTTCCTCCTCTGAGAAAACAGAAAGCTATGTTGAACTGATTGTCCTTTGGTGCCATAATCTACCTATAGGCACCCTCAATGCTGCCTTTTTGATGGAGCTTGTACAGTCAAAATAATTACGGCCGGATCTACAGATGGTCTTTAAAGGACTCCTTTTACCACGCACCTCTCTCAACACAACACATGTATTGCTATCCAATTGCTAATGTGTGGCTTTGATAATTCTGCTTGCCAGTATAAATAAATATCTGGACCAAGATTGAAGCTGCTGCCCTATTTGGCTGGAAGTGCCACACAATGGCAGCTGCTGTCCAGGCACCGTGCCCAAGTGCACACACGTGGTGCCTGCTTTCAGTGACCACCACAGGGTGCAGTATGTGTCCCAGTCCCTAACCCTACTGTCCCCTAGGCTCATGTGCAGTGGGATGGCAGCCCGGGCCATCTATTTGCTCTGTTGGCAAAGCTAACAGAGCTTCCAGCTCAAGGCCTCTCCGCTCCGTGCATGCCAGAAGTGCTACAAAGTGAATTATGCACAACCGACTAGGACAAGCAAAAGAGGTGCCTTGCCTCCCCTTGCAAGGCTGGCAGTTGCAAACTTGTTTAAACACCAGCTTTCTTACTGATATTTGCTCCTTCTCCAGTGTCTTGCACCTGGTGAGGGCCTGTTCAGAAGGAAAAGGGTAGCACTCTGCGCTGATAGCATTTCACACCTGGGCTTTACTCATTCTCCACAGGTGTAAAAGATCACAAAAGAAAGCTCAGTACAGAGGATGCTGCTGCTTATTGTCGAGGCTATTTCCAAGGCATCAAACTGAGCTGTTAGAGATAAATTATAACTCTACTGTGAGATTAAGAAAAGTCTAAAGGAAATTCAGAAGCAATTCTTCATCGTAAGGTCAACGGGCAATTTGACAACTCTTTGGAGAAAGAGGTTTCCAGGTTTGCTCTGACAGGGGACACCGTCCTGCAACACATGTTGATGCTTTACTGAGTTTTCTTGAGCAAGCAATGCAAATTCTCACAATGTGCATACTTTATTTTTAGGCAAGTGGTAAAATTAATCCATCTAAAAGCTCTTTTACTGCTGCACAACCAATTTGCCTCATAGTCCTGGCACAGCCCCTGAAAATGATAGCCTTTTCTTCTGTCAGCACCCTCCACCCCTTCTCCACCTGTTCACAGGCAGCCTCATAGCTTATTTGCACCTTTAATCAACATTCATTTTACCATTTTAATCGCTCATCAGGTCACGCCACCCTTTTTTTCCCCTTTTCTTCATAAAATAATAAATAACCCGCTAACCACCCTTGTGTCAAAGTTGTGGTTTTTGAGCTGAGCTGCATGAACAAACATGTTTTCATTGATTTAGTAAAAACAGGAACATTTTGCAATATTGCCTCAGTCTTATGAAACAAAGGAAGAGAGTTGTGCTCCTTTCCTGGAGGAAAGGACACCATTGCTCTGCCCCTCACCCGTTAGCCCCAAAAGAGAGAGGGCATTTTATTTTCATTATGGCCATGGCAAACTCCCTCCACAAAACAGGATGCCGAACAAATTGATGGCATTTCAAAACCCCAGGTCTGAAATTTTGTGGCCTGAAGAGACCTTTGTGACCTTCTCATGTGATTTCCTGTACAACATAAACCACAGAATTTGATCCGTGATCCCTGCCCTGAGCGTAAGAACTTCAGGTTGAAGTAAAAAGCACGTGTTAGAAAGAGAACCCAAACTCGATGTACAAATTCTAAGTGAGGGAGATTTTATAATATCCCTTGATAACCCATGCCGGTGGCAAATTATCCTCACTTTAATATATGCATCTTGCTTCGTTCTCAGATTTCTCTCACTTCAAGCTATTGGGTCTTTTTCAAAAAAAAAAGAAAAAAAGAAAGAGACTAGCAAATGTTGCGTGAACCTTGTAAGGGTCTTTCTTCTGCCAATCCATCCCCTAAAGGGATTTTAGCAAATATCTGAATAAATCAAATCCCCTCTCCTGTATTTAATTCAGTTGAGCCAACCTCATTTTTCTTCAGCCTGAGTTCTATTTTCCTAAAGGTGCCTGAACAGAATGGCACTTAAACACGTGCCATTTTTACACGGGAGCTTGAAAATTGCCTTCTAAGTCTAATTGCTGTTTTTATTTATTTATTTGTTTTAAAGGTACGTGACGGGCATTGATGCCCCGATCCTGAAACTCACAGGTGAGAGAGGAAAGAAACCATTCTTGTTGCTGCTTTTGGTTTTCCGAGTCACAGTTATGCTCCTCGTGTGCTGCGACACAACAACAACCTCCCCAAAATCTTACGTTGTGATGGTCCATGTACATGGCACAAATCTTTATTGCCTTTAATGCTAAGTTCCTGAATTACAGGTTGCAGCCTGGGTCATGAAAATATTCCCTGTCTAGGCAGATCAAGTTTACTCCACTGCCCATTTTTGTGAGTCAGACTCAAGATGCTGAGTCTAATTCACAGAGAAAACTACCAGTAAATGTACAAACTGCATGTTATATTACTGTGTAGGTGAATCAGATTAAAAACTGTCTGTGCAGGAATCAAATATGGGGCATTGTGAAGTGCTTCTATAAGAGGAATGGGCCTCTGTTCAACAGCTGACTAATATGTGAATAGTCACACCTAGTTATTCCTTGCTTGACTGACTGGTGTTTCAGCATGTTCGAAAACCTGTATTGCAGATATCCTTGACATGAATTTTCTTAATGTGAATATGAAAAAGGTTGCAATTCTGTATGGATTGCTCTAGTGGGACCGTGGGGCTACTGGGACTGTACTAGAAAACATTTCATGCTTATTTGGAGAACAGAGATAAAAATAAAAAGACAATAAGAATGCTATAAAAAATGACTATAAGAGCACACAAAAGAATGGCCTCTTTGTACACAGGTGATACAAGTGAAGTCTAGTTAATGAAGGCATGCCATTTCTAGACACATTTCACTGCAGTTCCTATGCACAGGATATAGTGTCCACTGTTTGAGCATGTTGTTTGATTTTTAAATCTGCTCACTGATCTAGAAGAGCCTGACTTTTGTCCTGTATGGATGGTACGCATGCCTAGATGGAAAAACTCTTTTCAGCCATGAATACGAGAAAGAAGGAAGCATGAAACTTTAAAGAGATTTGGCATCTTTAACCTGTCTTTCACAACAACAGATACTTTACAGACCTGATTCTGTACTCACTGAAATCCATATCAGGACTCCTACCGGATTCCCAAGATTGATCCCCAGAATAGTTCATTGCTACTTAGATATCTGTCTAGGGTGGCCATCACAGAGGACAGTCTAGTTGTCCTCTGTCCTCTATTGATATAAAACTGGATGCTTTTATGTACACTATTTTCCTCTTGAAGAGAAAAATAGAGGACATAAAGGCATTGGGTTTCATACCAGTAGAGGACAGAGGATAAAGTAGCAGAAAACCAGAATGTCCTCTATGATGGCCACCCTATATCTATCCCAGCTAAACTACAAAAGTACAGCTAGTTAGTACTTACAGAATCCAGATTAACTAATATTTTCTCAAGCAGGCAACAGTTTTAGATCCATGCTGTGTAGTGCAGTCATGTCATGTGTTATTTATCAGGATTCAGACTGCTGCTGTGTATTCATGGAAAAACAGTGGATGTAAAAATCTTGACAAATTTTGGCACAAATGAATACTCATTCAGATATTTCTTTCAGAAGTGCACTTATTCATTAGCTATTTCTAATTTATCTTTTTTTGCAAGATGACTGGCAAACAATTGAACTGAACAAGGTAGAGGGAGGAAGTCTTATCTAAAAATATTGGTGGAATATTTATCACCAATAAAAAAGCAGCGCAAATCCTTTGCAAAACTGAGCTACATCCATGAGAAAAAAAACTAAAATTAACTGCCTGAGCTTCTGCATTAATCGTTGAAAATCCCCATATCTTTGTTTAAGCTCAGAATAAATTTTTAATGCAGATCAGTGCTCTGTCATGGAGATATGATTGGTAAAATAGCTGCTGCAACTTTGAGAAGCTTGGCAATTCAAACATGTCCATTATTGATGCTTCAAGGATAAGATACTGAATGATGAGTCACTGATACACAAAAGAGGTTGCTGGATTGATTGCTATGATATTCTCACAGAATTAGAAATTGAATTTCTAATTATGGCCTTGTGAACAGTCTCACCAGAGAAACCGTACTTTTAAAGAGATAAATGCTTAATTCCACAACACACACACTTGAGCCGATGCCAAACAGCTCTACAGAAAACCCTTTCTATCCATCCGTGAGTTGCTCTTAACCACTCGTTATTATATTGCCAGTTGGTGCCCTTGTTAAAATCCTCTAGCTGCCCAGGAGGGCTACAAACTTTGACAGTGATGATCAATTGACAAATGCATTTTTCTTTCATGTGTAAGCAGAAGTTAGAGCATATCATTCCAGGAACAACACAATTTGCTCCTGGTCTCTTAAGACAATCAGTACTTTCAGCTTCTCCAGCCCCCGATTTCTAAAACTGCTCAGCATAAATTTAAGCCTGTTGCCATCTCCACTATGTAAGTATCGTCATCATTTAGACAGGACACAGCCGTTAGAAAACTGGGATGAAATTCTGCCCTTAAGCAATTAAAGGTAAATCTCCCTTGAATTGCATGGGGCCAATACGTCATTGTTTGAGTCCAAACTCAAGGATACCATACAACATTGCACTGGGAAATATTCAGCTATCCACCAAGATGTTAATCTGGTTGGCTGCTTTGAAGCCAGCTCTACTATTCCAGAATCGGGGTAGAGATTGACAGTCAACAAATTTCAAAAAGGACTAACAAATTTAATTTGCACTCTTTGGAAATTGTTTGTATCCTTCTCCCGGGGTCCTTAACTATATTGTCTCTGTATAAAAAAGAGAGTTTTGAAAACCAGGGTGTGTTGATGCTTTTTGGATGTGAAATTGCTTTCCTTTTTCTACTTGAGAGGTCATTATAAATCATCTTTGCTGCAAAATTAACTTTCCATTCTCAGTTCATTATCTTATCCTGATTTCACCTTTGGATTGTTCACTTTGATTATTTATTACCTAATCACTGCGCACAGCATGCGACTTGCATAGAACTCCTTATGCTCAGTAGGTGGGTGAGCATTTAGCAAGAACAAGTGGTACATGATTGAACAGTGACAATTTCCAGCCAAATATTCGTGCTAAAGTTCACAAAATTTTCTGGGTTTGAGTATTTCTGTCAATGATTATGCTAGTCCAAATACTAGTCAGTTATGGAAAATGCTGCCCATATGGATTAAGTTAGACCGCACCTGCATGTTTATTCACAAAATCGGTGTGAATCTAGTTCTTGGTTTTGCCAGTTCACTCCATTTCATATATGAACCATAATTTGGAACAGGAATATTAGTGTTTAGGTATTTCTGTATCTGTTACTTATTCCACCTTTATTTTAAATATTTGTCACGAAAGTATAGCTATCATGCAGAATCATGGTAACTTTTGTAAGAGCATCATGTTTAATGATGATGACATCTGTGTATTCAGATGTTGCAATGGGCCTTTCTTCCTTCTATTCCCAGTTCCTAGCCATCTCTACATTTTGACCAGATGTTTCTCCTATACTATACTATATTGAAATGGGCAGCCAGAACCATGCTAACACTTGCTCCAAGCTCAAAGAGGTAATACATTCAAGCACCTGTTTCCCTTCAAGTTCATAAACAGTCCATGGGTAAGAAAAGCCAGAAGGCAATGAGTAACTTGGACTTGAGTATTATGCAGTTGCTATCTTGTGCTACACATGTATCAGTACTGGTGCATGGGGTTTGTGTGGCCAGTATCATAGTTTCATCTGCCGCCCATTTCCCAATCAATTGGGCTCGCTCTTGTAATGGATCTTGAACTACTCCAATCCCTGACCTTGGAGTAGATAAAAATGCTGATATTAGCATGCAGGGCCAGATGCTCTGGCCTGTTTACTGCAATGTATTAAATTAAGTTTTTGATCTCACTTGTTTCCTTCAGTTAATTTTTTTAAAACTCAACCAATCCATTCTCTTGGGCTTGTTTTTTTCTTCATTTTCAAACTCTCCTTACTGTCTCTTACTCATGAAATTTCAACACACCTCACTCCCTAACCAATATTTTAAATCCCCTCCACTGTTTTGACTGATCACATGAACGGTCAATGTTTGCTCCCTCAGGTTTTTCCTACTTGATTAATGCCAGATCCACTTCACCATGTAAACTCCTCCTCCTAAAGACGCTAATGCCCTCCAGCCAACCAATTCTACCATTTTGTAATTCATTCTCCTGGACTGTTTTGTCAAAGTACCCCACACCTCCCTGCACCTCCCAGGTCAGCAGTACTTTTATTTATATTGCAACTCATCACACTGATGGGTAACCCAACCACAATGTTTTAAGAATAAACAGCTTCCTTGTCTGAGACATTTAAAGTACATTTCTTTTTCAGGTTCCCTTGCATATAATGTGCTGCTCTTTTGGAAAAAAAAATCTCTTCTTCTCATTAATCCCACCCTGTTTCCTCAGCATTTCTGCAAGGCCTGGGAACTATTTTATAGGCTTATCACTCAGTACTGAAGGCTGTCTGCACCATTAGTTCTCCTAAATGTGCACGCCGGTATACTATAGGGGATAACTTGAAGTTAGGCTGGCTTGTAGTTCAAGCGTGTCATACATCTTTAAAGAACTGGAATCATGTCACATATTTGCTACTGATCTGGGACCATTTAAAAGAGGGTATGCATTATACTGTATCTCTAATCTAATCCTAGACAGCCAAGTGGACTCCAGAAGGGATGCATGCAACTGTTTGGGGTTTTTTTCCTTATTAACCACTATGCTGTACATACTCCACGCTTACAAATAACACCTGCCAAGAGCTGTTCCATATGATAAATGATAGCACAGAGTTGTCATGTCCTGAGGCTTCAGCCTTCTGTGGCAGCTCGAATTCTGAAATGACTAGCCTCTAGCAACGAGGCTCTCCTCCTTTACTGTTGTTTTTGCGGGGTTACGTGCAGTGTTTACATGCCGTTACAGTGACTGCACGCTTGGCAAGTGAACACCAGAGAGACCTGACGTATTAAAGCCATCCATACACAAGCGCACGGCGATGATCAGATCCAGGTAGCTCTCTCTTGCTAAGTGCATATTTGGATTGGCAATCTTCATGGGATTTAAGACAATCTCTCTTTGGTGATTCCTATTTTTTTTTTTGTGCGTCTTGTGTAGCCAAAAAAAATGGCATCCGCATGTGGTAGAAGAGTTTGTATGGATGACAAAACAATGCAAGGTTTTTTTCAGTCCAGCACCCCATATAACGTGAATTATTTTGCAAAGCCATGGAGGAGCACATTCAGTTTGCATGTTTAGGGAAGTCAGAAGCAAAGGGACATTAGTCTCACAATCCACAGTACCTATTACTAAGGCCCAATGCAAACCTCGCCGAGGACAAGTTTTAAATGGTTTCAGTGAGTTTTGGATCTAGCTAGCCCAAAATACCAGTGGAACTTCATGGAGACGCAGCTGGAATTGGGGAAAGAAACTATAGAGACTGAAATATGAGGTTTAAGACATGGATTTCCTGGACCTTGGTGGTTGAAGGCTTCCTGATTATATTTTCCAGATTTCAGCCTGATCCCAATCCTGTAGGCCCTTAATGAAGCAAACCTGTAGTAACCAACCACTTGGAAGGTACAGTGCAGCTCTGGCTTCCAGCTCTTCTGTGCAATGCTCTGAACAAATAAAGGCAGATTAGGTTAAGGATCGACACAAAAAAAGTCCTTTGTGAAGTGTTATTTGCATAAAGCGGATTTCTAATTAATCTATTTCAAACACCTAACGTGCAGATTTATTAAATTAAATGTCTCTCATGTTTTGTTCATCCATTTTCTCATTTTTGTGGTGTTGCCTGCTAAGGATCAGAAACACAGCAACAGCTGGACGTCAGATCCACAATAAGTAGTTAGCTAACCTTGATTGGGATTATTTTCCTTTGTAGACTGACCTAGGACAAAAATGAACACACCAGACCATTTCTCCTGTGTCTGAAATGATGCTCAGTCACTTAAAATGACCCATAATACAGACACAAGGTCTCTTTCTGTTCCCATTTCTCATTTTATCTCAGATAACATGCATCTGGCTCTAGAATATTAAGCCTTTCCTTATGCTTTTTTTCCCCATCTCATTTACATTTTTCACTATTCTATCTCATTTCTCAAAAGTTTCAGGAACCATTTTAATAGAGAAGTGAACTTTTATTCCATTTCCTTAAACATCTGAAAACTTGCCATAATAATGGGAGCAAAAGAAGGGATGAGACTATAACAACTTCGAAACCTCACGATTCCACTCACAGGCACTCTGAAGTAAAAAGCTTCTCCAGGGCAACATGACCTGTCAGACTCAAAGATGTGAATGGGAGGTAGCTTTTTCCCTATTACCTGAACTCTTGTGTTAAATTGCCACTTTCTGCCTTTATTTTTTTTTCCCCTGTCTGCCTTCCCAAGTTGCTATTAGTACAGCAGGGTGAAAGTTATGACAAATTTAGCCTATTTTCCCTGGGCTTGTTACTAGCTTGTTGACTGTAGAGGCCACATGCTGTTTGGAAAATGGGTTTTTTTCATTGTTATCATCATCATGTGGTTGGTCACCTTAATCTCATGATGTGACACTGATCACTGATGAAGTGAGTGTAACTATCAAAGTTGAGATGAACTCATATAAATGACACAAGCTACATAAGTTCCTGGGCTTTTCATCCTTTTAAGGAAGAATGCAAGTGTGGTAAGAAGTTAGGATGCTGAGCTAACCTGGCAGGCATACAAGAGTTTCAGGTCATCTTAAGTGTTCTTTCTTCTTTGCCCTAAAGCGCCAATTTTTCCCTAGATTCTCAACCTTAATATTCAGAGTCCTCCTATTAAGTAATGCCTCCAACAGACTCCAGAGTTAACGTGGCTACCAGACCAACACCAAGAGCAGGGAAGAGAAAAAGCGCCTTTGCCTCCTCTGATCCTTGGGTCCTGGACCTTAGCCAGACAGCAGGAGCACAGCCAAGCAGCTAGTACTTGTATGTTCACCAGACGCAAACTTTATCTAGTCACAGATGAAAATTAAACTTCTACTTCAAAGAGGCTTTTAAAAATCATTTCCCTCATGATTCATCCAGTTCTGCTCACTGGTATCTTTCTTCTTCCCTGGAATTCCTGTCTTCATACATGTCCACTTTTTCATTCATGGCCAACAACCTTTTTCCATACCTGTGATCATGAAGCGAGTGCTGCAACACTCATATGTCGGAAGCACGAGGGCCAACAACGGCTAAAATGGTCAATGTCAATAAGACCCTGGGTGCCCAAAGGAGGGCCATACGGGCATTCATAGATGATGTGGCCGGCTGTCTGAGCTTGAGCACCACAGCTGCCACCAGCATCATTGGAGTGGCCCCATGAGTGCATGGTTTCCTTATACCATCCCAAACTCATCCTGAGATGGTTAAGAGCAGTCCATCCCTGTAAGACTGCCAGATGTGTGTGGGGGGGTGTATTTGTCTGCTTTTTGTTGCTTTTACTACTTGCTTAAAGGCAGGGGTGGGCAAAATGTGGCCCGGGAGCTGGATATCGCCCACCAGAACATTGTATCTGGCCCGTAGGGCCCCTAAAAAATTCAGAAAATTAATAATTATCTGCTCCTGGTTGCCTGTCATGCAGCCCTCAATGGCTTGCCAAAACACACTAAGTGGCCCTCCACACCAAATAATTGCCTGCCCTTGCTCTAAGGGCACAGTGTTATAGGATGTTGACCCTCCTAAACTTCCATAATCAAAGCCAGAGTGCTGAACAGCTCAGCAAAGTTACTCTACCTCTTGTAGGAATGGGCCTTTTATAACTGCAAAAAGATTTTTAAAATATAATTAAAAAATCATTTCTAACAAGAGTGGTTCTTAGTAGAGCCCATGACCTGGTGATTCACCTGCCCTGATAAATCAACATCCCTAAACACTTCCATTAGAGGGCTGCCTCCCAGCTCCCTATATTTCCCCAATGTTTAGCCTAGTGATTCTCAACCTGGGTGCCCTGAGATCATATAGGGGTCCTGTGGGGTCTTACACAATGTTGGCACCCTCAGATTTACAAACATGATTCACAAGGTAAACCCAGAGATTTCAAATAGAAATCCAGAGTTGCATCTTTTGGAGTTCTCTGCGACAGAAAAACTGCTCTGTTATTTATCCTTTAGTCAAAAAGAAGAGTAAAAACTAAGAGTTGGCCATTTCCAAGGAGTGCCTGGAGTCTAACCAGGGGTGCTTTGGGTCTAAAAAAGTTGAGAATCACTGACTTAGCCATATGGTAGCATAATGTCCTCAGAATTTAGGTAGTGGAAAACAAGAAGAATAGCATCCATGTGATCTCGAAACTAACCCTGCATGCATTGTCATACTCCCACCCACCGTTTCATTTCTCACCTGCATCTCAGTTTGTATTTTTTCTCTCCTCCTCCCCCAATTACACTCAAGATGTTCTCATTTTCTTCAAGTTACATTTCTCAACCACTCGCAGATCTCAAGAACTCTCTTATTTCACAGATTTTTTCCCCCCAGATGTTATTGCTTTCCTTTATTTTCTTTACCTGGGAAACTAGTGAAAAGTTACACTCTGTCCTGAGATTGAATCCATTGTTACTTATCTGCACAGTAAAGATGAGAATTTTGCTCTGAACAATCATAAATGACATTTTGGCCATAAATCCACTGAAACCAGAAGTGGGCATTGTGAAAGGCCTTTTGTTATAATGTGACTATTGTGTACATAAAACACTTTGTCAGAAAGGTAAATTAAATTGAAAGGTGATTTACTCATCTCGGCTTTTAGTTTAATAGTTCACTATGGCTAAACAATGGTAACCGGCAACTGCTTGAACTTGAATTCAAAACCCTCAAATGGCTTATTATGTATTCCTCTAACACCTTCGTGTCTGTTGATAACCTGTTATATAACAGCCATTTTTTTTAAAAAAAACCTTCCCATTCAGAAGCAGTTACCTCTAGTGTTATAACACAAAACAGTGAATGCAAGTGTCATTACCATCCTCTCTAAAACATTTTGTTTGTTCTATTTGAAAGGCATTAAGTGTGTAAAAAAAAATCTACCAGCACAAAAGCAATGCTTATATCTAGTGGGGATCCAGGAGCCAGGGTGCTGTGGTGCAGTCACACCACTCTTCTGCTCCCTCTTCACTCCTGCCATGTACGGGAGCCAAGGGTCTGACCCTGACCATACCCCACTAGGTTCCCTGGTAATTAGAAAAGCCATTTCTTACTAGAAGTCATGAGCCCAACTCAAAACTCAGAAGCAAATACTCTATTTACAAATGATTGGGTGCACCCAGATTTTACACTTTTCCCTTAATGTCCCTGAAGAAAAGAACAGAAATTCCAAATCCTTGAACTATGGAGCATTTGAAAACCAAATCCAAAAGGGCAACTCAGACCCTAATTGAGGTCTGCTTTGCAGATCAGACTGTGATAGGGGTTCATAGGGAAAGAAGCATTCTTGACTTGGGAATTGGCAGTGATGTGCGAGACATTTATTTTTTAAATGGAGTGAAGTCAATCAGTCCTTGTAAAAGCTAGACACCAAAGAGTTGAAAGAAAGGTGAAAAATGATTTTCCTAAAGCAAAGCTGGTGGCTTTTTTTCCTGTGAACTTGAGGCAAGTGAGAGAAGACATCAATGGAAACAAATGCGGCCCATTGAAGTTATGAGCACAATGAGGAGAAGTAAAGAGTAAAAACTCCATTGGCGTCTATAAAGGGCTTCAGTAGTCGTCAGAGCAGACAAAATGTGAGGACTGGGTGCTTAGTTTTAAATAAGTGAAAAGAGTTAATACAGGAGGAGAGAATGAGCTCTACTGGGTGCAAAGTTAGCGGTGGACATTAAAAAGGAGTATGTAGACAGGTAAAGCTGAAGAGGGGATGAAGCTCCAAACCTCTGCAGCCATTCCAGCATCCCAGGAGGTAAAAGCAATGTATCCGAAAGGCAGTTAGCTCAGGTGTCTGAGCAAAAAGAAAGGAAA
>JAGPOW010001327.1:9620019-9664438 GCA_030014935.1 Caiman crocodilus | reverse complement strand
TTTTTTTTTTTAATAATATAATCTATAACCTAAAGAATTTCAGGAACACGGTATAAGATCACACATCATTCCCATGGAGATTCTTCTTTTTGTGGCATTACCCCAAGAAAGTTTAGTGGCATATAGCAAAGCCTACATTATTGGTCTGTCTTTGGACCAACCACATATAGTGGGTCTGTCTCCAAACTAAACCACCCCCAGCTTCATCACAGACTATTTAATTAATCCAACAGTACAATGAGCTTACTCACATAGTTGAAGGTGAGCACGTGCTTATGTACATTGTGTTCAGAGCTTTCCATGAGAGAGCCACTTGTCTAAGTTATACGGTTTCTATAGAAATACTAAAGGGAAGCCAAGAAGAAATATTTTGGGATACTCCAGCCTAGAGGTGACAGTGGCATGGTAGAGACTGTATCAAAGACCATGCTGGTATACAATTATACATATACATCAGGAGAGAAGAGTGTCATTATTAAAACCTTGACAATAAGGTATTTTTTGTAACCCACCTCTCAATTGGAGCCAAGTTGACATTTTTTAACATTAGCAGACAGGTTCCTTTAAGCTGCCCCTGTCACTGCATAAAAGTACCCTCTCTCTCAATGCACAAGTTATCATTTTACATGCACATTTTTTATCCCAAGTATGAATTATGTTCAATAGTATGCCAGAGGTTAAAACATTCCTCTGTGTAATGCAGCAGCTTGAAAAGCTACAGCTTCATACTACAATCTGATCAGCTAGAAATCCATCATAGTGACAATACCTGGGCATATTTGAATGACTTTACCATCGGAACTGAATTTCCCTTTGGTAATTTACTTGTGGAACAGACAGATACCTGTGCCCTCCTTTCCCCTTGAATCTTTTATCTTCTTTCCTAATCAATATATATGCATGAATCCACTAAAAAAAGTATTAAAAGTGGCAGCCTAAGTAAATCAACCATCCCTATCTCTAATCTCACACACCTTTAAGCAAAATGAAAATGTACTGGAGAGTACTGATTCCTTCTTTGCCTGCAAAATCCCATTTCACAACATAATAAATTGATCATGGGCATAAATAGGGGGGTTTTTTTAGACATATTGCATTTTCAGACCTCAGACTATTCAACTTATTTTGCCCATGTAAGCTCCAGAAACAGATAAAGAAAACAACCAGAAAAGGCAATTGTCAGGATAGAAGATATGTGTATATCTAAAGCAAAAGACACAATGCACTGAAATGCTATGTGATCAGTCTAAATGTTGCAATAATAGCACTGTCATTTCCACCTTGCATTGCATGAAATGTTATATCAAGTTTGATTTATACACCTATAATATAGAAAAGAACACCTTTATTCTTATAGTAATGGCCTTATTAGTTCAGCATCTGGCCAGCCAGTAGAAGGATCCCCATACCCTCCACAACACTAAAAATAAGTCGCCTCCTGAACTCAGAGGAAAGCTGTTTTAGGAAGAGGTCAGGCAAAGCTGGAAAGAAGTTGGGAAGTGAAACACAGGCAACAAGTAGCTTGTGATCTGAGCAAAGACACAGCACTCTGGTGGGCAGAAAGCTGCAGATGCAGGAGACGGAAGCAGATTGCGACCCTAAAAATAATAAGCAGTGCCAAGGCCCTGTTATCTCTCCCCAGTGCTCCTCCTACCATAACTCGATTCAAACGTGTTGTAACCATACAAAAGGAATCAGAACTCATGATAGAGGTGATATCTTTTATTAGACCAACTTGATTTTTGCAAGCAAATTTATTTAATTACAGAAATCTAGTTGGTTTAATAAAAGATACAACACCCCTGCCATGAGTTCTGATTCCTTTTGCCTCTAGACGAATATAGCTACAACCTGGATACCTGTCACCATTCAAGGCAGCGAAGCCTAAGGTGTCTGCACTTTCTATTCGTGTCACCCTCAGTAAAGAAACGATGTATGAATTTTTGAGCATCCGTGAGCACTGATGGCAACCCAACAAGGGCAAGAGCTTAGTGTTTGCCCCAGCTACCACGCTCGCCTTTGATCTTATGTTACACTGAACATCATACCAGATCCCTGAAAGGGATAGAGTACTGCAGCTCTTCAAACTGGGTTTAGTGATCTTGGTTGCATTCCTGATCTCTTCTTATACTCACATCAGACAATCCTAAATCCCTTTCTTATCTGTCGTGTCATGATGATCTTGCATTTAGCAATGCTTGACATCATGTTTAGGTCTACTAATAGATGCTTGTGCCACTTCAAAGCATTTACTTTCCACGTGCTCATCAAGCAATATTAAAGCATTTTCATACCCCGGAAGATGCACCATCTTACCATGATGCCCTTCAGAGACAGGTGTATTGGACAAGTGAATGAGAATTTCCATTGTGCTGTGCAAACCTATAGCTTAAATTAAAAAGAAAAAAAAATCATTGCCCCTAACTTCAATGGGACAGTTCATTATTGACTTCCTGAATGATTTATTATAGCAACAACTGCATGCCAGGCATTATGCAAGTATGAAGACAGCCTCTCTGCCCAAAAGAGTATAGAGTTTGATTAGACAGAATGGATAAAGATAACGAGAAGACAGCTCTTATTATGCTACAACTTAGATCTCTTCTTTCTGACCATCTGCTCACAGCCAGTTTCATACTACAAACATGGCCACATTAGTATAAATCTCTTATATACATTTTATATAAATATCTCATAGAAATCGCTCCCCAGTGGGATCAGGAACATTTTGGCAGTGAGAATGGGACCCCAAAACCAGACAGATTAGTTCAGAGCTGCCTACGATTTTTACAGGTAAAACACTATGTTTTCTGATGCAGTCTTGGAAGAACAGGTGCTTGCAGAAGCAATGGGTTCATGTGGTCAGGAAGGTTTTAATTCTGCATCTTTATTTTTGGATTAATTTTCATTGAAACGAAGGGTGTTTTGCAGGAAATGCTTTAAAAAAAGGTTTAAAAGTTTAATTAAAATTGTCTCTTGCTAGTTCTGCTTAATGTTGAAGCATAGGTTGTTTCTCAGAACATGTGCAAACCAGTGGAAACACTAATAGAAATCTTAAAACCAGCTCTTCTAATATTAGTCATTTTATCTGCTGTCTGTTGGAAACTGAGGCTGCCATTTCATTTAATTCTCTACAAGCTGACCCTAAAATAACTCCTTATAAAAAAAAAAAAAAAAACTATTCTCTGGGTAGAATTACATTTCCAACCCAGGAGGAAATCATGCAAGCCACAAATAGATAGCTCTATAGCTAGATAGATACATCTATATCTACAGATATATAGATATAGATATCATAGATATATAGATATAGATATCATAGATATATAGATCTATCTATTGATCTATCTATATCTATTAGGTTCTATCTATATCAATATCTATCTATATAGATACAGATGTATCTATCTATCAATCGATAGATAGATAGATTATACCTGACCCTCTAGGGCTAGAGTGCCCAAGTAAATAAATGCCCTAGTAAATGCCATAATAAATAAGTATACCAACAGCAGGAGCAATTGCAGTGTTACCAAAACTAGGGGGAATGGAGAAAGTTGTGAGAAGAAAAACAAAGGGAAAGGAAGATAGGATTCCTAGAGCAAAATCTTGGCCTTACCAACTTCATTTTGATTTTTTCTATTAACTACAATGGATTCAGGAATATAATCCTGGTTTCTAATCATAGTAATGCCACTGAGTTTGTGTGACAATTGGCAAAAGGGCTCCACACACATCCCTTCAACCTCTGTTCAGGCCCCATGAGAGAATCATAATTTAACATCCTCTGTTTCCCAAGCCACTGAAAAAACTTAGAAACATGGAAGCTAAAGGGAGGTCTTGGCTACCATGTGCAGCCACACCATATACATTTATGAACAAGATTATCAAGGTCAAACATAGCACTTTTTAGGTCTTTGGCCCATACTACTCCTACCTGAAGGTCATTTCTGAGCCTCATGCTTTTCATAATTACAACTCCCAGTTTACAGCGTAAATTAATTTATGGCCAATTTGTTCTTGTGTCACTGTTATCCTTTGCACTGTAAGTGCTTTGCAGCAAGAACTATCATTTTATTGTGTGCATTTGCACACTGCCTCACCTGGATTCAAATGCTCAGGTACCTACTACAAATGCTATGTCATTACTTGTAGCTATGATAAAAAAAAAATGCCAGTTAGCCCTCAACTTTATCTTAGCCAAAATTTTGGGAACGCTCTCTCAATGTAGCATAAGAAATGCTAGCACTGTGACATTACCTTACTGAAATGATTTTTGTTGTCTCTTCACAAGTGATACTGTCACAGTACTGTGTTAAGAACAAAAACAGTTATACATGTACCTGTATACCTGTATAACTGTATAATTCAAGGTGATCACAGTGATATGATGATTATGGTAATAATTATTCGCCTTCCTGTCACATTTCCAGAGCAGGCAATCAAATCCAAAACCAAAACAGAACAAAACCTTTCTTCTTCATCTAATATGCAACATGAACATACAATCCTGAAATAAAGTCTTTTCTGAGTCTTGCTTCCACGTAGTGGATTAACATCCTAAATCTCCTTCAGCTGAGTAGTCTTTAGAGTCAGTGCTCTTTTGCAAAGCCTATAAATGAGGCTGCTGAGTAATTAGCATGGAAAAAACAAGTTTGCATCTTCATTACTAAAAGGATGTCACTTCTAATCTGGGAACATTTTTCAAGTCAAGCACAGTCCTAAATTGTAGCTCATCTTTTGCGAAGCTGCTGAAGTGCCCATGACCAATCTATTGGAATACTCTATCCTTCAAGCCTGAAGGAAACAATCTCTAGAGAAGCATTCCTGGACACCACCTCCAACCCCTCCTACCATTCCCACCAGGATTGTTCTTAAAAGGGAGGTCCACAATACTGACTATCCAGACTGCAAAGTATGGCTTCATCACAGGCATCAGGGAGCTCTACAAGTTTGTGACTTATCTGGTGTAACCAGGTTAACTGAGCTGAGCATGAACTCATGCTGGTTGTCTCTTTGGTCAGCTTCTTCCTGATTTTAGTTGCTATCTTCAATGCCCAATTGGCAAGAACTTTTCCAGAGCCAGACAACATGATTAACTAATGCTTGGCAACAGTGATGTATGGCTTCAGCCCTTTGAAATTTGAGCCTTATTGCTCTATCAGTATTGTGGATTCAATCAAACCAACTTAGCTCTAAGCAGGGGGCTGGGGTGGTGCGGTTGCTAATTTGCATGGTTGACAGCCCAGAGGTCACAAGTGTGATGCCACAACAGAAGGACTCATGGCGCAGCCCTATCAGAGTCTAACGAATCTGTGATTTCTCTGAACTGCCTTGTCAGCAGGACATGAGAAGGAAGGAAATTGCAACCACCTGGTTTTGGCAGCAAATCTGGAATGCTTCCATTTCCTTGATATGATGTCCAATACAGAAGCATTGCAAGAATGGAGGTCCAACAGATTCATGCTTTTAAGGAGGTTTACCTTCTTTAATTTCCAATCCTGCAAATTCTGGCTATGAACTGCAGCAATATCCTCACAATCCAGGTTAGAGAAAGAGGTCTGGCTAATGACTACATAAGTACAAGCCGAGTTGCAGTTGGCAATCCAATCCAGACCAGGGCTGGAGCCAAGATATTTCCCTGCCTGAGTCTTGAGCTAATATGGAACCTCTCAGATTCAGAGTAGCCAAATCAGATCCCTGCTCCCAAGTCATTATATGACTCTTGAATTGATATTAGGAAGGAGACGTCAGGACTGCCAAAGTCCATCAGACAATTCTGTTGAGAGAAACAAAGGCAGCCTTGAAATTTTCCTCTGCTACAACCAATACAAAGTAGAATTTGCAGCAAATTCCAGACGAAAGATGAAGGGCAAGTATAAAGTCCATTGTAAGATGTCCCAGCATTGAATCCCAGTTGCTCAGGAAGCTGGCGGTTTGATAGGAGTAGCTGAAGCCAAGCAAGGAGGGCATGTGAGAAGACTTTTCTAGGAACGGAAAGGAGTGTTAGTTGAATTGGTGTGCTGTATCCATGAGCCTTTTCCTTGGTAGAGTCAGCTATGATCCCTTCTACTCTCCTAGAGCCTTCATCAGTTGTAGGGGTAATGGCACACACATTATTTTCATGCTGATTTTAAGTCAGAGATAATTTTCTGTTGCACAGTAGGACTTTTCTTTTATGATTTAACATCCTTATTCTTTCCATAGAGAGATTTTTTTTCCAGCAAAATATGTCAATACACTTCAGATTATCCTCCACCATTTTTTCTTCTGTTGCTAAGAGACAATTTAGTGAGCTCTCAACCAATATTTCCACATATAACATCTTTAATTTTCAATTGTCTTCCATGGACACAGGCATGTTTATTGTGAGGCAAATGAGGGTGGAGTTTTGTACTTCCTTGTTAAGCTACTCCATAATTCATGCTCTTAATGACATGGGAAGTGAAAGCTGAGCTTCAGTGAAAGCGAGAAAGCTACTTCAGAATAGCTTATATCCTCATTTGTCTCATGATTTTGCATCTTCCTTTCTTCTCCCCAAGCCTGGGTTGTATTTTCTGTTTCACTCTCGGTCGGCATTTGGGGTAGGCAGCTGGGTAATGGAAGTTCTTTTCCAAGGATGCTCCTCCCTTTGAAACTGAATCAGCATGCACAAATTCATATGTTTTTACTCCTTAGGAGCAGATGTTAAGGGAATGTGGGTTAAGCTTTAGATCCAAACTAGTCTCTGCAGGACTATAATATGCTATGATGAACAGAGATGGAAATGCAAACCAACAAGGGCATCCCAGATTCAACATGCCTTCTGTTTTGGCAGGAAAACACTTGACTACACTCACTACAGTAGTCCAAATTAATAGATGGAAATCAATTAAAGATTATGAGAAACTATTAGTCTTTAGACAAAAAGTATTCACATACTGCCTGCTAACACCTTGACCTACAGGCACTGTATTAATTGAGGCCAAATGATTAAATTGTGAAGTTAAAATAGTCTCGAATATTGCTTTAGTGAAAATATTTCACCAGCAAAAATATTATTTTTGAAAGTATCTGGGGTAAATGCAAAAGCTAAAACAAGTCAGAATTGGTTAAAAATAACCTGGCAAAAATGTGATGATGATTTAGAATTTTTTTGCTGTATGGTATTGCTATTCCATTATATTGCTTCTTGAAATTGCAGTTACACAGGATTTTGGGGTTTTTTTCTTTTGCAACGTATCTCCTGTAATTGGTTAATTTGGCTTAGAGCCTTGCAGGAGGTTCTTAAAGTATTGCCACTGAGGTACCTATACAAAAACTGAATGAATGGAGGTGGCAATAGAGGGGGCAGGGAGCAGTAAAACACTTTCACAAATGTGTCGATCATAAAACAAGTTACGGGGAAAGAGTGTGACCTCCTCACACTAAAAACTAGCTGCAAGTTATCCCTATCCTTGGCCCACTTCAGCAAGATACTTAAGTGTGTGCCCGTCTATAAGGATCTGATTCCACTGAAGTCAGTTATTCAGTCTCTTTATATTAGGCACATATTTAACGAGTTGCTAAATTGGGGACCCAGGCAACTAATGTTAAGAATAGGGGTGGAAGAGTGTGGGATTGAGGTATTTTGATTATAGGATCATAAAAAATAGGTCTGGAAAAGTTATCACAAGATCATCTACTCCAGCCCCCTGCTCAGGGCAGGGCCATCCCTGACCATCTCTTAAATCACCTAGGCCAAGTGTCTGTCTAACCTGCTCTTGAAAATGTCCTAGGATGGAGAGTCCACAACTTCTGTGAATAGCTTGTTCCAGTGCTTGACCACCCTTATAGTCAAAAAGTTCCTTCTAATCTCCAACCTGAAGCTCCTCTGTAACTTGAGCCCAATTGTTTCTAATCCTGTTTCCTACATAGCCACAAAAATGTCCATGTCCATCCTCTCAACAGTGTCCCTTTGGGTATTAGAAGCCTCTTATCATAGTCCAGCTCAATGTTGCCTTCTCCAAAATGGAATATTATTCAGAAATTGTTTCGCAGGACATTTTGCAAATATTCATTTGTCCTGATTTGAAAAGGAAAATAAAATTCCAAAGCACTGATCCACCCATTGAGTGAAACTTCACTATTGAAATCAGCTCTTCTGCGCAGTAATTTGGTCTGTGCCCTTGACAAGCAGGGTGATGCAGAAGCTCCCACAACCAAAGCAGGAAGAAGGATTTTGCTGTCATTTCCAGCTCCAAGAAGATCATATGCATTAGATTTACCTCTATAGGCTCTTTTGACATTCATTCAAAGCTTGGCCCTGAAATGATAATATTTGTGAGCTTTTTTGTACTGCACAAGATGACAAAGTGCAATACGGAACCTTTACCCCGTTCCTTCCAGTATTATCTGCACTGTTTGTTCAAAAGGAGAGAAATCAAAGCAATAGATACTTTATATGGGCTTTGCGTGTTTTTTCGAATTATTTTTATAAAGGGCCTTTTGTAGTGCTGACAAAAGAGTATTTTTATAAATAAAAGAACATGATGGCTCGTTTTAATAACATATTGCCATGTCTGAATACAGATGTTTTTCACTCAGTCTGATTCTTTTTGGAGTAAAGTGCAATGTGATTGTGTCTTGATCAAAATGCACGTAGCACCTTACTTAATCCAGAGCATATATTACCCAGTAATTGCTTTGTAAATTTATGGCAATTATTGCTTTGCAACTTCTTTAGCATTTCCAAGTTTTCTATGGCACATGCAAAATAAATGCCATGTACTTTCTGCAAAGCATAAACAACCTTGGAATTACACTGCAAAAAGACTGCAATTATCATTTAATCACACTTAATTATATGGGTAATGTACCTTGAGCAAGTGTTACTGAAACTGGAAAACAGATACTTCATTACAGTTACAAATATTCTATTAAACCCCACAGAAAATTGTCTATCACTTGGTATCCCACATACCATTGTACTCTCTTAATGTTGCGAGTCATATTCATAAGCAAGCAGGTATATCCCCCATCATTGACAAGTGTTGGTTAAAAATTGAGAATGATTCATATTGTAAAACTAGGATAAACCCAACCTTGCATGGTCTATGGCTCTTCGAATCCAAAAGTTTTGTTCCAACTTATCGCTTTAAAAAAGCTGACTTTTTATTAACCTTGGACCAAGTTTTGAGTGTGCCTCTTAAAGAGGGACTACCACATTTAGTGGTACAGCATAGCATAGAGGAAGAGGTTCATGAATCAACCCATGAATTCAGTTCTTCACCTTATGGATGCCAACTCTCAAGGGCTGCACTCAGCCAGCAGCAAGGACTCAGCAACTTGTAGAATTAGGCTCTACACTTCATAGCAGTATGGCTATACACAAGAGCCAACTTGTGTAGGGGAATATAAAAACTCTTTCCAAGTGAAGGTGTGTCAGGCAACATGGTGGTGCATTTCTAGAGGTTCTTTGAAACTGGGGTTCACAATGACTTACAGAATTATCTGTAGAGTATATTTGCCATCCCAACAAACCCCAGTGCCTTTACTTTCCCACCTATAACATGACAGCTAAGCCCTTAAGCTAAATAGTTACTCTTACTTGTAATCAATAATTCACCTCAAAAGACAAGCAAACCTTAAAAATGCTATGTGAAGCATCCACACGAATGATTTCACCGCGTATAAAAAAGGAGACACCCTTAAGTAAGGGATGACGAATATTCAGCTTATTTAATATGGACAGAGGGCAACAGCAAATTCAGTGTCTGGAGTCCATCACACTGTGCTGGTTACAAGACTGGAGGCAAAATATTATGTAGTGGAAAATTGTTTTAAAATGTATCTTCTAAACAATCCCAGAATTGGTCATCACAAAAGCAAGCAAAATCCACCAAATATATGACTGGCCTGGATCTATTTATCCAGGTGGCAATTAAATAATGTAGTTTCAACTCAAAGGGAGAAACCCTGGCCCCAGCAAACTCAACAATAAAATTTATCACAGGCCAGGATTTTAACCTGTTGATTCCTAAAGATGATGGGCTGGATTGTGTCTGTCCTTGGACAGACTTACCAACATAGATGAAAGATCCAGAAGTCTTTCAATACTGGCATTTGAGTGCCAGCAATTCCCATAGTGAGAGATCCAGGGCAAGCTGGATAAAGTGGCAAGTGTCACAGAAATGGAAATTCTCCTTTCAACTATAGGCAAAGATCCTGGTTCTGCTGAACATGATGGAAATGTTGCCACTGACCTCAAGAGGGCATGAGCTAGTTAAACCGAGCATAGTCAAAGACACTTGACCTCAGAACCACCACGATAAATAGAAAAACCCTGTGAAAGCAGACACTGCTCACAAGGAGAACAGCCATGCACTTTTAATTAAGTGTTGTTTGGTGCCCTCTGGTTCAAGACACAGGCTTTGCCCACTAATTATTTAATTTAAATTTTAATGATATTATGCATTCTTTTTTTTTTGCTTTTTTATCTTAGAACATTATTTATCTTGCACACATTCAATGCCTGCTTAGCATTCTGCACAGCTGTGAATTGTACTCCTCTCCCCTCCTCAGAGCCATTCGTGCCTTCTCTCTTATTGATGTTCTACCTCCTCCAGGTACCTGATCTTTGTCCCTTTATTGATGCCTCATTGCATGCCTTTTTCCCCCTAGTCAAACAGGTTTCTTGAAGGCGGTGCAATGCCAAGTCAAAGCTAGAGATCTAAGGAAGTCTGAGAAAGACATGGGGCAGAGGTTATGAAGTGCAGCTGAAAGCATGTTGGCTCTGGGGAGAAGGGGAATGGACGGACAGACTGATTAGCATGCTGCAGGGGGAAAGGAGAGTGAAGAGGGTCATTTCTGAGATTAAGTTTAAAGGAACAAGAAAAAGAAAGGAATCCACTGAAAGCAACTGTGAGTAATCAATAAAGATGTGACAACATGCCCGGCACCTCAGTTCAACTTGTGTCAGAAAGTAGAGGTTGGCAATGGGAACTGGGCTCAGTCTTGCTCACCTGATATCACTGATATCAACCTATTGGAACATGGAGACTGACTTAAAAGGACCTGAGAGGCCAGTGAAGGCAGGAGCCGTGGACACTGGTGGCACCTCCCATTCCATGCAGGCTCCATCCTTTCCTTGGCCTGGCAGGCCAGAAGATACTTACCAGGCTATTGTTTAGCTATGTTGCTCTAGGACTATTAAGTAATACTAAGGAGGTGACTCTCAGAGAATTAGTAACTCTGAGCTCTAAACTGCCGTGGAATACTAAGTTATCAGCCCTGTCTTTACCCCATTTCAAGTCCTACTTTCAAAGGTGCACTGAGCCCTGCAAAGGTAACAGGGAGTCTCTTGGATGTACCATCTTCCCAAAGCAGAAATGCTGTTCTAGACTGAAGACCAAGGAAGAATGATATAAATAAGCTGGGATAGTGGTGGGCAAGTAATGGGAAGCTTCCCAGTAGGGATATATAGCCTGAAACCATACATCAGTTAGTTAGTGGGATTCCTTCTGCTAGCTTAAATAAGCTTTGGATCTGGTCTTGCAAGACCCACCTGAAAAAACATGAAGATTGCACCCACAGCTATTTACCATGACTAGTAGGGGTGTGCAAAACAGGCCCTATTTGATTCAGATTTGAATTCAGCCCGAAACAGGGACAGTGATTCGATTTGTTCATTCGGATCACTGTCCCTGATTCGATTCAGCCAAATCTGAATCTGAAGATTTGATGCTGATTTGGATGATCAGTGATTCAACCATAGATATAGCTTTAACTTTTTTTCTACATACCAGCCGCATTTCATGAATGCTGCGATACTGGGGCAGATGGAGCATCCCACAGGAGCATGGCGGGGTAGGTGGGGGGCCCTGCATGCTCGGCAGCAAACCTGGAAGTGGACCAGAAGTACTTCCAGTCCACTTTTGGGTTCACTGGGGAATGCACCGGGGACCCCCGTGCCCCTCCAGCTCAGTAATCAGCCATGGGGAGGACCCTGGGTGCCCTCCCCAGCCAGGAGGCACCTTTAACATTTAAATCTGTGTCTATGTATGAATCACCGAATCTTTCGAAATCTCTCTGAATTGATTTGGAGAGATTAAAGGGTCTCCTGATTTGATTCAGAGATTTGGCCACCGAATCGGGCCAAATCTCCACCAAATCGAATCAGCAACCAAAGCTTTGCACAGCCCTTATGACCAGCCTTCCTATCCCATGCAATAGGGCTGCTAAAGTAAGCTTTTTGCTTATCAATTGCAGTAGTGTCTTAAAAGAGGCACATTTTCCCCACTGAGGCATCATCATTATAGGAGCAGAATCAGGCTCATTAAATGCTTTTGAATGCAACTGGGTACTTTGAATGCAACTGGGTACTTAGACTCTCCTAGAGAGACAATCTATTTTTCTATATGAGATTGTCTAACTGGTTTTGGTGCCACTGAAATTATTTCTTAACGTGCATGTGGTGAACAGTATCGTGTCGCAATGTCTGATTTATGCAAATGTTCACTCCTTGAAAAGATAGGAACAAATACAATTACTTAAAAATAAATGGCTATTTGAACAGATTAATTTGTATTCTTATGCTGTATATGTGGTGTCAATCATTTTCAAAAGATAGCTTGATAGTATCAAACAAAGTAGTACCCTTTAAATGACAGATGAGCTGTTTCTACTCGATAAATATCTAACTACCTGCTTTATAGTAAGAATGATCCCAAAGTAAATTTATAGTTTGTTAAAGTTAAGTTGCCAGCAATTACAGATTCAGAACTGAAGACCACATAATATGGATTTAGGCGAGTACCCATATATGCAAAGTGTAAAATTGCAGGTCCTCATTCTCATCCCACAACACCTTCACCTCTTGCTTAAGTTGTTTTGCTTTCACTACCATGACCTTTGTAGAGAGCATTTTGACTTACTCCAGAATAGGCAGGTTCAAAATTAGAACAGGTTACATACAAAATCAGACGGAGGCTAACTTGCTTGTATGATCACTGATGGGCCAGTTGAACAAATAATCAGGTCATATATTATTGAATGCAAATCCTGGCAGAATACATTCTGAGGCATTTATGTGGACTTGCAGATAGCTGGAGGGAACCGGAGATTGGAGCAATGGGGAGGGGGGGACTCTAATCAGCTTCCACTTCTTCATGTAAAAATGAATGCACAACCAAGTAGAACAGCGTGGCACTAAAAACCCCTGCAATGGCAAGAATGAGGATACCATTGCAGGGTGCAGAACATCACATTGTTCTTGCTGGGGATTAGAAACAGGGTAAGAATTACATTGTCAACGCTTTATTCATATTGAGAAACTTGTTGACATACTTTCCTCTGTAGCAGCACTGACTGACTAGTCTGCTTCTTTTTCAGGGATATACTTGTTATAAACGAAAAATTTAAAGAAAGAGAGAAAAAAACTCAGAGAGAGAGAAAAAAAATCCAATCTATCTAGCTTAGGGGTGGACAAAATGCAGCCCATGAGTTGGATGCGGCCTACCAGGCCATCCTATCCAGCCCGCGGGGCCCCTCAACATTTTAGAAAATTAATATTTATCTGGCCCTGGCTGCCTATCCTGTGGCAAAGCTAGAAATAATTGCCCGCCCCTGATCTAGCTAGTGTAGGTCTTCAGCTCCTGCTCATTTACTGAATGACTCTCACCATAGGGAAAAGAACAACCAAAAAATGATATCATTCGGACCCTCCTAAATAGCCAGTCCTAACAATGAATGCTAACCACATCTGGGCACCCCTCAGTTGCTCCTTCGCAAACACCCTCAATGTTTCCGCATGACTAACTGCCCCGTTACCTTGATTTGTCAAGGCAGGAGGGTTGGGGTCCTACCATACCAGTCAGGTTACATACATTTATAATGTTTCTTCAACAACACTTTGCTTGTCCAAAGATTTCAGATTTTTCACTGAAGATTTTAGAAAACTGAGATGTATTCTAAGTGAATCAGGAAATAATTACCTAAATGTTTGAACCCTATTTCCTTTCTTTATAGCATTTATTCAGTCCCACAATATCCACTTCTAGGGCAACATCTACACTACTATTATTTATGCTCATCTAATGGAGCTTCAAATCTGGCTTCCCTCCACCTCTTCACAGGTTAATTTTCAGGGAAGACAAGCAACTTCCCACTACGTTCATTGGCAAAGCAGTATCAGCAGGTTTAGAGATGCGAGGTTTTGTGCAGCGGCTTAAATCACAGGCTTGCAGTAAGATAACGTACAGAGCTATCTGCCAAAAAAAAAAACCAACCCAACCCAAAAAACTCGACCCTGAAAAATATGTTCAAATAGGAAAACAGTGCTGTAGTGCGAAATGTTTTGTTCCGTGTTACTGATCACACTCCCCTGGGTTTGAATGAGTTTCCATTTTTGGTGCATAGCTTTGCATATCCAGGAAAAGAGACTAGAACTACATTTCCCCCTTTATCAGTGCTAAACATTTTTCCTTTGGACTGTGAAGTAAATGTATGTGCCAGTCGGAGTGCTCATGATGACAAAGTAACAGAGTTTCTTGTACCCGTCCTATGCAGATAATCCTTTTTGGATGATATGTCTCATCCAGTTTCTCCATATCCCGTGCAAAAACAAGGGTGGTTCTGTGTCTGTCTGGGTAAGGGAGGCTGTCAGGACACCTGCTCAATGGCACTGGGGCCTACCCGAGTGTCAGATTGGAGGCAAGCTACAGAACAACAGTAAATGACTGTGGCTGTTAAAGTGTTCGCAAGACTTATGAATCTGACAGCAGAAAAGCTAAAAGATCTCCCTTGTTAAAATCCAGTGCAATTGATTTGCCAAAGGAAAGATTTGTTTCATCAAACACTTATGGATAAACTGCTCTTGATTTCCCAAGAAAACCATCAATTTGACGGAAAGCGAAAAAGACATTAAAGGGAAAGGGTAACTTTTACAATGGTTATTACAGTTGTGATTTAAACTGCTTTTGTGGGGGGAGGAGGGAGGAGACTTTCATCCCTACTAAATATGTTGGTCTTAATCTCCTGTATTCATCATCACCTTCTCATGTTTCTCATCCATCAGTGCCTCTGCTAGGTGGCAGCACATCAACACATTTAACTGCAAACTCTCTTTAAAACTCAACCACTCGAATACTTTCAGTTGCGGTCTTTTCCTCCAGGTCTCTCTAAACCCTTCTCCCAACCTTGTACCTTGTTAAACCCCCACACACCCAGACTCGATCTCTCTGAAAAAGATAATCTGGAGATAGTGAGTCTCTGACAAGATAGACCAGCATGCTTGGGCAAAGGAGCTGTGGGTTTGTGCAAGATCTTGAGGTAAGGAAGTGTGGGTGCCTGTGCCCTTATTCTCTTGGATCAGCGATAGTTCCCAGGACTTTGGGGTCCTGATATGAAAGCAAAGAGTCAGAAGCCCGGAAAGACAGGGCTGAACTTTGTAGCAAGGTACTCCAACCTCCCGATCCAGAGCTGGGGCCCTCCAGAGCTGAATAATGCTGAGCCCTAGGTTCTCATACTCGCTCATGTTCTTCATACTCCCAACTAGTCCTTTATGACTAGGGATTTCCCGCTATGGGACAAACAAGTAGGGTAACCCTGAAACCGCAGACCATAAGAGACAGCTGTCCTTAGCAGACAAGCAGGTGATCTGGCAAGAAACCACCTTGGCTGAGAAGTTCCCATAGAAAATCTGTTGTGTTATATCAGGAGGAAATACAAACCGACTCATTTTCATGAAGTCATTGGGTTTTAACAGTTTAGCATTTGTCAGAGAAGAGGTGGTCTAAGCTAGGCCAGTGGGCTTCATCCCCATGTGCAGTTGTCTAGTCCTTAGATGGGGGGAGGAGGGGTGGAAGAAGGAGGAGAAAGAAGGGGTCAAAAGCTACCTAGAAACAGCATGTATCTGGAGCAGTGGCATAGCAATGAAGTTTAGCACCCGTGGCAAAGCCTGCAGCGACAGCCTACCTTCACCCCGCGCACAGATCTGGGGGGCACACCCTTCCCCTCATGCTTGCCAGAGGTGGGATCCACCCTTCTCCCATTCCTGTGCCACCAAAATGAGCCACTCGCAGCTCCATCCTGCATCCTCCCCTGGCTGAGCAGCGCCTGTTGGCGCCCCTTTGCTTCAGTTCCCCGGGGTGGTCGTCCCTCTCACTCCCTGCTTTGCTGCATCACTGATCTGCAGCACTGCCAGGATAGCCAGGAGACCTGGGGTGAATAAAGTAGCACCAGTAGCAACTTGCTAAGACACTGTGTAGGTCACCTTGCCTCCCTTTTATTTCTAACCCTTTAGCTGCCCACAGCAGTGACCAACTTGCGGTGTTTGCATGGCATATAGCATCTCCCATCTCAGCCAGGGCATCTAGGTACAATTATAGTGCTGATACTAATGATTGAAAATATTACCATAGAAAGTCTTACCATGGAAGACAAGTTCTTCCTTCCTATAACTCTTCAAGGAACCAGAGCAGACACAGGCCAGAACATGCTGCACGTTTTAGCCCTTGGAATATATTCCCCAACAATGGAAACACAAAAAGCAGTTAAAAAGAAAGAGCCAGAGCTAAAGATAAAGTCAGTACTATAGAAGCCACTGTACTGAGGCAAAGTGGTATAGCTGTATAGTTAGGCTTACTTTGCAATGAAAAAGGGGTTTGTATCCTGATCATTCGATCAAATCAAAGTTACGTTACCACTACAGGCACATAGGGAATACATATAATAGAAAGTGTTTATTACTGCTGTGTTAGTATTGTTAGTTATTAAACTGTTGTTTCTATAGTAATGGAAAGCAATTGGACTATTTTGATTCTCTAACTTGTAGAAAATTAGGTTTCACAGCTATTAGGCCTTGAACAAATGCTGCACTTTCTTCTATACAGCTTGGTGGTATTTCGGAATTAAGCTTTTTTTTATTAAGTTTCTTACTGAAATATGAGGCATTAAGCAGACTCTCCCTGTAGTAAATTATGCAGGTTTCCTGGTAATATTTACTGCATGACTCTGCTCAGAATCATCTTAGGCGCCTCACTGGCATAGCAAGAATGGTATTGGGAGGGTTGTATACTTTCATATGCATGTCGTTCTCGCTATAACTTTTCATTACTGCAAGACAGGAGCAAGGCTGCTCACCATATATTACAAGAATCATTCCAAAATGAACTGGCATAAGAACTTCCAGGTATTATATCTGAAAGAGTCTCATTACCAAGGACAGCAAAAACGGGCACTTGAGTAAGAGTCTAGGGCATAAAATTTATCACGGTTGGCTGCTCCACCTGTCCAGTGAGAAAGGAAATCAGATGATATTTTGCCCCAGGACCTAGTAAGAGAACAGCAGTCAGTGGCACCTGTGTGCTTTATCAGTGCACCCTTTCCTTGGTAGTGTGCAGAAAACCATGCTGCTTCATATCTCCTGCTCCTGGTTTAGCTGGATAAGCATGCTAATTATGAGACTGGATCTGTTTCCTCTGGCTCTTCAAAAAACTCCAAGGAACAAACGAGACAGAGAAATACAAACAAGCTTTTTTTAAGCAGCTGACTGATGAACTTGACCATTTCACTTGTATGTTGTGCTCACTTCTGCTTTCCTCCCTAGTGCAGGGTACTCTTTCGGGGATGTCCTGAGCAGTTCATATTGACAGCATTCACAGAAGCAGGACGCTGGCTGCTGTGGTTCCCATGCTTTATTTGTGGCAAGTTAAGGTGTTAGATCTACATTGTGCCAGGGTTGATGGTAGCCTTATGTAGTGTGTAGATTATGGATGGCTTGAATATGGTCACTACATGACCTCCGGAGGTCCCTTCCAGCTTGGCTTTTCTACAATCCCCTGTCTCGTTGCTCTGCTTGTCTTTTAGGGCCAAGGTTGTTTTTTTTTTTTCTCATTAAAAATGTTTAAAGTGAAAAAAATTCAAGCATCCCTTTTAAGGGTATTGACTAGATGGATGGTTCACGTCCCTGCCTCTCTGGACTTCTGGATTACTGGGTTGGGAGAGAGAGGAGAGCATGATATTTGGTAACTTGGTCGTTTCAAAGGTGAATCCCATGCTAAAATGACTGAGGCTTTTATAGATATGATTGATTTTTTTTCTAGCCTCCTTTTTATCTGCACAGTCATTTGGATCAGATTAGACATGCCGCTTCCATTTAGAATGTGTTACAAAGTCCGTACATGCAGATTTATCTTCTAGGCCTTAAGGGCCCCTAAGGCATCACTAAGATCTTTCAGGTACATAACCGGTAGTTCTTAAAGTTTCTGTTGTGTGTTCATACAATAGGCTTTAATGGCCCTATAAGAGCTATTAGTCTCCAGCAGAAAAGTACTCTGAAATTAAAAAAGAGGATTTCTAATGACATACTTCTCTGCAAGTGGCCGAAATGGCACCATAGGGGTTGGTAATATTTTGTGGACAGATACATGCACTTTTCAAATTTGAAGAAAATGATGCTGGGATTTTTTAAAACTTCGAATAAGACAAGAAATTGTGCACAAAAGCTAAAGAAGCCTTCTTGGGACAGCAGATGCCAGACTCCCACTTGCAAGTGCTGGATGAAAAATATGTGTTTGGGTGCTGTACATGCTGGCGTTGATTAGAGGATGGATCACTGGAAGATGCTGAACTTCAATTGTTCTGCATTGTCTCATCTGAAAGGCAAATAAATATACCACTGTGGTGGCCAACCATAATGAGCTAAACCTACAGAGCTTTGGAGGGTATTTTGCACCAGACTGTAGCACTTACCCATTGCTCTAAGTAGACCGCAATGCAGAGCTGTGAACCAGCATGATTTGGGGGAAACAAATTCTCTGGTGCACCAGGACAGCATTCAAGCTGCACCATGCTGCAAGCATCTGCTTCCTACAATACACCGAGGTTGCTCCTAAGCACAGTTCTTCCTCCCCAAGTGCCCTTCACAGCCATTTGTGACTTTTGGGCTAAGTAGAGGCAGTCAAAAAGCCCAAGGCTGAATCAATTCAATCTTCTCAGGTTAATCTAAACTGTGTAGATTAAACCGATATGCAAGTGAATAGACCTCACTTTCGATCCCAGAAATGCAGCCACATGCCTGCAATGGCCCAGGCCAGAAGCTGAGAGGTGCTAGAGTATGCCTCCCTGCTCAGCTAGAGCAGGCAGCTTGGACCAAGGCTAGCCTGGGGTTTGCAGGGGAGGTGCAAAGCATCCTGGGATGCTGGGAACTGTGAGTTAACTTGAATCTGGAGGGGACCTGGGACAGAAGTTCAATAAACCAGTTTAACCTAAATCAGTTAAGTTGAATACTACATCCATCCAGGTTTATCTTAAACAAGTTTGGGTCTTTTTTGAAAGTAGCTTACATGAACTGAACTTCTGTTGCGTTACAGATTTGAACTGGTTTTTTGACCACTTGTACTGGTTTGTGTGTAATTTCTGTACCTAGCCTTGAGGAGCATCCTGTGCTTGAGAGGCTCTTTTAAACTCTTCTTTACCGCCTGCAGACAATTTGGTCCTTACATGTGCGGTAAAAGGATGCTGTCTTCTGGTTTTGTTGGCATTATATATTACGGGTGACATCTTGACCCCACTGATATCAATGGCAAAACTTCAAATGACTTGAATGATATCAGGATTCTACCCCTTGCGTGAAATGGATGCAAGATTGCTCTATTAGTTCAATCTTTATTGAGGTTTTAAGAGGGAGTTAGTCATTAGGGATTTACTTGTAAAACTACAAAATATTTCCGCGGTGTACTTTCCTATCAGAGGGAGCACTGCTACTGTGGAACACCATGCAGGGAAAAGTGCTACGCGCTGAGACCACTCCTGCTCTGATGTGTGGCAGGACCAGAAGCTCTAACAGGGCTTTTCTTCATCTCCAACGTAGGTGATTCTGAGTCTCTGATCTTCTTACTAATGCCTGGTGAGAATACACCCAACCGTTTAGTAGAAAGCAGCATTAGAGAGAGAACATCCTTTTTACGCCTTCTTTCCCCTGATGCTTGTTATTCAGCATCTACCTGCTTTGAACTGGCTGTTAGGCCAAGTAATAGTTAAGCCTCTTTGCTTTGGCTAACTGATTGCTAATTACAGAGCAGAACGGCCATATATGCTTCTTGCATATCCTATATACATACAGTTCATCGCCACTCTGAAAAAAACGTATCACTGATACTAAAGAAAATCCATAAGACTGACACTATTGAGGCGGCAAGAGTCTGTCTTTCTCAGCAGGGCCTCAGAACAGAAATGGAGGACCTCGGGGGATGAGGGCTAGGGTGCTTCTCCTGAGCACACATCATGCCAAAAAAGGCAGGAAGGAACCAGGACCGTGTCCATTGTGTAACATACACATTTCAGTAAAGAATTTGGAAGGAGCTTCCATTCTGGGGCACAAACCCTCCCTGTATTCCCTTTGTGGGCTTGCATCTGCCCACGCTGAACTACAGGGGACCTGATCACGCTCTTATAGATTCATAGATGCTCAGGTCAGAGGGGACCTCAACAGATCGTCGAGTCTGACCCCCTGCCTAGGCAGGAAAGAGTGCTGGGGTCATCTGGCCCCAGCCAGATGCCTATCCAAGGTAAGGTGTCTTACTACTACCTATCTTGGAAGGAGTATAACTGCGTAAGTTTCAGTGATTCACTGATTCTTGGTAAATTATACTGGGGTCAATGACAGGAGCTTCAGACCTCTAAAGTATAACTTAGCTTTGTGTATTTGTTCCCCAATACTAAATACTGTATTAGAAAAAAAAAGAAAGGACTGAACTGCACACCTGTCCATACCACCCAGACATTTGGAGTAGGTCTGCACCAAGTCCTTGGTACTGCCCAGCAAAGATGAGCCCTGAGAACACCCCAAACCTAGAAATGCACCAATAAAACCACTCTAGAGCCATTTTTAAGCACACCAGATGCCAAGGTCTTGAGCAGGGAGCTGTGGGGAGACTTCACCATAGCTTCATCAGCATATTTTCAAGACTGAGTGTGAAAGCAGGGTGAGCAGCCTATGCCTGAGGGCATCCTTGCCAGGTACAATGTACAGATGGCTCCTGGGGAGGAAGATACAAATCCATATAAGAATCATGACCCACACCACCTAGGCAGGGATTCTCTCTGGTTCAACAGCCCATTTCTTGTTCCTAAGGGTCACATCATCCAACAAGAAATAACAGTGGCCTGATCATATCATGACACACCATTTTTCTCTCCTACTTCTGATTAAAATACATATGACCCTCTTAACCTAATTTAATTTGTTTCTAATCCTGCAAAGAGAAAGTCTATGGCTACGTTAGAGAAACACAGGACTGGGGTCATAAAAAAAACAACCTCCTCAAAAGTCACGGGCTGTACACAAAATGAATAGCTCAAGGAGTTTTCTCAAGAATCTGTTTTGAAGCAATTGCTTTTATCCACAATCTTGATTATACTGGAATTGTGCAGGCTTTGCTAGCTTTGTGTCATGCCATTGTGCTGTTCCAATTTATAGCACAAGACAGTGGGTCTCATTGGGGTAATAATGCTTTTTGGTAGCAGGAGGCTATAAATGTTTATATTTGTCTAAATTCTAGTTCTGGAAAGGGAGCTGAACCTGCACAGAATTCTCTCCTATAGCCCCTCTGAGCCACTAGTCTGTTGTCTTATGGTAAATCATTAGTCCACGTATATGAGCTCAGTTATACTGGGACTTCTGCCTGCTAATGCAGTACTATGAGAGCAGTGTATTCTATGCAATTCTTGGCACTTGCTTTTTCAGGCTAAATTAAAAGTTTTAATAAATAAAGTATGATATAAATTTATAAAGCAAAGTGAAACTGAGCCCCAACCTCTCCAAAGTGCACAGGTGAAGACACATGAAAGGACAGTGCAGGTACTATCACAACAAAGCCACCAAAATGCAATATCATGTGCTATGCAAAGGGGATAGTTTAGTATTTATTATGGATGTTGGTAGGTATCTATGGTTGTCTCTCCAGGCCTCAGTTCTCCCTTGGAGACTACATAGCTTTTTAGTTCTCTGATTTGTGGAAGCCATAGAGTGGAAGCTTGCCTCCACTAAAGATCAATGGGAACTTTGCCATCCACTTTGTTAAGCCCAGATCTCACTGCTCCCCTCCCAGGTCTCCCTGTATAGCCATTTAAGTACATGAGAAAGGAGAAAAATCACAGGTATGAAATCTTGCTGCTCCTGAAGTGAATAGGAGCTGTATCAATATCTCACCCCAGAGATATGGAGCCTATTTCAGATCTCTTGCTTGCAGCAGCAATTTTAGAGTGGTAAAACTCCAGTGACACCTACAGAGTTTTGCTACCTGGCTGTGGCATCAGATTAGATTCACATCCACTAGGTCAAGTCTGGCTGCCATTTAAACTGACTTCAACAGTGCTCACTGTCACCATGGCTGAATATAGTCCAACATGACTAAATCTAAGTAGATTCACTTTCATTCAAAATATGGGGGGGGGAAGCAAACCAATCCATGCTGTAGGAATTCAGAAAGAAAGAAAGAGTAGAAGCTGGTAAAATAATAACTGGAGATATTCAGGGAAGCAGGCAGAACTGTTATTCATCTAGTCAGTGACATGCGAACAGTTGCTAGATGACTTGGCTCGCTGACATGCAGCTCAGCAGACATTAGGTTATATGGACATCCCTGGTGTGAATCCACTCTAAGCACTTGCAAAGCATCACTGCAAAATGTCACTTGCAATGTTCAAAAGTATTTGGAAAAACTCAGGGAGTATATTAAGTCTCTCTAAACCAAGCAACAGACAAGCATGAGGCCATGCAGCAAACCAGAGCAGGGGGGATGGACTGGAAGCAAAATGTGTGAGATTTTGCTATTTAATAGGCGCTTGCTTATTTCCAAATGTGCATGAATCACATGGCAGCACCTACTCCTACACTGCTCAGTACAGTCAGAGATGACCCTGCTTTGATCAGGAGGCTGGACTAGATGACTAGATGTGAGGTCCTTTCAAGCCCTACTTCCCCATGATCCTGTGCTGGTTTAACCCTGAGATTCTAAGCAGCTCCTAAGAGCTGGGTGCAATTTTTCACACCAAACCTGTTTCAGTGAAAAATGCCTGTTTGGCAACTCTGGAATAGGCTTTTTGAATGTCTGTCTCTAGCCTGAAGGTGCAGCCCCATGATTCTGCATCACATCTGTAATCCACGGCACTAGCCGTGATCCCAAACAGTCATGCTAACTGGGTTAACAAAAGCATGGAAAAAAATAACAAATTTTAAAAGGTGAGTGTGGCAGGGCACTGTTGGTGACTACCACCTTAAGGGCTGGATCAAGAATCCAGCAGGTGCCTGATGGTGGCAGCCATTTTGAGAACCTAATATATAAAGGCTGCAGTCTGTTGTTGCCAGCCCAGGCAAAAACATCACCTAGCTGAGCTGCAGCAGGAACAACCTGGAGGTAAGAGCAAGACCTTATGGGGATGGCTAGGAGGCTCTTGGGCCTGGGCATGACCTAAAACTGCAGCCTGCCAGGGATGAGTGGCCTGGTGGTGCTCCTAGTAGCATGGGAGCCTCCAGGAAATGCCAGGCCAGTTACCATCCTGGTAAAAGGTACGTGAGGGAGCCTTAATAACTCCAGCTCCCACAACTGGGTGAATAACCTTATTGTAGGGCTGAGAAGCTGGACCCATGTGAGAATGTGGGCTAGATGCTCAAGAAGCCTGACTTGAGGCACCCTTAACTGATTGATGCGGACCAGAAGGGTCAAAAGGGCCAGAAGTCGACCACAAGGGATGCCCAGAGTTGAGGGCCTGGGGTTCTGACTGGCCTTGGAGGTGAGGCCGGGGCCTGTGTGACCAATGGTCCTGGGGGGGCCATGCTCGAGAGGGGGAAGAGTACAGGGAGCAAGGTAACCCAGAATGAGGGCAGGGTAGGCTGCCTGATTGGAGGGATCCATGAGGTGTCCAGACTGGAGGATTATGGGGCCCAGTTTGGGGCCAGTGATGTTAAGAACTGTGATGCCATCTGCGAAGCATGGGCTGCTGTGTAGGGGAGGTTGGGGCTGCAGATAGTACCCCCTGGCATCAGGGCAGTAATGGGCAGTCTCCTGCATTGTTGGAAACAACAAAGTCGAGGCAGGCGAGATTGGGCAGACTGCACCACAGAGACAAGTGGGTGGGCCAGCATTAGACCCGGCCTGGAGAGTTGCCCCCTGTCACACTGCGAAATGGATTAGTTTAAATTCATTATAAAGTATCTTCATACTTACCAATGTCTGAAAGTCCCTCCAGTCCCATTGTAGCCAATTTATGGCAATCTCTTTAACATCATTGCGCATGAATTGTCATTCATTTTTAGTCTAGCAATAATGTCAAGGTGTTTCATATAGCACCTGTATTTTATAAGGGGGATAAATGTATGTGAAGTAATCCACAACACAGATAAACTGCTTCAAATAAGTAGATATATGCTGTGTTGGAATGTTAGATCGGACGGTGGCTTGCAGATATTCCAGGCTTAACCCCTCAGTTTAATGCCTTACGGTCTTCACATAGCATGGGAAAAACACAATGACATGATCATTTAAGACAGCAGTCCCCAACTTTTTCTGGTTCATGGGCAACAATAACTGAGCAAGTAACATGCTGAGAGCAATGACATACTTTGCTCTGCCTGTCAACCTGAAGAAACTTGTATCTGTGGAAAGCAAAATTTCCTGCGTCTGGGAGCAATGTTTCAGGGTCTGGAGAGCAGTACATGAAAAGCCATCAGTTGGAAGCCACTGATTTAAGAATTTTAGCATCTTGGATGCATTCTCAAAATCTTAATGTTTGGACCAAGATCAGATAGCCTTTGTTGTGCCCTCTGTTTCCTTTGAGAATTAGGAGATGACCTCTTGGAGATATTAATATCCTCTGTTCTTCAGTGTGCAGACCTACTTTTCCCCAAGTTTTGTTTGCTTCTTTTTGCGGAGCCACAGATCATTTTATTTACACTATATTGTATTTTCACTGCCCCCGGTTAACTGTTGTTATACAGAGAAGTAAACAGGGTTGAGAAAATGATGCCTGAGTGGCCTCATTTGTCCATTGCAACTTGTTAGAGCAGCATTTTTGCTCTTGTGTTTCATAGCTGCAGTGGTTCATCCCATATTTCTGTTTAATGATTTCTATTTATTATGGCAGCACCTCACCCCTTAAAAGAAAGGTTTGTAAATTCATTGTGGAACAGGAAAAATCAGTAAAAGGTGAAACCCCACAGATTCAGTCAAAGTCTCTCTTCACTCGCACAGAAACCTCAAGAACTTTCTCAAAGTTTCACCATCACAATACATACAGATTTCTTTAGCTGTTTATTTGGAGTTGCCACTTGTCCTGCAATATGCTCTTTATAGTTGATTTGTTCACATCAAATTTCATAGACAGTTCCATATGTCTAAAGAAGTTGGTGAAAGTGGATTAAAAGGGTATATGGGACCAGTCAGAGAGAAACGTGGCTCATTTCATGGCAATTCTTTTTAGCATCTTGATATTATAACACATGACACAGTATCACTCTGGATAATTTATAGACCTACTGCCATTCTAGCTTACAGATGGTTCCCAGAAGAACCCTCCCTTCCTTCCCACCCTCTTTCTCCCTCCCCAGGAGAAAAAAAGACTCATTCTGGATTTTTGATTTTCCAATGCTAAGTCAATACAATCATTTCATGATCCCATTCTTTGCTCCAAAATAATCACTCTGCTGTCTAAGAGAACGCTAAGTAGAACAATAAGCAATAGGGGAAAAGTTATAGACCAATAAATTTAATTTGTTTTTATTTGAATGATGGAAGCTGCCAGACTGAGAAATGCCTGTAACAATTTCCAATCAACTGAACATTCACTTTACAAATTATGCTTTTGATGGTGAACATTAGTGATGTGCAAGATACCATAAATTGAAAAGATCAAATGTCATCAAGCTGTGCACTCAACAAGACAGCATAAGAAACATTATACCCAACCTCTAAATCACTCGGATAGAAATTGTACCAGGAGGCAATAGTAGTTTCGCCTTTGATTATTCTTGTTTGTGTTCATTGTTAATGTCTAGGTGCGTAAAGTGATCCACATAATTAGAGACTTAATCTACAGGTGAAAGCTTTGATTAAATTAAACTCAGTTCCCTATCACTTCTGGTCTTTAAATGTTTGGGAGCATGGATATGCAGGATATTACAATACACTTCTGGACTGGGTACCTTCAGCTGTCATTAGTTATGTTGAGTGTCCTCTACAGGTTAATTGGCATATTGTAATAAACACTTAGAGTCTTCACTAAAGCAGCAATTATTTGAAATGTCAAATAATTGTCTGGGTCAGCACAGACCTGTCTAAACAGCAAGAGAAAAGTCTTAAAATGCAAATTTTTCTTCAAACCTGCCAAAGATTTGACTTAATTTTATATCAATACTTTTATTACCATTATACTTTAGTAAATCATTAACTCGAAGCCTCATTTACTGAGAGTGACAGACTATCTAACGCTTTCCTAGCCTCCCACATTAATGTTATGACCAATATCAGGTTACTGAGACCCTAACATTTTCCTCATTCTTAAAAGATACAAGCCATGTACTTAACGGCTTCTCAGTGTGTTCAACGACAGTCAATAATTGGTGCTCAAATAATTTATTTGGTAAAAAATAAATATCTGAATGTAACATTGGACAATCACAAGCTCTCACTTTTGCAAACCTGTGCAAAGACAATCAGACTGGATCTAAAAAGCACTTTTAAGTAGCTATGCAGATTAGTGACTAAAACACATGACCAAAAGTCAGGATTATTATATTTGGTTATACTCTGGACTCACTGATTTGCTGTGTCGCATTGACTATGTCACACAACCTACCTATTTGCCCATCAGTAATTTCAACACAACGCATGATACATCAGCAGTGATTTCTGAGAATGGAGGCCTTAAATAGAAGTGTCACAGGGTCCCCCCTCAAAACATTTTGAAACACCCTGCTCTATGGGCAGTCTGCCCAGCTCTTGCCCACCACACTTTGATGTTAGTTGATATACAGAGTGCAGGAGGCTGCCCTCGTCTTATTATAGTGACCACCAAAATTGTGGTTCAGGCCTTCTGGGCCAGTTGCATGGCTCTGTACCTCCCTTATGCCATGCCCCATGCCTCTCAGACGGCATCCTTACAGATGTTCTACCGCTTGCTGACGCAGCCCCTCTCTTGGCCTTCCAACCCATCAGCCTCTCAGCCCCACTCTGAACCTCAGACGTTTTGGTCTCTCCACACAGCCCCTTCCTGGGCTGCCAGACCTCTGTCTCCCTCTTGGCCCCATTCAGGTTGCCAGGCCCCTTGGAGTCTCCTCTAGCCCCAATCTGGGCCCTTAGCCCTTTCAGTCTCATACACCCATTCCTTGAGCCATCAGGTCCCTCGGCCTCCCTTCCGGTCCCTCTCTGGTCTGTCACCCCCTTTTGGTTACTCATCCTGGACCCTTTTAGTTCTCCATTCAGCCCTTCTTTCTCTGAGCTCATCCATCCTCTCAACACAGCCCAGGCACTCAGCCCCCTTCTCAGGGCTCAGGACCCCAACACTGGGTCCCCCAGGAACCTCCTCCATCCCCTTAGTTCCCACCCAAACCTCCAGATGTTATTCTCCTCTCTGGCATTCAGGAGCTGCAGGCTTCTTGCTTGGTCATGTTCCTACACCAGCTCCCAAGATGTTACTACCAGCCCTGCTCTCAGGGTCTGGGCTTCTACCCTGTCTAAACCCAGCCCTCCTCCAACCAGGTGACTCACTTGATCAGGCCCAGCCTCACCTGCCAACCCCCCCAGGTCAGATGACTGCACTTAGCTCCAACCCCACCTGCCAGTGGCTCAGCAGGCTGCCTGACCTCTTCAAGGGGCAGGCACACCAAGTGCCCTACCACGAGAAGATATTCCTTATAAATAAAACCTCTGCCATTTATAGTCATTCAAGCTCAACTACAGGCCTCTTCTGAACTGTTATAAAGAGCCCCTTATAGAGAGCTCAGCATCTTTCACCTCTTCACAGAGGAGAATCTGATTGAAGGAATGGCTGGTGAACAAACCCAGTGCACAGAATGAAAGAGAGCCACTACTAGAAAGAGAAAAAACAAATCATTACAGACCAGTTGGGGCCTCAGTAGCTTGGAACAAGGGACTTGGACAGATTTGTCCTGTTATACCTGGTACAGTAACACAAACTGCAACTGCCAAATTGAATCATGTAGCTACTCTCTAGGGCAAAACATGAAACTTCAGTCCTCAGATAAGTCAGTAAGTCCAGTTAAAAATATGGTGCACAAACCCATTATAAATTAATGCTTATAATTCAGTGAAGCATGTGTTCCATCCTCTGGAGGCCATTGCACAAATCCTATCTTGTACTGATATTTACTGATACCGGCTCACTTTCGAAAGGCCAATCTTCTCCCTGTCAGTAACAACAATGGGAAAGCCTATAGTTTGTTCTTCCATATAAAGCAAGAATGTGGAGAGAGTCATGCAGTTTGAATGTGAAGGGAGTAAGCAAGCTCAGCCAAGCCAAAGTAATGAGAACTGTCTTTTTGGAGCATAAAAATTTTAGAAACGTTACCTTTTAAACCTCCATTTTATTAACCTTTCTAAGCTGCTGCGAAACCAGCACATGATGGGATTTTTGAACTTTGATGTCAGTAGCTAAAGGGTAATACTTGTAGTGATTGCTGTTTTGCAAAATTATATTTCTTATACCAGAAAGGGCTATTACAGTCATTGTCTCTTGATTACGGAGTGGTACTGAGAGTGAGCAGGCATGCTCTAGCAGTTGGGACATAGGACTAAACATCAGAAGACAAGACATAATTACAGTCTCTTGGTTTCTCCCCAAAATTAGACCCAGAGAGTGTCACTTCCCATTTTAGTTATGATCAAAGAGCAGCACATATGCAGGATTCCCCAGTCCACAGCCAAGCTCTCCTTGATGTCAACAGGATTTTTACAAGAGGAAAGAGAAGAGGAGATCCATGCCCTACTTATTTGGCAAAGCCCCCAGATAGCCACTGAAGCAGTAGGGGCAAGGTATGGTTATCATCAGGACTCCTGTAGCCTGCCTTGAGAGTCCCTGCAACACCCAGAACCCAGAATTTACAGGATCAGCAGCAGGGCTGCCAGCTTTTCATACATTTATGAGAGTCCAGAAAAAAACAAAACTGAAAACACCTGTCAATATAATCCATAAGAAATGGAGCTGTCTATAAAAATTAAGAAGCCATGAGCTTGATTAACACTCGCTGGAATGATACTGGAGGCAAGCCTTGATGGACAGGCAGAGCAGAGAAGCACCAGGGAGCATTCGCTCAGGACTTGAGCTCCTTCCCCGCAGCCATGTGCTGCTGCTGATGTTGCTGTGTCTGATCACCTGCCTGTATTACTACTTGCTTTGCAGGAAGGGAGACTGCAGTCCTTTGTTGGAGGGTCTATGCCAGAATAGAGGGGGCAGGGCGGGAGGCAGTAAAGCCAAGGGCTGAGCTGGTGGAGTGCAGCACGGTGTAGGGGTGTAGTTGGGGTGTCAGGCTTCAGGTGTGAGGAAGGGATAGCACAGTGTGAAACCATTGATGCAGTCAAGCAGGCCTACCAACCTAAGAATTATTTTTTACTGACAATCTGCAAACTTTTTAATAACCAAACTTTTTTTTTACCATGTTTAGTATTAAACACCTACATCTGAACCCACGTCTTGTCTAGGGCCTGGCAGAAGAGTTATATTTTCATGATTTAAAATGCATCAGTAAAAAAGTTGGGTTGTCATCAAAAAGTTTGCAGGTTGTCAGTAAAAAAATCTTGTCTTCGTTTGGCAGACCTGATCAGTAGGGACTCCTGAGGTGGGTAGCAGAGGGTTAGAAGAACAGGACCAGTTTACATCAATACATTTCTCCTTTTCTGGGAAGTCTCAGCCTTGCCCAAAACTGTGAGATGATAAGCAGCAACTACAACCATAGAAAGCTGTTGACCAACTAAACACACATAGCTATATATCTCTATTTTTCTCTATATACAGATATAGATATAAATAAATGGATTTCCTACCTGGATTCATAAAACTTGAAGATAATTTGCTTTTAGGCAAAATTTGATAAAAAGAACTCTCTATTATGAATTGGCTGCAGCCACCATTCAATTGAGTGTCTTCAAGAAACGATGTTAAACACCGGCATCTGTCCATAAAAAGAGCCTTGCGTTTAGCTGAACGCTATAAAAGAAAAACAAAACAAGTACTTCTATATATATAAATATAAATAAATAATTTATAAATATAAATACTTGTTCTGTTTTATATATAATCAAGTTATATAGAGAGATAAATTAAATCTTTTTTTACATCATTCAGCTAATGCACAGCTCCTTTATGGACTGATACCACTATCGCTTCTCGGCCTCTTGAAGGCTCAGATCAAGTGTTCTATCTATCTATCTATCTATCTATCTATCTATCTATCTATCTATCTATCTATCTATCTAATGTTGTTAAAAAGTGTCATCTGTCCATAAAGGAGCTATGCATTTAGCTGAATGCTGTAAAAAAAATATTATATATTTGGGTGGAGGGAGGGGTTGTTTTATAGCATTCAGCTAAACACACAGCTCCTTTATGGACAGATGCCACTGTTTAACATCACTTCTTGAATACACTCAATCAAATGGTGGCTGCAGCCAACATAATTTATTTTCTTTTCATCAAATTTTGCCTACAAGAAAACTATCTTCCAGCTTTAAAAATCCAGGCATGGACACTTGGAAAGGTTCATGCTGAAACTCAGCTTTCTCTTTGTAACAGAGCCGTGCCATTTGACAGTAGGTGAAACTGTAAAAGGAAATGGCAAAGGAATTCAGCAAACCCCTTTGTGCCAAGGGTTCCCATGACACTCATTTGGAGAGGGAGGGTGTGTGTGTGTGTGTGTGTGTGTGTGTGTGTGTGTGTGTGTACTCGGCTATTCCCCACACAAGATCCAGCATGGTAATGAAGGCTGGCTCTAAGGCACCTCTGCATTCACTAAATCCTTAGTTTCATGCCTAAGGAAATCATTTCTCCACATCTTTAATAAAAAGCAGCTACTGCATTTGCCACTCAAAGGCTATTTTTCTCAAAACAAATGGATTCAGAAATCACCTCCATGGCACTGTAGGAGACAGAGCAGTTCCAGGGATGCAGACTAGAAAAAACAAATGAACAAAGCAAAAAACAGGGACCTATTTTGTAATTAGAGAATGTTTCTTGGGATCCTGGACCGCAATTGGATTTGCAGCTGGTATAAAGAGTCGTAGCTCCAGTGAAAATGGTGGGGCTGTCATTTTACAACAGCTAAGCATCCATCCTATCCACAGGTCTGCCATAAATTCATGGTGTGCTTTTGGATAAGTCACCTCTCCATAACCTCATTTTCTAATCTGTAAAGCAAACATATTTTTCTGCTATAAAAATGCTTGGCGATCTAGAGAGGAGCCATACTAGGTAAGTGTTATCGTGACAACGAGGTTTGTCCCCAGAGAATTAAGTATATTTCTGCTTAGTTTTACAATACCATGTAAAAATGGTCAAGAGTACCTAAAAGAAAGAAATAGCCAAATGAAATCTGTGCATCTCTAGCATGGCATTAGTCATCACATATGGTTAATGATTAAAACCAAAAAAAAAGAGAGAACATTACTAATACACTGAAGGCAACAACACATGACAGACTGGTAGAGAGGACATAAGTAGGCTAGACACACTAATTTGTTTGTGTAGGTCTGTATAAATAAAAGATACACAAAAATGCATTGTACTCAAGCCATTTGACTGTGTTCCCCTACCAGCATTATCATTTCACATTTTAGTTAAATTTATAGTTATCAGCTATTTTAAAGTTTTGCCATTGTCACATAAAGAAGTGTACTGAACAACTGGTATTATATGCAAACACGTATTTGGGGGGCTGGTCTCCTTTCTGCCATTTGAATCGATTGGTTGTAGGTCTCCCCCTTAACGTATATGTGAAGGGGAAAAGAAACATTTAAGTGTCTCCTCGAACTGTTAGACAAAAAAAATCATCAGCTTTTATTCAGCTGACAGCCACTGAACCCCCTCTTACAGACACTACAGCACGCTCAAAAAAGATAACAGGAAGATGGGGTGTGTTGGTCGTTTATTTCTAGATAAATACCTGCTAGATGCCCAAAATGTGTTAAATAAGGCAAACTGTTTCTGAGAATATCAGTGTGGTAAATTCAAGCTCTGATATCTTGCCAGAGCAGAAACATGCGCTGCTCATTTTATCACTAGCAAAATATGCTGCTTGTTTCCTGGCTATTTGGTTGTTAATCATAGTGATAAGCACAGATAGCAAAAATGCCCAGACACTCCCCTGCCCTCATTCGCTTCCACTTATGTTCCCTTATCTTTAGACTAAACACCTATGCACACAAGCACAGCAGTAAATGCAGATATGGCTGTGCATAGATAATGTATCTGTCGCAGGTCTCTGTACACACACTCACCACACTAAATGTAGAAAATAATGTCCCGATTTCAAGCTGGAAAGTGGCCATCCTGGAAGCAAGTCTGTGGCTTGCATTCACACTAAATGATCAAAAAATTTTCTTCCATTCTTAGAACTGATTAATATTCTTATTCTACAGCTGCACCATATTTGGATGCCTTAATCTAAGCAGGGATATGCACCGGTTTTCTCATTTCTTCGTAGGTATTGCCTTCTTTCACTACCCAGTAACAATAAGACAGTGATAGTGAGATGCCAGGAATTATCTAAAAACTGATCCAGACTCATTTGCAGCACATCAGCCCATAGTCAGACAGCCATGTACAGATATATGCCTTCAGGGCATTTTGCCAACATGCTTTTCTTTGCTTTGATTCAGTCAGTCACTCCTCACTGAGATTGGGTGTTAGATTGTTTTGGCAGAGTTTGACTGACACTCAGGAGATAGTACCATATATTATTCAGTACTTTATCAGCATCATTGACCTATGGAGGACTTCATTTCTAAGACTATTTCCAAATTTCACCCTTCCCTATACACCAAGTGGGTTTTTTTGGCAGAGAGCAGTTCATGGTTTTTGTGAAAGTGCGGCACCCTGCTAAGGGTGAAAAGGAAAAGAAAGCAACCAAAGAGGAACCAGGTAGGTGAGGATCATCGGTCTTCAGAAATCAGCAGTAAATGCCATTTTAGGACTGCAAACCATTGTTGCAGAGGACAACGTTCTGGGAGAGATTCCTATGAAATGGGTTACTTATACTTCAGAAAGTCTTGCTCAAGTAGCTTTAAAGCAGGAAACTCTTAAGGAAAAGAGACCTCTTCCCAGCTAGGGCTTTAGTAGAAGACTGTCGTATCAGCTAAGATGGCCATATTACGGTGTTGTCATTCATTTCACCATGATTGCTAAAGATGGTGAAGATGGTAGAGAAACCAGATGAAATACATCAACATGTGGAAAGAGAGAGGTCACAAATACAGGTAACTGGCATCGAGATAGTGTTGGAAGACTTGTGAACAAAACAAGGGTCATCTAGAGAAGAGGAAGAGGACAGGACAGAGATAAAGCCCTGTCAGACCCTAACAAAAGTCAGAGAAAGAAAAGAATGTCATTTGAAAGCATTAGGGAACCCTTAGAGAGGACATAGGCAAAAAACAAGTTTGGACAGGGTATCCAAAGCAGGTGAGAACACAACGGGAACACAAACAACATCCTACAACAGTGAGGTGTGGGAAGGCTAAGTCTATGGCACTGTTTTACACTTACACATGTGATGTATAATTAACTAATTAGACTGATATTCAAATACCAGAAGAAGCATTCTTTATTCAACGCTGTGAAAATAGGAGGCCCTGAGAAACGTTTCCAGAGAGAAAGGGAATGCTAAACTAAGAGAACCACTATTTAAAAAGTCTTTAATTATGTAGTTGCAAACTATTAGGTTCTGTAGTGGTATACAGGCAGCATGGGCAACTGGTGCCTCCTGAGTCTGGGGGGGCACCAGCAGCCAATTGCTTACTGGGGTGGGGGGGTGCTCCTCCAGCGGCCGATCGCCAATGGGTGGGGGCCCAGCAGCTGATTACCAACCACGGAAACGTCAGCAGCAAAACTGGAAGTGCTACCAGTGCTTTTCTTGGGGCCCCCACTCCCCAGCCAGCACCAGTCTCAGGGCGGGGGGGAGGGGAGGGGAGGGCAGCACTGGCTAGCACTTCTCCGTACCATCACTCCCTGGCTGGCAAGAGCTAAACTGGGGGGGGAGGGAGCCTCCTGTGCCCCCGCTATGTGTCACCTATGAAAGATAGTAAAGTATCCTTACAGAAGTCAAAGGTCTAGCCAAAATGAAGTTTTGGTAGTCAAGGAAGTGAGCATCTAAAAACACTGTTAGATTTTTAACACACAAACAGCCAGTGGCCTAGCATACTCCAAGGAAACAATTCTGGTAAGGAGAGATACTCAAAGGGAACATGATGCAGTGGAGGTCTGATTGCTATGATCCCCTCAGCATACTGCCTTAGGATTTCCAAAATCAAAATCCCAAAATCGTTTGGTTAACCTGAGAAAGAGTTTCAGCCAAATCTTACTACAAGAATGCTGTATCTTTCAGCTCCATCTCTTTTCCCCACTCTCTCCTGGGCTGATGCTTGAAGTAGTAGAAAATGTCACATAGTCTTGCTATGTCCAGTCAAGACTTGGCATGTTCTGTTCCAGAGCTGGCTGGGCTTTAGTGGTAACTAAAGTGATTCCTGTATATATGGGACTAAATTCTACCCTTTCTTCTTTGCAGGAACTGAAAAGGAGTTCATCGCTGGGACTAATCTTATAAATACTATACACACATAATGAATTATCGGGCCCATTCATTTTGATGGAAAACTACATCATTTTGATGATGACATCATTTTAGATGTAGTAAGCCTTCTTTCTGCACAAAGGCTTAGACATTATTTTTTCTACGTAAGAACTCCAATGCTTTGCTGTCAGTGAGTTTAAAATTTGGGGTGCTCTGATACAGGGAAATCTTGGAACATGCCAAAATCGAATACAACTCGGCAGAACTCAGAACCCAGGCAACCGCTGGATGCGTATTTAATCAACAATTATACACCATGCCAAACTCAGTCTTTTTGCCTGCAGTGTAGCTATACTTCTATTGGAACAAACCCACGTGTCTTCAAATCAAATACCTTCAATGTCCAAAATATAGTGATACACTTCTGAAAAATAAAGATGATAAAGATGATACAGAATACTTCCTCCTCCCACTCTCACCTGGAAGTGTTCCAGCTTCCTCCTGCAAAAAAGATTAATTGTATTGAACACATTTATTTGGCACAGTAAGGCAGCTAAAATAAGGAGGTGGAAACCTACTTTGCCAATGTCAAAGGAAGGAACATGTCTCTGCTAGATTTTGAATGATGGTACCGGAATGGCAGACTCAAACAAATGATGTATATGATCCAGGTAAAGGATTTGCCTTTGGCTTCAACTACAACAGTTAGAAAAGTGTGATTGCTTCCTTTCCATTTCTAGCCATTCTGGATCGAACAAACATTTTGAAATATGCATGCACTTCCAAACTCTGTACTACAAAAAATGGCTCTTGTGTATTTCCTCCCCGCCCCGCACAGATTTTTAAGAATCCCATTTTCTCCAGGAAGTGGCTGCTGGAACGTATCATACGGCTCTCATGTGCCAAGATTATTTTTAAAAAATGAAGTATCAAGTACATATCACCAGAGGACTCATCAGCATTTGAATATCAGGAAGTTGTTCTCTGGATTTCTTTGCTCTATCTAGATTAAGCAGAATTAACAATAGCTTTTGCTTAAATCCCTTTTCATCCCAGAATCCCAAAGCACTTGACAGACTTTACCACTCAAAAGTTCATAATGTGAATAAAATAAAAGACCGACTTAATCCATTCTTCATGCCTATCCCATTCTTTATCGCAACGCAATATGAACCCTTATCCCCAGTAAGAGGCAGATAGATATCTGTCTTCATCTCAGTCAGGGATGCCTCAGGGCACACCTAATTTGCACCTGGCCTTCCACAGCCCAGAGAGGCTGTGTTGGCAGGTGGCAACCATAGGCAGATTAACGCATGGGCCAGCTGGGAACCGTGGCTTGGTGCCGATCAAATGGGCAGCCGAGCCAGGCCAGGCTGGGCGTACGTGACACGGCGGATCGTGGCTGCCGGGCATTGTTTGCCAGGCACCGGTGCAGCCAAACTGAGCCATGGCGGGGCAACGGGCTGCCCTTGGAGTTGAGCATGTGCTGCATGTGCCTGGCAGGCAGTGGCTCTGCACCCCTGGTACTACCTCCAGCGTGGGCCTGCCAACAAGGGCAATTGCAGCTCCGGCCCCGGGCCTGGGGGGCAACACATCCCACTGCACCGGCTGGAGACAAAGCCTGAGGTTGTGGGGCAGGGTGCAGGCTGTGCGGGTGGGGGGGAGTGCAGGGCCCCAGTGAGTCTTGCTGGTGACAGACAGAGGACAAAATATTCCTGTTTAGTGTTTCCTCTGGCCCCATATCACACACTGAGGGGAGATGTGGATGGAGCTGCTCATACTCTATAATCTAATTGTTACCCAGGGTATAAACATCTTTTGCCCTTGCACTTTTAGTCAAGCCAGAACTGCATCTGGTCCTTGCAATACAACCACAGATAAACCTCACAGTAAAATGCTGATCTCACCCCAATGAAAATCAGAAGGCATTTTACTGGAGTCCATTGCTCCTGAAGGATACAACAGTTCACTTACCAATTCCATCACAGAGGGCCAAAGCACTTTTGAGAGAAGACAAAACCCCAGGCCTCGCTCTAACTCAGCCTTGAAACAAAAGATCAAAACCACCTCCCCATCTGATGGATTCTCAACCCACGCATGGGAGTTAGGGACAAAGCACTTGCAGAGCACAATATGAACAATTTTGGTATCCCATCTGTCTTATCTAACAGTATGCCATCTGTCTTCTGGGAGAGAATGCAAGGCATTCACCACTGTAATACCAGCTTGTACATAAAATAAAATTAACATGATCTATATCTAGTTCAGATCAAATAATCTTTAATCCTAGTAATAAAGTCTTCACAGGTTTCCAAGGGGATGTTTCAGTGTGTAGATGATCTACCCAGGGGAGAGTGGCACAGGCGTTTACATGGCCTTGAATATTTTAAATGGTATTATAGGCTCCAGACACAAAATTTGCTTGTTGATGTATCCTGATTGGAAAAGGCCTGGAGAGAGAAACTGTTAGCAAGCAATGGGTTGATTCTCAATAACAAACTCTCTTAGTGGCAGTTACTTATAAAATTGTTGTTGGAGGGAGGGCTCTAGCTAATTTATTTGGATCTGTAATTAGTAACCAAAGTACTTTCTGCATTCAGAGATGTAGATGCGGTCAGAGTAGGTAACACCAGGCTCAAGAATTTCAACATCCATTGAACTCATCAACTACAGGTAAACTAAGGATATCTTTCAGAGAGGCACCCAGCCTTGAAGATAGCAAGTCTTGTCTTGGCATTTTGTGCCAATGACTTTACCCTCTCTGAAAAAGGGCACCCTATTTCTAACAACACTGTCTAGCTTTAACTTGCAGGCTTCATTTTTTATGTCTTGCCTTGCTAAAGATCCTTCTAATGCCTAATTTTTTTGTTGGAAAACACTGCAAAGATGCTTAAACACTGTAATAGAGTCATCTCTCAATCTTCATTGCAGTAAACTAAACAGATTGAGCTCTTTATGTATTTCACTGCAAGGTATTTTTCCAGCCCTTGGATTATTGAGGGAGCTCTTCTGTTCATACTCTCCAATTTTTCAGCATCCTTTAAAAAATCTGACTGCCAGAAAGATATACAATATTCCAATATCGGTTGCACTGTGGTATGCAGAGGTAATACATGCCTCCTTACACATGCATATTCATACATTCATATTCATGTGCTTGTACACACACATTCATACCAAGGGCATATTAGCCTTTTTGCCAGTCATGCAACATAAACATATTGAAACATTTATCCACTATGACCCTCCAATTCACTACGACCCTCCATTCCTTGTCAGTCATTGATTGTGGTATGTTTGACCCCAACTTCTGTCACGGGAGAAGAACTAAGTCTAACAGCTCAGAAATCTGTTTGTAGTTATAAATATTCATCCTGTTGACTTAAACTTTGCCTGGGAAATCCCTGATCCACTAGCTGCTGCTCCTGGATATTTTATGAGATGAGATTTGCAAGACTAAGACTGTGTTTCTGAGAACAACTGACATATTGTCTTCACCCACACAAATATCTCCCTCTCAGACTTTACTACAATAACAGGACTATAACAGGCCCTACACTCAGCTCCTCAAAAGGGGAACAAAGAAAAGGATGGAAAATAAAACATATAAAATAGTTAAAAATCAAAAGAAGTGTGTTATAGAGTCATAAAGAAGCAGGGCTGGAAGGGACCTTCAGAGGCCATCTGGTCTAAGCCCAGAGGCAGGATCGTCCCTCTCCAAACCATCCCATACAAACCATATCAAACCCCAAATATCAAACCTCACACAACACAGACATAACATCCTAACCTGCCACAGGTCAGGGGAGCCACAGCAGCCAATGCCCTGCTTCTATAAAATGTTGTCAATATTTGCTAAAGAGGTCCTGGGTAGAGGGCCATGCCCCCACCACAGAGAAAGGCTTCCCTTCCCCCTAGCACCCAGTCCAAACCAAGCTGACTATGGGGTTCAAATTCATTTCTGACCCAAATGCAGTGATCAGTCTGACCCTGAGCATAGGGACAATACCTTCTAGCCAGGAAAATCTGGCTTTGGTCCAGCAAGAGCATTGGCACACCCCAGTCAAAGTCCCCAGCCTTGGCTATAGCCAACACCCAGTGCCTCTGGAAAGGCTTAAAAACACCCTGGCACACACAGCAGAAAAGAGGCGGAGGGGCGAGGGGACAACCAGAAAAGCCCAGAAGCATTGGAAAAAACCCACGGTAGAATATAGGCATAGCTACCCCGAGATCACCCCCTACCAATGCTGTCCAACCTCTTGAACACCTCCAGTGATGGAGACCCACAACTTTCCTTGGCAGTCTATTGCACGGCCTCACTATTTTAACAGTGAAGAAGTTTTTCCAGATATCCAATCTAAACTTACTTTGCTGCTACTGCTACTTCCAGCTATTGGTCTGTGTTCTCCTCTCTGCAGCAAGAGAGAAAAGGTGCTTTCACACTTGTTTATAGCAGCCCTTCAAGTATTTGGAGACTGCTATCATGTTCCCTTTTAAGCACCTTTTCCACAAACTGAAATATACCTGGCTTCTTCAGCCCCTTCTCATATGACTTGCTTTCTGTGTCCTTTATCAACTTTGTTTGCCTGCCTCTAGACCCTCTCTAACTTCTCCATGTCCTTTTAAAAATGTGAAGCCCAGAACCATTCACATCACTCATGTTATCTTAATTGGAGGTCCTGTAAATTATGTAAGTTTTGAGTCAAGCCTTGCATATATCTTCCTAGATTTGTCATTTTACTTTTAAAATGGCAGGCTTGGTCTTGCCATTAAAAAAAAAAAAAAAAGGCAAAACCTTCAGGTAGGACTTAAAATAGAAAGGACATTTTAAACTCCTTCTCTCAAAGAGTCCAGAAGAAAAATACAGTGTTTCCCCTTAAGCACATGAAAAAGTAGGTGAAATAACAGCCAAGCTGTCTAATTAGTGTTGACCTGATGCCCACCGACTTTCATTCATGTGTTGAACTCTAACCAACAAAAGATTTATTATCTGTGTCTAGTTCTGAAAAGCTATGTCATGTTCATCATTGTACAGTACCCCCCTGTGATTTAGCCTACCAACAATGCCTCTGCTCTGTCATCCTGTGCCTACTCTAAAACCGATTTCACAGCAATCCCCTCCACTCCCATCCTGAATGCCTCCTGATTTATCCTGTATAGCTAAGAACAGGATCAGGGTCTGTGCAGTTCTGCTGAAGTTGCATGTGTCTCTGAATTTAACAGCATACCTAACCATGCAAAGAAATGTCCTTTCATTTCCTTTTCCCACAAGGAGAGGATTGAAGTTCCTATTGATTGTTATGAATAATATCTCTATTGCATTGTCAGGGAAAATGGTGATAATCATGTAGACGCACTTTTTTTCCCATTGAGGTTCACGTTTTCAAAGACAAACAGGTCCCATTCCTCTCCATCAAAAGCTGCTTGGGTTTCAGGGATGAAAAGTGCTATAGCTATGCAACGTGGGTGTCAACATGCTCAAATTCCAGATTTATGGGAGAGAACCCAGGAGATGTCTCCTTTTGACAATCCTGTACAACCAATTTATACCTTACAGACAAAGATTTTTTTTTAGGAGCAGAGAAATATTTTGGCAGAAATTTCACATTGGAGGGGGCATATCCTCAGCACACGTAAAAAAGCATAGTGTTGTTGACTTCCCTACAGCAATAGCAATTTATTCATAGATTGTAAGGGGCCAGAAGGAACCTTGCAAGATCGTCAGGTCCAGCCCCCCTGCATTTGTATCAGCTAAGGATCTGATCCCAGAATTGAAATTTGGTGGGGGTTAATTGACACCATATTTTCAACAACATTCAATAAAATAGCAAAAATTCTGAACACAAGAAAGAGAGAGACATTCATAGAGAAAGGAACTAGAGACACTAGAAGAAGCCCAGCTTCCTCATACAAGCTGCCAGAGCGTTTAGCGTGGAGAAAGTTAAAATGTTTTAAAATCCAAATGTTGTTCCCCTAGAAAACTAGCTTTAATCTAATTTGGCATGTTTAACAGAAGCATGTTGAGAGCTTTGATGAAAGTCTCAAGGGGAAAAAGAAAATCACATTTTTGACTTGCTCATTTCAATTGGGTAATGTCAAAATGGTTTTTTTCAATGAGATATATTGTATAACGCAATACAATACTAAATGTAACATAGACAATATATAGGATATTTAGCTACATTATATTAATAGGAGTATTATCTTAACATTACCATATCAATATGCTTTTATGCTATTAAAAAAAGATTGGACGCAGTTGAAATAAAACATTTCATGGTTCTCCAAATCAACATTTTTCAGTGTCCTCATTCCGTGGGAAATTGGCATTCTGCTGCAAATCTGACCCAAAACAAATGCTGAAATGCCAAAATTTCCTGCTGAGCAAGAATCCCGTTTTCTGGCCGACAGCTGCATCAAAGCCATCATCAACTGCCTCCAAAAAAGGTGCAAGGTCCCAGTGCTCAGCTCCTCTGCTGAAGAGTCTGGGCACACCGAAGGACTCCCCACTAGACTCAGCCTAGTGGACTGAGCAGGGAATTTACCAGCGCTCTGATACTAACACCCTAAATCGGGGGCAAGCTTTCCAATTTGGATGGCTGCATGGGTCTGGAGACTCAAAACTGGCATTGACCATTACAGTGGAAGAAAGAGGAACAATGTAAAAAAGGAAGAGCATTAATTAGTATGTAGGGCCGTGTGTAGACAAAATAAGAGGCATATGTGCATGACAATTTAAAGCAGGCTAAATTCTTTTGCACTGCTTTAATGGTGTTTGTGTTTGCACACCATGGCATCATACTGCGCATTAATTCCAGCCACTGTAGGAAATTCAGTGGTATAACATGCCTTAAATGACTTGGGGCACAGACTCCAAGTCATTTAACTCCTCGAAGGAGTTTTAGTTTGCTGCCCCTACAGCCACAAAGTGAAGCACCGGGCTCCGTGCAGCTCCACGGCTCTGCAGGAAGTCCTGCAGGCAGCCTGGCAACAGCCCGGGAAAGCAGGCTCTGACCAAGAAAAGTGGCGAGCCTAATTTTTGCCCACCCTCCCTGGAGCCTGCCTGCCTGCCTGAGCTGAACGGAGGCCCGGTGCTTCCCTCTGTGCCTGCAGTGCCCCCCAGGACCACTCAAGCCGGGTATCTGTGGGTGAGTGTCATCGGGGGGGCCTACCACTGCCGCAGAGGGAAGCACCAGCACCCACCCCAGCTCAGAGATCACTCCACTCACCAGCAGCTCACCTCCCTTCCCCACCGGAGAGACAGGTAAGTCAGTGAGGTGTGTGCATGACATGGGGCTTTAATCAGTCCTAAATTGAAGCTGTGTTTTTTAAAACCCACCACTTCAACTTAGGACCCCCATTTCATCTATGTTAGGGTCACTTGTGTGAAGAAGTGGTTAAGTGTAGGATACATGCCAAAGAATCACTTCACATCACTCTTATGCCTCCAGATTAGCAATGCTTACTATAAAATTGTTCCAGCTTAGGAGGGGAGACTAGAATCAAGTTTCCCTGAAGTAGCTTAAGGCACACTCTCCTCCTGAATTGTCTTCTATACTTTTCTCCAAATGAGGATCTGTGCCATTGTGACTGCTCATGTTAAAAAGAGCTCGTTGCATGAGAAGGGTTTCATAGGATCTGGCTAATATACTGGGATTTTTACCAGTGTTGTTTTCATTCAAAACCCTTTCAATCCTGTTTGATTAAACTTCAGTTCAAAATATATATTTTTTTGAAAGCAAAGGATTTAGAATGATTCCATTTTTGTACAATATAATTAGATCCTTCATACACACACTTTCATTTAAATTTTATTTCAGGTAGAAAATTATAATTTATAGGCTTTCCTTCTTTTAAAGAAAGATGAAATAGTGTAAATGCCAAAAACAGTGAGTTGTAGAGAACTAAATTAGGGAATGCTACATCAAAGTGAATACACTGAAAATGTAACCATTGTCATCAATTGAAGAAATGGAATTTTTAACATTCAAAGTTCAGAAAGCTTCTGCTACATGTTCTGGAAAGACAGGTGTGGCTCTGAAAAATAGCGGCACATAACATGACTGGAAGAGAATTTGTTTTCCATGTAGTTGCAGTGTAGTTAATATGGAACATATAATTCATAAGAAAGCATAAAATGTTTGTATTTTTGCTCCAGAAACCAAACAGTTTAAGGCATCTTAATTATACAGGATTATTGCTAGGATTAATCAGATTATCTCCAATTCTAAAATCTAATTCTGAAACTTTTAATTCTCCTCCAAGTTCTGTTCTTTTTCACACGAGTAGAGGACATACTCCTACCAAGCATGTGCGTACAGAAAAATGCTATTTCCGGTGATGGGAGGATTCCTCAGCAGCAACACACCACCCTAAGACTCAGGACATCCTGGGTCAGGTTTTACCAGACACGTTTTTAAAGTCCCATTCAATTCTATTTTTCTAGGACCCAGGGCAAGTCACTTTGCTGCTCCTTAGTTCTCTGTCTTCAAAACGGCTGAAATACTATTCAACTATCTCAGCACTCCATTGTGAGGATAAGTAATTTACACAATATAAGGGACTTTGCATGCTATAGAAATGGGGACCATTCATATACCATAGATCAAACAAAGCTTGCTAGAAACAACAGCCCACCTGCAAGTTGGTCTAATAAAAGATATCAACCTGAACCAAAAGACTCTGTCCATCCTGTCGATAAAACAATAAAATTATTCCATTGCATCTGAGACCCTGCAGCACAGATTCTGAACAATTTTATTTTTATTGTAATAAAAAAAATTGTAAGCTTGTGTTCTAGGCAGATGGCATTGTGCATTAGATAGTCTGAAGTAAATTCTTAGCACACACTAGGTGTGAAGCCAGCTCCATGGTTGGTTTTGAAATGCTGCAAAGCCAAGGCCATTAACTTGGATGAGGAGCACGGCCCAAGGTGTTGTGAGAACTCCAGGCATCCAGCCCTAATCCTGTGACCTGTTGTACATCCTGGGAGGCTCAGGGCATCAAAAACGTCAGATGTCTTAGATGCCTTCCCATATGTGCTTTAGTTTAATTTATTTGGTCTAACTCCATCAACTACAAAGATCTGCATCTAAATCTTTCAGTGAGGTTGTCCATCTCCCAAGTTTGCCTGCCAACACCCTGATAAAATCTCCAAATACGTTGAATGGGAACTACTTCCACCCTTCTCCCACCTTGAATATCAAACAAATAGCGCAAAGCAACCGAGAAGGAAAATATTTTCTAACTGCTTTTATCTTACGTGCAGTAGGGACCTATAAAAAGTTAAGATTAAAAGTTTAAAGTGCTCATTTGCTCTCTTTTTTTTTTTTGGTTGCAATTTTTATTTCTATGCATTAGATTTAAATGATCAGCACTTATAAGGTAAGAAAATGCCAAAACAGGACATAAGGGGAAAAAAAATGAAAGTAATAACATTTCAAGGAGAAATAAATTTCCAATCACATGAAGTTATTTTCAACCAACGCAGGCTTATGCATATATATTTTTAAATGTCTTTGATCCATCACAACCTATTGCAAAATATACAGTTAACAAAAAGTTTGGCTTCTCAGGGTGAATGGGAACACTGAAAAAGTAATGCATATTGATTTTCCAGATTTGCAGTGCAATATATAAATAAAATAGCAATTACGTTCCGATGCA
>JAGPOW010001327.1:9581182-9619620 GCA_030014935.1 Caiman crocodilus | reverse complement strand
AGTCTCAGAGGTGAGTCTGCATTTCATTTCTGCGCAGCGGCAGGTAATAGAGCTTGTGCTTGCACATGTGTCCAAGAACCTTGTCGGGTAGATACTCTGACAATCAGGCCATTTATTACCAAGTAGGCGGCTGAGGGGCTGTTTTGTATGCTTAGACTCGGATGACAATTTGTATTGCTGTGGACAATCACTGTCATTCTCGCAGCTCTTCAAGTTCATAAACACTCATGCGACTCTGCAAGCATTGCAGCAGGGGGATGTTTCACTGTTTGCTCTCTGATTATTTGCTTTGGTAAATGGATATTTGTATTTTTTGTCGAGGTGCATTAGTTAGCATAAGAGGCGTAGGCATCAATTCTGTTTTGTTAACATTACATAATGCTTAAGATAATGACAGGCTGGATCAAGTTTGCAAAGTTGTTAATAAACTTGGCTTTCTTCTTCTGCATCCGAGTTAAAGTACTGTTTAATTAAAATATCTATTTGAAATAACGTTCTTTCAAAGGGAAGGATTTAGAGAGTAGCTATTTTTAACATTGTAATTACATCCTTCACATGAGTGCTTGCAGGTAGAAAATTTATTTCAGCTAGAAAATTATAATTAATAAGCTTTTCTTCTTAACAGAGTCACCAGGGATTCAGCTTCGTCTTTAAGGCATGGTCCCACCCTGGGTGTGCCATGGGGCTGTGGTACCCAGAGGGAGCAACTCCCTATCCATCAAGAGCACCCCCATCAAAAACTGCAAGTAACTCATCATACTCCCTGCTGGACAGACCGCCACCTCCTAGGTTCGGGCAATACCCACACACTATCACCTGCCCCTGGCCCCACACATCTGGTACTTTTGGTATACACATGCGAAGTAACATGACTGCTCCTAGGAGCCTGGGGCAGCTGCAGGAGGCAAAACAAGGATGTGTTACTTAGCTCCTTGACCTTTCTCCTTCCGTGTCCACAACAATGGCTACATCTTTGGTAGGATGCTCTTTCATGCAACCAGCGTATGTCACCACTTTACATCAACACAGGGCATTGTGCTTTGTTCACTTCCAGAGCCCTAACCCTTTAGTTTTTCAGGGATTCATTTGTCAAAAGAGGAATATAAATGTCTAGCAAATCTTGGTACATTAGGAGTAAAACATAACCAGAGACGTATGTAGAGTTTTATTAATAACAATAAAGAGTGCAGTGATTTCAAGGCCGAGGATCACTTGAGGATCAGTCAAGGATCATCGGCAGTCAAGGATCATTGCCTTCCATGACTGCCTTATCTGTGGGTCTGCAGGTGACTGATAATGAGGTGGATCCAGGACTGACATGTTCCACTGCAACTTGGGCATGTGTTTCCATGTGGGGTGGGATCTGTAATAGATTCATTACTGGCTCTGGATTCTTGGTCTGGTCCACAGCACACTGTTTCTTCTACCTCACTTTTCCATCTCCTGTTGTCATTGTGAGGTTTCAAAGCACTGAAGTCTCTGCAGCAGACTCTTCCTCCATTTGGGGTGGTCATGGGCAATAGTCTTCCATGAGTTGATGTCAAAGTTTACATATTTTTCAGGTTGGCCTTGAGGGTGCCCTTGAAGAGCTTTCCCTGTCCTCCTCTTGAGTGCATGCCCTGACTGAGCTGGGAGAATAAAACTTGCTTCTGGAGTCTGGAGTTGGATATACAGATGACATAGCAGGCCCAGTAAAATTGATGCTGATGACCATGACCTCAACACTCACAGTGTTTGCTTGCAAGAAGATGCTAAAGTTGGTGCTTTGTCTTCTCACTGGATTCAGAGGTTTTTCTGCAAAGGCAGCATTGATGGTATTTGTCCAGTGACTTGACAAATCAAGTCACAGGTGTCTCCTGTACACTGTCCACATCTCAGCTCCACACAGGAAGGCTGCTTGATAAACCATGAGCTTGGTTTCAAACCTGATGTTGCCATCTTTGAACACCCATTTCCTCAGGCTTCTGGAGGCTGCACATGACCATTTGAGTTGATGTTGGATTTCTTTGTTGACATGAGCTTTCTGCAAGAGATGGCTTCTGAGGTATGGGAAATACTCAACCTTCTCCAGAGCCCCACCATAAATATGAATTACTGCAGCTGGGGACCCCCCATAAAGAGCTAGTTGATGGAGAATCTTAGTCTTCTGAATATAAAGTGCAGTCCCATTTGCTTGTATGCCTCACTAAAGACGTGAATGACTGCATAAATATCTGCTTCTGAGTGAACACACACTACAGCGTCATCAGCATAATGGGGCTTAATGACTGAGATTAGGGTAGTCTTGGTTTTGGCTCAGAGTCAGCTGAGATTAGGCAATTTACCATCCATTCTATAGTTTAGCTCCACTCCAGCTGGAAGCTTGTTGGCGGTCAGATGTATAATTGCTGTAAGGAATATTGAGAATGAATATTCATTCTTAATGGCGAAGTCAACTCCATGAAGTTGCTGTTCTCCTTCCTGTTTACGTTTCCATCTTGTTCTTTCAGCTGCCTCTCACCTGCTCACTGGGTCTCATTCAGTGCAGCAGTGGCAGTGTTGTATCACCTGAAGTCCCGAGCCACGATTGCACTGTGGTGCGCTAGGCATTCACTATTAGGATCGTCTATAAAGGTTCTGATGTTCCAGGTCCCAAAACTGATTGTATGTTTTGATTGATTTTGACTGTTGTCAAAGTGATCCCACTGGACATTATCCAGTCAGAAAAAAGGTACCAAGACTATGTTTAGGACAACTTTTCCAGCCCCCTCCCCATGTGGAGAATACAAAGCAGATCCTAAAGGGGGCTGCTTAGTTGCAGTTAGAGTTGCTACCTCATCCAAGTGCTAGGCAACCTTCTTATAAATGCCACCTTCATACCAGCCCATGACTAGGAGCTTCCAGACCTCACAGTCCTGCTCCTGTCATCACTAGCTAGTTGCCAAAGGGCTTGAAAAATGTGCTAAAGCCATTTTCATGGAAGACACCTGTGCATGACATCTTTATCATGGAGAAGCTGCTGCACATCAACTTCCACAGTTGTTGACAGGACAGGACTTTGATCCGATGGCAAGGAGACCACGACGATTGGAGATCTCATTCCACTGCAGCCTTTGACCACTCTCACAGTCAATGAAATTCTAACATCTTCTGCCTGCTCCACCATTGAGGACTTGTAGACACATGGCTTTGGGCTGGACAAGTTTATTCAAGTAGTGAGTTGTACTCACTAGGTCACAGCACCATCAGAGGATATATGTGGCTTTTCAGGAAGGAGAGCATTTCCATCCATTTTCTCCACTACATCCTTTTCAGTATAACCAAGATCAATGGCAGTGATGTTATCCCAGCATGTGGGGCATCTGAGATGCTGTTTAGATGAACATCCCCAATCTCAACTGTATAAACTTAAACATTGGCACCAACCTGCCACCTATGAGTGCCATCGGTTCAGGAGTCCTTCATGGACTATATCTCAACAGTGAAATGGTCTTGTGGACCAATACCCCTTCCACTTAAACATTAAGAGCCTCTCGTTTCTGACTCACTACTGTGCCACATCACTGCAAACATACCTTCACTTCCATGGAAGAGTAACTGTGGGCTTGCAATGATGTGTTTGAACTATCTTTTACAGTGATAAGAGCGTTTGCCCTTTGGGGGGAAAAGGTAATTGCACAGCTTCTTTTCTCTTTCCTCCATCTCTCCTTCCCATCTGTTTCATTATTGCTCAACACAAAGCTAGGGTGCCAGCCCTGTAAGAAAGCATCTCATAACATGCTACTAGCAAGTGCTCCAAGGTTCATTGCACTCATTTCTTCCCACCCTGGCCACCCAGTTTGAGTAAATGTATGCTCAATTGAAAGGTTGACTGAAGAAGATGCAAATTGAATAGAGAGTTTCAATATTGAAGTCTAGCACCCAGTCCCCCTTGGACTGTGTGCATATGCATGTGTCTTCAATTATTCAAAATCTTCAAATTTAGAGACACAAATAATTCTCACAGTGCTGCAAGCAGGAGCAGATGACAACCTTACAACTATCATTTTTCTACTGACATTTTTAGTAGTTATATTATTCTGTCTCTTTCCATCTTTTCCACACTTGTTTACAACCTCAGCCTCTTCACCATTTATCCCCTTTTGGCACATTAACAGAAGGGCTCTTAACTTTATCTTTTTAAAGGGACAATACACTTTTCACACAGAAACAGAGACAAATATGCAAATATTAATCCCCTGAAAATGATTTCCATCAGCCTGGGATACAGTCTTCTGCAACTCTGATGCTACTTCAGATGGATGCAATTTATTTGAGGCCAATCCATAAGTGCTAATTCAGGGAAGACTGCATCTCCAATTGATCACTCGTTCATTAATGCACTGAGCTACGGTGCTTGTTGCAGTCCAAGCCCCAAGATACAACTGTTTTCCAACTAAACATTACAACTAAATACTCTGTGCCTGATTCACAATTCCCTACTCCAGTAAGGCTCCTGCTGAGTTCAAATGAATTTGTAGGACTAATTCCTATAAAAGGCACTTTGCTTTTTAGCCAAACATGTTTAGTTGTAAATCCCTACTGAAATCTGGCCAGAGATACTTGCAGACCGCTGCAAAACACATCTGCTGCTTCTCTAGCTAAACTCAAATTTGTATTACTGACATACCCAACAAAAATACAGAGTACTCCTATGAAACTTACATTCTCTTGCACTTTCTCCAGCTTCTCAGTGTGTGAGTTGTACAACCTTGCACCAAAGTCTGAAGATGAAGTTAAGTCAATGACCCTACAGTTATGTCTGTATAAGGGTCACTCTGGAACTCCAAAGACCAGGTGGCCTTTGTACAGGAAAAATGCTTACAATGGGATTAGGGTCTCCTTTTGTATGCATGAGCATAGAAATTAATTGGCAGCCTTCTATATCTCACCCTCCAATTTCAAGAAATGTGATATGTTTCCCCAGCTCCAGCAGCTGATAGCAAAAAACCCAACCCCCACCTCCCCCAAAAAACACAGCATTTGCCGAGATTCGTTCCACAAAACATCTCCGTGATTACTGTAACGCTAGGCATAGGCAGACTCTCTGATCACTGATCATAACGAAATGCCAACACATGCCAATTAATAGCATTTATCCTCTTCTAATGCATTTTCATAGATAGGCAAAAATGGAACTTGGAGATAATTAATGGTTCCTTCAGCTATCCCTGCTTGCTTAATCTGATGGGTATTAGAAGTGTGTGCTTGTAATTACAATTTATCTCTAGAAAGCAGTATAGGGAAAATGCAGATAATGCTTTTACCTCACCATTATTGATTTCCTGCAGCATGTGCAGAGTCTTCTGTATCAGAGTTATATTTGAAAGGAACTGGGGTACTTTATGTTATGCTGGGTCATTTGAGCCCAGTGAAACACCTAACAAAACTCTCGCTGACTTCAGCAGGGAGAGGAAATAGCTCATTCAAGAAAAAAAAAAGAAGAAAGAAAGAAAAATGGTAGCTTGCTCTCAGGATATGGAGTTAAATGGAAGAGGATGTGCTCGTAGAGAACACCGATGTGTCACAAAACACAGCAAGCCCCATCCCAAAAGATGTTGCAGCACTTTGTGCAACACACTTTGTTGTAAAAGTTGCCCTACTCGGCCTGAGAACATTTCCCCTGGTATAGGAGGGGAACTATCTGTGCTGGAGTGTGGTGCCTCTACATGCCCCAATAAACCAGACTAGTGAGCGACTCTGTAGTGGGATCCAACCTTTCCCTTCTGCAACCCGCTAATCCCAATGGCCTCTCTCTTTTGTGGCTCATCTCTCTCCCACATGGCCATGCAGAAAACACCCCAGGACCATGACTCTCTTCCCTTGTCTGATGTTCAGACAGCAGATGGTAAATGCTCTGCCAGACATGCACTGGTCTCAAACTATGAGGCAAGCAGATCATTTTGTCACTGCTTGTACCACTGTCTCATTGAAAAGCTAGAGACTCTCTTGATATATTCTTTATCCCCTCTCCCCTACTCTTTTAAATTCTGTTTATATGGCTGTCTGAGTGGAGACACCAGGACAGAAGTGCTTTGGAAATCACATCAGTAGGTATGTTATTTTTAAATCCTCATCTTTCATTAGTCTCCCTAGTCCAAGAGTAGGAAGTGTTCCCTCCTCTTCACCTGGCATTATTCAGTCTTAGCATTTATATAGTACTATGACACAGCTGTGCAGGTGCCAGCTACAGGTAGGCAAAGCCATTGTGCCTCAAGGAGTTCACAATCTACATTACATCAATAAAGGCACACCTCTGGCTCTGCCTCCAGCCTCCCATGAAAATGATACCTAACGATGGCTAGGGTACTGTGCCTTTAAAAAGCCCAAAAAGAACAAAAAAAACCCCCCAAAGAACAAAAAAACACCCAACAATTTGAATATTGTAGGAGATGATATTGCTGGAGGACAGCCTCATTACCCTTGGAGAGATGCTTGTCATCTTTTAGCTTATACCAGGAGTGCCCAAAATATGGCCTGTGGGCTGGACGTGGCCTGCCAGGCCATTCTATCCAGCCTGTGGGACCCCTAAAAAATTTAGAAACTGAATATTTATCTGCCCCTGGCTGCCTGTCAGGTGGCCCTTGATGGCTTGGCAAAACTCAGTAAGCAATCCTCCGCCCGAAGAAATTGCCCGCTGCTGGTTTACACTCACATGTTCCGTTAGAAGCCTGGCACGTTCATAATGACTACTCAGATCAATGGGTTGATTTGAGATGTGCTGTGGAAGACATGCAGTGTCAAGTCAATGCCAACGTCAAACATGGAGGAAATATGAGTCAGACCCCCAAAATAATCAGATGGTCTTAAAAAAACCACTGTCTTGAGTACCTTTGTGGTTGTTTTCTGGGTTTTGACTATTGAGGTTTGGCATTTGCAAGCTTTCCTCAGCAAGGGAAAAAAAGGCTCCCTCTCAAATGACCCCAAAAATTTCAGGTACTCACGTGATTCCAACTACTGGACCTTGACTCATGTTCGGGATCATGAGAAAAAATTGCAAGCATTGCAACACTAAGCAGGTGCATAGTGGAGGGATTTAAAGGTCACAGAACAGGGCATCATCAACAGTTACGAAAGCAAAGGTGTGAAATCCACCGCTGCAGACAGGTACAAATAAGAGATTTTCAGTGTTGCCAACTGACTGTTTTGGAACCAGTGGGGAAGGAAGTGCCTTACTAACTACTATTACCAATTTATTCTACAGCAAAACCTAGAGACCCTAACTAGACTTGGAAACTTATTGTGTGAGGTGCAGTATAGAGAGAGGTATTGCATGTCCCAGAGGGCAAACTATCTAGCTACCAAATTATCACATACTAATCTTCACTTCAACTGTCCTTTTACACTCCCTGCTGAAGCAAGTGTACAAACTGGCTCATCCATTAGCAGATTGTGCATTTGCATTTCCTGCCTATGGACATTTTTTTAAAAAATTGAAAACCCTGTTAAAAACTTTGGCGTTATTTTCGAAAGCAACGTTGCGACATGATCAATAGAAAACATGGAGCACACAATGGGTTTAATACTTTTAATTCCAGGATACTTCTTGATGCTAGATAATTGCTACTAACCAAGAGTGAAAGCTGAAGCCCTGCCAGGGAACAAAAAGCAAATCCTGAGCTCCCAGTTAAGCCTAATCCTTTCAGAAGAAAGAATTATGCAACTTAATAGAACCTCGCTGATAAGATATATTTTCAAGTTAGTCTTGTGATTTGAAAAGAAAGGAAAATGGATATATTCAAAAACCTTTGAGCAAATGCATTGCTTATATCTGCCAATATCCACCAGACAGAATTATTTTTACACTAGAATTTATTCAACTTCAGTAATAGTAAACCCCCCATTTGAGCTATACATGTGTATAACTGAGTGTATTTGTTTTTATGTAAGAGCAAACATTATCAATGGAAAAAAGGTGCATCATAATTAGTGTCTTTATGATGAATATCCTAGGAAATAATGACTTGAAGTTCTTGCACACCTTACTAAAAGTTACTTCTGTATTTTGCAAAGACTCAATCATTCAACACCAAACATTCATTTTTGGATGCTGCATAATACTGCAAGTACTCACTACCTGTAAAAGAACAGTATCTCAATTCATTTCACTTGGGTGAATTGTAACAGAGCTGCCATTTTCGTCACTTCAGGCATTTCCAAGAACAATGGAGAAAAGGTTTCAAGGGACATATTTAATTCATTTTAAAATTAAATCAGAGTTCCTACACAATTTGATATTATGTCCACCATAACGTTAAATCACTCTATCATTCATGCCAGGACAGTGAATAGCAGAGGAATGAATATATTATTAGCTACTTAGTTAAATGTTTTAGCCAGGAAAATCTTGACCACTTGCTTTTCCTTGAATTAAAACGTAGGGTTTCTCCACAGCCCACAGTTCCCGTTTTCAGCTCCTGTAACTTGCTACATAAATTGGCATCATGCAAAACACACCTCCACCTGCTTCTTTGTTATATATTGGTTTCATCTTTACAGTGCTTTATTACAGAGTGCAACGTTTATTATGGTTAATGTCTCATTGGCTTATTCCTTGCTCTCTCTCTCTCTCTCTCTCGATCATTTTTGGTCCTCCCTGTTTAGTCGTCATTCCATCATCTACCTTATTCTCCTCAAGCTTCCTTTCTCCACTATCTGCAATCCCTCATTTCCCGTTTCTTTCTTCATCTTCTCTCCCAACTTTACACTGCTTTCAGACTCTAAAAGATGCACTAGGGAAAATTTCTTTCCTTCCCAGGGAGGCCAGTGGGGAGGCACACATTTAACCCACTTGTAAAACTGGTTCAAAATATTGTTTGTCCTACAATAGCACCAAAAAGTCCTCATCATGGACCAGAGTCCAATTACATGAAGAAATGTCTGACTGTCCTGGCCCCAAAGAGCCTGTGATTTAAAAATCAGACAAGAGACAACATTGGGAAACTAACAGATTGAGGAGGGGAACAAGCAAGGAAGAATTGGAAGGGAGATAGCAAAACATATCTCACTGCTAGTTTTAATTAAAATGATCCTACATCTATTGAGATTCCAGAGTATCAAAATACCTACTCGTCACATCCCCAACTTAGCCCCCCGACAAAAGTTCTGAAATGATCACGCTGGGACTGTTATGCTGAAAGAGGGACTACCTGCCAGACTGCAGAGCAAAACCAAACCGAATAAAATCCTAGCCCCAAACTAAATGCAAGCTTTGCTATTAATTTGAAACGAAGCCAGGACTCCGCTGACAGTCTTCGAGCCCCTTCTCACTCTAGGGCTCTGTACAAATGGGTTTCAAAACACATCTATTGGGTTGCAATTTGACTTTGAGCACAATTTTCAGGGCGCTGACTTAGTTTGAAATGGCTGCTTGGCTAATTACAAAGCTAGGCATTCTAGAGCATGATTAACAGCCCTCATTAAGCCACAAAATGGATTATAGTAGGATATTAGCCAAATTAAGGTGCACTGTCAGAGGCAAGTAAGGAAGTGATCAACTCCAGGAAAAGCCAACTTAATCCCTCAGCTGCAGCCACAAAGAGGCTTCTCCGCTGCCTTGCATCCTGTATCACCTTTTCCATGCTTGTACAAGGCAAGTACTAAAAACAAATGGAGTGAAAACTACTATTCCACTCCACTAGTATCTTGCAAACCCTTTGCAGAGGGATAAATGAATGCATAAGCTACATCGAAGGACCTAGCCCTCAGTAATGCAACCAATATGGTTGAATAGGTCAAGTCAGAATCCAATAGGTTTATTTGCTGTAAATAATGGACCAGAAAGCAGCCCAGGAAACAACCTGTGAACCAAGATGCAATCCAGTCCAGAATGTCCTCCTCGTTTTGCAGTGCCTCACTCTTCCGAGACATTTTCAGGCAATGTTTTCTGAACTTACATTATTCAGGAGCATTTTTCATGAATAAATTAGATGATGCTCTAAATTTCAGAGCTCAGCTTTTAGATATCCCATACTGTGTTGTTTATGTCTCTTCCCAGCAACTTTCAAAATGTAATTGCATAAAGCCTACAGTGCAGCATTCAGGGTTTGAAGACAAGGAAATGCTTAATTACTTAATGATTCGGGAATATGGAGATATTGGAATAAACTGCAAAACCCTTTCATTAAACTTTAATCCATTATGTTGACTCTTGTTGAAAGGAAACTGAAGAATTTGTCCTTTGAAAGTCATTAATTCCCAGTGGTGATGTCAGCTTGGAGATACTGGGTGAGATCCTCTTATGACTCCTGCTGAAGTCAAATCAGCAGTAATAACTCCATTGAACCCAATGGAGTTATGTAGCTCCAAGTGGGGCCAATCATGTTCTCTGCTCTTGCATCCCTGAATTTTAAGAAACACATCTTAAAAATAAAGGTTGAAATACAGTACACTTTTTTTTTCTCCTGATAATGCCTTTTACAAACATTCGCAGTATCTAAGGGGAAGTTTTTGCAGGTTCCACTTGAACCAATGTTCAGCTAATTAACATGATTGCTTAGCAGGCAGCTCTGATCACAAAAAAAAAAAATCTTTAATAATTTAATTGTCAAAGAGCTCACGTTTATTTTTCTGGTTTATTTTAGAAGCATGTCACTGAGCTGGAGATAATCTGGTTATCACTAAATAAACCACGACTCCTATGGGCAATGTAAATAAACTCGCCCCTTCTTTCTGGAGCCGTTTGCTGCAGTTAATTCAGACGACAGGCTTTGTAATCACTTCTTAGAAAACAGAGAGAAAATTGTTTGCAGGACAGTTGCACCAATCACTGTTTCGCCCTCTCCTCTGCCCCCATTTTTACAATGCAATTAAAAATGATGGAGCACCATTCATTTGCTTCGCCATTCTGCCTACAGGGCAGAGAGCAGAAACTGTTTTATTTCCTGTCCCATGATTATTTTCAAGGTTTGGAAATTCTTCATTCTGCACTGAGACAGAACCAAGAACTTTCACTGTCTTTCTCCCTGAGGAAGAGTAGCATCTCCCATCCACCCCAAGTGATTTGGCCACTCATGTAGGACATGAGAGATCCTGGCTCCAGGCACCGTTCTGCCCAGTTCACTCCAGGGCCTCGAACTTGAATTCCCACCATGTGGGTGAATGCCCACAAACTACTTCAGGATGGGAGTGTCCACCTCATTCCCTTCTCCTCACGCGCGGAAAAGTCCATCACAGACCCAAGGAAGATTTCTGGCACACTCCCACAAAAGGCTTGATTTTTACAAATCGGCATTTCCCTGGCAACAATACATAAGTCCCTTCCCCTAGAAAACCCCTGACCAGCTCTACTTCAACCCAACTTGTTCTACTCACTGTATGGACACACAGCAGGACACAGTCCTTGCTCCAGGCGCTTGACACTATAAGCACAAAAAGAAGAGCACAGGAAAAATTAAGTCTTAACATCCCCATTTTCTCGAGGCCGGAGAGTCTGTGGCTGAAACAGAAACTGAACCAGGAATTCCTAATCACACCCTGAGCTTTAATCATACCACCGTCCTTTTGGGATTTAAAAGCAGCAAGCCTCTGCGCTCCCATATGGGGCAGGACTGAGAGTGCTTCTGTATTAAGAAAAGCAGTATGCCCCTTCCCCCGTGTTGCGTGTGGCCCTAGAGAAGAAATTGGCGTTGTTTTAACTCCACCGCGACTAGGAGCAGAGAACCAGCACGCTCTCAAAGACAATGCTACAACGTGTGACCTGTGCTAATCCCAAATCTCACTTCAAAGAAAAGCCTGTGCTACTCTACCATAAGTCTCTCATGTCAATACGCTTTAGTCGTTTGTAGATAAGTTTCCCAAAAAAGTAAAAATGTGTTTCCATAATAAGTCTCCTGGTGTGGGTGCAGGTGTAAGTCTCTGCAGCTCACTGCTAAAATCGAGATCTAATGGAAGAAGGGCCATTACCTGTCTCCTCCTCTGAAGATTAAAGTGATTGAGCTATGCGGCGCAATGTTAACATTTTACACAGGTCTACAGTTAAACCCTAGCTAACCCCATCACCTCATGCGACATTTCCGGGAGCATGCTGTCCCGGGAGCTGGAACCAAAAGAATAACTTTAAATAAGATTACTTAATACAGTGCATTTCCTCAAAACACAATAAGATTTTTTTTTTAATCAAGGTAGCACAAGAAAGCGAACAAGTCATACCACACCTTCCTCTTGCCAATGTAGAGTGTCAGCTGCACGCCCTGTCAGCATTTGCTTTTAGCTCTGGTTTCCTTACTGCTTTATATGCAGAAAAGGCCATGGTTTAAACTTACAGATTCAGAACAGGCAACAGATTTGCAAACTGTGAATTTATAATGAGAGAGAAGGGGGAAAAACGGGGAGCTAGCATGTTATCCATATTGAAATCTCTTGAATTTCAGTCTGTCACTGTTCCTGCATCTCTTGCAACCTGTATATTTAATTCTGATTCTCATTTACATCTACACTGGGGAGGCCTATTAGGAAATGTTTTATTAGTATAATCGCTGGGGGCAAGATCCTTTATCGCGTTTTCCCACATTCAATTCTGGAGCAGTTCAAATGAATCCAGCAATTTCACTCCATATCATCTCAAAAATAAGAAGAGAGGAGTCTTCCCAGGCTTTTTTTTTTTCTATTGAAACAAACAAAGATTTTCCCAGCCTTTATTTTAAGTAAGATTGTCTAAAAGCATATAGAATTCGTGGAGGGGAGAGGATGGGAAGAGTTCAATATTTTAAAATAAAATATTGGGAAGCTCTTACCTTGCAGGATTTCAACTAGAGCCCTACATGATTAAACCAGTGATGTCAAATTCACACAACGCCCCCCCCACAGGACAGATCCAGACTGCAGGGGTCCTAGCAGGCCAGATCTGGACCACATGGGCCAATTTGGATGCATCTGCAACAACAAGGCAAGCAGTGGCAGCACATGGGTTAATGCAACCACCACTCACCTCCCCACACCCCCAGCACCAAAATACATTCCCAAGAGGGCTCCACACTCCAGATTTCAGTGGCAGGTGCCACCTCCGCTCTCCTTGCTCCCAAATTCCTGGTCCATCTTGGAGCCTTGAAGGCCAGGGGAAAGACAAAGCCTTGGCTGGGATGATGTATTTGGGGCTGGTCCTGCTTTGAGCAGGGGTTGGACTAGATGTGACCTCCTGAGCTCCCTTCAGCCCTCGTTTTCTATGATGCTATGACACAGCTCTGCAGGCTAGACCTGGCCCATGGGACCATATCTTTGATACCCGTGCGTTAAGCTGATTGGCTGATTACACACATACACACATGCAGGCAGTTTTCAAGCTTATTCACAGGAAACTTCAGGCTTCCCACTATCTCTGTAATCTTTTTAATACAGATCACATCTAATGAGAAAAATGTGGCCCTGTTTCATGGTGTTTAAATCCTTACCCTGAGACCACCAAGAAGCAGTTACATCACCAGTTCACACAGTATGGGTCTCATTTACAAGTTACTTCCTCTAGGCAGCTTCATAACATTAGTCTGCAAATGTTACGCTAAAAGCTAAAAGGCGAAAGACCCTGTGAATCCTCCCTTCTTAACTGACAACTTTCACTACTCCTAGTAAAGAAAGCATGGGGAGAAATATCAAACAGAATTATTATACTGTGGGCATGTCTACATGAGTTTTAATGTCCATTAGCCTAATTTAATGCATATTAAAGCAGATGTCCACAACCACCAGGCTGTAGCCCAGTACCAGGCCATGAAAGGTTGGCTGCCAAGTCATGGCACAAGCTTTAACCTGTGCTAGCAACGGTTCTATGCCCAGGCCACACACATGCCATGCTGATTGGCTCAGTGAGAATGTCCTCGCTTGGCCAATGACTGTAACTTTAGCTTCTGAAATTGGACCATGGTAACCATGGCTAGTCACTTCCGTATCAGCAAGACTGCCATGTCTCCTCCTTGATCCTCAGCAACTAGCTAGCTAACATTAGCCACCTAGTAATGTGTACATATGGTTTTTAGCTATTGTCTCCTCCTTTATTGATGATGTTCCTGATGTTCCTCGCAGCTCCCCCCCACATAAAAATTACATTTAAATATTTAAATTAGATTGTTTCTATACCAGGTCCACCAATCTTCTTTGAGTGAGTTGGCCAGACTGTAGTATAAAAAAGGTTGGGAACCGCTGCATTAAAGCGTCAAAAAAACCTGTGTGTATTTTCCTAATGTGCATTGAAATAAGCTAACGCACCGTTCTCTAGTACTTCACAATGGAAGTACTAAATTTAATGTGCATTGGCAAAGAGCATTAATGAATGGGCAGATGCACCTAAAAGGACTGCATTTAATGCGCATTAACTAAAGTGCATTAATGCATGTGTAGATGCGCCCTGTTCCTGTTAAAAACAAAGCAGGAAGAAAGGTAGAATTGTAGACCAACTAAATCAGAAACACCTGATTTTTCAGATCAAGCAAGCTGCTGGTTACAAAAGCTTAAGTATCTCTGATGTAATTAGTCTATAAAGTGCAAAGCTACCCAACCTTCTGTCTTACGTCCAGGTACCATGCCTAACTACCTCTGTTAAAAACAAGTTTGAGCTACCACCTTTCCTTCACTCTCTTTGTGACCTACTCTTTGTTATTTTGCCGCTCAGAGCCACTCTATCATTTGTGGTTAATGTACTGTGATCTAAATTTTTAGAACAAAGGATTATGGAACTGATGTATTAGAAATGGGTCATTTCCTAAGACCAAGTTTTCATCTTATTAATAATAAAACACCATAATATCACAAAATATTTACACTAGATAATGAATGTAGTCATAATAAATTGTGGATTTACGCTATACACAATGTAGAGGCTAATATGATGCAAGGACTCCAGGTCAATGTATCCTGTTAACGTGAGGGTCACTTCAGTATATTTTATTTAAAGCTGAACCCTATTTTTCAACTGTCTCAGGGGGCAGGGAAACCCTCACTAAAATCTGCCAAGTTAGATGTGAACACTTTGTATTAAATTGTTTAATGCGTTAGCAAGTTTAAAAGAAAGCAAAAAGGTATTTTCAAATATAAAGCCAATTAAGGAATATTCACCAAATACACCCGCACACACAATCTCCAAGCCAAGACTTGAATATTGAGTTCTTGCAAAATGTGCTTCATAATGAGACACTCAAGTCTATAGTGTGTTTAAAAAAGCACTGGTTCTGCCTTTCCCTTAGAGTACTGACAAGCATTTCTTTTAGGAGATCCTAATGCAGGATCTGAAGATAAGCATTCAGTGAAACAAATCCAAAAAGGTGACATGACTGGCTTAATCCTATCTTAGCTTGGAAACAGAAATGACCATTTGCAGAATTCCAGGTCACATCATCAAACAAGAAATCGAACAAATGTAGCCATATAAGGACCCAGGGAGGAGGTTCTTGTGCCCTCTGTTAGACCCCAACACTAATGAGTTAGATTTCACAATAAAACTACCTACCAAAAATAGTTATGAAAAAAAGTCATCAACTCTACCAGAAAATTGGGTTTTAACTAAATACATTTTTTTCACTCACACACAAAAATGCCATGGAATGTGTTAACTTTTGGTTAAAAGTCAATTTTCAAATACTGAAGCAGTTGTCAATTTTCAGTCAAAAAGCATCAGTTGAAGCCTCATGGGAACTGTTTTTCTGATCCCCTCTCTCTGCCAGGCTCTCTCGACATATTATACAACAGCCATGGGCTTCCAGGAAATTGCACAAGTGGCAAGTCATAGCGGGAAAGACTGGCTAGCCACCCTGGTTAGCAATGTAGAGTTTCCCCTGCCTTCTAAGTGGTAGAATAGTGATTGCACTAAACCTTGACTAGAAAAATCAAGCCCAAATCTAGACCAGAAAAAAGGTTTCTAGAAGATGAAGTGCTACATAATCCGGACTGGATTATCCAGAATGGGAATGAATGAGGAGAAAGGTCTTTTAGGCTCTGGTCTCCATGTGCAGAGAGTTTGGAAGAGCAGATATGGGTATCAAGCAAAGATGTTACTAACAATCTTTGCTCTTAATGATCCAGCTTTTATCAAGAGTGTGAGTAATCCTTATAAGCAACTCCAATGGACAGGGGCCCTATAATTTGCATATGAAGAAGGTGAAGTGCAACTAATACTGAAACGATGATACAGTAATAAGATTGGACTCACTAAAAGCAAAAGTATTACTTTAAAACTTTTATCCTTTATCTTGATCCAAAAAGAGTCCATGTATATTTTTTAGATATGTATGCTTAATGATGCCCTTACTCAGGTACAGCTGGATTAAAAAGGAGGCCAGGAATATTCAGATTTTCAAATGAATTTGTTAACTGCATTCACACCTGCCTTTTGTACTTGCTTGCCATGAATATTCGTGCTACAATTTCCTTGCGGGAGGATGTTCAGTGATACAGTAAGCATTAAAATATTATTGCAGGATAGCTGCAGAAAGTGAAGACTGACTTTGTAGTCTCAGGAGTAACACTAAAAACCTGATCCCACTATAGGAAACAAACCATACAATCTATGTTTCCAATCAAAATGGATTTGAAGCCAAATAATGAAGTCACAACGAATGACTCATGGATATACCAACCCAGTATTATTTGTAGAAACTATTCATCAAGGAATTCAAGCAAATTAAAGAAAATTGCAATCTGTTCATGGACAATGAAATTATTTGATTAAATTATTCGTCTGAATTAACTGCCATGCTTTCAGATCTGCTAAACTTTGTCATACAATAGCTTGGTATATTTTATTATTCTATTTCTTACTTCTCTGGCTAGATGCACTACCTATTCCTTCCTTACCTGCTTTTGTTCATTAGTGTATAAAACAAAACAACCAAAGAAACTAAAAAAAAGAGAAAACAGAAAGAGGGCTGGAAGTTAGTAAGAGAACAGCAGGCACAGATGTCAAGAATAAAAAAAGCAAACATGCTAGGAGGTATACGTGGCAATTATATGGTATTATATTCCCATTCAAAGTTCTGAATGCTGCGCCTCTCCAGCTCTTTAGTTTAGTGGGAAATTATTTCCATGGATAATAATGCCACCTGAAAATGTAATACTATGTAATCACTGGAAGGACTCCTAAAGGTCTTCTTATAACTCTTTGTTTCTATCCCCTCTCCATCAGGGAACAATTGGGTTGCAAGCGTTCTCATTTATGTTCCTGGTAAAGGTTGCAATGAGAAAGGAGAGCCATTTTCTTTCTCTCCTGCTACAAGTATTATAGCCCTGATTCACCACTCTATTACAACTAGTTGTATGTCAGGGAAACTATCATTTTTACACCAAGGTAAAACTGGAGTAACTCAGAGGCGAATATAGCCCAAAGCCTATAACCTGTGTGCTTTGGTGCACCTGGAAGTTTTATCACAGCATTTTGGAGTAGCCTACCAGCTTATTCTTGGCAGCACTTTGTTTAGAGCACCCAATACCAGACACATCATTTTATTAGAACAACAATGTTAGCTTGAAATACCTCGACTTCAGTCACATCTAATGTATTCATTGTCCGCCTTAAGGCTCACCGGCTTTGAAAGTCTCTTTAAAGAGGAAATACACCTAATAGGTGGGTTATTTTAACTCCCACCTGGTTCCCATTTAATAGCTCTGCTGTAGTAGTCCAGCACTATAATAAAGTACGGGCAAGCGATCCTTGAAAAATACAGACAGCTTGTATGCACAGGAGACAAATCAGACACACATTCAGTTGCCCCACATACTTATTTACCTATCTGAGCTTAATTTGCAGCAGACATTACAAAAGGTTTGCAGAGGAGAACACGGTAGTTAGTCACTGATGGAGTCTATCTGGGGATGTCGGGTTCATATTCAGTGCCTGAAGGCTGACAGACTGTGCTGAAAGTTTTCAGTGAGCTCTTTTCTCACTTCACAGTCTCATCTCCCCAGCACTTTGCCTGAGGCTACTATTGTTCTCTTCACTGACTCTTTATCTCGCTCAGATCCAACAGAGCTGGGAGGGGAAGAAGGGGAAAAAAGCTACAGCCAGGCACCAAATTAATTTTTGGCACGGGCCTTGCAAAGGGTTGCTCATGAGACAGGGAAAGCACAGATTATTCAGGTCAGATATGGATAACCTTGGCACAAAGGGAGGGGGGAAACAACGGCTATCTTGGGCTGGGGAACAAAACCAACAGAGCGGGAGCACTAAGAGCTTCCAGGGATGATACAGAAGTCAGATTTACAGTGGTTTTGGCACTGGATTCCTTGCAAACCCTGGCTTCCCTATGCAGATGTATTAGAAACTCAACAAAGGGAATCTATTTTCTATGCCCTTGAGTGTGCCCCTATGTAAAGGGGTCCATCAGGGCATTTGCTTAGCTTTCAAGCCTCAGTGAATCACACTATATCCTTTCCTGTTGTCAGTGACCGGAAACAGAATTTGTAGACAGGACAAAAGTTAAATTCAATGTTGATTTATGCCCCAGTGAATCCTGGTCAAGCCAGTAATAAGATTACAGGATACATAAATAAATGTGTTTGGCTTCCAGAGACCAGCCATAAAGCAGGCAGATTTCTTTTTGAATGGTAGCGTGATGTTATGTCCTTGGTTACTGTGACAGAAGAACTCCAAAAAGTGCATACAGAAATGACAATTTCTGCCAGATCCGGCCCCTGAAAGCACTCTACGGCTATGACCAAACACAAGTGCGCTGCTGCAAAGCACTTTAAAAGGGTCCAATCCCACGACAATCTGAACCCTGACTGCATGAGGGTTCAGATGAAGATGCTCCAAAGTAGGGCACTTTCAGTAAGTTGTGTCTGCATCTGCTGGAGGCAAGGCTGGGCTGATGCAGCTCAGCCCTGCTCCCTGCACGGTCTTCAGAATGAGGGGGGGGAGAAGAGGGAGTTTGGTTTGGGTTTTTTTCAGCTGGCGTTGGAGGGTGGGGTGAGTATACTGGAGCCCTCCTGAGGTTTCCCATTCTGAAACCAGTGCTGGGGTTGGGAGTGGGAAGGGTGTTGCTAGTGGAGAGTGACTGCAGGTTTACAGGTACTCTGAACAGAAGTTCAGCCTCCCAATGAATGTCTGTTGGGTCCTGGGGATCATTGCAACCCATGGCACTTCCTGCAAAGCACCGTGAGTTACAAGATATTGCTGCTCTTCTGTATGTACCTAATACGTCCCAGAGATAGGATGGAGGAGTAAAATTTGTTCAGCAAGGGGCCTCTAACAAATACCCCACCAGCACCAGTATGCTATGACATGCAGGAAAATCATGTTTAGTTCTGTCACTAAACTAATGGCCCAGATCCTCTGCTATAGCTTGAAAGGGGAATACTCCAACTCAAGGCAGGTATGAGAGAGTGAAAAGGAACTTCAAGCTTTTGCACACTTCCGATTCCAAGTCAGATCATTCTCCCAGCACAGTTCAAAGCACATGACATGTAGCATCTGCCAATCCAAGGGACTGCTACAATAGCCGGAGAACACTAAGACACCAGGGGTGGGTCCGGATGAGTGGAAACGTGCATTTCCCAGGGACAACTAGCAGAGGCACATATTTGGTCTGCTACTAGTTGTCCCTCAGGGACTGCCCCTGCACGCATGCTCTGGTGGGTGGCAAGTTGTCCTGGGTGAGGTAGGACAGGCTGGGGCCAGCACTTGTGCTGTGCCCAGCAACCTTACCTGAGGTCCTAGGGGTTTCCTAAGGCTCCAGCAGCGCTGATCCAGGCATGTGGAGCTGGTTGTCAGCTGGAGTGTGGCTCTGGCTGCCCAGCTCTGGTTTCAAGCAGGGCACAATGCCTCCATGTGCATCACCCTGCTTTTTTTTCTGCCACGGGTTTTGACAAGGGGATCTTCCATTGTCAGAAAACCCCTGCTGAGCTGCAAATTAGCAGTGCAGCAAATGCCTGGATGTGCAGTGCGTGCAGTTTGCAATACTACAAATTTGCAGTGCTACAAACTTCACGTGTGTGTTTATCTGGATGTACCGCAGGAGGCCTCAGCCACAACCTAATCGCGTCCTTCACATCAGCCATCGGCAAAGTGGGGTAGAAAAGGAACAGCTGCGTTGGCTCTGTTTGGCCAGACCATTCCTCTGCAGTGCAGTTCAGTTCATTATAAGCAGAGGGGTTAGTTACAGTTCAGCTTCAGATATCCTTCTGGGGCTGGATAAACTGTATTTAGGTTGCTTTGTACTTGCAGCCCAGTTTTAGAGCTGCTGCTCTTGCAACTACAGAGTCCTTTATTCCATGCAACAGCCACAGGATCCTGAAGAGCAGCTACCAACAGCCCCAAAGCAAAGCAAGCTTATTTTGCCAATAATGGCTAGCGCCTAAGTGTTTTCTCCATGGAATAATTTTATTATTCAGTCTGAATCTCCTTTGATGTATAAATCAGCATACGCTACTCTCTAAGAGATCCAATTAGATTTCTGGAAAGCAGAGGGTCAGTAGAATAAACCACAGGAAATTGGAAGATGTATTTTCTACTTATCGCAGATTTAAATCTTGTTGAATTTATGGTCAACGTAAATTTGCCTTTATCATTTTGTTCTCCTTGTTACAGCAGAGAGTCAAGGAGCGGTTGGGAGCAGCGTTGTGGGAAGGGATTATTTGCTTGTTTGTTTTTAATACATGGGGTTTGGTGAAATGAAAAATCAAAATCCTGAAAGAAATAACGTTGGGGGCTTCGTGAGCTCAGCTTCCTTAGATCTCTAATTTCAAACAAAGAGGTTGTTCCAAAAAAAAAAAAAAAAGAGCTAACTAGAGGGTAGGAGTGGGGGGAATAGAGCCAGGCTAGTGAATGTAAATTAACCTAGCTATGCTAGACCGGGCTCGGCTCTCCACTTAATGTTACCAGTTAATGTCGGTGGCATCCTGCCGTAGAAAACCTACAAGGCAAGCAGAGCAGAGATGCACAGAGCGGTTTGTCAAAGGTGCTAAGCCCCCACAACTGTCACTCACTTCAAAAGCAGCTGTGGGTGTTCAGTACCTTTGAAAAAGTAGATTAATACTCTCTCCACGATGAATTGAATCAAACCAACTTAAGAACACCGAGACCATCAGTGTGTCACTCAACGTAATCCACTCCAAAGAGGAGGGAACCAGGGTAGGAAAACACTGCCACATACAAAATATAGCTCGTATTTTGTTTGTGCAGCAGCTTAATTCTCTTCTTCTTTTTTTTTTGACAATGCCATAAGAAAGCTAGGCTCCGATTACTTTGCTATTATGTTGTAAACAAAATAGGAGCCAAACAGAGCCGTTAAATCCCTATTCAACTTGACTAGAAGTTAGGGTGCTGTTCTGGATCCCGTTGTTTCTGGCACTGGAGAGGCAAGGAGAGGCAATACAGACAGGTTAGCCCTACAAGGCATGGAATAAATCAGTGGTTCCCAACCCCAGGTTGCGACCCAAACAAGCGTGGTGGGGGCAATGCCGGTGGCGCCACACAGAAAAGACAAGCCGCAACGCGTGCCAGGAGCTCCCCCGCCACTGCCCGTGGGTTGCCGCCGCAGCCACCACCGCACTCCACTCCCAGCAGTGGGGCGTGGAAAAAAAGGTCTATGTCCACACAGGCAGTGCCCAGTTGCTGTTACATGGATGCAGAGTCAGACTATGACACACGGAGGCCCTATGTTGTCCAGTTTAAGAGGCCCCATACGATAAAAATAATCCATTTAATCCATGGAAATGGATTTTTAATGAAATTTTAAGATGAATTATTGTTATCTCCCCACCAATTTATGAACTCAATATGAATAATAACTGTGGAGCCACATATAGGTATGTTTTTGTCATGTTGGGATGAAGAAGTCCAGGTTTTTTCTTATTTAAAGGCCCCTCATATTGTGAGGCCCTAAACCAGGGGCAGGCAATTATTTTAGGCAGAGGGTCACTTACTGAGTTTTGGCAAGCCATCAAGGGCTGCGTGACAGGCAGCCAGGGGCAGATCAATTTTAATTTTCTAAATTTTTTAGGGGCCCCACAGGCCATATAGACTGGCCTGGCAGGCTGCATCTGACCCATGGGCTGCATTTTGCCCACCCCTGCCCTAAACCATAGTTTAAGTAGTTTAAGCCTAAATCCGGCACTGCATGGATGGCTTCTGGCCTGCAGCATTCAGAGGGAAGTCTTTGGTTCAGTACATTATAAGCACAGGGGTCAGTGAAAATCCAAGATCCACAAGACTGTGGACCCAAATCTACTTCCCTATGAGTATTTTATCTGCAGTTAAAAGCCTGGCTGTATTCATTTTACACCTTCTATAGATGCAAAGAAGAGGCAGTCGTGACAAAGTCCATAACAATATTGCAATTTGGGTTATTAATAGACCATAAAACATCAGTTCAAGTGAAAAGAATGTGGTCGTGCAACCATTTAAAAGTTTCCAAAGGAACCAGAAATAGTGTGGGTTGCTGTAATTTTGTTAAGTAACTCTTCTGCCATTTCACTACTGAAAAAACCCTCTTATTTGTATATTCAGAAGCTTAGGCTACCTGCTTTTCCTTTAAAAGCCAAGCTAGCACTGTAACTGCTGTTGCATAGTGCAATCGCATCTCAACCATATCCCTGATAAATACATTTGGGAAAGCACAACCCAACTGTTTTGTGAAGCATATGACAAACAAATAAATGCTTTTCAATACTGAAGTGGGGAGAGGTGGAGGGGATGAAGCAGATGAACCTCCTGACCAAACAAAGGAAGGGGAACCAATTTATAGCAAAATATTGGAGAACGACCTGCCCTCTCCACGGGGACAGGCATGGTGCTTTGACTAGTATGAAAGTAAGTAGAGTATAAGGAAAAAAAAGCATTAGCTGCATATGTGTGGGTAGCCAATTATTCTATGAAGTGAACTCCTCTGTATAACTAAAAATGTGGTTTAAGGAGATCACGACAAGCATAAAAAGCAGCTTGCGTCACAACTGTAACACGTATCGTTACATCTCTTTTGCCCCATCACGCCTCACTGCAGTTAACTGTGATGTGACTATTAGCTATAACATAAGCAATACATTAGCACTTACATTGCAAGCAATACAAGTCACCTTTGTTCATGTTTCTCATGGTAACACTTTGGTAACACTTAAGGGCTAAATAAGGATGGAGGCAAATTGTGCAAAGGAGTGCACTCAGAGATGCTAAGACTGGATACCCATTGGAAATACTACGAAGGTGGCACATGGTACCAGTGGCTCAGCTGGAATTAGCAAGTGCTAAATATCCTGAGAGATCCTGCTCTTACAAGAGAGTCTCAACTCTGCATTGTAGACCCAAAAGACTTAGATCTTTTTTTTTTGAGCTGATTGAATCCAGAAGACCTTCTGAAACAAAACTGAGGATAGAAATGGGCTCAACCCATGATTTTCCCCTCATTTTCTGAAGTTCTGGATTTAGAAGCTGCAGCAAGCCACTAGCTCAACAGGCAGCTAAAACTCTGGAAAAGTTTGGGACCAACTCCCTAACCATAATTTGTGTCCCTTAGGTAATTCTCTCTCCACTTGATTTGGCCTGACTCAACTTTCAACTAGAGTAGCAGGTTACCTCCTAATTAGCACATATTTAAAAAGACAAATTGGAAACAAAAATGAATACAGGATTGGGGAGGAAAAAAAACCCAACCCATACCAGGGTTATGAAAAAAAGGCAGTTTTATACTAGAGGTGGTAGAGGTGATAACTTTTCTTAGAGCAACTAGATTTTTGCAATAAATAAATAAATAACTGCTAGCTTTCGGGCACAAACACCCTTCATCAGGCATCGGAGAAAAGATACTAAAAGTTCTCCTGGGTAGAAAGGAAAGTTCATATTTCATAGAAGTTCAAAGAGGAGTCAATAGAGAGAATACTCTTCTGGGCATCCATATGTTTTTCTCACAATCACAATGAATATAATTACGCCAAAACTATTGGCCAAAATGATAATAACCATTATTTAGCACAATAATTATAATACATTAATTTAAATTGGCAATGGCTGCCTGAAGAAGCAAATAAAGCTCCACTTTACCTACAGAGAAAGTGCTCTTTTCTGCTAAGTAACTTCTGAGGCTCTCTTGAATGTTACGAGTCAGGTTTTCTTTAATATGATAGGTCCTGTATAAAGTGGTCTGATTCCCAGGCCATCTGCTTTACACATCCAAGATTAAAGGTTTTTGGTTATTTTTTCCTACAGATTTTGATTAGAATAGAAACCAGGGGCCGGCTGATAGGAAACCTTGAAGATGCATGTGCCTGAAAGGATGGCCCACATCTCAACTGGCTTTCCAGCCTTTGCTGTTGACCTCAATATTTGAATAGAAATCTCTCTAAAAGCAAGCCCAGGAGGTCGATTCCTGAAACTGCTACAGTCTCTCAAGTTTTCTTAGGAGCTCAGGGCTGTACTTTTGTCGTTTTGCCTGCAAACACCCTGCACAATTTCTTTTCCTCTACGACCGTTTGAAAGTGCGTTATAAAGAGATGCAGGGACGAACGTCTAATTCATCTGCGTAATGATGCTCCAGAAGAGTATGAACTTTCACTTCATTCTCAATGCAACATTTACCTGCGATTCAGTGGAAACTACAATATTGTTAATAACCAGTTTGTGCCAAAATACTGGTATTGAGGTTTATTTACCAGTAAGAAAAATAAGCCCCTCTTCTCACAAGACCTCACCCTGAAATCTCCAAGAAAATCTAACAGGAAAATCTCCTCTTGCTTTTATAAACTCTCTAAAGTCATAACCTGAGGCAAAGGTTAATTCAAGTGAAAAGTATTAAAATAATTTATTTAGGAAGAAAAGTCCTAGCAGTTCTAATAACTCTATCTAAAAAACTTTTCCAGATAAAAAGATTTCCCAACAACACCATGAAGCTGCTTGCCATTTGCTTTGTGAGATATTCAGTGAGATATACCTGGGACATTTTTTTTCATTTCCCACGTCTTCCCCCTGCATCCCCCTTGAGTCAGAATAATTTGCTTGTCCAGCAAGTTACTTATTTAAAATTACCTGTTCTCTCTCCAAGTTGGAATTTAATAGCTGTGAGCCGGGCTGGAACATGCAAAACACATACAAATAATACAATCAACCTACAGAAAGAGGAGAGACAGACAAGACTCACCTTCAGAAAAAAAATATAAATATACATGTTATCTCCTATAACATCTACCATCTTTTACTCCTTGAATCACCTGTGACCATTAAATCACCATATGCATAATCCCCTTCCATCTATAATCCAATCTGCCTGCATTAAAGAAAGCCAATTATATAGAAAACATTTAACATACAACTCTTTCCAATGCAGCAGATGGCTTAGATTTATTTTCTTCTAGTACACTTCTATATGCATTGCTAAGCAACCAGATGCACGGCTCTTGAGTTTCTGCTCAAATCTATTCAAAACCCACTAAGTCAGTTCAATCAAGAACAGCCCTGTTTCATTAGGCGCTCGAGAATGGAGATCTGAAGGGCTTTTGGTATTTACACACTACATAATACAAATGCTTCAAATGACTTGAGCTGCACTGTTTCATTGGACCACCTGTGCCCTTTGATTTTTATTTCGGAAAGCTGTCACTAAATTTGACGGAGAAAAATGATGCAGGTGAGTGGCACGTAAGTTGACAGTGCTTTCAGAGTGACGGTACATGAATGACAGAGGTCGGCTCTGAAACACCTTGGAGCTCATGGACTTGCTTTTGGAATTGGTAAAGCCTTTGGAGCTCCATGGGGTAGTGCCGCTGAAACGAGGGAGCCAGCCTTCAGAGTACAGCCCAGGCATCCCATGCTGCATCTGGGAAAGCAGTGTCAGAAATCAGAAGGGAAAGGGGAAAAAAAGACAAAGAGAAAAAAAGAAAAAGAAGGAAAAAGAAAGTCCCCAAGAAAGGAAGCATTTATGGCTTGGTAGTGCCATCCTGTCAGGTCCTAGCAATGACGTTGATGGCAAAACTTCGGTTAACTTCAGAGCCAGGCTTTCACCTTTTTCTTTCTTTCTTTCTTTTCTTGAACACCAGCTACTGCTGCAGAAATCTGTAACAACCATCGGACTGTGAAATGGTCGGCTCAGCTGCCTCGCACCATCTGCATATAAATATGATCATCTGCAGGTATCGGGATCAGCATCTAAAGACCAGGGTGTCTTCAGTTCAGGTACGGGGCTGGGAGCTAGGTGATCCCAGTTTACTTCCTGCACGGCTTCAGGCAAGTCCCTCGGGCTCTCTGAACTTTGGTTATGCAGCTACAACAACGGCACTGTACCATTTTTCCTCTCATATGCCAGGTTTGTTTAGATTGGGAAATCTCTTTGAGGGGGCCTCCACATGCTACAAATATGTAACACCACCAGTGTGCGTATAGAGTGCATATAACCTTCATGGCCATTTAAATCCAGCAGGATATTCATAGAGCCAGCTCTGTGGCACCACCATGTGCCAGAAAGGCTCCCTTCAATAGGCGAGTGTGCACGTAAGGTCTGCAGCACCACAGACCTGTTTGTGGTACCGCAAAACACACGCTGCACATGCAGGTGCTCACCACGGTGCTAATTTGCAGCGTGGTTGGGGCGGGGGTTGGCACCAGGAGATCCCGGTGTACAAAAAAATTGCACCAGAAAAAAGTGGTGCGGCGTGAGTATGCCGCCTGAAACTGGAGCCTGGCCAACCAGAGCCACACTCCGGCTGCCAGCCAGGCTCCATATGCCTGGATCACCACTGCTGGAGCCCTGGGAGGTCCCCAGGACCCCAGATAAGGCTGCTGGAGCCAACACGGATGCTGACTCCTGCCTCCCCTACCCCACCTGGGGCAACTTGCCATGTGCCAGAGCATGCATGTGGGGGCATTCTCTGGGGACAACTAGCAGGAGCATATATTTGCACCGCTGCTGTTTGTCCCTGGGGAATGCACGTTCCCACCCATGGGGACACACCCATAGTGTTTAAAATAATACACACTGCAATGGTCCTTTTCTATTTTAGGGAGCGGACACTAGGGTGAGGAAACATAGGGGATTCTTGGGAACTTTGCCTACTCTATATTATGACTGTCTTTTACTGTGATTTCCTCCAAATTTTCAGAGAGGAAAGAGGCAAGAAGCCCCGGTTCCAAATAACATTCCAAATTTTCTCTCTCACACTCCGTCAATACAAATGAACATCATCCAGCTTTTCAGGGATTTTGTACGCTGGACAAAATTTTCTGACAATGACAATTATACGATTAAGAAACAATGGTAATTCTCTCCATTTGTGTCCATTTAGTCAACAACAAAATTTGGGTGCGACATCTAGGTTCCTCCACACTTATCAGCATGAGAGTATTCTGCTTTTTCTTTTAAAGTTACTGTTTTATACTGCTTACTAAACCAATGGCTTCTGTTCCCTTAGAGGAATCTGCAGTAGCAGCAGTCACTAAGAAAGTGTCAGTTCAGAGCCATCCATTGCCTTCAATCAATTATACTGCTGCACAGAGAGAAATTTTGCACTGGTAAAAAAAAAAAGGCTGTAAGTTAAGGTTGTTACAAATAACAGGGCTACTAATTACAGTTCCCGATAAGAACAAAAAAGGAGAGAGGAGAAAAAGTTTAATAGAAAGACAAGGAAAAATATTCTTAATTTGCTAACAGCTTATTACAGATAACAGCCAGAGGAATAGCTTTAACAATCTATGCTGCAATCCTCGAAAATAAGCCATGAGTAAAAGATGACTGATGAAACAGTTAATGGGAAAAACACTGTTTTCTTGGCAGACTCTGACCATTTATTGAAAATGGTTCCTAGAGGGTTTTTGGGTTTTTTTAAGAAACCCTTCCTTTCTATGGGAAATATTGTTACAGTTAGAGTAGCAGGCTCAAATTGGGATCAATTTCTGTCTCCGGTCTTGAAGTCCGGCATGACCTCCTTTCTCGAACGGTGAAAGTGAAGAGATTTTCCAAGATGTAAAGAGTAATGAAATTAAATTTAGGGAAAATGCAGCACCTAGATTTCCTGGTGTGCTTCTGGGAAATCTCCTCTGACAAGGGCTTCCATACCTCACAGTGGGGTCCTGAGGATAAGTCCATCACTACTCAAGGTGCTGAGATATTGCAAGATATGGGTATCAGGGGTAAATAGAAAAAGGAAATTCTGCACCTTGGCTGCATTCCCATTCTTTAGGAAAGCCAACAAACCATCCCTGATGGCATACCCTTCCCTCCAGCTCCCGGCAGCAAATATTTCTGAGCAATATTAAGGGCGGTAATGAGAAACATTTGCCGCTAACAGCATCAAACCTTCCCCTGTTGCTCAGTAAGATATGGAAGAACCAAGGGCAAGCGAGCTCCAGTAGCTTGGCAGGAAGTTGAAAGCAGCACACATTGTGCAGGGGGAAAAAAACACCAGGGGACCTAAAGAGATTAAATATGGAAGACACGTTCCAAGCTACAGATGCGCATCTAAAGTGGCCCTCAAAAATGGCAGCAATGTCTGTAGAGGGAGGTAGCGTGCTTTCAACAGGACGAGTTATAGCCAGGCTACCAAAAGTGTGAGCAGCTACAGGAATGATGTAGGGGTCTTAGTACTGTCTCTTCCTTTGTTCTTTCCTTTTTATTTTCCACCTCAGCTCCAAGCAGCTGCCTAAGGCTAGTGATCAGGCAAATTTAGCATAGCAAAAACACAAAGTTCCTTTATCTCCATCCATGCAGTGCAACAGAAAAAAACCGGTGCCTTGAAGCAAGTTCTTAAAACTTAGACCCCCTCGGCACCTGCTTGTCTATTCACAGGCACTCCATGCAGATCATAGGGAAGTAAAGCAGTTGCCTGTATCTGCCCTTGGCCATACAGAAACAGTTGCAAAAAGGCTGGCCTGAGTGACCCAGCAACAGTCAGGTATTTTTGCAGTGGAAGGTAGATTTCGCTTAAGTATCCATGACACTCGGCTCTAAAAAGGAAGAAGAAACTGATTTCTGAGGGGCAATTAGAGCTGGGTTAGCAGGGGGGGAAATACGTCTCTGTGGAGACTAAAAAGACCTTTTACTTCAATAGGACTCCCAAGCTTTTAACTTGGTTTCCTGGGAACTTTCAAGTGAGCAGGATTTTATTTGTAAAATTTGTTCATGGAAATGGGAAGCCTTGCAAATCCATATCGCTTACCCGGAGAGGAGAGAGACTGGGTGCTTGGTAGGCAAGAACTTAGCACAGAGACGACAGGCTCAGGGGAAGAAGGAAGGCAGCGAATGGAGATGGCAGAGCAGCCAGGAAAACAGAGCATAAGGACATGACAGAGGTGGGGAAATGATCCCACGTGCCACCCTATGCCTAGCCTGGTCTTAGGAGGTCATGTGTATTTCCACTCCCATCAATGCCAGCAGCAAACCCACCCCTCATTTCCAGAGAGGATGGGTGGCGTGCCCCAACTTCAGCAATATTTGGGATCAAAGATGCCTTAACCAAGCTTCATGCTGGAGGAGGTGGCAATTTGATCTAGTCTTCAGCTCCCCTTAGGTCACTGTTGCCAAGGAGGGAATCCTTTTCCACCTCACTCCAATTCTCCTTAACTATTTTAAATGGGATTTATCCATGACTTTCTATTAATTTCAGAATTAGAAGTGTGAACAGCTGTCGCTATCTAGGAGCCCTTAGTTTATTGTGAAGCATAAAAAACCACAAAGGCAGAAATAAGCCACGGTGCATGCCCAGTTGTCACACTTTTCTTCTGATAGTCGTTTCCTTTGAGATGCTGAAACTCCTCACGAATTTTCTAATCTGGTACATCTACTATGATAAATCGCTCCAGATCAGAAAAGTGAGGGGCAGCTGGCTGTCGATTTAGCTAGCTACCAATTTATGGCTCCGTATGTTTCATACATTTTCCGAGACGGCTGCATTTCAAAAAGGGAACCAAACCATCATTTCTTTCTCACCACGTTCATTTCATGGTTTAGTCTGATTATTTTAAGGTAATTTAACAAGCTGCTCAGTTTTAAAGTCTCTAATGTTATGGCAAACTTGCAATATTGTGTATTTAAGGAAAAGAGGGAAACCTGGCTAATGTGCTGGGTGTAGATACTCAAATCTAATACACTACCTTCCTTGACTGCCTTTGAAATGAAAACAGGCAACATCAGAAAGGGCACCTGTTTAAACTACACTTGGCAATTAATGCTCTAGGCAATGTTCAAAGAGCTTGGTCATTTTTAAGTGCAAGACATGCACGAAAACCTGCCTGTACTGCCAAAAAAAAACCTCTCAGGAGAGGGGAAATAGGCTTGAAACCCCATGACGACATGCCTTGGAAAGTATGGGACTGAAAAGGCAGAATGGGTATTATGAGCATTTGTAGGGTGGTGCTATCGCCTGATGTGTGGTACTCTTTAGTTTAACAATCAAAAGGAAAAGTATTTGCACCAATGCATACAACCCACTTACTGAGTGATGACAGAACTGGCATTTGTCACACAATTAGCCCCTTGAAAATGCTCTACAGCCATGCCCTGACAGAAGTGCGCAGCTGCAGAGCATTTTAGAAGTGCCCAATCAGACAACAAATGAACCCTCATGACCTATGGGTTCAGATGAAGGCACTCCGAAGGCGGGGGCTCCAATCCACCCACTGCCCCTGCAGGTCAGGCCAGGCAAACCCCAACCCACAGCTCTCTCCCCTTCCCTTCTCCCCTTCCCATCATGCAGACATCAATGGAGCTGGGATGGGGGTGCTAGGACTAGGGGAGACAGCTCCTCAGATGAATCGGCTCCAAAGTGGAACTCGATTACGGCCCTTCCCTTCCCCCAACAGCAAACATCTGATGGGTCATGGCAGCAGATCAATCTAACCCACGGTGCTTTCTGTGAAATGCCATGAGTTAGACTGGGAAGCTGCACGTCTGTCAGTACCCACTAAGTTAGCTAATGACCCAAACAAAGAAGTGAGCAGTCTTGTAAAATGAATTAGATTGGCCTAAATTTGTGCTTCTAGCACTGCATTTTCTGCTAATATCCCAGAAAAGGAGTTTACTGGAGAGACAGAACTCAATGATCGTGAAGGGGTCGGGTAATTTCAGTGGGCTCCATATAAAACACCAGCCACACAGAAATATAAATGCAATTTGGTCAAGATTGCAACTGACTGAATTTACTGTCTCCTACAGGCTGAACGGCTAGTGACTACTGCTGTAATTTCTGTTTAAATACTTATAAGGCATTCAGATAAACTACGCTGCCAGCAACCAGATAGGCAGAAGAAAATAGCAGAGACAGGGTAGTTCAAAGCACACAAAGGGCATAGTGCCAAATACCATATGAGCATGAATCTCTTGGGAAAGTGTTTCTGTGAGAAGTCAGATTCTACATTCAGGCCCAGCTCACCAGGACACAGGATTAGACCCTGGGACAAATTAAATATGCCAAATTAAATTAGGACATATTTAAACATTTGACTCTGAAAGCTTCAGTTTGATGAAAGCATCCCTCCTGCATGCTAATTAACAGCATCCTAAGCTTCAAAGAAACAGGTGTACTCCTTGATATCTAGGCAAATAGGATCATGGAGGTTGATTTTTGTTGTTGTTTTACACAGAGATTTAAGAACTTGACTAGATGTCTGCTCTACAGCATTTTGATCTTCAAAAACCAAAGTGAATTAGGATCTTTCCATTTTGTAACCTGAGCTGAGAGGGCTCGGGGAGAAATAAAATGGGCGGCACTGAAAATACAAACACAGCCTAGCCTGCTGGCTTCTGCAGGTAGGTTTTGCTCCCTGAGGAGCTCCTTAGCCAGTCCTCCTATATAATATGTAGTCATTAAATCCCAAACAAAATCAAGCCTTTCTTCCCTGTCCTGGGCACGAGGAGGAGACCCCTTTGGCTCTTGCCCCAGCACAGCCCCTCCATGTAGCAAGTTGTTCAGCTCACAGGCTTGCTTCTTTCTCCTTGCAACCATTCCCTCTGTGTGCATCCTTTCAGCTTTCTCCCCTGGGGTTTCAAGCTCCCAGGGGGACATCCCATTATTAGCAGAAGGCTCCACTGCCCTGTTTTTAAGCGGGTAGATCACCCTGTTCCAAACATACATTAGATTTCCTCCATTTTTTTTAAAGGCAACCCATGGCAGTCTCTCCAGTTCCACCATTGTACCAGCAATTGGGCTTTTGCACCCACAACATTTCCAGTGACTTAGAAACGTAATAATATATATATTTTTAAATGAATATATCTTTGGCTTCCAAGTTCCTCCTTGCCATTCTCTCTCTTCATAAAATATCCTTAAAATTTCAAAGACAGCCGGTTCATTAATTTTAGAATGAAGTTTGACTAAGCACAATTTGCTTTTATTATGGAACTGCGAGAAATTTCCCAAAAGACATCTTCATTTTAAGGCACCGGTTGATTCAATCCGCGTACGTCTAACAGCTCTCAGCATGATGCGAAACGATAGCACAATGGAAATCCCACTTACGTCTAAAGCCAACCAGGTCTGAGCTCTGTTGTGGTAGGCACTACACAACCATACAGCAGGTGCCATCTCTGCCCAGAGCCCTGACAAAATCACCTTTACTTGGATGGCTACTGCACTTCTCAAGCTGCTCTTCAAAGTCAGCCAACTGGATGGCACTTCAGTAGCCTGTAACTCCTATATGGTCCAGAAACCCCCCTGCCACCATCAAGATGATATAAGATAATGGCAGTTTGCTCAAGGAAAGGAGCAAAACAAGAAAACCCACTAGCAGAATCTGGAAAAATAGAATTAAAAAACAATTACTGTTCACTGAGCACCAGACAATTTGTGAACAATTACTGTTCAGAAAGCCCATTAAAAGTCAGTGAAAAGCCTCCTAGGGATGTAACAACTTTCAATCAGGCCACACATTTAATTGGAGCAGACACCTGTAAAACAGGAGAGGATGGAAGTCATCATCTGTCTACTCTGAAACACTCAAGGTTTGACCCCTGAGCAGGACTATAGCTTGAGTGCACATGTTGCATTGCCTAGCCCATTAGCACTCCGCCAGTCAATTCCCCATGTACAAAATAGGAGACGATTAAACATTTACCTAGCAGGAGTGTTGTGAGATTTATCTCCCTGGCATTTCCATGTTGTATGGAGAGTCGCACAGTTGGAGCTGGGCACTGGTATTTGCAACCAGTAGATTACCGATTATTGTTCTACTTAGTATTTGACATTAACTCACTTAAAAAGGATGCAGACCATTTGGAAAGAGTCTAGAGGACAGGAAAACAAAACAATTTAACTGATAGTTTATCGATTAAAGGCCTAAAAATGTGGCATATCAAACAATATTGGAGATACTGGAATTATTTAGTCTGGAAAAGAGAAGACCATGTGAGTATTTGATAATAGGCTGCAAATATGAAAAGGGTTGTTCTGCAGAGCATGGCAATCAGTTGCCTTGGGTCCACAGGAGAACTAGAAGTTGTGCAAGGGGGATTAGGTTAGATACAAGGGAGATATTTTTAACTATGGTGATGGCAAGACACAAGGACAGGTTGCTTCTAACCTGTTAAAGGGGGTGAAATCACTGTCACGGAAAGTTGAAAAGCAGATTGGACAACCATTGGTCTGAGATGGTTTAAACCAGGGAGGACCCTGCACTAGATGACCTTCAGGTCTATTCCAGCCCTACTTTTCTATGAATTCATCACAACGCGCATGACACGGCTGAAGTCTGCCCCTGCTAACCCTCTACAAGACCTCTACGATTGTTCCTTGCAACCACAGTGACCCAGTTTGCAGCAATAAGGAGGAGGATGTTATTGCGATTCTAGGACTGAAGAGCAAGGAGAGATATGACCAGGATTCATTCAAGGTTCATTCCAAGAAGGAAAGTGTTCATGTGCAACAGATGGCCAAGGCCACAAAGAGTTCTGCAACTGCTAACCCGATGCCTCCCCTAATGCATTGGAGGAGCCTTCTTCCTTGTTCTCAGATAGTCGTGATTTTGCTCGTGGCTAGTGAGGCCCAGAGGGCTGTGTCAAGCACCTGCAGGAGGTAGGCTGGTAACTCGATGTGAATTTCCCTCTGTAGCTCTGAAGCTGTGATTGCCTTGGGACAACCTCTACTCCTGAAGACACTGAGAGGGACGCTATGGCTCCTTGGGTTTTCCCATAAAATCTCCTTCACACAAACTGGAAAGAGATGCCAGACAGGCTGCAATCTGGATGGGACTCCTGGGGCAGTGTGACAGAGTCCTCTACATAAGCTGCTTTGATCATCTCTTGGTTGAATTCCAACAGGATCCTTGGTCTGGTCTCCATGCCACCCTGGTCTTCCACCCCCAGCTTCTGCAAGCTGCTCTACCTTCTTAATTCATACATCAAAGTGCAAACTCCTCTTGAAATCACAAGCTTAAATCCAGGCCCCAGCAAGGACTACATCAGTAGACCTCCTCTTGACTGCCTGTTTATGCTAATTGCCCTCCACTTCTTGCTTCTCGTTCATCCCTTTGCTTTCCCCTCCATGTTATCCTATTCTGCATTCATCCCGTCCCTTCGAGCTCTAGTCAGCAGCTGCAAGCTACCCAGTGTTGTAGCATGTAGGCATAACCCTACCTCTATTTCCACTACCATTCAAGCCTTCTTAGCTCCCATCTCAGCTCACCAAGCTCACAATATACTACTGCATCTGCCTCCAACTTCTCCCCTCCTTCCTCCATTCAACAGTTACTCCAGTTTCCCCATATGCTATTTTCTTTTGTTTATCTTGTACTTAAAGCTATCTTCATTAAGCCTGCCATCCCCCAAGCTTGTCATCTGTCTCCCTCCTGCTATTCCTATACTTCACTAGCAATCACTTACTAATATATTTTTCAAAGCACGCTTACAAGAAAAAACTCCATTCCCCCCCTCCGAAAAAGGAAAAATCAAAGAGAACATGTCAAGTCAAAAACAACACATCCTGCTGTTTGCAAACATTCAGGCCTACACCAATATTAAAAGCTCAGCAGTGCAGCTCCAGTCTCTCACACAAGTACCCAAAGTTCAGTATAGCCAAACCCTTTAGCCTCATCTATATTATATGTATAAAAAAAAATCTCCTGGAGCTATAATATTTTTCAGCCTGTCTCCTGAATAACACTTCAAGTAGTTTACTTTGTCTGCCTGATGCCATGCACCTGTGGCAACACACAGGTTATTGGTAGGGATGGGATGGTTGTTTTTTTTCATTTGATCTGGGCCTATATCCCTGTATAAGTTCTGGCTCCTCTCTCATTGCTCTGGTTTCCATTCTTGCATTAAACAAGGAATGGTATCTGCCACATGCACAGTTTCTTCTGCATCTCACCTGCTCCGCAGAAAAGGGAGCGGATGGAGGGAGAGGGGGCATGCCTTACACTAGGAGTGAAGGGCTGAGTAGTTTTCAAGGGCAGGTCCCTGGGCTGTTCCATTCATCCCTAATCTCTTTCTGTTGCTCTAATCTCCTTTTAGGGCCAAACACTGCCATCTGATGCACATACGCAACTCCTACCAATTTGTAAGACTGCACAGCCAATAAGCGACTGTTGGGCCCTCTTTGCATCGTGCTTGTACAGTAATGATAATCGGTGTTTAACACTCAGTGCAACATTAGGGTTTCACCCTAGTAGCTAAGGAACTCTTGTACACATCGCTGAGGTGTGGTTGTTGTCAGGTATATAAATGAAAGGAGGGGTGCTCCTAAATTCTGTCTCTGAATGCTAGATGCATTTCCTCTTTAACACACGCACACACCTCAGCCATGTCTGAGTCTACTCCCTTCCCTTATTAGACCGAATGATATAAAAAGTCCTCAAGACACCCTCTTCCTTCCTCCAAACACTGCTTAAATTAGTTAAAATTTGAAACTGAGCAATCCTATTCCTACAGAATTAAACCTTTTATTAAAAAAAAAAGAAAATGACTATACTAGTTTTGCTCCATTATGAGTAAACAAAGTACTGAAATAATCCAGAAAATGTAGCATTAATTGTGCCTTGAACAGATTACATTGGGTATACACGGTAACAGAAATTGGTATGGGATGAAAGAGCTCTTTACAGATATGCTGACAAGAAACCCATTACAAACAAAAGGGAAAAAGTAGCAGAAGCAGATAAGATGCAACGTCATTTTGGAAATCATTATCAGCATTTAGGAGAGAGCCGCTGTAGACTGTGATAAATAATAACCTGCCAAGAGAAGGTCTCCAGGCTGGCAGAGAAAACAGAATGGATGATGAATCAGAGGTAAAATTAAAGTTTGCATTACTGTTAACTTTTAATTAATCAACTTTGCTGCGCAGCTTCAGCACTCACCACAACCACGCACCTGATTGAAACAAAACATGAGCTTTACATCTGCTGGAGTGAGGCCTGCCTTTCATCTGGTTCTTTGAGATAACAAGATCTCTCCTCCTTCGCTACAACATGAAAGACAGCTCAATAAGGAAGTACAAAAGTTTGCCTTTTTTTAACCATTCCCACTGAAGCACAGACAACATAAAAGGGAGGGTGGCTTTGAGAACCCCGCTAATGACTAACAGAAACAGATTGCTTCTTGGAAAACTCTACACCAGTGTGCACACCCGTGTCTTTGAGCAGCGGCTGCTCTGAACCGCAGTGAAGTGGCCTGCGGACTAAATTCAAAAGCAAAGTATGAATTGACTCAGGGAGAAGGAGCACACAAAGATCTACGATACTCTACGGCCCCAGTCCTGCCCCTTGAAATATTACAAGAACTGGGAGGGTGGGGGGAGAACCCCCTTTCAGGAGGGAACCTGGCTTTGCATATCACTAGATCACAGGTGTGTGACTAGGGGCAAGGCTGCTAATTGACTGATCTTAGAGCTTTTGCACCATAACGCTGGCTTTTCAACACGCTTAATTGCCTGCCTCGTCATTTGTTGCTAATCAAATCAAACCCAGCTCCACAAAGGCAGGCCCTCATGTCCATATGGAGTCTGTAATGAAAATGCGGCTTTGGCGAGTGTCAGGGGAGGGAAGAGGGATTCACATTATGAATTGCTTCCAAAAGAAGGATTGCAAACCACTTCCAAAATCAGCACAGCTTGAGGTGAGCCTGGTTCAAATCAGACTGTAAAGCTGCGTTCAAGATGGTGAAGCTTTGCTCTTTTGTTCTCACACAATGAGATCTTATCAAACACTTCCAAAAAGTAGAATTCTTTCTTGTACGTGTTTGCTGAAAAATGGGAGGAAATACGAGGATATTAGGACAGAAAACATCCCCCTGTCAGAAGTATGGAGTTTGAAATATCACCACCATAGACGGCATCTTACAGCAGGGGTGTCAAATATACGGCCCATGAGCCAGATTTGGCCAATGGAGCCTCTTTACCTATCCCACTGGGCTACCAGAGGGCACTGGACTTGGGTTATTTTGCCCAGTTGAGCCAAGCCACCTACTTTCTCTTTATGGAGCAGGCTACGCAGTGTGTGGCAGTCTCAGCTCTGAACCAGTGACCTAACTCGGTACAAAGGAAAATTGTTCTATTAGACCTGCCATCATTCAGGAATGACATCAACCTAGATCCTGACTACTTCTGGCTGTTTAAGATCCTAAGGTAATTTTAATTAACCACAATATCCTGGCCATATTCCAGTTTAGATAATTGCATTTGGTCTGCCTGACAGTCCCCTGTAGTTTCAGTTGGAGTAGGTTATTCTTCACTTCCCCTTGTAAAGATTTATTAAGTCATCTGGGTGCAAAATGGCCTTTGATCTATTTATGATAGTTCAAGGGTGGGAGGCATTCTTTGGGTGGATAGGGTGTGGGCCAAGCAGTCTTACTGCATTAGCCTCTCCTTTGTACCTTTGGAAACGAGGCGGTTGATGATCTCATCCTACTTCCCATTTTCACCCACTAAAAATTACTAACTCATTTAATACAACTTACCATCTTTTTTTCAAGAAAACATGGGCTGGATTTGATGCAATGTGTTGATCTTTCAAAATAGGAATGCAAGAATAAAACAGAGAAGACCTTGAAGCTAGAAAACTAGGGCCAGTCCTATATTTAAAAAGAAGGAATGAAAGAGTTGTACCCACCCCAAGACAATTTACTTCAGATTGGCACCAGTATAGCTCAGCTCAGACTTCACCCCTTAACGAGAATGTACGCAGCCACGAGCAATGGTAGCAGTCCACGTGGAGCACTCCCATAGGGCAACACAAATTAAAAGTTTCACAAAGCACTTCTACAAAAGGTAACGCGCTGCTTACTGTAGGCTGTTCAGGTCATTTTGGTATTAAAAGTGCATGCTGCATAGTGTTACATCACACAGATGCCCAGGCGAGACTTTCACCAGGGCAGGATCAAATCAAGGTTATTAGTGACTTATTTTCATGACTGTTAAGAACTCAAAGGCTAGGGACAGAAGATACACATCAGCTGTTTTAAGTGATCAGAAACTGGTTTAAACCTGCAACAGAACAGAAGTTCAGTGCCTACAAACCAGTTTCAAAATGGCTGATACTGGTTTAAGATAAACGTGGTTGAATGAATGTAGTGTCAGACTTAACTGATTTAGGTCAAACC
>JAGPOW010001327.1:9552495-9575326 GCA_030014935.1 Caiman crocodilus | reverse complement strand
TGCACTCATCAGATGCATCCACGAAAGATCACAAAGCTTCTTGTGGGATTGAATTTTGTCATTTTTCATATCAAAACCTCTGCTTTTTGGCAGAACTGTCAACCCTTCACCTCAGAGCAGGTATTTCCAGATTTGAACAAGTATAGCGTTCACACATGAATACTGGCAAAACAGCAATTACAGGTTTCTCGTCGCTTTAGCTCACATCTAGTCCTTTTTCCAACCTGGCTGCTGTACAAAACTCTGTCTGAACTCATTTATAGCTCCCAAGTGAGATAAAAACCTGGGTGGCGTTCTGTATGATTCTACCCATTATTTCCTGGCTAACAGCAAGAGGAGTTTTGCCAATCATTTTGCATCACAGCGCGTCTTCCAAAGTGACTGATGACAAAACTAGCACTTCAGCAACACCCAAAGCAGGTCTTCTGTGATTCTGGCTCAACTTCAAAACAACAAGAGGCTCGAGGTGGAGAAATTTCCCGTTCAACAGGTCTCTTCAAAGACAACGTGATTATGTCAGATCCGTGGGCTTCCCAAAGTAATCAGCTCTGCTCCATAAATAGATGAGATAACTCTTGCATTTCTTCCAGCTTCAGCAATGGATTATAATGTTTCCAGGGCTGTCTTTCAATGATGTGACGCAATTTTTGTCCTAAGAAATTTCTCTCCGCTGTGGAAGAACGGGCATTGTGCTAGATTCAAGAATGTAAGAGCGACCCTGGGGGAAGCAAAGGGAAGTGTTGTGAGAGGTAAGTCTGCTGCAAGACACGGGAATCCCTGTCCGCTGCCTTTTATCCATGGCCGACAAATACGAGGCACAACTGAGAGTGATGTGACTAGGCCTCCAAGTATCTGGGGAAGCTAAGAGATCCAACACTTGGAAAAAATAGAACAAAAAAAGACAAACATAGGGTAAGAGGATAGCTATGAGTGTGGCAGAACAAACAGGATATATGTGCTTAGATACAGGGCAGAAACAAGAGACAGACAGAGAAGGAGGAGGCAGGGAGGAGAAAGGAGATAACAACAACAGCAACAAAAAAAGGACCGCTTTTAGGGGCACTTTCTACCTCAACAGAAAAGCAACTGAGCTTTGCCACAGCCATGTAAACCTGTCATAAACCAAAGGCAGAAAATCACTGTCAGTTATTCCACTCCAGCCTCCTAGGGAACTACTTCACTTAAAATAATAATAGACTTTAAAGTAGCATTGATTGAAATTAAATTTAAAAACTTCACCCCAATTCTACCCTATCGTTTTGTGACGGCTGTTGATGTAGCTCTCCAAGGGAGGGACCACGCAGGGCCTGTCGCGCCGGACAGTGAAATGCAAGTGCCTTCTCCAAAACGTGCTCCAAAGCAACTACAGCAGAACTTAATTGAAGACCCCGGTTGGCTCAGCAAAAGATGAAGGGGAACTTCTGATGGTGCTGTTAATTAATGAGCCTCCCCTGAGGAGCGTGCAGAGCTGTAATTTCACAAAGTACTGCTACTAAATCAATTGGCAGGAGACTGTTTCTTAGGGAGAAAAAGGCAAACTTCCACACTGTTGATGGCTGCTTACTGCTTTGCAGCTTCCCTTCGCAAGAGGTGATGATTAGACTGGATTAAAAAAAGCCAGAGGAAATGTTCATTAAAACATCCATCCTTTAGTGAGCTTTTTTCTTTTTAACCATTCCGCCGCTGATCAAGAGGTGGGACAAAAACATCACCGAACAATTGAGCCTGTTTTCTTTCTTATGGAAGCAATATTTAATTTTTGTAGAGCTGGATCACATATGGTAATAAACTGGCCCCACGAGCTCTCTCACACCTCTTTGTTCTGCTTGCGCTGAGTAGGCAGACAGCTGGGCAAATGAAGCTAGGCTTTTTAGTATCACCCAACTGGACTACTTAAAAGGCAGATATGGGAGAAAATTCCTAACTGATGGGTGGGTTTTTTTCTTTTTTTGTCCCTTTCTTCCCAAAATGTGATAGGAAGGAATCTGAGGTACTCCACCTCATTTCGGCCATCAAGTTGCAACCAAAAGGCAGCAGCATCTGCTTCCTGGGAAAAGATGGGCCTCTATGGGGAGAGAAACCCTGTGACCGAGAAACTCTACCTGCCTAGTCCTACAGTTCCCAGGGCTGCAGTTCTCCAGTAACCGCGAAAGCAAAACGCCCATGGTTTTAATGTAATGCAGCTCATTGCTTAGCCCTTCTGGACAGTTGTCCTGGTGTGCCGACCCTGTGGCCCCAGAAACTGGCACAAGAAGCAAGGGGGAGTTCCCATTTTTATAGAGAAAACCATGGGGGTTAGAGTGACAAGCCCATGATCCAAAGGGAGGGAGCAGGTAAAAGATAAAGAAACATCAATACTTTGGTAATGTACACTCAGCACTTTAAATGTCTCCCTACACCACTGGGACATCGAACAAGCCTTTAGTCCCTAAAGCGCTCAAATAGCAGCCTGCAGCGTCCCCAAGTCTGAGTGCAGCTCCCTCCTTCAGTCCCCTGGCTGACCGAGACAGCTCCACCACACACTCCTCTGCGTAGGGCTGGCCAGGCTCCACGTGCACACTCCTCTCTGCCCCTTACTCCAACCTCAAGCTTCCTCTTCCTTGTCTCCTTGCTGCCCAGACCATGGGGGTTTCTGGGAGTTGCAGCCCAAATTAACGGACATCACCCGGTTTGCACCTGCTGTTACACACGTTTCATTCACATTAAACTACTCGCCCAGCCGCTAAGTTCTAAGTCACCTCTCTCCTGACTTCCCTTCAAGATTGGGACTCGGCATTTCAGAAAAATGGATCACACGTGGAGCTATCACAAGCAGATTAGCACACATAGGGCACATCCAGACAAGCGCGGTCGTGAGGTACAGGGCGCTGCAAACACATCTGCAGCGCCACGTACCAAACAATCTGGTGTTCTCCGCGCTGTAAGGGCGTGCTGCCCAGCATGCACGGTGCAAGGTTTCTTTTCTGCAGGATTTGTTTTGACTCCTGGATATCCAGGGGTCAAGAAAAAAAAAATGCAGGAAAAAAAATCGGTGCAACACACCCTTGGCCCGAGCATGCTGCTGAAAAGTGCAGCTGGAGCAATTGGAGTCATGGTCCCAGGCTTTGCATGGCAGAATTGCTGTGGCTAGCCCCAGGAGGCCCCCAGGCCCCAGGTAACATTGCTGGGTCCAGCTCGGTGCTGGCCCCAGCCTCCCCTAAGGGCAACTTGCCATGCGGGAAAGCGTGTGTGGCAAGGGCATTCCCCAGGGATAAGTGATGGTGCAAGGTGCACCATCACTACTTGTCCCCATGTAACCAAATTTCCATGCATGGCTGGATGCACTTACAAAGGGCTCAATTTTAACTGCGCAGACTCCAGAAACTTGCAAAACATGACCCAGTGACAAACCAAGAGTGGAGACTTGGAGTGAGGTGTCCCACAGAATAGGTGAGTGCTTGAACTCCTGGGTTACTGGCTATCCTCGTGTGCACAAGGGTCCTATTCTGGTGTTGAACAGACACTGCCATCCTAGACCTCGGAAACTGTCCCAAACAAACTTTACTCAGGAAATTTCTCGCCAGCTCTAAAAGCTAAGTACATAAATACTGTGAGATACGTTCCACCCATCCATCGAGCTCTGCTCCAACCATGGGAGAGAAATTCTTCCAACCCCCAAATAATGTCATTGCTGGATCTCACTATGATTCTCATAGCTGTTGGAGGGCATCCTTGCCCATGGGTTTTGTTTTGTTCTTTAAACTGTTCTGTATTCGGTAACTCAGGATTATTCCTCCGCTTTTTGCACGTTATCCTTAACAGAATTTCGACAACTCTGCTATGAAGTGTAGTCATGTATCCACACTCAAATGATCTATTTATTCCATCAAGAATCTTGATTGGATACATTTCTTATCACTCAGGACGATGTCTAATCATTTAACATACGTGCTCCAGAAATACTGACTCGGCGTATTTCAGATCCTAACGGAATTGCACCAATTGCAGGTACCGTAACTCGAATCGCTAAAGACAATGGGTCGTGCCGCTAAGTGCATTATAAACCAAGTATCTCCCTCTATAATTAACCAGGCAGCTTTTTCAACCCCCACAAGTAACTGAAGAACAAGCTATCAATAATAAGCAGATGTCCATTAGCATAATCCACAAAACCAAAAAAAATTACAGTACTTTATATCTATCAATACTGATTTGTAGCATAATGTTTAATTGGCCATCATATAGAGAATGGCGAGGAACAGAGCAGGGCATGCCAAAGAAACAGTGTTAATAATAAACAGGGTGTTTCTCTCTAAAGGAAAATAATTTCCATCTTGCAGACTATTTAGCAGGGAGTTCTTATCAAGTGTATACCAATTTCAGTGTGTACATACTGATCAAAACAAGGGAAATTGCAAGTTTTCATTGGAGCAAATTGAGCTAAAGCATTAGAAACTGAACAGAAATAATCTTGCATGAGCTGAACCAATTCTAGGTTGCTAATATGAAAGCAAATGGATTAAGGGATCCAGGCATCTTCTGCCTAAAGGAAAAAGTTTGAAGTTTTGAGCTTTGTTAGCTTTGAAAAACTTGCCTTGGATTAGGTCTGACAGGCCTTTGACAGACTGTTCTGTTGGCCTTCATTAAACCCACCAAATACATACAAATCAAAGCTCATGGACACAAAGTATTAAAGCCTGAATCTTCAACATTTACTGCGGGGTTGCGGGGGACGGCAGAAAACTCACACAATTTACTCTTTTGAATTTCTCATTCCTCAGTCTGGTAGGCTAACAGGTTATCATTTAATATAGGTAGCTTGCTTTTTCATGTAAAACCAAGCTGCCTGCATTTAATGATATGTAAACACTGGAGGATGGAGGTTAGGATTGACAACATGCATTAAAATATGTCCTGCAACTTTGGTGAAACTGTTTAATTTTGTTGCTGCCAAATCTCCGATTCACCCATCCCCATCCCCTGCCCGCTCTCCCAGCTCAGAAATGGCTGCCCGGCCGCCCCAGCTCCCGGCACTTGGGGAAAAAAGCCCCGACTCACCGGGTGCTGCCGGGTGGGGGGGTGAGCCCCACTGCCCTGCACTGCTCCCCGCTCCATGCGGGGGGCTCTGCACCAGCCCCCCAACCCCTCATCTCAGCCACCCCAGCTCCGGCCCTTTAAGGGAAAAAAAAACCCAAAACCCCAGACTCACCAGTTCCTGCCTGGCAGGGGGCAATCCTCGCTGCCCCCCATCGCCCCACACCACGTGGGGGGATCTGTATGAGCCCCCCGAAGCCCTGAGGCCGCTGCAGGAGCTGGTGTAACCAGGGTATTTTTTGTGGGGGGTTTTCTTAAAGGGCTGAAGCTGTGGCGAGCAGAGGAGCCATTGGGGGGACTGGGACAGCGGGGGCTGGTTTGGGGGGATCATGGTAGAGCCCCCTATGCAGCATGGGGCAGTGGGGGGCAGCAGGGATCACCCCCCCCCTGGCAGCACCCAGTGAGTAGGAGGGATTTTTTAAAGCACCGGGAGCGGGGGCAGGCAGGACAGCCATGGGGGAGGCTTGGGGAGCAGGCAGGGGTCAGAGGGGGGCAGGAAAGAGATGGGGTCTGGCAGGGATCTCTACATTTCCCCCTCCCCCCTCCGCCAGCCCCCCTTCCCCACCCACTACTTACCAGCCCCACATCCGGCTCCAGCTCCCTTCTGCAGTGGGCAGGGACTGCCCAAATCATTGAAGCTATTCGACTCTTTTCTGAAGGTTTGGAGAGCTTCAAATTGATTTGGACCTTTCTATTGGTCCCTAGATTCGATTCGGATTTGGAGATTCAGCCACCGAATCAGGCCAAATCTCCTCCGAATCGAGTCATCCCCCAAAGCTTCACGTAGCCCTACTAGCCCCTGCTGAGGCCACAAAGCCTGCCAAGTTTCCAGGAGCTAGGTGCAGGGGTTTATGGGAGCTGCACCTCAAGCTGCTGACAGGCAAAACTTATGGCATGTGGCAGTGGGTGGGTGTTAAGGCACGGCTGCTTTTCCGTCCCTCCCCCAGAGCACTGGGATTGGAAAGGACCTCAGGGAAGGATCACAGTCGCTGGCCATACACATGTCAATATGAGAGCAGTCCTTCCCCATTTCCCCCTTCCTCTCCTTAGTTTCTGTTTCCCTGCAAGCAAGCCTGGCTTCGAAACTTGAAACATTTAAAAACTTTCAAAACTTCTCGAATGCCCTCGTTTCATTTCGAGGCTGTTGTGAAGCCTTTTGTTTCATTTCGATTTTACTGTTTCAAACGCGAAATGAGTTGAAACAGCATCAAAATGAAACACCCAGCTAAATTTTGCAAAGCCCTACTACAAAATAATCACTTTCTGCTAATCACTGTGAAATGTACTTACATCTCAGGCTAGAAATTTAAATGCAGAAGTTCTTATAGAAATCTGCTTGACTATACATGTAAATACACAGTAAAATAAGAAAATTTACGCTGCATCTAGTGATTTCAAGCTCCTTACAAACACATAGTAAGCCTCACAATTCCCTTTGGGGGGCAGATAAGCCTTAGTGTCACGGTTTTACTGAGGAAGAAGGTGGAAAAGTCCACAAACCCTTGGGTGTTGAAAAATAAAGACATTGTTTAAGCACAGAAATAGCAATGCTATGAGCTTCAGAAGTGCGCTGCACTTGGAAAAATCGTTCTACAACTCCAGCCGGTTTTCAGTAGATCAGTAGCTAAATGACTGAAGTAGACTGAAGTAGCTAAATATTATCACCAGTGCTTAAAAAATAGTACCATTTCACTCCCTCAACCTCCATTCATTTATTCTTTCTTCTCTCACCCTTCTCCTTTTTTTTTTTTTTAACCTTCATATGTTCTCTTTTTGTTTGAGCCGGATAAACAGTATTCCCTTCCAGTCTACTAGTCTACCTGTGCAAACATTAGCGCACACAGACAGGATGACTGCAATAAATTGACTACGATCATATGTTAAAACCTGGTAAGGGATTTCCTGACAAAACATGGAGTTCCCCCAAAAAGCTGCTGTCACCATTCTCCTCTTACTGTCAGGCCGTCTGCCGACTGTGCTGTTGCAGCAGGAACCAGCAAACCCTGGGTTTTGCCCTGTGGTATGCTTGACTATGCATGCAATGCCACTGTATAAAGACAAGCTCTGTAACCTCTGCCTTTAACTCATGAAGCCACAAAACCAACCGCAGTCAGTTGGGCAGAGTGTACCTTGCAGCTCCCATTATGCAATATGTTTTCCATGTTCAGGAAAAGAGAAAACAGGCTTACTAAATCAAGCCCAAATAGCTGCACTCTCATGTGCTAGAACTACAATTTCATATTACTGTGAAGATCTACCCAGAGCCATACTTTTGCCCCTGCAGTTGAGTCAGGGTAGATTACTTTGCCCCTCTCAAAGTAATGGGGTAGCGTATTTCCTACTTGGGGGCAACCCAGCACTTTCAGTTCCCCACTCAGAGGGCTCCCAATGAGAAGCAGTGGGCAAGTAGTCTGTGCTCCCCTGTCCAAAGGGAGAGTCACAAACTGATTGATGCCAAGTGCTTAAGTGAAGTGAATGGATCACACTAGGTCACTCATCTTCTATCCTTGAACACCACCAATATGGTCCTACAACACTCACACTCAGGAAACCAAAAACTGAAAGGTGTAAGTGGTGACTGCATCTAGTTCTAGTGTGTATGCTATGTTAGGAGATGTCATAGACACAATATCACAGAAAATGAGGGCAGGAAGGAACCTCAGGAGGTCACATCTAGTCCAACGCCCCGCTCAAAGCAGGACCAGCCCCAATGACATCATGTCACTTAAGAAAAATGGGCTAGAGCATAAAAGATTACAAAGATATGTAGAAATCTACCCCTATCGGTGGGTAATATGAGATGCGGGTGAAAGGAGAGCTAATGAAGATGGGAAATAAGGAGAACAAATAAGAAAGCCACCAAGTGCAGAAGGGATGGTTTGCGGTCTGGAGAGAAACCTGAGTGTCAAAGACAGCACATAAACCAAGCACTATTGTATGCACTAACCACAAATACACAGAGAAAAGGGGAAATTATATTCACAGTTGCATTCAGTCATCGTCTTGTTCCTCTCTCAGAGAAAAAGGGTTGTTAACCCAGAAGGGAATGAGGCAGCAGCTAGAAGAGCACCAGACAGGGCTGTGTTGGATCTGGTTACCAAAAAGACAAGGGTGACAATGCTGCACAAGGAAAACCAGAGGCAGGTTTATTCCTATATGAGAGGGGGGTGGCTACTGGAACAGGGGTTTTCAACAGAGCACTGAGAGCTAAAGCAAAGAGCTCTAGCAACAATCTCACTCAAACACAGATAAGATATGGGGCTTTAAGTTGAAAAAAGTCCGTGATCACCCTCAGCATTTGCAAGTGCCTGAGCAAGAAAACGAGTAGCATTTGCACAAGTTTCACTTTCTTTTTAGTTTCCAACCAAGGCAGTGATGCAATCTGCTGTTTGTGTGGAAAATGTGTCAGGGGAGGACAGATCACTCACCCAGGAGCATCTGCTCTACGCAGCCTTTCCACCATTAACCATACAAGTGAAGGAGACAAACATCTGTGCAGGAGACAGCAGATGCAGTCGCAAACCACAAGTGCAGCCGGGAGCAGCATGTTGGCGGGGGGGTTGGAAAAGGGAGAGCGGAAAGCAAGATGCATTGTTTGTCAGGAGCAGGGTCTCTGTCTGCAGATGCCTCGCTGAGTCGTATAACCTTTATCTACTAAACACACTGCCATCTGTCAGCACGGAGCGCAGCACAATGGCACTCAGGCAATGTGTGCATCAGATGGCACCACCTCTTCTAAGAGAAGCATCTGAAAAAGGCAATAAATGTGGAATTTGCTTAAAGTGTGCAGATCGCACAGGAAATCGTATCAGATGGCAACTACCGTCCTTTACGATGGAGAAACTTATATATTAGGCACTTCCAACACGGTGCGTTTGGAAGGTCCCCTTTTCTCACCGAAGAGGAACTGAACTAAACGCTGCGAGCAGTGCGGAGAACGGGCTTCGGTTCATGGCTGCTGCTTCACAGATCACCGAGCAAAGTGCTCGGTGTTCACTTGTGCGGAGAAGCTTCAAGAACTGCATCCGTCTCAGCTGATGCTGCAGGTTCACGGGTTCTCCAGACCCCGGGTTGTCCCCTATTAATTCACTCCCCCTCTCTCTCGTTCTCCTTCTGCCTCAAGCTGTACTGTCACTATTAAGAGCGCAGGCCAGATGAGCTGTCCTAAGTTTTGGACTGTGTTTAACACATACTCTTGGAATAAGGGCCTCATCTAGGGCTCGCTTTATACAATACTTCTTGGATTTGCCCCAGGGCAAATGCAGAGTCAGTCGTGTTCTGTGCATTCCTCTTGCAGACGCAAGTGGCACAAATCCTGCTGCTAACCGCCCCTAATTCATGAGTCTGCCCAATGCTGTTGGTGGTAGCAACCTCTGGATCATGTTGTAGGCACGAGGGCCACCCAGACCTTGATGCATATGCCTGGGCAGGATTTTTTGGGAGGAGTGGAGGCTTCAATGCTGTTAGGATAGGTGAAACGCCAGTTGTTAAATGCTTAGGAGAGAATCTACCGTAGGTCTTTGAAAGCTTTTGGCCAGATCCTCAAACTGAAGTGGTGTAGGTCCACTGAAGGCCACAGAGCCATTGATTTAAATCAGCTAAGGATCCATTCCTGCTTCAAAATTAACTAAGCCCTGTGAGAGCTCATTCAAACTGCTGGGCAGGGAGAGACATGGCAAAACAGCCTGCCCAATCACTTAAAATACTGGCTGCAATGTTTCTTTTAAAGTGCAGCAACAAAATAATATGCCATACTGCTAAGTTTTCATGGAAGCAAGAAAAAAAAGTCTCAGGAATAGCATCTTTTTCCTGCCTGTGGGGCTGGGGGCTGGACTCGATGATCTTCCCAGGTCCCTTCCAGCCCTAATGTGTATGTCCATGAATTTTTTGCTATTGCAAGGGAGAAGGGTGCTGCTTTTATATTTGGGTCTCTATTGTTGTCATCTGTCTTCCCTCGTTTGTCCCATCTACATGGGGTCGCTCTTGTGGATCTTGGCTCTCCACTGGCTTCGGTCACATTCGTCTTCTTCTGACTCCTCTCTCATGTCTCTCTCCACAGTCCCTCTTCATCTCATCTTTGGTCTTCCTCTTCGCCTTCTCCCTGGTAGTGCCATTCTGGTAACTTCTTTTCCCGCATAATCTTCTGAACTCCTTTGAGCGTGCCCATCCATTCCAGTCTTCTCTTTTGTACTTCTTTTGATGCCTCCACTACCTTTGCCAATACTCTGATGTAAGAATTCCTCACTTTATCCACCTTCGTCACTCCAGACATCCATCGGAGCATCCTCATGCCAGTCATATTCAATCTCTTTTTCCTGAGTTTTCTTCAGGGGTCATGTCTCCACTCTGTACAATAGTGCTGGATGCACACGTCATGTAGACTTCCCCTTCTGCTTCACTGATACTCTCCTATCACATAATATTCCTGTCACCAATTTCTAGTTCATCCACCCTGCTGTTATTTGATGATTCAGCTCTTTGTCTAACCCTGTATTCTGCTAAATGGTTGACCCCAGATCCTTGAACTTGTCAACTTTTTTAACATGTTTCTCATTGATTTTCACCTTTCCAACATCCAGTATGTTAGAGAAATCACAGTGCATATATTTTGTTTTGGATCAACTAATCTTCATTCCTCTTCCCTCTCGCACTTCTCTCCATTGGTCGAATCCAGCTGGCATTTCTGCTAGACTCTCAGCACGAATGACCACGTCGTCCACAAACATGATAGTCCAGGGTGGTCACCATCCTATGTGTTCAGTAAACACATCCATCGCAAATGCAAACAAAACTGCTCCTCACCTTCGTTGTACACTTCCAACACATCGTTGATGGTTCTGATCTATTCCTCTAGCAACTCCTTAATTCTCAGGCACCGCCATATTTCTTCCCTGGGTACATGGTTCCTTACTGCACCCGGTTATATTTTCAACATAGCCTTGATGTTTTGCAGGCTTCTTATTTATGGTTTTATTCCAATTCTCTTTCTCCCACCACATCTTCCCTTTGCTTTAGGTGCGAGCACCAGTAAGCACACTTGCAGGACCTGCCCTCCATCCGGTGGCCTTCAGTGCTTTTGAGGACAAAAAGAACAAGATATTTCAGGAGCGCAAAGCATGTTACTTTGTGCAGTGATCTCTTACATGGCTCCATGCTTGTCATATCCACAGACTGCACTGCCATTTTTCATATTAATACGCTGTATGTTTTCCAATTAGTCATGGCAAATTAACTGTCCTTGCCTCATCATAGGCAAGGACAGCTCAGTTGGCCTCAGTGGAGCATTTCACCTTGTGAATTCTTCAGTCAGATCAAGAGGTATTAAAATGCACTTTTTGAGTGAATGCATTATTAGTATGATCCTTGTTGTCACCGAGTCTCAGGCACGGAGGCAAGCGCAGCATTCAGATTCTTTCATGTCCATAGACAGTAGAGAAACAGGAGACCATTTTAGGTGTCTGCATTTTTTAAATTAAAAGAAAGTTGCTGCAGAATATAAATATGCATTTTATCTGTAAAGTCTAGGTTAATTTAGAAATCTCCAAAGGAGATGAAGGGGAGGACACAGAGGTTCACCTGCTACTTTTTGGCTTCCCAGCCAGGTAACTAAAGCTTTTAAAATGATTTTTTCTAATGAAGACACTCAGCACAAGATCCCACTGGGCATAAACTGGAACGACGCAGTCATTTACACCAACTGAGCAACTGACCTTCATCTATTTCTGGCATGTTTAAGGTGTGCTCGGAGCTACCTGCCAGCCTTCCCTCCTCCTCAAATAACCTAAGACACATCAGAAAATAGGAAAATCGAGGGGTTCTGCTCAATGAAAAGCTAATTTAACCCGCATATTTTATCAGGCATAATATATACTGCCACGCGTAGTGCCGCTGACATCAATTCACTGGACCCAGTAGTAAAATGCTCATGCAATCTAAGGCTAGGCTCAGAAGTATTAAAAGTATTGCTTCCCTTCAAAGCTACTTCCTTGTTTCCTCATACAGAAATGTATTCAAGGAGACACAATGGCTCATGGCCTGTTAATGCAATTGGCACTCTTAATCCATGACACCTGCAAAACATGTGTTTCATTCCTTCTGACAAAAGAAGAAAGAAATGCTCAAAGGCTGTCATGCAGCTTCTCTTTGATAATTGACATTCCTAATCCCTTGATGTCTGCAATTTGTGCATAGTCAGACAAAAAAAAAAGTTTCAGAGGAAATGTGCATCCCTCCAGGCAGCATCTAGAAACTAAGTGTTAGGATAGATATTCTGTTACCTGCTGACCTGTCACTTGAGGAGAACTCCTGCAGAAAGGGACACGAGAAGAGGGCTGCTTCACTACAGATACAGGTACGATCCAAATCGATAAGCCTGTTTGGTCCTTGCTAATTTCTTTAACATCATCATTATCAACATGGGGCACTGGCTAGAAAAATAACTAAACTCTTTAAAATATTGAAGTGGTGTGTCTGAAAGAGCTGATGTGTTTTTAAGGCATCAGAAAGGCGATTATTTTGTTGCATAATTATCCCACTGCTCAGTGTATGCAAAGGCCTCAGAGGATAGAGTCTATGATGGTATCTGATGGGACTTAATCTATTGGTATAGATAGCAGATGATCATCCTTTCAATATTGAAAGCCCCATGTTCAAACTCAGGTAGTAATTTGTTAAACTTGGGCAGGTAGCCACAGAGTTATTTGCTCTTTCAAGACCTGATTGAAAGCTGATTGAAGGCAATAGATTGCTTGTTTTGGATCTGGCCTTATACGTCGACCTCCCTAGGATCACAAGTGTGGTGGTCACAAGTGCAGCAATATACAGTCTGTAGAGGCAGGGACCTCCCAGTCATCAGTGAATTCTAGCCATGGACTGCTGCACTTCCAGTGAGCACCAGTGAAGTCCACTGGACCCCAATCAAGTCCCTCAACACATGCCAGTTGCAGGGTTAAGGCCCAAACTAATAGCAGCAGCTCCTCCGAGATATCAGTTAGCAGATGGATATGACTGAAGCTTCCTACAAAGTCAGATAGGTTCAAATCATGACCTTTAAAAGTGAAAAAAGCACCAGACGGCATCACCCTAACTAGCCCGGCCCTAACTGAACGGATTTCACTAAAAGACACAACTTCAGAAGAGAGTAATATGGAACTCGATAGCATGTCATATGAGCCAAAATTACATTTTTCCTTAAATCTCCAAGTAAAATCAAATTCAAATTTTGCTTTTTTGCTTTAAATGTGCAATTAGCAGTGACATTTTTCAATTGCTCAAGTGACAGTTTCAATCTTAGCACTTGACATAAAAGATGACATATTTTTAGACACTTGAATTGACTAGAATGCTATAAGCGTTTTCCTGTATAGTAATTGCAGATCTTCTGGTGATAAATCAATTACAGGAGTGACAAATGTTGTACTTAAATAATTGGAGGCAAACAATATCCCACTGCTTCTGCATGTATCAGCTTCAAATGAGCGGAGCTCAGTAAAACATCTGCCTCGTTTAATTCTGCACTTGCCTACATAGCTACCCTCAGTGTTGTGCTTGTTGTCGAACCCGTTCGAGCGCATAATCGGTAGAGTTCCAGTGCCCTAGAACATCCTCTGCTGTCGACATGTCAAAAAGTTGTTTTTCTCAGGGAGCTTACTTTAGATTTGCCTGAACAATGACACAAGGCAGAGAAACATCCCTGAAGACTTGAAGAGCAACCTTAGCATATTTGTAGTCTCTTTGTCATGCAGGGTGCCTAGGCAGATCTTTAAATGATATGCAAACCACTGTGAATAAGTCAACCTGTTACACAAGGAATGAGGCAGACTCAGAAGCATCTGCTGCTTCTTGAGAAAGGGTTGCTTACTGAAAATCCCCTTCCACGTTTCAGCTCAGTGAATGCTTTCTCGGGAAACGCCACATATGGGTGGAAAACCCTATACCACCTTCTAACTGGGTGACAGAAAGGGTTACTTACTGCACCTTTAAAAGTCCCAGTTACATTACATGGAGTGCCTCACTGGCATTGGCCACACTACTGCATTCAAATTCCTATCAGGATACTATAAGCAAAGTGTAGAGTTGCCATAAAAAGGGAAAGGAGACAGATGAATCAAACAAAGAGATGCACTGAGCATATTCATGAACCAGGCCATATGCTTTGCCTGATCGTCCCAATTATCTGGGATTAAACATGTGCAAGGTGCATATCACAGCTACAGGCAGAACCCTGCAACTGGGAGGCTGCACACAGACATCTCTATACCCATAATGCCTGATCCCAAAAACATGTTGGTGTCTGTTATGTAACCGTTTCTTTTTTATGCCAATATCCTGGCACAGCAGGCGAGGAGTTACTGTGCCATTAGTCAGTCCCAGGTACTGTGGAGAGAGCTTTCACACTCTCTTACAGATAATAATAGATGTGCTTCCACATCTCTTCACTCGAGGAGTGTCTCTTGGAGGGTGCGTGAACAACTGGTAGGTGGAAGCTGAACACTTCTCTCATCAATGATGTCATCTTGTACAGCCCTGAGAGAGAGAACAGCCCCACGCTTATTTTAGGGCCTGACCCAAAGTCAAGGGAAAGCATTAAAAAAACCCTTCACTGTTTAAAAAGGGCCAAGAGTCTCAGTACAGCATTTCATCTGCCCACTCGTCCACCCATGAAAATCTTCACGCTTAGTTTCATGTTTTTAATTCCTTCTTTTAAAAGGGGAAAGTAAAAGAAAGGAAACAAAGTTAGGGGAAGAAAACCCCAAGCCCACACCAGATCATTCAAGAGAACCCCAAACCCATACCATGTGATCTCTGGATTTAGAAGGGACCTAATAGTGTTATCTCTGGAAAGGCTACCATGACCTACAGTGGGTGGGGGGGCTACTCAGCCCAGTAACTATATGGCAAAGCAAATGTATAGGAGGATAACTAGGCCATAAACACCCTGAGAAAAATACACTAGTTTTTAACAGCCACAGTTATTGCTACAGTGTCTTTTGGGATGACCACGGAGCCTGAGTTTGACCCCAAGAATGATTTTCCCTTACTGACATGTTAATACATTATCCTTTCCTGTTTGCATCTAGGTCCCACTAGAACAGAGACATTACAAATAAGTAAGGGGCAAGCTATGTTTGAAAGAGCATTAGCTGTTCAACAGTCAACCCTGTGATAACAAGAAGTCATAATTTACAAAGTTATTGCTGAATATATAGGGTACTCTTAGTTTAGAAAAATATTCTGAGTGTGGTTCAATATGCACTGTGCAGTTATCCCCTAAAAAATACTATCCGTGCAGGAAAGCTTGGCATTACGACGAAGGGATTTAGCAGAACACACGTCTTGATTGTTGATTAAGTACTTGTTTACTCATAGAGCTCTGCTAATAAGCCCTATAGCTCAAATCAGCAGAATGCATCTGGATCTGTAAAATATGAAATTGGATCAACAAAGTATACCTTTTTCATGAATAAAATATGCAGCAAAGGATAGTAAACTTTGCATCTTGAGTAATAAGCTATCTGCTCAATCAGCATAAAAGTGCAATGATAAAAGTATGTAGCAAAGAAAAAACAAATCAATGCAGCATACAGCTTGATCAGCATCTTATACACTATAAATCATAAAATTAAGCAGCCTGGCCACCGAGGCTGGGTACAGACATTCAAAAAGGCCAAGGTGGAATCGATGTAACTTATGCGGTTTTCTGTAAGTGGTGTACTTTAGATCAATAGTGAACCGAACACACATTCATTCACCTTTTGGTGTGGAGGGGCAAATCTTAGACCAGATTCTTCCATTTTTCAACCAGATGCTGAACTTCTGTTCTGTTATAGGTACAGACCGGCTGCTGATCACTTATACCAGTAAAAGCGTGATGTCCATACCTGGCCTTAGTGATTGTACTATAGCATAGCACAAGTTTAAATCAAAGGCATGGAAAATGTACGTATGGGCATAGAAATATGACGGGCTAGGAGAAAACCTTGAATCCCTCTTCCTCTTGCTGCCTGGATTTTTGCACAAGTATTGACGTGATGTAATTTGTAAAAACTAAAAAGGCAAAGCTTGAACAAGTTGGGTGGCAAAAGCTGACATAAAATGATCAAAACTGCATGCTGAATTAGACACGTGCACGCAAGCTTGAAAAGACATTCTCTGGTGTGGTTAAAACATGAGTCTGGCATTCAAGAACAAATATGCTGATCCCTGCTGCCCCACTTCCTTCCTGTATAACTTTGTGGTGGCATTTTGGGTGCTCCACTGGCTTAGATCTATGCGTGGTAAACATTTATATTTCAGCTTGAGCATAACATCCACTATTTTAATAATATGCAACAGTATACTGGAAATAGACCCCTTTGAAAGGGAAGTGAGATGCTACAACCACCTAGGAACATTTTCTTATTTTTACATTTATATACACATATTTATTTTAAGCGGAAGAGCTAAGGCTGGGGTGGACATGGTTGCGGAAGTTGATCATAGGAGGAGTCATACGTGTCCACCCCATCTTGCGCAAAACAATTCAGCAGTAGTGCAAGGTTTGGTTTAGGACTTGAAGAGCCTTAAGTCTGATTTTTTTTTCCAACTGAGGCTTCCCCAGGAGGCAGGGGAAGGGAGGTCCAAGTTTAAGCACCCTGCAGATCATTTTTGTTTCGGAAAAGCGGAGGTGCTGGAGAGCTAGGCTTACAATGAAGAACGAGCTGCATTCTCCCCTATGCCATGATAATAAAAAAAAAGATTATGTACTTTCTCAACATGGTTGTAACGTTATCACAACCTGTATGTAGTCTGAACTGCTTAACCTTCAGTATTCCCTTCCCTTCCCTGCCCCCCTGCCATCCAAGTGACCTTTATAGATACCTTTCGGAGACTGATAGCACAGGCATTTCTACAAGGACATTTATCTTTTTACCAGCTTAAAAAGTTCTGTTGAATCTCTAATCCTTGTGTGTTGTGCTCATCATCCATAAATCACGCTCACCTTTATTAGTCAGCTTAGGGGAAGAATGCTTTCCTGCAGTCTTTTCAATCTTAGACATGTCTTTGTTTTCTTTATTTGATGCGGGTTTCATCCCTCCTAACCAAGTACATTCAATTCCTGTCACTGTCAGAGAATCCCATTATATTTCAAGAAGAGGTCAATATTTTGGAGGACGATACTGAATTGGTATTTTGTCTCAGACCTTTCAAAAAGTCATTTTTTTTTTCAGAAACAATCAGGGATTTAATGGAGCTGGGTGGTAGCAGCTCACTGAACTGCTGCTTTTGGGAGTCTGCCATCTTGTCCTTCAGACATGCAGCCTTCATTTAAAAACGGAAATTAAGTCTCGAGCCCTTGTGGCTGTAAAGATAACATTCAAATGGTGAGCTGATGTAGTGATGGCTGCCGGAGTCTGCAGGGAGATGGGCACAATAGCTGAGCCACCCTGTTAACCCTGAAGTTTAATGTTAGGAATTTCGGGGTATTGATGCACACTTGCACGCAACATAAAGGGAAGCGTACCATCTACCCTGTAACTTCCTGTGTATACCTCTCACTCTGCAGTAAAGAAAAGCTAATTTACAATAATTTATCCCACAATAGAAGCTTGAAACTTCCACATATAGTGTTTTGTTTCTCTGTACATGCCCTTAAATTTCCAAATACCTTTAACTAATTCTCTCTTGATCAAAATTCATCAAGAGAAGTAATAAAGTGTTCTGTACATTTGAAAGCCAGAAGGGATTATGGAGTCATCTAGGATATCTTCCAGGTTATTAAATTATGAGATCAGTAAATTGGCCTTGGCTAAAGCACCACTTTCAGAAAGGGATCCAGTCTTTATTTGAATACATCAAAGGAGAGAAAATCTACTATACGCTCGGCATCCTGTCCAATAGTTAGCTATGCTCACCCTTAAAAAAGCATACCTATTTCTTCTCTGAAATGATCTGGTTTTCCAGCCATTGGTTCTTGTTGTGCCCCTCTACTCAACAGCTCCCTAACCCCAAACTGTTAACAGGAATGTGGTGACTTCTTGTTGCTGCCATCATTATCACAATTGCATGGCTGCAGCAAAAGGGGCATTTTTGCCTCTCCCTCCGCCCTTCCCCACCATCCCCACCTGCTTCCAGGGCATCTCCCAATCCCTTTGCCCTAGTTATACTACTGCACGTCTCTAAAGAATGTGGTATTCAAGAATTGGGCTAATCAAGGCCATATGCACTGGCAAAAGCCATCCCCTATCCCCACCCCATCCCCACTCCTATATTCTACTTCCCTTTTTATGCATCCCAATATTGCAATGAACGCTTTTCCTACAGGAATTTTCTTCTTTCCTTCCTTTCTGTTCTTTCATCTACTGTGATTCCTAGATCCTTTTCAGACTCTGTAGGTGAAGCCTGTATTCCTCCTTCCTATATCTGTATTTCTCCCTTCTAAATACTTCGCTTTGCATTCTGCTGTATTAACATCTTTTGTTGGAATGGGCCCAACTTGCCAAGTGATCCAGAACAATCTCTATCTTCAAAACTGCAGGTGATACAGCAGGCAGAATAGCTGTTCTTTTCTTCCTCCCCTGCCCATTCACCTGCCAGAATAGTTACTTCCAAGTCGTTGAGGAAAATCTTGATTAGCGTTATGCCTACAGCCAGATCCTCCCAAACTCCAGTAGCAGCACACCCATTCAGTGAAGGTCCTTAGTCCTTTTGATGAGTGCTGTATAGATATTGTATACTGACTGCTATTTCTTACAAATCCAAACCTTGCGCAGTACTAAGTCAATAGATTGACAGTAACATATGGAGACTTTAGAAAGGTCTAAATATATTACATCAATGCAATTATCTATAAATCACCAAGCCTGTGATTTTGAAAGGCTAAAAGCAGGCTTGTTTGATAAAAACTATTTCCCTTGAAGAATAGTACATCATAATATGAAGGTCTGCACAAGCTACTGTGGTGTAACTGCTTCTTCTGGTGTCTCCTTCTGCTATATTAAGTACCCAGAGCTCAAGGGAAAACTTGGGAAGAATGCTAGTATTGCATCTTGTATTTTAACTAGGAAAAAATATATAAAGGATGATGAAACTGTACTTGTGATTCCCAGGGGTCAGGTTTTCTAAGAGTTTGGAATATCAGTACCTTCATAAAAGGACCATTTGAAAAGTAGAGGAAGAAAACACTATATGAAAAAAATGTTCCCCAAGAAAGTAAAAATGACATAATTGAACCAAATCTCAGTTACATCTATGAAATCAAGCACAGTATACCCTTAAAAGATACACTTAAAACAATCTCTCCCTCTCCCCCTGCCACACACACTTTGTTAAAGGCCAAATTTTGCACCTCTCACTGAGTACAACTCAAGATGCCTTTGATCCCAACCACCACATTAAAAAGTGGACAGCTATAGTGGGTCAATAGCAGTCCACCTTAAGAGCATGTCACATAGGCTAGGTACAGACGTTCAAAGAGCCCAAGGTGGAATTAAGTTACACAGTTTTCTTTATGTGGCACAGTTTAGTTTGGTACTGAACAGAACACACGTTCACCCTTTGGTGGGTGGGGAGAGGTGTGGGGCGGAGAGGGATATATCTTAAGTCAGGTTCCACCATTTTTAAAGCAGCCCGAACTTCTGTTCTGTTACGGGTATAGACCAGTTACTGATCACTTATACTCATAAAAGTATACCTATACCTGGTCATTATGGTCATGTGATGCTATATAGAACCTGGAACAAGCTCATGTCATTAAATAAGGGATATTATGTACTCCGTAGTGTTTTTCAGTGCCCTTATCCTGGTAAGCATTTTGCAAAAATAATCTAAGTGAATAAGGACTTGCAGATTGGGCAACAAACTACAGTGTGGCTATGTACAGACAGCCAAAAAGCCCGAGGCTGAATCAAATTGAATCTTCACAGGTTAGTCTAAGCTGCGTAGACTGAACCAATCAGCAAGTGAACAGACATTCACTTCTGATTCCAGAAATGCAGCCACATGTTTGCAGTGACCCAGGCCAGAAGCCAGGGAATGCCAGTGTGCAGCTCCCTGCTCAACTGGAGCATACAACTTGGGCTAAGGCTAGCCCTGCCACTCTGATGGGGGATGGAGCGGGACTGTGGGGTAAGTGCAAAGCATCCAGGGATGCTGGGGAACTGAGAGTTAAATTGAATCTCGAAGGGGATCCGGAACAGAAGTTCAATAAACTGATTTAACCTAAATCAGACTTAACTGATTCATCCAGGCTTATCTTAAACCAGTTTCATCCATTTTGAAACCAGATTATGTGCACTGGACTTCTGCTGTGTTGCAGATTTGAAACCGTTTCCAATCACTTATACCAGTTTGTGTGTCATTTCTGCCCCTAGCCTTTATGAAAACTGGTTCCAGAGAAAAGGTGTATGTTCCTAATTCCTCCAAACATTTCACCTGTTGCAGAAGTAGCGGGAAAACTAGATAGCAAACACAAGCATGATGAGGTAAAGGAGGGCAGGATGATTCCTGCATGAAATACCTGTAGATACTTAGTTACATTGATATTTAAATACCACATTCTTGGAGTAACGATCAGATCTCTTCCATCTGACATTTGTTTCCAGGGGCAGAACATGCAAATGAATGGCTTGTTTTCAGAGTACACCTGGGTCGTGCCATTTTAGGAGAACATTTACAAACTGTTCCCTCCTCTTGGTTTCTGCTACTATTAAGAACAATCAAAAGGGTTAACTTATAAATATTATGCCAGTTATAAACGAGTGGCCCAAAACAGCAATGGGTAGATTTTGCCTGCTTTCTTTGTCTGTAACACTTGAATTAAAGCATTCATTATACATCCAAAAGATACACACTGGATAGTGATATAGAATCATAACCTCAATTTAGTTTCCAAGATTATGTTTACTGACTGTAAGGGCCACTTATACCGTTTCATTTCCCTTGTAATATTTAGGCAATTATTTCTTCTCATACCATAGGCTGCGGTTAGAGTTAAAATAGGAAGTATTATCCCAGTTTAAAAAACAAAACAAAATATATAGTATTCAAGGCATTGATGTTGCATCTGGAGGGTGTAAGATGAAAATGCAAAAATGCCAATCATTTATGGGGAAGTGGGGCGGGAAATTGCAACCTGTAGTTTCAGAACAAAAGCTGAGAAGCAAGAATCCATCCCTGTGATGGTGTAGTCCATAATAAACTCCAAGGATCAAGATAGCGATATATTGGAGAATTGGCCTTAAAATTGCCCCCAGTGAAGGAGGAGAAGGAGGAGGACAGGTAGACACTGTACAACTCAACGCCATAAATGCAGCCTAGGTTTACAGAATTGTCCATGCCCTTCAGGCAGCAGCATTTCTACAAGAGGCAGGAAGGAAGATACGGTGGGCAAAGTGCTGGCCTGGGCTCTGTCTGGTCAATATTTGCACTTAAACACCTAAATATCTTTATAGGTCCTTAACTCCGGGTGCATTGAAATCAGTGAGTGATGGGTTCCCCAAACCCTTTAAAATCAGAGCATCTGTTTCTGCACCTCTGCTTCCCATTGGCAATAGCACTTCCCTACAGCACCAGGGTGTTCTGAGGATAACTGCATTAAAGTTTGCCAGGTGCTTAGATACTACAGTGTTAGGGGCCAAGTACTTAAGATTGATATAAGCCTCAAACCACTAGAGGGTGAAATCACCACAAATTAATAAACAGCTGAAGCAGCTTGACACTCCACCCAGCAGGAACCAGTGATAATAAAAGCAGTATCATTACAGTTGGGAAAAATACAAAAAAATTGAAAGCTAGAGTTGCTGGAAGAAAGTGTTTGAGCATCTTGGAAACAGTGAGAAGGAAAAAAATATATATCTATAAGCCAGCATGTGCTGCTAAGCAAGTCGACTATTGCCTATCACCTGTTAGCAGCTTTTCAAGTAACCAGTACTTGGATTGTAATTTGGCATGTTTTTCACATTGCCAAGGAGATAGAAGTGCCCACAAGACTGATCTGAGAAGCAAATCGATCTTAGCTGTTTCTCTTCTGCGCTGGGTTCTTCTAATAGCTACAGGTTAAAGAAAAGCTCTGAATTATTTTGTCAGAGTCAAAAAGCAATCTTTAGTTAGCAACTGAGGAAGGCACAGCATGGTGGACTGCATGAAATATTTCTTTGGGCCGAGAATGCTGGGTCCATCAGATTTATAGGAATAAAGAAGAGTTCAGAAAATAAGAGATCTACTGTTCTCAGCCAAGCACTAAGGCTACCTACAGACATTAAAAACGCCCAAAGCAGACTGGATCTAAGTTACACGGTTTTGTACGCAGTGTGCTTTAGACCGATAGCAACATAATAGCCCTTTGAGATGGAGGGGAGGTGCAAATCTTAGACCAGGTTCCACCATTTTTAAACCAGTTGGTGTGCACTAAATTTCTGTTCTGTTACGGGTATAGACTGTTTTTTGCAGCAAGCCTCAGTTCTGTTCCAGGTATAAACAGATTTCCAATCACTTATACTAGTAAAAAAAATGTAATGTGTGTACCTGGCATAATTGAGTGGCAATCTCCCTTATTTAAGCCCTCTTAATCAGCAGGGCAGGAGTAACTGAGCCTACAGTAGCTTATTAACCTTTTCCTGGGAAATGTGGGGTACATTGTTGATTGTGAGGCTTGAGATTAGTTGTTTTTTTTGTATGGATGTGTGGCAGAATTGCCCCCCTGGGCGCTCTCCTGCACAAGCGTCTGTCTGTGCCAGCCTGAGGGGCGGCTGGAGAATCCCTCAGGGCAGGGATTTCAACC
>JAGPOW010001327.1:9506027-9552395 GCA_030014935.1 Caiman crocodilus | reverse complement strand
GAGGCACCCCAAGGGAGGCACTCGGAGCCTGGAAGGTGGTCGGGCACAGGGAGGTGGGCGGCTCAAAACGGGAGCGCCCCCTACTGGCCCGCCACAGGATGCTGATGTAAAGCACCAGTAGGTTGCACAATGAAATACTGTGCCAATCAATCAACACTGGTGCAAATCATGGGGGAAAGGGGTTGAGGGTCAACCTGAAGTTCTTATATGTGTTAAAAGGAATGCACAATCATTGACACTTACTGACTTGATGCTCTTGGCGCTCTGCTTCTGTCTCTTTGCAGCTGTTCCTGGACCAAAATCGGTCGTCAGTGAGTTCCCCAAGGAGATCAGTTGCAGTAGCTTGTTCTTTGTTAACCACAAGTTGATGCAGTCTCAAGATCCATTTTTTGAGAGCTACCTCCTCCTCCTCCCCTATGTAGGATAACAAGCCACAAGAGACAGTAGGCTAACATTTGGGGCAATAGTACCTTATCATACTCTGCACATTCTCAGGATGTTACTCAGAGGTCTGGCTCCTGCAGGATCCCTACTCAGGCTGCTCGAGCTGCTCCTAGCATTAGAGTCCAGTTTGTTACAAACACCATTTGTAGGCCACCCGCTCCAAAGAGCATCATGATGTTGCATGTTCTTTATGCTCTGGCTAAAATCACAGTCCCAACAATATTCTCTTCTTATGTTCACAAGGGTCTTCAAATGCTCCTGACTGGAACAGGGAGCACATCTTCAGCCTGGCCAGAGTTGAGCTATTTGCTAGACGTCTCAGATCACCTGCAAGGTAAACAAGGAGTTAAATGTTTGACAAAGCAACAGAAAGTGCAGCATAGCTACTAGAGATTCAAGGGTGTGTAGGGGTGTGCTACAGTGTGTAGGAATGTATCAGGCAGTTAGAAGATCCAGGAATGGGGAAGTATGGGATTGTCAATGGAGGAGTAGCTATCTTACATCCACACTGCAAAGTGATAGAATACCTGGAATGCAGTGCCATACCAAGGTAGGGAGGGGAGGATGAGAAGAGCAACTGCCCTAGGTGCCAAAGCAAAGGGATGCCAACAGGTGCTTCCCAGCCATGGCAGGACATGGGACAGAGCCATGAGTGGCTCATTTGAGTAGGCACACGGACAGGGACAGGGGAAGGGCACTCCTGGGCAAGCATGGGGGAGGGAGGTGCCCCCTGGATCTGTACATGGGGCAAGGGATGTGCAAGCTGTGGCTACAGGCTTTGCAGAACAGCAGTTCAGGCCATATAAACCAGTTTCAAAATGGCTGAAAATGGTTTAAGATAAACCTGGTTGCATGTAGTAGTAGACTTAACGGATTTGGGTCAAACCAGTTTATGAAACTTCTGTCCTGGACCCCTTCCTGCTTTAAATTAAATCAGAGTCCCCCAGCATCCCAGCATGCTTTCTAGCCCTGAGCTGGGCTGGGCTGTCTGCCCCCCAGCTGGGGTAGGGGCCAAGGAAGGGAGTTAAACCCTGCTTCCCTTCGGTACAGAGCTGCCCTGCCATGCTAAACTTACTGAAAGTTACTGATGGCTGCAACTGTGGACTATAAATCCCAAAGGCACCTGGGAGCAGAAAGAGGAAGTGATGAGCAACCCTGCAGAGTCCTGCTGCTGTAATTCTGGAACACAAATTCCAGAGACCTCAGGGGTAGCAGGAAAAGGAAGTGAGCACACAGCCCATGCTGGCTACGTGGCAGAAAGTCATGCCTTAGTGCCCCCCAGCTTCCGGATGGAGCCACTGCAGGCATGTGGCTGCTTTCCCTGAATCAAAAGTGAATGTCTGTCCAGTTGTTTCTCAGTTTAATCTCTGCTGCTTAGACTAAGCTGCAAAGACTGCATTGATTCACCCTCAGGCTTTTTGATTGTCTGTACTTAGCCATACAGTCCAGCAGTTGTCAAATTCTGATGAATCATCTTCTTCATAAATGAGAGTTACCTTGGCATGTTTCCATTCAGAGGTAAAGCAATCCCTCTTGAGGAGAACTTGATAAAATAAGATGAAGAGACACACAAAATCTAACGGATACCACTGCTCTGGAAAACTTGTTTTGAATCCTCCCCAAGTAATATGCATAGCCCTTTCATGGTATGTATTGCAGACTTTCAAGAAGAGAAGCTCTTCTTTTTGCCATCCCATAACCACCAGGTGAACCCTCGTATCTGGAAGCCATCGCATTCTGAGCCATTCATATTTCATTGAAACCTCTTAACTTTTGTTAAAAAAATATCTTTTTAAATCTCCTTTGCCTTATACATAAATGCAGATAGATCCTGTTTGTGGTATTCTTATGCTTCTTCTGAACCTTTGGGTTGATTAAGCTCAACACAGAGAACAGCTGCTCACAAACATACATTGAACAAGGGAAATGTGAGAAGGGCAGCACAATAATCATGAGGCATCTTGCAACACCTGAACAGAAGCAAAAGACAATTTTCTCTAATTGAAAGCCGTGTGCTCCCTAATTTCACATCTAAGGGGGTACATTTGTTTCTGTTGTTTTGAAATTTAACTCTTTCTCTAGGCATTTATTCAAAGTGTAGCCTTTCCCCATAATCTCACTCATTTTGTATAGGTAAAATGTTAATGAAAAGAAGCTCAAGCCTTTATATAACTAATAATGGCATCCATTCATCAGCAAGTGATGGTGGATATTGCAGCTATTCTGCTGACTGGTGGTGCATTTTCTCTTTAACTAAAGCTATTAATGAAATGCATCTTTTAAATGTCTATTGACCTTGGGCAGTCTTCTCAGCATTTCCCAAGACTACTGAGAGCAAGTCCACAGATCCACTTCTAAACCAATGTTAGAAATGGTTTAAGTCACCAACTCAAGTTCCTAATGAACCGTGATATCACTGAAATAACTTGGATATGTTCCTAAGCTTTACAGTTTTGATTACTTTGCATAATGTGGCATCTTGTAATACATGTGAGGCTGGTAAATCCTTCTGTCTTATTCAGTTTATGATAATTTTTAACCTTTATTCTGAAGAAGAGGGCTTAGCTCATCAAGCTATGCTACAAACCCATCAAATTTCTGTCCCTGCCTATGCCATATGACACGGTATAATAGCAAAGTTAAGTACTGGGACTGATCTTCATCAAGGATTGGCAGCAGTTCAGAGCTCACACCATGGTTCAATTTACAATCTTGGCACCTCTATCCAGGATATCCTCCAAATTCTTGCGCCTGTCCCTGGAACCTACTGCCTCTTAGCAAAAGAGTCAGTGAACCTGGACAACTGGATATTTCACCCTGGATGAAAACAGATGACAAACCATTTTCAGTGCTCAATTAATGGCCACTGAAAAGTAGCTTCCCCAGGCTAATCTTTTCACAGAGCGGGAAAAAAAGCTTCACTGACTGCACGGTACATGTCTTTCCCTTGCATAATCCCTTTTGACCAATAGCATAGTGAACAATCACTGCAAGTCTTGTATGATTACTCATATCAGCTACTTTTATCAGGGCACAATAGAGAAAACAGTGACCTTTTGAAAACCAGTCTTCAGTTACTTGCTGACATCTTCAGAAATATGTGGAGTACTGTCCTTGATAGTAAATTGACTGAGGCTTTTTCTGCTATGGCTGCACAATTTTCTTGCTGTTGGGAATGTCTTCAAACAAGATGTCAAAATTACTCAGCAATAACCCTCTTGACTAACACACTATCCAAGAGAGAGCTGCCTGTCTATACTGCAGCATGAAGCTGGCTGTTATCAAAATCTACCAGCGCGTGGCGAGACCAGCAGAAAGGTGCAGAGAGGTACCAGTGGGACTCTTCCAGGTGTTGTGACCATTGTACCCCTCTGGCTTGCTAGAGCTAAAATTTCCAATCCTGCAAGCAGTTCATTGAGGCTATGTACCGGTAACTATTTAGACATGCAAACATTTGCAGGAATGGGGCCTTTAACCTGTACACAATTGTGGATACTTGGCTAATAATTTATTGATACGGGAAATGGGGTAGGTGGATTACAGGCTTTATCCTAAGGAATCTGGAGACTGATTAAAAAGCTTCACCTCCCTTAGAGGACAAGTAAGAAATTAGGTAAGGGAGAAGGTCAATGGGATAGTCTAAACACCTGTTTGAGTCTTTACCTATATTTTTCTCTATAACGTATTTTAAGGCATCTCTTGTGTTGGTATTCCTGAGGCTGAAGGAAAGAGTTATAGATGCCAGAGGGAATTTTCCTGAACCTTGACTGTGTTTGAGGTCAGGTCAAGGAATATACCCAGGCTTTGGAGAGTTGTATTTAACTCACCATCTTCTTCTTTATATGGCCTAGCAATACTAACACAGTAATATACCTGTATGCATCACTACTGAATACAAATAAATGTTAGGATTTTATAAGGAATATTTAAGCAGAGAACAGATAATGATCTAAGCAGATAAGAGTGTTTACCATTTTTCATATATTGCTGCAGACATTTCATATATTTAACAGACATTGCTACTGAAACTGAAATTTCAAAATAATAGATTTTCATAATATTATACAAATAAACAAAATGTTACATTAGCACTACATAATTATTATGATGCCTGTCTTATAGATGAAGTGGAAGGATTATCTTGTAACAAGGCTAGTTTGTTTTATACTGTTAACATTAAGGAATTTTTACATATTTTAAGCACAATTTGAAGAGGAAGCAGAGAACCACTGAAAGGTACTGGAAAAAGTAATATGGAAACGGCAGGGGACGTGGAAAAGGCTCCGACTTCATAATGAACAACTGCTATTTGGTTAAGTCAGAGGCTAAATCCTCTGTATCAAATGAAATGAAGGAAGTTAGGTTTTGATGTATTAGACTATGCTAATGTTTGCAAGTATAAAATATACCTACACAGATCACCCACTGCTTATGCTTTCATATTTATCAAACATAATGAGGACAGATCTGCATTTTGAAGTGATTTCAGTGCTGTAATCATAATTGAACTGAAAGGCACAAACTTCCGAACTGACTATATACAGACAGAAATAGATCCATTTAAGTTCATCTCATAAAATGTTGGCATTTTGAGAGTAAAGCTGTGTGAAATACCACAACATTCAAAATACTTCAATATCCTACTAGGCTTTAGTGACAACACAGCTTTCATTTTTTTTCAAAATAGCAAAAATTCTGTTAACGTTAGCTTCTCCCTACCACCACCATAAACACTATTTGAAGTTCTATTGCCACTTCTTGGCTAAGTACAGGCAGTCAAAAAGCCCAAGGCTGAATTGATTCAGTCTTTGCAGGTTATTCTAAACTGCGGAAATTAAATTGAGAAACAAGTGGAAAGACATTAACTTCTGATACAGGAAATGAAGCCACAACCTGCAGTGACTCAGGCCAGAAGTTGGGGGCCATGGGAGCATGGTTTTCCCCTGAGGTCTCTGGGATTTGCAGTCCAGAATCACAGCAGGAGGGCTCTGCAGGGTTGCTCATCACATCCATTTCCTGCTTCCAGGTACCTGAGGGATTTGTAGTCTGCAGTCATAGCCAGCAGTAAGTTTTTAGCATGGCAGGGCAGCTCTGTACTTGGGGGAAGGGAAGTGTAACCCCCCTTCCTGGCCCCAGACCCCAGCTGGAGTTTGGTGGGGGAAAGGGAGAGGCAGTACCCCTAAGCCATTTTCTGCTGGAGCAGACATCCCAGCCTAGGGCTGGAAAGGATGCTGGGATCCTGGGGGACTGTGGTTTTACTTGAACCAGGAAGGGGCCTGGGACAGAATTTTCATAAACCCGTTTGACCCAAATTAGTTAAGTCTGAGACTAAATTCAACGAGGTTTATCTTAAACCATTTTCAGGCATTTTGAAACTGGTTGATGTGCACTGACCTTCTGTTCTGTTACATGTTTAAACCAGTTTCTAAGGACCTAAACCAGTTTATGTGTAACTTCTGTCCCTAGCCCTTGGGTACTCTTGTGTTATTGAGCTAGGGTTGATTGAGTTTTATCCTACATCCAAAGTCCTTATGAGGCTATGCAAAAACTGCTTAACTGGCATTCTCAGGCCTGCTGTGTATCTCACCCAAATGACCTTATTCCCCAATGCTGTCTTTGTTAAAAGGTCAAGCTATGTATATCTCCAGCCAGCTCATATTCTCATACTCAGAGCTGGACTTGATGTTCCATTAGCTTATAAGCACTTGTCTTGTGACTATCCATCTGTGCTAAGCATGTCTGGACCCTGGTCCTGATTTGAAACTCTTAATACTAGCACTAAGTAGCACCCTTGTAAAGACAAAAACCTTTGCTGAAAAAAATGTAGGCAAGAAAGAGAGAAATGATATTTTTTGTCAAAGGTCAACACTGCTCTGAAAAAAATGAACATTGGTAAATATTTACCAGCTTTGGATTTGCAAAAGTAAGATGTTTCCCAGACTTGACAGTCACCAAGAGAATAAAAGGGTGCATCTACACGTGCCATTAATTGACACGAATAAACTCCAGAGCTTATTGCTCTGAAGTGCAATATCTACACAGAAGCTAAATGATGGGTAGAAAAGGACATACTGGAGCATGAAAGCTTATAAATGAATGAATAAGAAGGCAAAGCAAGGAGAAGGGCACATGGGTAGATCTAGGATTTTGAAAAGGGGGATGGAGATAGTGTGGTGCATCATCACGTATAACACATCACATATAACACAATGCATATTTTTTTCCAGTTAAAAAGAAACCAGAAGCTTTATAAATATTGCAGGGCCTAGGACTATATCATTCAGCTTAAAATGGAAGCAAGTGATTTTTATTTTTGGAACGTGCATTAATTATGTATATCAGTGGTTCTTAACCTAGTTGCCATAGTGGTCTACACTTACAACTCTCAGTATGTTATGTGAGCCTCAATCCACAGCTGAGGGGGCCCCAAGCTGCCAGGGCTACAGGACCAGGACCTGTATACAGTATATATTTCTATGTCCCACTAAATAGCAAGCTAAATTTGATAGGTCTACATCAGAAGACCAAAAGTGAGACCACCATATCTGGAAAAACACCCCAACTGAAGATGCTTGGATGCAAAATATTTGCATATCAAATGATATTATGCATCTAGTTCTACCTTTTTCCTTTCCTTTCATTGTGACTATAAATAAATAAGTAAAGGACCACTTCTGGCCTTTTTTGCTGTCCCAAAACTCCTGTTGAAGACTGGAGTTTAGCCTATGTAGGGAGTGCACAGGGACTGTAAATGATGGCAACGCAAATGCCCAATTTATTCAAAAGTTAACTTCCTTACCAGAAAATCCCACCACAAATACATGAGAGCATTCTCTGCACCCTGAACTGGTGCCCCAATTCACAGTCAGTACCAATTCAAAGCCAAGGTCTCGCACCTTAAGTCACTTGTCAGCTTGAGATCAGAGAAACCTTCTTCAGTCATGGCACACGGAGAAAGCTTCAGTCTCTTAAGTAAAGATCTCAAAAGCAGACTAGATGGAAAGCACTAGACAAGGGTATTTTCTAAAGGAATTAAAACTTAGGTCAAGGATTTAATTCAGCCTTCTTCTAGTGTCTTGATGTATAAGTTACACGGGCTACATAGAGAGGAAGTCTAAGTATGTGTAAGAGAATCTAAATGAATCTAAGCCAATAAGATAGGGTTTTGCAATTTCTCTTATTATTAGTAAGACACTTTGATTTATTTCTCAAGATTTAGACTTGTCTTTGATGTAAGCTTCCAACAGTATATATATTTCCCTGTTGGTTCATATTCAACCTCTAATAAAACATATCAATGAAGTGTGCCTACATAAGAAAGAACTGTGATTTCCTTTTTCTTAACAAAAACCTTATTAAAAAAAACCAAAGTGCTAGGTAGAAAATTCTATTTTCATTTCTGAGCTGAGTCTCCATCTATTATAGTCAATGACAATCTTCCGTTATTGTATTTCTTTTAAACAATGCCATTATTTTCATTTAAATAGACACGTGTGCAAAAATATGTTCTGTAATGTTTTCTAGGTTGAAGCCTAAAATAACGTCAGGCAGATGTATAGAACATGTGGTTGAAAGAAAGGAATGTTCTTTAGCAATGACAATATGATTTGTCTTCTGACTTGTTCGGGACGTGGTGGTTGAACAATAGGATATATTTGAAACCACAGAACTGGTAGGCTGAGAGTGTTTAAGGTGCATAAGGGATTTGGATGCCCAGTTCCCATTAATTTTAGTGTGTGTCTAACTCCCCTAGGCAGTGTTATTGCAATGTTTGTAATGCTAACTTTAAAAAGATGCTAAAGAATAAAATAAGAGAGGAAGCATATGCAATGAATATGCATACACATACATTATTGTTTAGCTTTTCACTTGACTATTAGTCTCCTAGGCTTACTTTTAGCCAAGCAATCGTAGACAAGAGCAACCTCTGCTAGCATTCACAAGTGCGGGCAACCCAGTAAGCTGAGGTGGAGGGAAGTATGGGTGACATCAGGGAGGGGCTAGTGGGTCCATAGGGAAGGCATTGTTGGGTTGGGGTCAGGGCATGGATCTGCAGGGTAGACATTGGTGGGTCCACACAGAGGGGTATTTAAATCTAAATGTAACATGTGTACATGTCCCTATACTGCTGAGGATTGTTCAATGAAGATCAACAAATGTAGTCTCAAATATGCCTGGTATTACCCTAACTGCAGGGCAGTACAGTAGACTAGCAATAGCTGAATTTACTTGCAAGTTCTGCCTGTCACCTTACCACCATAGCCATTTCAGCACCTGGACACATTGCTAAAATGTCACTTACCGGAACAATTTCACATAGAAATGTGAGAATTTCAGGTGCATTTTGACCCCTCACAGGCACAACCTCTCCACCTCCTGAGTTTTACTATGGCCCTGCTAATAGCATTGTAGAGCGAGGAGGAGAAAGGATAGGGGGCTTGCATTTAGGTAATATAATCTTCATTTTTCATTAGATGAAACTTTATTAAAACATGCAAAACCAGCACCGAGGAAAAAAATATTTTATGGTTATGCAAGCTCCCAAATAGATATGTTGCAGACCTGCCCCTGCATTCCTAACTAGATATATTTCTATCTCCTTCATGTGGCAATCATATTGATAGCCTGATGACTAATCCATCCTTCTACTACCTGTGCAGAATATACAGAGAGGATAGTGATTTTCCAGATAAAGATATTGTTCCAGTTGATGGCTGGTTAATCATAAGTGGATTCTTAAAAGGCAGGTAAGACACAGTCATATCTTTTGATCTCTAGAAGAAATAGAGATAGCCCGAAGGATGGTGAAAACTGAGAGCCGTAGACTACTTTACTAGGAAAGAACAGGCATACAGCTCAAAAACTCCAATAAAAGGTTCCTCAAATTTCTAAATCTCTAAACATCATGGAAGGCAAAGGTACTCTATTGGTCAGAAGGCGACCTAGGTACTCCACAGATTAATCAATGTAATGTTGCAGACAGATAGATTTGGTAGAAAAACAGTGTACATGCTCTACGTCCTGAACAGCTCACTAAACCTTCGCAAAGATGGTGTTATCTGGGAAGGCTTGTTAGGAGCGCAAAAATTATGACCCTCATTCCCTGCAACTCTCTTTCAACAGTTTCATGCCACTAAAATCAGAAAATAGGCATAAAATTGGTGCTGTGTTGTGCAAAAAAAATCAGGTGATGTTTTATCTGGGATAGCTGAGGGAAGTGTGTTGTTTAAAGTCCACCGAAATGTAATACATTTAATGTTACCTTTAAAAACAGACATGACTTAGGAAGACAGGCTATCACTTTGAACTCCATAACATGGAGGATGCATTGTTTTCAGGTTCAAGCAGTAATCACAGCAGTAATGAAGGATTAGAACAATTACTAATCAATGACTAGAGGCACTTCCAGAGAAAATAAATCCGAGATAGGAAGAGACAACAAGAACATGGTCATAAAATGCATAACACTGTATTAAGCCAATGCCTATTCATTGCCTTGTTCTTACATACCCTGTATTAGGTAGCAACTACTACAACTTCTTTTTACCCTGAATCTGACAGTGATAAGACAAGTTGGCAGGTATGGATGGTTGAACAATGTTATTTTTCTTCTGCTAACTTTGCCATCTCCCCACTGTCTGTCTTTTCTCTTCAACTATGCCTAGTCATAGTAATTTTAGGGCTGCAAAAGCAGTCTCCTGGATCAATGCCACTATGACTTAATTAGTCAAGTAACTCTCCCAGTTGTTTGAGAGTTTTCTTCCTCCTGCCACCAACTTTACATTCCCACAGGCTCACTGTCTAAAGTATAAACCCCACTGGTTGCTAATTTCAGATACAGCCGGAAATGTCAAATCAAAGATCCTGCTGGTAAATTCTCACTCGTAGCTGCAGAAAAGATACTGATCAGTTAAAGATACTCTTCTATTGACTATAAATCACTTAGGATTAATCAAACTCTCTGTGAAAAAGGCATAAAAAGTAGCTATGTTAAGTGAGATGCTGCTTATTACAACATACATGAAAGCGAACTGTGAAAAGCCAGGTTAGACATCCCGATCCCACTCAAGTCAAAGGCAAAAGTCTCTTTGACTTCAATGAGCGCAGGATCAAGCTCAACGGTTTCATGAAAACAAGATAAAAATGTGAGATTTCCTAACATGCTCACACTGGAAGACATCTATTCTTATCAAAGTCAACAGTAACTTTCTCACTGATTTTAAGAGAAGTAGAGTTAGACCAAAATTTAGCATCATTAAAATAACGATAGCAACAACAGTAATAAAAATAATAAACCTACTCCAAATGCACTGCAAAAAAATGAGTTTTACATTGATATTTGTTTATATTATTTACCAATATGTAAGTGGCTTGAAACTCCCTGACATTTCTAGTACTTAGCGGTGATTTTCTTCAGCAGAGTGAATAGAACAGATTTATTGATTGTGCTATCAAGGAACAAAAAGGTAGTCCTGATAACTAAACTTTTAATTTAAAGCAATAGCAGTCAATCATCACCAGTATCAAGTGGTAGCTCAAGAACATCTAGGAAAACTGTTTTGCAACATATTTGCATATCAAAAAAGATTATGGAAATATACAATTTCTTGCGCTATTTATTTTTTATCTGATGTTCTTTGTTCTTTTTAATTTAGAGAGACCCTGAATCAAACAAAAGTCAATTGTAGTTGTGCATTATTATCAAGTAAAAAGCAGTCTGAATAAGATTTGTATTGTATTAATCAGTGTGTCATAATAATAGGAAATTATGTATTCATATTAAAGATGTTACCTTATTTTAATTATGATACTAGATGTGCTGTTACTTCTCTAAACTGACTGTGTATTATACAACTATAAAAACAATAAGAATCCAGGCACCTTCGCTTCAAAGAAAGCCATGAGGGGATTGTTTATGGGTATCCTGACCTGTAGACCTTATACTTCACAAATCTGTTATGTGCAGCAGTTTTCTTTCCAGACTGAAGTAAATTAATTTGTAAAGCTGCAACCATACTACCATGGGATACTATCTTGTCCTTTCTTTTAATTTAAGCACTTGCAGGTTTGGTCCGTAACTACATAGCAGGCAGTCTCCAAGTGAAACTCATAGATCGCAGAAGGTGGTCCAGGCTACAGAGAGCTGTTTAAGTGGATGTGAAAATTGTCTTTCCGTGCCAATCCTTAGATGTGATACCCTTCATCCTCTGTCAGTCACATGGGGTTCTTTCTCATACCCTACAGATAAATATGACTGAGGACAAACAAATACTCAGTTTATGCGTTATGTTAATGCATTATGACTACAATGAATTCATAGTCTGTGAGTTATGACTATTCTGTTACTCAAGAAAGAATAAAAACAAAACGAATTATTTCAGATAAAGTTTTGTCTACAGAAAACAGAGATTCCTCTTTGAGAATGAGTCTACGCTTATTCCCAAGGGAAGCAGAATCCAGATTTATTGTAACGTGGATAACACATTCAGTTAAAGATGGCAAAATAATTATGTGCAAAAGTAAGCAAATCTTGGCTGGATTATCTAAATAGGATATATCTAGGAAAAGGTAAGTAATCTTAATGAACTCTAGTAAGGTAAGTAATCTTAATGAACCAAAGATAGTATTTCAATTAGTTATTTAAAAAAGAGGCAAGACTTTCTGTGGCTGATACACACACATGCAGTTGATCCAAAAAAAGATATCACCCACAGAAATCCTTGCCTCTTGCATATTTTCAAGACCATCATGGCTACAACATTACTTCAACATTACTCAAAAGAAACCATTCAAGAACTTGTCTGAAGACCATAAATTAATGAATATCAACCAACCAATACCCCCAGAACATGGTATTTTTATTAACATTCATAATAAGTAGGCTTCTGAAGGCAGTATTTATGAATAAATCTCATTTCAGGCCTCAAATCCTACAAAGTTACATTTGAGCTCATTAGCTATCTCTATGTATGAAGAACTGCATCTTACAAGCATGACTGTGATTCAATAGCTCTTACTCACCCAAGCAGTCTCACTGTTGGTTTACATCCAATGTAAATCCCATTATTTCTCAATATTTAGGAAAGTCAGTAGGGCTGTGTGATGCTTTGGATGCTGATTCGGTTCAGAGGAGATTTGGCCGCATCTGATGGCCATTTCGGATCTCCAAATCTGAACTGAATCAGGGGGCCAATAAAAAGGTCCAAATCTATTCAGAAAAGATTTGGAGAGCTTCGACAATTCGGGCAGTCTCCACCCACTGAAGCATGGAGTTGGAGCTGGACTCAGAACTGGTAAGTAGGGGTAGGGGAGGTGAGGCTGGAGGAGTGGAGAGGGGACCATGGGGGACCCCTGCCAGGCCCCATCCCCTGCCTACTCAGCCTTCCTGAGTGCCCTCCAACCCCCGCCCACTCACTCAGCCTCCCATGGCTGCAGCCCCCCCAGATCCAGCCCTTTAAGAAAAAAAAAACAAAAAACACCCAAACTCATCAGCTCCTGCAGCAGCCTCAGGGCTTTGGGGGACTCATGCAGGGCCCCCCTGCAGCACAGGGCCATGGGGAGCAGCAGGGATTGCCCCCCGGCTGGGCAGGAACCGATGAGCCCTGGGTTTGTTGTTGTTTTTTTCTTAAAGGACCAGAGCTGGGGCGAGTGGGGCAGCCATGAGAGGGAGAGGCTGGGACAATGGGTGGGAGTTGGGGGGGTTCGTGGCACAGCCCTACAAAATGGCACAGGGCAGTGGGGGGCAGTGGGGATCTCACCCTCCCACCCACCCAGCAGCACCTGTTAATTCAGGGCTTTTTTTTTTCAAAGTGCCCAGGGCAGGAGCGGGCAGCTAAATTGAACTGGGACACTGATTTGAATCACTGAATGAAATCACTTTCCCCTGAATTAGCCAAACCTGAATCCCAAGTGAATATTACCCACTTTGCACAGGCCTAAAAGTTAGCTCACGTGATCTTTCCATGAATATTTGGTCTAAGCCTGATGTTTCCCTGGAGAAGCCATTATTATTGTACCTTACAGTGCCTCTTGTAAGATTAATCCCAAGAAAAAGAAATAATTTAAATTTCTTGATAGTGCCTTACAAACTTTGTCTAGCCCTACTGCTGAATTCCTAGTCAGTAGGCCTGTGTGACTAGGCAGCTATTCGATTTGGCTTCCAATCCAGCCAATCCAGATGCCAGCAATCTGATTCAAAGCTCTGAATTGGTTTCCTGCTTTGATTCGGACAAATTGGCTCCAAAGCTTCAGAGCCGCTTTGGCAATCTGGCCATAGGGTATAATGGGGAATCAATGGAATATCTATAACGTTGTTGTTTTTTGTCTGATTCGAATGAAACACGCAGGAGTGGTAGCCTCATCTGAGAGCGTGAAGCCTGCCAAGTTTCAAGAAGATCAGTGTAGGGGTCTGGGGGGAACTGTACCCCAAATTTTTTGAAAGCAAAACTCATGTCACGTGTGTGTGTTCAGCCAAGGAGGGGGTCAAAACTGCAAGGGTGGTAGCACCTGCTGAGGCCACAAGGCCTGCCAGGTTTCAAGGTGTTAGGTGCAGGGTTTGGGAGGAAACTGCACCTCAAGCTGCTTGCAGGCAAAACTCATGACATGGGTGACCCTGTGTGTGTTAAGGCTCAGCAGGGTGACAGCTGCAGGGATGGTGGCCCCTGCTGAGGCCACGAAGCCTGTCAGCTGCAGAGGAGATCGGTGCAGGGGGGTTCTGGGGCCCTGCACCCCTAGCTGCTAACAGGCAAAACTGATGACATGGGTGCTTGTGCTGTCTGTCTTCGGGCAGTTGATGGTCTGTATTGATTCTTTCCTCTCCTTAGTCTGTGGTTTTGTAGGTGTTAACCCTTGCTCATTAACTCATTACATTAGCTAGCTACTGTGTATTGAGCTGGTCCCTGAGTGAATCCTGATTGATTGGTAACTGGCAACACAACAGCTTAGCAGCCAGGCCTGCAGTAGTTCCCCCCCACCGCCCCACCGCATGCCTGAAGACAGACAGTTGCACAAGCACCCATGATACAAGTTTTGCCTGTCAGCAGCTAGAGGTGCAGGGCCCCAGAACCCTCCTGCACCGATCTCCTCGAGAGCTGGCAGGCTACATGGCCGCAGCAGGGGCCACCATCCCTGCAGCTTTCACCCTGCTGCACCTTAACACACACAGTGTCACCCATGTCACAAGTTTTTCTTGTCCGCAGCTTGAGGTACAGTTTTCCACAAACCCCTACACTTATCTCCTTGATGCTTGGCAAGCTTTGTGGTGTCACCAGGGGCTACCATCCCTGCAGTTTTCACCCCACTATGCCTTAAGACACACACGTGACATGCGTTTTGCTTTCAGGAATTTGAGGTGCAGTTTCCCAGAAACCCCTGCGCTTATCACCTTGGCACTTGGCACAGATCATGCTCCTACAAGGAGCTACCATCCATGCTAGCTTCATTCAAATCATCCAACAGACAACAAAGTTATCCATATTTCATTGACTCCCCATTATACTCTATGGCCGAATCACCAAATCGGCTCTGAATCTTTTCCAAAGCGATTTGGAAGCTCCGAATTGATTCAGAAACCCTAAAGCTTCCAGCAATTCAATTCAGATTCATAGATTCATCCTCCAAATCATCTGAATCATCTCCGAATCCAAATCATGATCTGAAGCTTTGCACAGCCCTACCGTCAGCAAACTGCAGACACAGTGACATTTTAATGTGCACTGTTAATGCACAAAACCACTTTTACTGCATCAGAAAGTCAGCAGAAACAAAAGAATATGTGTTCACGTGTATTATGCTCTGTGCAGCTCTGTCAAATCAAGGTGTTCACACATAACCTCAGGACAGCCTATGCAAAGGTCCTTTAAAAATGTTTCTCAAAGTTTCATTTAAACTGCCTCCACATTTCCATTTCGATAGAAGTTTCACTTGGAGATGGATTATGTTTTCTGCTGGTCCTGTTTCAGTTGGATTTAGCAGCAAAACTCTTCATAGCTTCTGTGAGAGCCAAATTTGGACTATGCTGCCTGCATTTACAAACACATCAATGTGCCAGCTAACATAGGCGACTTGTAGGGGGGTGCACGGCAGGGGCATGTGGCCCCTGACAGAGCTGCCACCATCAGTGGCTTCTGTGGGTGCCCCCCAGATTCAGGAGGCACCAGTCACTCATGCCAGCTAACATCAAAACTGATACAGGAGGTAGCTTCATATCCATAAATCTCAGTAATTCGCCCCTCTTTTCTAGATAGTGTTTTGCAAAAATAAAATTAAAGGAGCAGCTTAGTGCACTAGAAGCCACTGTATATCTTGTCTTATTCTCTTACAATAAGACAGTGAACCCTGAAATATTTATAGTCAGCAAACAAAACGTTTAGGGAAGGCAACAAATTAAAATTATTATAACCCATATATGAAATGACAAGGTTATTAATCAAAACTGCACCAGTGGCCAGATCTCGAAGAGCACTAGAGGATAATGTGCTACAAGAAACAGCCCTGCACTGCTGAAAGGGTCTAAGTATCTAAGTAACCACTATGGCTTTTCTAAATCCACTTGCTAAGATAGTTTTGGCCTTGTAGATCAAAAAGGGTCACATCTGTGCTAATAAGAGGGGCACACTCTTTCACTAATGGTGACCCAGCTGGACAAGTCCAGGGGAATATAATGATGATTAAATCAATAGATATCTGTATAAAAACCTGTATAGCACCAGATCCTTAGTTAGTATAAAGGCACGTTGGTTGCCAGAGCCGATCGAACTGTGCCAGTTTACAGCTGAAGGCTTGACATGCTATGTTTAATAGAAAATGATCACCTCTTTTTTAATTCATCCTACTGAATCCCATAGAAAGAGCAGGATTCTTTATTCAGGTCTACAAAAAACAGAATAAAGGTCTATAAAGTTCTATTCAGCTCTGTTAAAACTATTAAATTCTACAGGATTCGTAAAGAAGGGGATGGCTTCTACAGGAGCACATCCATTAGCAAAGACTTTAGAGTTTACGCCAAAGACCTAAGGACCCAGCTGTATGAAATGCAAACAGAAAAATCAAAAAGCAACTTTGAGGTTTGGCTGCATCTTCACATAGCATGTAATAGATAAAGACCTCCTCTCCCCTTTGGGAATATACGTCTAATGAATATTTGTCATCTTATAATATCAAACACAAAACAGTATCTCAGAACAATATCCCAGAATCAGAGCATCTTCAGCATGAATTTGCTAAACACAGCAGAGCAGCTTTGGCAGAACGTGCATTCTCAAATGCAGACTGACGTTTAGGGAGACGAGAGTTAATCAAAGGTGAAAGTTGTGACAAGAAGAGATGTTCCAAACCTTTGAGATGAATGGGAGGTTACCAATAGGTCTATAATTATAACAGAGGCGGTGAGGAGGGAAGAGCTCTTGAACAATAGGTAGATTACCGATGGTTTGAAAGTAAGCTGTTTGTGACCCGGGGACAGCGATGCATTGCTGAAATTTCGGATAAAAGGCGAGCACCCAGGGAGATAGCTGTACAAAAAATGCCATGTGCTCAGGAATCAGAAAGATAACGTTTTATTTACAGCTCAGTGCTATATCAAGCAAATCAGCATCTGCAATAGCGCGTACTCCAGCTAAAGTGACTGAAATGATTTGTCAGCCACATGCTAGGTGTAATTATTAGTGAAGGCACAACATGCACTCGGCGGTGCTTCGCAGGAGTCCTGGCACTGAGACGAGCTGCCAGTGTTTACACACACAGCACGGTTCTGCCCTGTGCTCTTTGCATGAGCTCCAGAGCAAGTGCAAGGATCCCCTTTTTGGCACTGGCATGCCTGCTGGGAGAGTCCCCTTGAACACTGGGTTGGAGGAGCAGTTCAGAGACCATAAAGGCATTCAGCTCCAATTTTCTACTTGATTTTTCTACTCGGTGTCATAGCAAGGCTCTCTAGCCCAGGTTGCTCTCTGCAGCAGCTGCTAGGGGCACGTTGTGTCCCTCTTCCACCCTCACATCTATTGGGAGCTGCTGTTTAGGCAGGGCTTGATTTTGCCCCCAGTTTGTACTGTTTTCATGCATGTGCCCTGACACTGCTCTTCCCTGGAACGCTGCCTGGAAGAACCCCATCAGCTCCTTTCTGTTTGCACCACGAACTGGGAAATTCGGGTAAAGTGGGGAAGCAACTGTGCGCACCCCACAGACCACAATGTCCTTCTTTACTCCCTAACGTTGACCTCTAGGACCCTGCACAACAGCTTGCAGGGAGCTCTGGGCTCTTCACTGGGCAGGGTTTTGTACCCCATGCTCGAGTCACCCCAACTCTTCCCTTCCTTTCTCCTCTCTTCCTCAACAGGACCTGCTTTCCCTGCAGAGAAAATACCAAGATTCATCTCATACGGCCAACAAGTCTTGTGCAGAATAACTGCTGCTGGCAGAGGTGCCATGACGACTCAGGAGAGGCTACAAATGATCCAGCATCATCACTTGCTCTCACAGACACATTGTGCCTAGCTCTAGGTGCATGCTTCTCCTAGAAACTCCTCAGGGTTGCCACAGAATGGTGCTTGCAAATAATTCCCGAGTTCCAGAGTGCATCCCGTGAAGTACTTGTAAAACAATATATAATTGCTTTATATGTTGATGAGTCAACATCTAAGGTGCCATGATGGGCTACAACAGCGGTTCTCAACCTATTTGCCATAGTGGGCCACATTTGCAGGTCTCAATGTGTTGTGGGCTGCACCCACTCAACTTACATCCTGTGTATCCGTTTTACAAAAGTCGCGTTTATTAAAACGTTGGGCCGCAGCAGTGTGTTGATTGGGCTGCATGCAGCCCGCGGGCCGCGGGTTGAGCACCAGCACAAGTTTGTGAATGGTTTCTAATAAATTATCGATGTACATTTTTTGTTACTCTGCCCAAAAACGCACTTTCTACCATGTAAAGCACTATTACAGAAAGCAAATAAGTAATGTTGGCACATGTAAAAAAGGGCTGACTTTGCAACCCAGAGATCTGGGATGAGCAGCGCTCAAGTTTTATTCTTTTTGGAGGCTTTTTTCTGCGTGGTGTGTTACATGTGAGTTATTGCGTTCCATTGATTTTGATTTTGTCATGTTTTATTCTGTTGCAACAACTCCCATACTGTGGAGAAATTTCCATCCAGCTTTCGACTCTTCAGTCTTTCTTGAGACTTAGGTGTTGAAAATTAGTACACATTAACTTTTGCATGACAGTAAAACTGCTTGGGTGAATAAGAGCTACTCAATGCCAGTCATGTTTGCAAGACCTAGTTCTTCATACATCTAGCTAATAAACTAAAATATAATTTTCTAGGATTTAAGGACTGAAATTAGATTTATTGCAAAATATAGTCTACAGAAGCCTATTTATTAACATGAATGATAATAAGACACCCATACATTTAAACAGTTCCAGTACAATTTCTATAAATACCCATCTTTTACAACCTTTCTTATGTTAAAGATACAGCATTGGATACAAGAGAACAAGACAGGGCAGCAAACTATGTATGAGCTTTCATTGAGATGACCGAATTAACCCCTGGATTTTCCTATCCTGGATAATTTACTTGGGATTCTCTTCACAAGATAATGTAACCCGGTACAGCAGCAAATTCACTGAAGTTTTATTTTTGGTTGAGAATTCCCAACCGAGAAAAGCAGAAAGGTGAAAAGTGAAGAAACTCTGTTCATGACAAACCATTAATCAAACGCTATATAGCAATTAAAGGAGGATTCTGACAGAGATGGAAAGCTTGCAGGGAATGGATGTTCTTGACATTTAAAGAGACAGTACTTCTCTCCTAGCTAACGAGGAGAAGGCGCCTCATTTCTGAACAGGAAAAAAGATCTTATTATCAAGCATCACATTTTATGTCTTACAGCTTTTCATCAGAGAAAAAACAACATGAGGACCAATGAACACAGAGTTTTGGTGAGTTGGGGAAAAATCATGTCACAAGAAACGAGTTCAAGAGCTTTTTTTTTCAATAAATAGAATGGGTTTTTTTATTACAAACTTTTAAGTTGCTTGTCAGAAAATAAAGAAAAACCTGTGGGAAACAAGTCACTCTTCATCCCCACTCCCCATGGCAGGAACAATAACAATATTTTTTAATTGAAAAGTTATTGCGTGTAAGCCTAGCCACAAGCTAACAAAAAACATATTGGCATATTCAAAATGAGAACAGTCTATCATATACTGAGTCTGATTCTGCATTTGCTTGTATGTTGTTTTTATGAAAGATCAGCTCTATCAAAAAAAACCCCACATGAGAGAATGCAAGTATATACATTGAATTGGCTTTTAAAAAGTTCACTTTTCAGAGCTTGGGACAGTGAATTTTGATTCCAGACACATGCAGAAGGTATGGGCTAAGACACTGATTCATGGAAAAATAGGAGTGCAGGAGAAGCTGAGCATTTCATTTTAACTCCAAATGAATATGCTGCCCATGAGACATGCCTGAACAATGACACTTAAAAGTCAAAGTCTTTGGTTTATCTACAGACGAGCGGCACCTCTTGGGGCTTCACTAAGCAAACTTTCCTTGCACTGACCCACAGACCCATCACATATAGGCATCGGAGGTTAATTGGTTTTCCATTTCTATTCAGCCATCAGCATCTAAGACTGCCAGCATTGCAGTACATATCTCAGATAATAATTAGAAATGAGTGAATAATTGGCAATCACAATATGCCTGACCATTTTTCTTTTTGCTTAGGAGCCCCAAGCAGTGTCTCTTTTTCTCAAGTGAAATAAATTCCTATAAATAACACTTTGTTGGAAGTTTGTGATACCGCTATTTCAATCTGCATTGGTTGCTTTTGCCTCAACACATTTGCAAAAAGGGCTGACTGCTGTTCTATGCTTAAATCTATATTTCGGTGACCAAATATCTACACTGCCACTGATGTCAATATGACAAAATCTGGACTGTAAATGAGATGGTGTTATTTCTTTTCCCTCACTCTATGAATAAAATATTTAGGTTTCTAGAAGCAATACTTATATTTACAAACTTATCTTTTGCCTTCCATAAATGTTTTCTGAAAGCTATATCAGTCCCCTCTACACATTACAGGTATCATGCAATTAACTGGTTAATTGTGCGATTACCTTAAAACCAGGTCCATGTGCAAAGTACTTATCACATCATGAACAGCACAAACCACCTATAAAGTTAGACTTGAAAATGCATACTAACTGCATAGGTGGTTGCAGCACACCCTTGAGCCTGGAAGATCACAGCTGCCATGGTCTCCCAGCCACAGGAGCTTGCTTTCTGTTAGTGCAGAAGGAGCCCAGGTTTATGCTCCCCCTGCGCCAACAATAAGGTACGATGGGATCTAACATGTAATCCCACAATCACATCTCCTCCCATGTGCATGTGACATTGCAGGAGGTGCAATTGTGTGGATCTTTCATAAGATCCCATGGCACCTCTACCTGCACATGTTGGTGGCCTTACTGCCATTTCCAGAAGTAGTAAATGCATTTGCTAGAACAGAAAGACAAGGTTCTTTGGGTAAATCTGATGTCTTTTATTAGACCAACTAAGTAGTTGGAAACAATTTTCTTAGCAAGCTTTCGAATTTCTAAACCCTTCATCAGGCTGAGGAAGCATCTGCAGTTGGTGTTGTGTGCCGTCCCTGGATGTATTGAATCATGAGCACACACTGACCACAGATGCTTCCTCAATCTTACGAAGAGGTTTTAAACCCCCAAAAATGTCCAACTATTTAGTTGGTTTAATAAAAGAGATCAGATTTACCCGGAGAACTTTGTCTGCCAGTGTCCTTAGACCCAACACGACTACAGCCTACACCCCTTTGCTAGATTATTCATTTCCAACAAATATAAATAAACCAACCAGGATGTAAACTCTTCATTTGCATGTGTAAAGACTTCCCCAGCAGGCTAGTCCCACTGAATTAATGTCAATAATGTTCAGGTTGCATATCCCACTGATAATACTGAATTTGATTTTTAAAATATTCTTAGTTTTCACATAGTTCTACTAATAGAGATGTCACGCATAGGGGAAACTGCCTGGTTGTATTGAACTCTTCTGTATCATGAAAACTTCATACAGATGAAAAATACCCAGTTTAAGGTTGATCTTCTTAGGCAACATTTTCATGAAAATCAGGGCCTCAGAACCCCAAGAGAACTCTGCTTCTTTGGCATACTCTATCATTTCTTGTATCGGTATTTCATGCACTTATTTCATCGAATCAACGTAATTAACTTTGACAATAATATTGATAGGTGGCATTTACAGGCACTTCAGGCTGAGAAAAATCAAACGCTTCAACATTACAATGAAGAATCCTTTGGGCAGAAATGCCGTGGCAATGAAAATGCATTTAATTGCTAACCCCGAGGAAGTGCAGGCTTGGGGGACATGGGAGGGAATCTTCCCTGTGGTTGAGGCAGGATGATGTGAATGGAAGTGAGGGAAACAGGTTTCTTGGATGTGAATAGCATTTGGGAGGAGCAGGTTTTAATTAGCAGGAAGATTTGTGTTGGTTTAGACAAGGAGGCGATGGTTGTGGGAAAAGGGTATTGGAGTGGTCACGGTTTGGGGGATCAGTTGGAGGGAATCCTGTCTGTGGGTTGGCTGGTTGTTGTAAGCGGCTTTGAGCCTTTTGGATAACATGGGATATAAATAAGCAAACAACTGGCCTTGTGTAGGTTCATCATTTATGCTATGATTCAGACATAATAAAAAAAAAAAAGATGAGAGAGACTTGCATTGGTACTATCCCATCCCTAGATGAAAGACGCAACTCAACAAATGGAGGACTAATGATGATGTTCTGATCAGAATCAGCCAAGTAAAGCAAGCCAAGTCATACGAGGGGATATTTTGTCAATAGACCTCTCTTTCTATTGCTGCCAAGAGATATGCAAGAAGCAAGCACACAGCAGGCGGAAGAAAGGAGATGTACTTGCTTTTTCCAAGATGAACACTGCTCTAAACACAGAAAAATTGGTATATCTATAACATTTTCAGTTGAGAATTAGAGAAGGGGTTGCTCAGATGGTTCATTTCCCTTCTTGACAACCTGCATGCGGCTCAGGTTGAAGTTCTGTAGTGCTATCGATAGGACTTGACACTTTTAAGTGACTGTATAAACATTAAGCCATAATGCTTGGGTAGACACCCAAAAGTATTAGTAGTTCCATGACAGAAAAAGAAAAACTAAAATGGGGAGGCTAAAGGAAAGTGCCCTGCAGGTCCCATTACATGGCAGTGGCAGAGGCAATGATACGTGACTCCAGGTCACCCTACTATTTTTAATTTGGAGGGCAGCTCTGTGGAGGACTTCAAACTTCTTCATTAGGCAGGTCTTCCAGCTCCCTCTGCTCTTTTGGTTTTAGTGTTTTCAAATCCGAGAACAAAGTTCGGTGCACAAACAAAAAAACCAAACAAAAAATCCAGACACTGTGTCAACATGCATCTCAGCTTCCACCAGCTAAGTAACACCCCCTGCCAAAACTGCATCAATAAATCAAAGTACTTTGTCAAAGGAAAGAGCAAGCACTACATAATCATAAAATAGCAGCTTCCAACATTGCTAACGGAAAGCTAAGGTCATGCTCGTGCAGAAAATACACAGCTTCCCTGCAACAGGGGATGCAGGATGTGGATTAATAACACCCTTTGCTACAGTAATAGTGTATGTCTATATTACTGCTTTTCAGAAGAGCAATTTTCTTCACACCAATAAATCTATGTGGAGAAATATGGCTTGTGCCAAAGAAATATATTCCAGCAGAGTAGTTCCTATCACTGAGGTGAACGGGACATTTTATGTTTATTGCCATACTGTTTTAAAAATGTACTTTTTTAAAGGTAAGCTATGCCATTACTGGCATTAAATCATGCCAGGCATATTTCTCATGATGCATATGAGAAGCTGCTTGGTTTATAGCTCTTTATGTTATGGCTTTTGAAGATAGGCTTTCACATAGATCCTGGCCACGCTCGTGACCAAGAGCATCCAAGGTTCCCCCAAACTTCCTATAAATGGTGTGCTGAGCAGGTGTGCTATCAAAGCATTTGTGAAGGATTTGTACATACAGGGTGGCTTCTTGGCATTCCTGTAAGTAGGCTGGCCCCTCTAAATGCCAGGATAATGGGAGTGATACTGCTGCCTTGGACGTGATACAAATGGCAGCGTGCCTACTTCTCCCGCCCCAGGGGGATTTGCAAAAAGACTACAGGATCTGGACTCTCACGATCTATGTTTTAGGAGTCCAAGGCCGTTCACTAGGAAATCATCAGGGTTTGATCCTGCTGTGGGCTGAGCACCTGCCCTAATGCTACAGAGTACATGCACACGTGCTCCCTTTGGAGCACCTGAGTACGGCTGTATGCTCTTCCTTTGCAGATGGATGAATATGACCTAGGGCAGCAATGAAGACACGACATCAGAATTTCCCCAGAACGGGTCTTTTCCTGGTTCAAAAGTTTATCCTCCCCACACTCTGCATTTTAGCTGCCAGAATATCCATTTGTGCTGGATATGTAGTGCCTGTCACCCACTGACTTCAGGATGAGCCGCTCGTTTGTAAAGTGCTTGGGAGTGAATGCTGGCATACGAATAGAAGTGGGGTTTTATTAATCCTAGCTGAAATGCCCTCGGAAATAGATTCAGAGCCACTTTTCTACAAAGGGCAAGTGGAATTGTAATAACTTTGGGCCAGATTCTGATTCATTCCTATCAATGGAAAGTAGCAAAATCCCCGCTGAAGTCAACGGGGGCATGCTGGAGTAAAACCCAGGCCGGATCAGCTCTGTTTTGTGTATGTGCGTTGCCCTTTCTCAAGATTGAAAGAGCACTGAATGTTGATACGACAATTCATATACTCCCAGAAACTGTATGGATTGTCATAGGCAGCTTTATTTCACAGTTCAGAAATGATGAATGGTTAAATTAAGCCATCACGGAGAGTGATCTGCAAACATCTCAGTTCACTTCTTATTCTTTCTTACTGTGCTTCCATTCATCTCGTAATTTTCTTTTTTCTTTGGTGATAAAAATATTCTTGCAGTTGGCAAATATTGTCGGGGAAAGGGCAGAATGTTGTGTTTCCCTAACAACACTATATTAGTCTAACATATTGAAAGAAGTGTGATACAACACAGGATATGAATAAATTAACTTAAGGGAACAAATAAGTCTGATGAAAAACAATCGCTTAGTGCAGCGGTCTTCATAGATTGATTAAAAGAAAAGGCGTGCTATTGTAAGGCACAGCGGCAATTAGGAGCACCGCACTAATCACATTTGTTTGGAGAAAAAGATCTTGGGCTACTAACAAACAAAGCTACTTTTTTCAAATCCCATTTAAATGTTTAAAGGCATTAAGCAGCCATCAAAGATGAGGTGCCGCCCTGCCAAAAGCTAATGGAGAAGATAGCAGTGGTCAAATTTCAACCACTTATGAATGGCGAATGCACGAAATCCACATTAATACCGACACCAAATTATGCGCTTCCACACACAGACGTAACTTATTTCAGGTGTATACATCCAGACAAATAAATAGCTATACACTCACCCCGGTAAATGGCTCGATTACTATGTTGCAACGAATTCTGCACCATTTAGGTCATAACAGACCCAAATTTCAATGGTATCAGAAGAAAGAGAAAGATGTTCTATTATTACTTTGAAATGTTCCTTAGAAACCTGTAATAACATTTACATTTTCTTTTTTTATTACAGAGGATGAGGGAAACGGAAAGAACTTGGATATTTTAATGTCTGAAATGAAGGGTATCTTTTAATAAGGGCTGTCATTACCACATCTTTGATCTTCTCAACACTGCCTTGGTGACAATATGTTCTCAAGATAAAACAGTTGCTGCCCATTTGCACTGTGTAGTTTCCAATCTATGATAACCCAGCATGGGTCTTCCCTCATAGCCTACTGGTTATAATTCTCAGAGATATCTAATGAGCATAGGGAACAGTACCTACAGGTTCCAGCCTATGCAAAGCCTCAATGGGAAAAAAAAAGGAGGGGTCCCTAAAGGTGAAGGGGAGGAACAGGATGAGAAAGGAGGAGAGGAAAGTGGGGAAAAGGCTAAAGGAAAGGAGAGAAAGAAAATGCAGAAGCCAGTAGAAATGAAGGCGAGGAAGGCCATACAGAAGAAAGGAAGCGAGTCAATCCTGATGTCATGACTCAGCCACCACCCTGAGTTTATCCAGGATCCTTCGTGTATGCAGGTGCCACATGATAACATCCCATGATCTCCTGACCCACGGAGAGCTTTCTACACTAGGGCTCAGAAATCAAGGGATAACCAGGGCAGTTGCAGCGAGGGAGCTTTGACAGTGCACACTCATTGAACCTGGAATGGGTGACTGAAACCCTGAAGTCCACGAGGAAGCACTGGATTTGGGTGTCTGAATGCCCATTCATCCCTCAGTCGCCAAAGGAAACAAACCTGAGCCATCAGTGAAATGATCTGAAAAACCCTCTGCAAGAGGAACCTCAGGGAGCACGTTTCCAGCTAAGTCCATTGGTATGGCTTTTGGAACCGGGCAGTCTCTTCTCTTCCTTCCCCAATCAATTTCTCCGAGTTATCTGGCAGTTAATATACAGAAACCAAAAAGGACTTGCACGTTAATTCTTTTTCAGCAAGCCTGGGCACGAGCAAAGCTGTCTCACCATTGATGGATTGCCTAGGAGCTTTTGGTGGCTAAGCAGCAGAGTGGAAACGTTGCTGCTCATCTTTCTACCTAGCTGACACAGAAACTGTGATGCCTCCGCACAGTTGTCATATCAGAGAGTGCCAGCCACCAAAGACACACTCTCTTGTAGCATTAGAGACTAGTCAGTTGGAGGAGAAGACTGCTAATTTGGGGAATGACATTGCAGCTCAGCTGTGCTTAAAACCCATGGGTCTTTTTGAGAATAACGACAATTTGCCACCTGACTTATCTGCATGCAAGACTTGGGCCGCATTGGTTTTGCTTCCCCTGCTTGTTAGCCAATGGAAAGCAATTATGCGCAAGAATATTTGTGTGTGAGCAACTCCATAAATAATCAAGGAGGAGTCGCAAAGTTGAATTAGGAATATATCTTCCTATCTGCCATGCTTTGGAAGATGGGTGAGGTTATCTTTTCGGCACTGTGCCCTACCGAGCAAATTACTCCAGTTGGGAAAGCAGCTGGTAAACGAACATATAGTACTTTTCCAGTTCAATAATAATTGTATAGCACTGAATAATTCTGACAGACATTACCAGTTCCATCAGTTTTATATTATTCCTTTAACCATTGTGATACGATAATTAACCAAATATGTCTAAGACTAAAATATTTATGATGTGATGTAGCCAACTGTGGTTCTGATAAGGATCTGGGCCTGTATGAGCCTCCCGGCTTTCAGTGCTAGTAGCTTACAATGTCTGTAAATGCCATTAAAAATGCATTTTCACACTTCTGAAGAGTCCCTATATCAATTCGATCAAAACATTTCACCAACATCTAAAATTACAGTGGAAGCGGACAGCTTTGCCATATGACCATGTGAACGCTTCTGGAACAGCCACCATATTTAAACGTGTTGAAAAATGTTTTGTTGTGCATTATATGTTAACTTTCATTAAATTTAGTTTCTCTGGGCCAACAGAGTTTGCCGGGGATGAATTGAGACTAGAAGGATCAGATTAGACAAGACTGAATTATGGTTGACTTGCCCCATCGAGCTCCTTGGCGAAATTGCAGTGTTGGGTTTCTGAGCCCTACTCCTGAACAGCCACGTAGCCTTACTCACATCTTGGGTAACTAGACCATTGGTATGCATCTGTCTTCACAGGGAAGACTTTTGTTTTTTGTTCAGCTAAGGTATTTTTTCCCTAATATGAAATCTTTGATCAGAGAGAAAAGTGGATACTGCAAATACTGCCTTTAACCCAGAAAATGTTTTACAGAAAAATATGCCAATAATGACTCTGTATTCAAAGGAGGAAGATAACACGGCTAGTATCCACAACAGAAAGGCAACTGCTTAAAACAGCTTCTAACGGTATGAAATTAAAGCCCCATTAGCATACCACATGCAGGGCAGAAATACCATACACTCGGCACACCATACACCCTTTGCAGAAAAAGAAGGAAAACAAAGCAATGACCAAGTTTCTTCGAGAGTTTTGTCAGATCAGCATGCACATCATTCTCCTCAGCATGTAAAGAAAAACACAACCCAGACATTTTCCCTTCCTTTTTATCTTAAAAAAAAAAAATCAAAAAACCCTTGAATGATTATCTGCAACTCACTTTCTCATTTTGGCAACTCTATTTTACCCCTTTGAAAGAAAGCAAAAGGGAGAAACTAAAGTTTGCTTCTCTCCCAGTGACATGAGAGGTTTAGTGAAAAGTTCTGTTACGGTTACATAAAACTACGAAGCCCTGTGATACTAAAAAGACTGCAGACACTGCTGTTTCTTTGCACTAATTAATACTCTGTACTAATCCAATGCTTTCTGTGGCTAGCTTTCCTTTTTCACAGACATTCTGCATTGCTTTTTGGTTGACACCTTGAAAAGTATGTTACAAACAAAAACACCGCATTGTAAAAAAAATAGGTCCAAATAACATTAGAACCAGAAGATCAGGTTTTTATCACACCGATACAGCGTCTGATCTTGGGCAAGATATTCAGCCGAAGTTTCCAAGCTGGGTACATCAAGTGAGGCACCAAGATTCACATAACTATGCACCTGTTCTCTAATTAGATAAGCACAGCTCTTCTAATCAGGTTTCATATAGAAGGTGAATTTAGAATTAGTCTTACATGAGTGCTAAAATGTGCAAACTTAAAATTCATTTTCCTGCGAGCAGTGATGCTGCAGAAGCTCGGCATGTGAAGATGTGGGTGCAACAATGCAAATATCTCCAGCTGAGTTTGCTCTTAACAGTCATACGAATATTTATGAAAATCAATTTGTATTCGCAACCCAGCTCATTTGAAAGCTTAACCAATTGATAGTGATAAAGAATTTTATACCCTCGGACTTTAAGGACCCCTGAAAGGGCAGAATATTATTATTGGCAATGAATACTCTCCCATGGGTTTTAAGATGACAAATCAATTGGTTTTCTTTTTAAGTATAAAATATTTGAATATTGCTTAGGTCCTTTCACTCAAGTTTTCTTATGAAATCAAGATTCTTACAAAATATTTAATTTTTGTCCCTGGAAGAATCCTATGATTATTCATTTCATAAATGTTCAGAAAGTAAACATTTTTTTAAAAACCACTGGATAAAGAAAAAGGCCATTGACTTTGTTCAGACTTGTGCCATACATTTACATGCATATGGATGAACCTGATAAAGCATCAGGATTACATTCATGCAACTCCACTAAATTTAAGTTAATTCTGATTTATACTGCTGTGAATGAAAAAGCAGTACCTCGGTTTCTTCTTCTTTAACCCATTCTCACTGTCACATGGGTCATTATCTAACTGAAACAATTTGTATTTTTATTTTGAAATATTCTTTTACACTTCATGGAAAGTGAACTTCAAAGAATGTAAAAGAATGTAAAAATAACCCTCCCCCTCAAAAAACAAACTTTTTTATTTCATTTTTAAAAAAAAAAGTCATTTCAAGTTAACCTGAAATTAATTTCTTCTGATTTTCCTCTGATTTTTAGTTTGGTGGGGAACTGAAAAATAAGTTATTTATGTAGGACTTTTCAGGTGGAAGGTAAGTTAGCTAAGAAAGTGTGTGCTCCAAACCTTTCCTTTGTTGAACATTTTAAGGTTTTAAAGTAGAGTTCGTACAGACACTTAGCACATGACTACAGCAGACCGCGACTCAGTCAATGTGAGCCACAAAAAAGGGCAATGCTCTTCAGTGAAAGTTATTTCAAAGTCAACTTTCACCAACCTATTCCCAGCCATATTAGCTCTACAGCTGTTCAAACCAGGTGTCAGGATTTTTCTTTTTTCCTGATCAGTGGAAAAGTGATTTTTTTTCCCTTTCTTTTATCATATCCAAAAATGACCAACCCATTTTTGCTCAAAAGTTCAGCTCTAAGCAGGGCCCACGCACAGAAAATTTCATCTCAGGAAGTGAAAGCTTTGGAAAAAGCAAAGCGTGTTTGAAAAGGAGGGTAGAAATAAGAGACGACTGCAACCTTAACGGTACAAATCATAGTTAATCCCATTGTAAAGAAATACACTGATATATCTTCTGATTATATTCATAATAGGTATATGCACGACATAACACAACACAGTAAGTATAAGTGACATACTAAAATAATTTGTGATGGATAACCATCATGCCAAGTAAAATTCTTATATAAAAACAGCATCCTGCTCTCATTATACTTTTGGCTACTGTATAACTCCAACCCTAAAGTACTGCTATCATTTTACTATAATAAAAAGGGACAGAAACTAGGTTTACATTTGCTCCATCATACCTTTTTCTTTTCTTTTCACATTCATAACAGCCTAGCTGTTAAATTGCATACAGCTCTTTTGTTCTGATGTATTTTAAGGAGTGAATAGTAAAAGTAAAAGCTATACACGAAATCTCCATACTGTATCCTTTCACTTCTGTACATTGCCATTGAAATCAGGAATTTATTCCAAGCAGAGATCAATAAAAGCTGAGTAAAAATTAAAGAAGCAATTCCATACTCCTGAGTCCTGGGGAATAATGCTTCCTCCTGTGACTAGTCTTGTCATACGAGACAGTACCCCTTGCCACGGGTGGATATTGCACAGTCTTGTAAGGAACAAGAAATTTGAGCATAAATACAGATTACTGCATGAAAAAAGCATTGAAATTGGTACCCAAAGAATCTTGTCTGTCATTGAAATTAAGTGGAGTTTTCTTTCTAAAACTGTTTCCCACAGTGTACCTTAAAAAGAAAATCCCGCTTTGATTGAGGTTAATGAGAAATCTCCCATTAATTCCAGGGATGTTAAGATTCTGCCCACATGGAAAGTCTACATGGTTTCTATGCTGCCCCACAGAGTGCCACTAAGAAACATGCCTACCCGTTGTCTCTAGTTTGCATGCGTTAATCCTGGAAATGAAAGCAGCAGTAGAGGAGTCCCTGGGGATAGCTTTCCTGCTTGTTTAGTATATTCAAGAGAGGGGACAGGGCAACCCTGCACAGCATCTTCACTGCCTTCTCTGGGGCTGGACTGTGTAGAGCTGGGTGATTTTGGAGCTGCTGTAGAAGTGGCAGTGGCGTATCACCTTCCAACTCCTCCAATATGGATGAAGCAAAGTACCTTAACCTCAATCAAGCACAGCGGAGCCGTGGGATAAGACTTCTTGCCGACAAAGTAGAGATATTCCTGGGTAATTTGCTGAAATGGGGGTCTATAGGCTCACCCTTTGCAACATACTGATTCTGTCTCTTAACCAACATGCCTTTGGTGGTGTTAATGACATTTTTGTGGTGTTAATGACATCCAATTAGCTTTAACAAAAATTCTTTCAAGCATTAAATTATATTTTACCAATTATTAGGTTTTATTATTTTTTTTATAAATGAATTTTAATTTCTTCTTATACAATCAGTGGAAGATATTCAAGGTCAGTGGCTGCTTTTATGCTCCCTGTGTGACTGAATATTACCCAATTACTGCAAACCCCAGAGTGCCTTCTTGTTTAATAAAAAGCTAACAGTCAGACCCCACATAACGGGTGGCACTGCACTAGGAGTCCCTGCTTTGACCCCTCAGCTTCTTGTCAGACCAAAATTATGGTCACTGAAATTGGAAATAAGTTTGTGAATCTCAATACACTGAGTCCTGGGGGTATCACTTGTACCTAAAAAGTTGGAAACAACAGCTTGTGCTATGCATGCATTCATATTGCTTGAATTCATTTTAAAAGCATTGGCTTAAAGTGTGTCGAAGAACAGAAATATTTAAGTAACAGGAAGTGGTTATTCGAAGTGGGCATGGGGGAGCGTTAGTGTCTGTCAGAGACAGCATCATGCTGGGGCTGAAAAGACCTGTTTTCTCTCTCTGGCTCTGATATCGACTCTGGGACAGTCATCTCACCTCCCTGTGCCTCGGTTTCCCCATCTTTAAAATGTGGGTTAGGTTCCTAATCCCCTTTTCATAATGTGCTTTGAAATGATTTGAAATGGGCTATTTGAAAGGTAGCTGTTGATATTCTGTAGCTTTTCAGTTGGTGCTTTTATGACGCCAGCACCTCTGTATATCTGGGGCTTTCAGGATTCGATTTTAAATCCATAAAGTAAATTTTAGCTGCTTCTCAGTTTATGAGCCCTGCAAAAACTTGAAAATGAACATGCATGTGTGATTTTCTTCACTCAAGCAAATGACCCAAGGATTTTCAGCGGGAACACGTAAGTAGTGCTAAGCATATGCAGAAGTATCCACAGAAGCCAGTCTTCGTCTAAAAAGGTACGTTCTTTTTAAAAATCACAAAATGACACAAGGCAGTTTTGTTTCTCTGTCATTTATCTTTTTAGATCAGCATTGAGAGTCAGCAACAGAGCTCTCATACCCTGTATCTGAGAGTCATTAGGTGCTCTTCCTGTAATCCAATTATGATGCACCTGTTCAAGTACATTGACTTCCATAATAAACTATTGATATGCGATGCTACTCTCTCAACAGAATCATAGTTTAGAGATTAAGTTAAACATTATATGACGGCCTAAAATCTCAGTTCAATTCACTTTCAGATTCCAATCTGGTCTCCCAAACTTTTCAGTTATAAAGCCATTTTTATAATACACCTGCAAGAGCTGCCTATTAACAATTAACAGCCTACAGAAAAATGAAAATACACACTTCTTTCCTCTAACAGCGTTCCTAGTCTCATGTAATAGATGCACATCCTGTTTAGGTTATAAAAAAGCATGAAAGGAACCAATTGATATACATGTTTTGAAGAGAAAAAGTGTATTTGTAGTACTGGTTTAATCTTTTGCACATTTTGCTTTCTACTAGTATACCAGCCTGGAGTCCTGTACTTTCTGCACAGGTGCTTGGTTTGGGCCCTTGCCTCCATTCCCACTGTATCTTGAACCCAAGCTCAAATTATGTATACTAATGACTAGAAGTGATTGCATAATGGGGGAAAATAATACACGGGAAGCTTTGTTAATGTTAATTGTAGGGCGATATTATTTATCTGTATGCTTTCAAACAACCTCCACGTATCCTCAAATCATGAATCTGAAAAGCTCCATGAAGTACAGTATAAACAGTTATTTGGCTGGTAATCCAGACTGAACAATATTTGCTCTTTATCATTCTTCTCCTGGTTTATAAATGTTTCAGCCACTGGGGCCCTGGCTCAGCATTAGCTTCAGCAGGTACTAATAAGTAGATAAGTCCTTGCTTTGCTAGGGCTTTAGCTATGGGACTCTGCAACTCAACAGACAGAGTGAAAAGTCCTTAAGAAGCTGAAAACTGTTCACCCTAATTATCAATATATTTCTATGAAATCCAGATACCTTTGCAGATATCAGGAGTGATCTGCAAGCAGAAAAAGCAGCTAAATGTACAAGGAAAGTTATTCATAAGGAAGAATTCAATTATTTCTACATGTGGTATGCATAAAAGGAAGTGAGATGCACAGGATGTAGATTTGCATCCTGGGGTGCTAGAAGGACTCTGCAGACAAGGTTCCTTAGGTGAATTTGATATCTTTTATTAGACCAACCCAAATGGTCGGAGACTAGTTATTAAGCAAGCTTTCGGGTTCAAAAACCCTTCGTTAGTCTAAGGACGTGTCAGCAGTCGGTGTGTGCTCTTCCTGGACGGGATGAAAAGCAAAGAAGCCAGGGGCTGGGCTGGGGAGTCAGTTATCAGGCAGATTATAATGTATCAAAAATCCGATGTCTATGTTTAGTCCCTGATCTCTAGTATCCAGCAGGTTGATGAAATGGAGCTCATAGGCTCGTCTCTGGGAAGTGTCGTGTGAGTTTCCCTTGAGGATCAGGACTGAGAGACTGGGGAGAGAGTGGCCCTCCTGTGAGAAATGTGCCCCCACCGGTCATTGGGTATTTCTGTCTTTGATGGATTTCCGGTGTGCGTTCATCCTGGTGCGCAGGTGTTGTCTGGTCTCTCCTACATATCTTCCATCAGGGCAGTTGGTGCATTGGATGAGGTATATCACAGGTGTGTTCTGGGCTTGAGGAAGTTTGCTTCTGGTGATGAGGTTGGCGAGGTTCGGTGCTTGTTTGAAGGCTAGGATGGGTGGCTCTGGGAAGATCTTTATAAGAATAGGGGAATAGGGTCATTGTCTAGTATGGGTTGTAATCTTTCGAGGATTTTCCGTACAGGCTCAAGGGAGGAGTGATAGGTCATAACCAGCGGTGTGTGATTTGTGGGGGGTTTTCTTCTGTCCTGCAGCAGTTCTTCACGTGGTATCTGGGTGGCTCTTTCAAACGTGTGATCTACCTCTCTGGAGGGCTGTCCTTGTTGGGTGAAAGCCTTTTTAAGATCGGTGAGGTGGCGATCCGTGGTGTGCTCTTCAGTGCAAATGTGGTAGTATCTGGGGGCTTGGCTGGATATCACAGCATTTTTGGTGTGTTTAGGGTGAAGGACTCTGCAGCACTTAAGAGTTACCTGCCTCCTAAACGTGCTTGCAAATTTTAGCTTATGCCTTGACAAACAGTTAGAAAGGCAGGAGGAACAGGAAAGAGAAGGGAAACAGAAAGGAAGTATGGGGAGGGGGGCATTCTTGACTCCTAAAATACTACCAGTGGGAGTTACTTGCATACGCCACAGATGTTACCAATTAGCACCGCTGCTAAGCCTATACTGGGATCCAATCTCCGCCACAGCTAGGATATGCATTCCCTGTGGCATCTACTTTCCCCACCCCATCCTGGGCTCAGGGTGCTGTCTCTGCCTCCCCACACCCAGGCACTTCACCCATTCTGGCTACTCCCAGGTACCTAGTCCCTTCTGGGCATGGGACCTTCTACAGACCCATCTCCATACTCATATTCCTGAGCTCTGGCCCTACTCCTGAGCCTGTTGAGACCACCATTCCCCCTCGTCTCAACCCCTAACGCACCTGTCCTTACCTCAGCCCTCAGGCTTTACCCTTGGGGTGCCGAGTCTCTCTCTGTCTGCTGCTTGCTCAGGAGCTCCTTCCATGGCAGGAGCCAGGGGAGACTCGCTACCCCAGCTCTTCTCCTCCCAGTTAAGCCCCATCCTGCTCTGACCAGATGCTCCCCTGCCAGCTGCCTCAGCTCCTCCTCGGGCCTTCTCCTTTCTTAAATAACGGGTGCACCCAGCACCTGGCGCAGAACACAAAACAAGACGGGTAAATATTCCAACAACTCATTTAAACGGGCACATACATTTTATTAATTGGAATATGGCTTGGCTCATTGGTTGATTAGGTTTGTCTGCATCAAATTAAGTGGGTTTGTGAGAACGTCTAAGAAGCCAGGTTTCTCAACATATGGGTTGATCCTGCCAATGGATCTGGGTGGGTTTACTACATGGGTCACCCAGCGGGTGCAGGAGAGCCCTACTGTAGGACCAGACCTAGGTTTTCACAGCTCATAGTATTATAATTGAAACTGTGCTACTCGGACTCACATAAGTATACTGAATTTTGAGTTCCTTTATGGATCTGGATGTCTGCTCATTCTTGCAGATTTTAAGGCTCCACAGTTTACTGGGAATAAAACTTTGTCTGCGTAAGTAATATGTGTCCTGCTAATATAAAAAGAATAGGACTACCCTTTATAAATGAGCAGCTGTTGTTCCTTTTTGATTTTTCTCCTGCCAAAAACTGGTTTACCGTATATTCCCTCCATCTGGCAGGAAGCTAATCTGAATATGAATCAATCTATTCAAAAATAACTTCTGAAATTGTTGACATTCATAACTTCTCAATGTTTTTTTTTATTCTGTACAATAGGGTTTTTTTCATGACATTCTATTCAGCCAAGCAAAGTTTTTTCAAAGGAAATCAAGCATAACTATTTTGAGGGATTCTGCAACTTTGTATTTTTTTTTTAATTGTGCTACGGCAACTGATCTGAGCTATTCATCCTTTTCTGCAGCACATAAATAAGTATTTGTGATGATCCAGAACAGATCATTTAAATATTTGTGGATGCTCTGTTAATTAATTACATGTACACAGAGTCTGTGAAACAAATCCTCGCCTCCAAAAAGCCTTAGTGGTATAATAAAAAAGCCTACCTAAAATATTCCTGAGACTTATGTTAGAAAATGTGATTGCTCTCTGCTCCACCCCCCTGTCAACTGAAGATAATTTATGAAACCAGTAAATGACAAACATGGGTGAATACACAAACAGTGTTTCATCTAAGATGCTTTATGAATAGTACCTAATGATAACTAGATAACTAAAGATTAGCTGACAGTTCCACACAAATTATTCTACTTGTAAATTCAAAGTATAAAAGGTTGACTGTAGAAAAGAGAAGTGACAAATGGCTACCTGTCTAACAGAAAAACAGACAACTATTATTTCTGCTACTAATTATTTTAGAAAGCACCATAACATTGCATGGTTTTGTGCAGTGATTCACCTAAAAACATGAGCCTTGTTCCAAGGAGTTCACAATTAAAGGCCTCAATTCACAAAAGCATCCCTCTTTAGGAAAGCACTTAATCCCATGCCTAACTTAAAGTAGGCACTTAAGTCGCACTGAAGTCAACAGGAATTTCACTGAAGAAGTTCAAACCCTTTGGTTCCAACTCCAGAAATCTCTTAAGGATATGATTAATGTCAATGTGTTTGGTAATGCTGAAGTGATGTTGTTGCCATGATGATCCAGGATATGTGCAAGGGGCAAGAATTCTTGTGGGTGATATCTTTTATCGGATCAATTGCATGGCTGGGATAGACTCGTTCAAGCAGTTGGTCCAAAAACACTATTACCCATATAAATTCTTGCTTAACTTTTTAAAAATGAAATGTTATAATTACTTACTGTTTTAATTATTTTATCATAATAAATTTAACTATTTAATTATTTATTATTGATAATCGATTCTTGTTACTAACTGTTTAATGAAATCTTCATAATTTTACAAGGAGGTAGCCACGGCAACCACCTGAAACATGAGACCTTGCTCCGGACTGGCTCCACATCAAGGGACATCATATTTGCTGAACTGGGTGAGGAGTAAGAAAGTACTTTGTGCCTTTCCAAATTGTTCAAATATTTACAGAGTTCAAAGATTTAAAATGCACATTTATGATGCAGAATCTGTGCTGTGACAGTCCTTCTTTCAACATAAACATTTGGATTAGTACCTGAAGGCCCTGGACTACAGAACTTGGTTTTTCACCTGTGCTTTACAATACATCAAAGACCCCAGATTTGTCCCCATCCAACCTACATCCATTCTTCCCAAGCTACGTGTTCAATTAATAACAACATTTCTCTCTCAAAGAACCATGTTCTCACCCAGCCCAGACTTCCAGGAGACCACAAAGTTCAAGGGGTCTTTCTTGCCACGCAGAAAATTCTAGTGATGGAGGGTAAATATATCACAGTATGGCCAAGACCACAATCTTGTCTGGCCAGTGAACGCATGAAAGGACTCCACATTTCTCCTTACTCCATTACAGACTTCTTTCCAAACTCCAACTACTGGGGAAGGAAGAGCAAGGACCTGCTCCCAAGCTCTACCAAGAAGCAGAGGAAAAGCTGTATACTCAGGTGGAGAAAATTCCCCAATATTAAACAACCATTGGCTCCAAAGGCAGGTACAAAAAAGCAATAAAGCCTCCCTCTAGTTAAAAAAGTTCATTTCATAGCATAGAATGGCCCAGAGATTTAATAATCTCAAGAACTATTACAGTAACCCTGTAAGAGACTTTTCACTCATAGTGGAAGCAGAAGCAGGTATCGTCCTTTTCATCGTGGAAGGGATGGGGAACCGAGAAAACAGAGGAAAGAGGAGATGCAAACGTGCCCAATGTCATTCAGTAAGTCTGTGAAAAACCAGCAAATAGTAGCCATGTTTCCTGACTACCAGTCCTGAGTCCTAGCCCATGAGCACATGCCACACCTGTTGGGCAATTATTTCCCATTATTGCACTTGGAGGTGGTCAAGGTAGTTTAAAATAACACAATTATGGAAAGTCACACGTAGGCACACACTTTTATTTTGCTTGGATGGCATCTTCTTATGTAAAACGTTAAGGAAAACATTTTCCTTAAATATTAAACTATTAAACTATTCCTTAAACTATTTCTCTGTTGTAGTTGTTCCATATCGAGGGGGAGGGTTGATGGGGATGTTATTTAAAAAAAAAAAAATAGACCAAAGTAACAGCTACCCAACCGCAGCTTTGAACAATTCGGTTCACCCATGACTGGTGGGTGGGTTGGCATTTTAGCTGGGGCAAAAAAATTATCTCCAACCTCTCCCTTCCATGAAGTGTTGCTGGCCCGTGTGGAAGGGACTTCTTGGGTGACTGAAACAAGTCCCCTGCTCCCCTAGGCAACCACATCAAGTAATCCCTTTTTATGAGTCTTATTTTTTGTGGCCATTTCTAGCTCTTACACCAACATTATCCAGTGTTACATGGCTCTTTCCCCCTCCTGGTGTTTACCCTGCTAATGTAGCTGCAGAAAATAATCCATTCCTTTCCTAGAGTCATTTTTCTGGGCTAAACAAACCAAGCCTTTCCAGTCAGTTCTCTTGGAGATTTTATTTCTTATTCCCCCTGCTCTGCTTTGTAGCTTTCTTTGCCTCTGTTCCAGTTGGAGTCCCTCTTTCTTCAATCTGATGAGCAGAAGAAAGACTTGACATAAAGGCTGCTACTTTTAGACCCTGATGTGTTATTTCTTTGCGTGTTTGGATCATCTTGCAAGGAGTAAAAATATATATGCACTTCAATCATTGTAACACCAGGAACCCAATTTGTAACCTCTAGCTAGAGCACTTGATCTTCCAAACATTTACATTTGTTAATCAAATTATGCATAAAAGTAGACCCATTGTACGGGCAGATCTGACCTCAAATTCTGCAAGGTAAAAACTGGCTTTTCTAAGTAAAAGCAAAACAACAGTGAAGAATACCCCTCTTGCTACCAGCTGTACACAGTGGAAAGAAATACATAACAAACTGGTGAACTATGTGAAGACTATCCATTTCATATAATTATTTTATTATTTAATTTTCTTATTCATTTAATTATTGATCATTTCTCTGTATAGGTCAATTAAATATACTCCACTTCTCAGCCCATTATACTTTAATGGTATTCTTTTACTAAAATATTAGACCCAGAGGTTGTGCATGCACAAGATTAATTAATTAATTATAAGCTTCTTGTGTGATGCAAGACATTACAAAAGTCTGGGTGAAAATTCATGGGCAGGCTGATTTAAATTTCAAATAGCATCAAGTTCAAAAAGCCTTTCAAGACAGAACTTAGATATTGATTGTTCAAATAGAAGGACTGTATAAAGTTTTCACCCCAAAGACTGTCTCAACTATTTTTTTTCATGATTTTGCTGGCCTTACATGATATAGTAATAAAAAGATAATAATCTATTTGGATTAGTTCCTCAACAGTTTAAACTGGATAGTGCAGTTCACTCTGCAGAGTAAGTGTGAAAAGAAAACCATATCTAGTTATACAAATTCCCAGGAGAAAAATATAAATCAGTACTCATATTGCAAGGGAGTCTTCATAAAGCTTTGAAGGTCATGAAAATATAATACAATATGAGCTAATTTTAAATATAATCATCAGAGTACATGTATAGATATGTACATAGCCCTGAAAAAGTTCAGTGTGTAAGAGATGATGACTTGGAAAGAAGGATGAGTGGTACACTGAGTGCAGGATACATGCTTTGAATGCAGTTTAAAGGAATTGTATAGCCAATTAAGAATATGGCTTCAACTGTAAAGATGTAGATGCAGCTATGGTTACATTGAAATAAGAAATGTCATTAGTTAGAGCTGGGTCATTTATTCCAGAATGGAATTCAACACAGTATTATGTTCATTCACTATGACCTACCTCCTACGTGGCTTATTCCTATTCATTTTCTCCATATTTCCATGGAGACTGTTAGCTGAATGATCTTAATTTCTTCTCTTAGTCCTTGAACACCTTCAGTTTTCATGGTTACAATGTAAAAATCCTGATTAATTCCTGACGATTTATCATACAATGAAAGAACAAAAGCTTGCCGATTTCGATTCAATTCTTCACTCAAATGAGGGCTGATTTCAAATATGAGAATCAAATTAAAAGCTGTGATGTCTGAAGTGACTCCAGTCACCTCTCGCACCTCCTCTACCAGCCAAAAAAAACATTTCAACCGAAGTGTGCAATCACTAGTCTTACAGCCCTCTGCCTTGAACTGGAGTCGGTAGGAAACTGCACCAAACTGTGTAGATGCCCGAAGCTTTTCTGTATTAGAGAAACGTACCTCTTGGATCTTCCTGGTTGTGCTAAGGTCAGAGAGTTGTTGGTGGTCTCCTTCTACCAGTACAGACTACTGTCTCCTGTTCAACCAACCAGCCTTGTCAGTCAATGCACAGGCAATGCTGGCAGTGGCAGCCCCTCCACGGGCAGATGTGATTGGTAGTATTTTGGAAAGAAATTATGATACTTGAAAAATGTACATCAAAAGTCTTTCTGAGAAGAAAAAAAATGGGGATTTTGGGTAACATCACCCCCTCCACCCCACCATGAGTATCTGGTTTTCATGGTAAATGCTTTTTTTTTTTTTTTTTTTTAAGTCAAAATAGGACCTTAGCAAAACCAGGACACTCCAAAAGGTATGTTTCTCTAATACAGAATGCCTTCCAGGCCCTACTTAGTTTGGTGCAATTCCATATTGACTCCGATTCAAATGCTGCCTGCTGTGCTTCATGGATCAACTTCCATGATAAACTGAACGACGCGTCCCGAGATGCGCAATGGCGAGCAGTCCCACTCCAAAAATGCCCCATGTGCTGCCTGTAATAAACTCACCCCAGAAAGATCTAATTCTTCAAACTCATCTCACTAGTGATCAAATCAATCAGTGGATTAGACTCCGTGGAAGATTAGCATTGCCAATAATATCATCAGTATTTGAGTGCTGGATTTTGTTGCTGTAAAACAGTAAAACGTTTCGGCATGTAACAAGAGCGGCAAGCTTTGCATCTCTGTTAGACTTTTCATACATAGGCATGGAGAGGAAACAGAGCCTGGTGATTTCAAATACAGAAACAGCCTCATACGAATACATTTAGACTGCAAATTAAGAAGGCTACTAAGTATCAGAGCAGTGAGGCTCTCAGTGAGAATAATGGAGGGGGTGGAATGGAAGTCGTTTTCGGAACGGAGAACTTTGGGCCTCATTACACATTGCACGCTGAGCTGTTCAAATGGTAATCAGCGTTAGTGCTAGCTTGAGTTTGGAGCAGTTGTACTCTTAGTCTAGAAGCCATTTCTGACTGTCCCTGATGTGCACATCTGTGAGTTGCCAGCTGATGAGCAGGGGCAAGACTAGGAGCTGGAGCTGTGAGTTGCCGCTGCAGGGTGGGTGAGCCAGGACAAGCTTTTATTCCTGCTCTGCAGGTGAGATGAAAGAGATCCTGGGATACGGGAGGCCCTCAATTTGGGAGGGCACATCTGTGGGAAGTGGCCAAACCGTAATGGAACAGGAGCTGGGTTGTGTGGATCTGGGATAATCCTGCCCTGGAATGGCATAACTTTGAGCCACATAGCAAGTGCTTTAAGCCACTTTAAGGTGTTCGTGCATGAAAAATTGTGGGGTTAAAAGCTCCAGCAGCCTTCTAAAACGACCGTGTAACAAGGCCCTGAGGTGGTCGCCTAAGTCATCAAGTCTAGTCCAGGTCATCAAGTCTAGCCTCTTCCATCACAGGCACCACCTGTGTGTGTAACCCCTTTCTTAAGAGCTCATCAAACTCCGTTCTAAAAGCTCCATCGCACTAGTACCACTGAAGCCTGATGATAAGTTTATGAAAGGGTTACCTGTGACAGAAAGAACTAGACTGGATAACCCAGGAGGACATTTCCCGTCTTAAATCCCTATTACACATCACAAATGGAACCAAATCAAAATCAAGTGGCTTTTTCGCTGTATGACCAGCTCCGGTAATTAGGCAGTTAACTAGCTTTCGCATCCAACAGGCTGATTTGCAAGTACAATAACAGTAACTGTGCACTGAAATACAAGCATGATATTACTGTACTGTTTTGCATGCAGACCTCCACCTCGGTTTCTAAGACTGCTGTTTAAGGTCTCTCTGGCTCATTAGGGTCAAGCTTGCTCCTGCTTCACAGAGCCTTCTGCCTATTACACTGGCTGTTAGCTTAACTAAGCACACGCTGAAGTACTTAAAATGGACAAGCTTGAAATTAATTATTTTGTCTTCGTTTCCATTCAGCCGCAAAATATCCAAGGCAACACCCAAATTGGAAATGTACTCCATCCCTAATTTAGAGCAGAGCTGCCATAATTGCTTGTACAAAGCAATATTTCCATGCACAAATGGCTATTTTAATTAAGAATTAAAGGTAGTTGAAACATGTCTTTTCCTCTGTGGAAAAAATTAACTCCTTAGTGGGAAACCCAAATTCATTTTTTGTTTTCAGTTCTGTTGCTGAAAAATAGGGGAAAGGGGATGCTTCCCGGAAGTTTTTCTGTTTCTTCAAAAACTCGCTCCTCTGTCAGGATCTGACAAAATATTTCCAACCAGCTCTTTACGTAACTGGTCGTTTGTGTGTCTAAACACCCATATACAATGAGAGAGCTTTGTGCATATCTGCACACAGCTTTGATAATTAAGCCCTTAATCATTTTGTTTTGTTACTGTTTACTAGTGGGGTAGCAGGTACTGTCAGGAAATAAATAGTGTGGCTAACAGCAGATGACAGAGAGTAAGTGTCCAGAGAGATGATGAATAGTAAGCAACTTGTCCATATTTGCAAGCACAAATAGGGAGCACAAAGGCTCCCAAGGCTTGTAAGCAAGCCAAGTACAAAACGAACCGAAGACTCAAACCTTTCCGACTCGCTGATTTAATAATATTATCCGCCACATCAAACTTTCTTCACCAGGTAGCCCTTTGAAAACCTCTCTTTCAGAAGGTCATTGGGATGAATGTTTCTAACAGAGGGGGGAAAAAGACTTGAGCATTTCCTTCTATGAAGCCAGAAAGTTCATCTTCGCACTCAGCCTTTCCACTTTATTTGGTCTTGGCACCAATAACTATACCAGCATGCACCAGGCAAGCTTACAAGATCAACTGCAAATCTAATAATTAAAAAACAACAGCTGTTAAATAAAATCTGGTCCCCGAACTTCCCATTTCTGTGGTTTTACTTCCACATTTTCCAATAAATTAAATGTTCTGTTGGTGCCCTGTGGCTATGTGGTAGACGCATTAAAAGGGAAATGGTTGCAGTGAACAGATACAAGAGTGCTGTCAGCAGATCTCCTTCAGTGACAGTCATCCTCGGCATTATTTTTCATAGAAGTCAGTGAACAATTTTCAGAGAGGTACATGATGTAGAAGTGGATCGTGTCCCTTCAGGTAATAAAAACAACAACATGAGGTCTAGCACATCGCGCATTTTATGGCAGATCAAGTCCACTCTTGCATGCAATTATCTTTTCGCTATCACGTATATGCCCTAGCATTAGTCTTCCTGCATTATCAAGGAAAACTCCTCCAATGTCTGGAGGCGTTCTTTGTAGCTACACTTCAGCACTGCTTCCTGATTTACGGCAGCTAACTTTATCTTGCGTAATTGCATTGTATTTCTTTACAATTATGCCCGTCCACCTGGTCTGTAATGCATTTAAAGTGACTGAAATGCCATCCCTTTGAAAACACAAGTGTATTTGAATACAAAGCATCACCAACGAGTACATGAATTAACAAATGGCCCAAACGTTATAAAATGCGGTTAAAGGGGGAAAAAACTAAAATGGACGAACAGACAAAAGGTTTTTGCTCTATATGTTTCTATACGCATCTAATACTATTATATACATACAAACACACCCAAGTAAACTAATGTGCAAGTCTGTATGTAAAAGGAGAATTAGACCTAGGGACTTCACCAATTACAATGAGTAAACCAGTGATAATCATTACATAATTGATTCAACGCATGTCATGTTTTTCTGCTTGCAAATTTGGAGTGAGAACTTTCAGTTTTCTCCAATGTATTCATTATTCACCAAATAATACATGTGAATACTAATAGCTCCTGGTCTGTATGTACAGCATTTGGGAACACCAAGGGTATTCAAAATGAATTAATTTTGGATCATACACACATCACAACGATGTTTTGGCTGAATGAAAACAGTTGAAGACAACCTGATCCAAAGTCTATTTGTAGTCATTCCAGTGACTCCAGTAGCTTTTATTCAAGGCCCAGAGTGAGGGTTTTTTCGGTGCTGATATTTTTGTCAGATCTTCAAGAGGTATAACTTGGCCTTGCCTCTGAGGTTTCTGGAGCTGATTGTCAGCGGATGTTAGGCTGAAGCAGCCGTTGAGGAAATTCAAACTATGCTTTCCACATGCTCACAAACTACTTGCTCTACAAAAAAATTCCTGCCAAAGCTCATTTGCTACAATATTTGCAGAAAATAAACCCATGCAGGATGTAAGTGCAAGCTCAATAAATCCTTCAGCTATTCATATACAAGTTTTAACAGCATTCCTCCCAAATCTATTCATACCCCTATCCTCCCCTACCAAAACACAGAGGCACAAAGGTCTGATAATGAAAATCAATGGCAGAGGAAAGCTAAAGCCTATTCATTTACTGCCATGCCATAACTACAGAGGCGCATGCAACGAGGGCAGCATTCTCCAGAGAAGCAACAACAAATACGGTTTTATTCCTGATCATAGCTTGTCCACCTCCACACAGGAGGACACAATCATGGATTTATAACACTTAGAAATAAAAATCTCTTTCCAAACTCAGGGATGAGTCCTCTGGTTTGTTTCTTGCAGATCTGAAATATGTAGTTGAGAATAGCGGTTGCATTTTCCCAGACCTGTTTCAAAGGCAGAATGCCTAATGCAGGCTTTGGAGAGAAATCACAGGCAAAAGCATCAGAGGAGAAGGAAGAAAATGACTGGGCTGTGAAAGAACAAGAGTAATAATAATAAGCAACTTTTCATATGTCCAGGGTCAGTGGGAAGATTTATGTTAAGTTGTATGGTTATATTGCTTCCCCTTTTGAGGTGTTAGAAATATAGATGCTTTTCTGTTTTGCTACACGAACCATCTCTTTAATATTTGATTCTGAAATGACAATATCTGTTAAATGGTCCATAGAGGCAAAGCAACATATGTCCTCTCCCTTCCCACTACACCGAGGACAATCGCAGTTTGGAACAGATGCTGCCAATCCAATTCAAAGGCAGACACATAAGAGCACTAGGTTCCCTCGCACTCTTATGACTTAAAACTTATGCATCGGGGTGTTAAAGATACAGCTTGTGGGACACTAGCGTCCAGCCTGGGGGACTGGGACAAGCCCCGCAGGCTGCAGCAGACACCTGGGAGCAACCCTGCATGCCGGACCAAGGGTGCCAACAGTCTCATCCCGGGTGCTGTGTGCAGCGTGTGAGGCTGGACATGGCACGCACACTGCACACAATATGTGGGACCAATCTGCGAGCCTGATCCAGCCTGTGCACCAGCCCACGTCCCTCATCCAGCCCACAGGGCCAGATGAGTTGGACAGCGCTGAAGATGTGCTATGGCACTGTAGCATCAGCCAGAGGGGAAGGCAGTACAAGCTTGGCATAAAGCTAAGCATAAAGCAGAGCAAAGGGAGGGTTATTCCAAGCTGCACTATTATTTATCTGGATTCCTCACGGTCATTAGCAAACAGGCCTTAACCACTCCCCTTCCATGCGAGCACCCTGCCAAGATGGGTAAGGGGGTGCATGCTATAGGAGCTTCACGACCAGCTCTATGCTCCTGAAAGTCCCTTGCGCCGGGATGATTCCCCTGTGCCAGACAGGCCAGTTCTGCTGCCAGACTCTGCTGGCGGAGGGAAGCAGATGCTGGTGGTCTGGCAGGAAGACTGGGCCAAGCATATAGCTTCAGGCATGGAACAGCTCGATAAGGAAAACACTATTTCACAGTATCCAAAATATGTTTCGTGTCTGGATTTGGCACCATTAGATTTGTTTGAAATTCTGCTCTTCTACCCACCCTAATAAAGCAGGATGCCAAGATGGCAGCAAGAGTAATGAATATGACTTCTATTCAGGTCATTTCCATGCTGGCATCTGCATGTAAACCCTGTTTTCTGGCCATATCCCATCCCTGCCACCTACTTTCCTAATGCACTGAGCTCAGTATTAACGCAAGACCTTGCTCCCCACATGCAATTGCTGTGCATATTTCTCAGAGAGGATCCTGCACAGACAATGACCCAGTTGTGCATGCCAAATTTCTGGGAGCTCCTCTGGACAGTGCCCAGCCTGCAGCTAACTATCAGCCCCATCCTATTCAGTATTTAAGATGGTGAGTAATTTAGTTCCATTCATGGGACTAATTGGTAGGACCAAGACATAGACAGTTTGGTACATAGGAGAACGTGAGTGTCCAAGCCAGAAGAGAAGCCAAACATCCGAGCCAGCGACCAGAAGGGCCAGATGAAAGCTAAGGCAGGGACCCTTATCCTGGTCATGGCAGTGTCAGAAACCAGGGGCCAGGGAATGCAAAATATTAAGGGCCAGCCAGGTGGGATAATAACAAGGCTGGAGGATGATCTAGGGTAGGGAATGAAGAGCAGGACCAGAGAAGCGCAAGATGAAAAACCAGCAGGAGCAAAATTCATCATCCAACCACGGTCTGTCTCCATTTGCCGTCCTTACTTCTGGAGCCACGCAGCCAATTGGTGAAGCT